>CM053622.1:721874207-721978913 GCA_028646595.1 Phalanger gymnotis | reverse complement strand
GAGCCCTGCTTCCCTCTGCCACTGTGTGGGTTCTGCAGCTCTAGAATTGGTTCAGAGCCATTGTTTTATAGGTTTTTGGAGGGACTTGGTGGGGAGCTCACGCCAGTCACTGCTTCCCAGCCGCCATCTTGGCTCCGTCCCTGTCTAAGATGATTTTAACAAATGTCAACTTTTAAAAAAAATATTCTGCTTTGGTATATTTGCTCTATTTGTTGGGTCCATGACATCAAAAAACAAACAAAAAAAGATTTTTCAAAATTTAGATTTAATTCAAAATCATGTGTGTCATTTGATTTGTTTTTGTTCATCCATATTATTATTCAGCATAACTCCTGAGTATAAGTCAGTTCTCTTTTTCTACTATATTCCAACCTATTCTTTAAAACTGAAGAAAAAAAAGATTTGGAGCCACAAGATAGAAGTCTAGGTCTTAGAGTTGGCAGTTAATTTTCAGTGACATCAGATTCTTGTGCTTTTCTACTTTATTTTTAAGTGATAACTTGACTTTTGATCTTATTTCATCTCATTAGGAAGCAGAAAGGAAATTATTTCATGAAGTTGCCCTGCATTGATTTACAATACATTTTTAATAACTTGTAACTTAGGATATTACTGTCAAAAACTAGTATGAAACCTTTAGCCAAACCCGTAATCTCTTTATGGTTTTGTCACAGGGCAAGTGCTGACATGGTGGGCAGAAGAAGCAATACAAGGACACTGTCAAGGTCTCTCTTAAGGACTTCGGAATTGATTATGTGACATGGGAGGCACTGGCACAGGACCACCCAGCATGGTATGCCCTTGTCAGAGAAGGTGCAGAGCTCTACGAGCAAAGCAGAAGTGAAGTAACTGAAAAGAAATGCAAAATACACAAATTTAGAGAATTCACCTCAAATGTTCCCATGGACTATTTGTGTCTGCCCTGTAGTAGAGCATTCTGAGTTCATATTGGTCAGACACAACAGAGCGCATTGTAACTTGACTCTAACATAGTGATGTCATTTTGGTCCTCTATGAGAATGAGGGACAACAACCACCAATTAGGGCATCCTGGAATATATTGAAAGCATTCTTATTTGAGCTTCTGTTAGGTGGACTAGTGATTTACCAGCTTTAGTGCTTAATGTACTATCCCCTGTGGCATTTTCAGCATTTAGGATATGTGTATTTCAAATTGTTCTCTTATTTCTCGCTTGTTTTATGCAAATGGAAAACAATGAAGGAGCACCACTCACTTCACTGTCCTCTGCCTCAAGGTAATTGTCATAAAGATTCCTAGTTTGGCTTGCCTCCAATACGGTACAGCTCCAACTCTTTCTTTGATTCTGAGGAGCAGTTATATCACAGTGTGCTTGGTGCTGAGCCAGGAGTCAGCCCAAATGACCAGTGTTTCAGGGTGCCTGCCAGGCCCTCACTGACACCACAGTCATCTTAAGGCCTTGGAAATAGCAGGCATTTAATAAATGTTGAATTAAATGGAACTTACATATTGTTTAAAAAGCACTTTACTCATAAACCTATAAAGGAAGAGAGTATAAATGGTACTATCATCTAATAAATGTGAAGAAAATGAAACTTGGAGAACTTAAGTGGATTTAGCTTGTATCCAGAAAGCTAGAAGTATTAGAACATAGAGCCAAGCTCAGGGATTTCCAATTCAAAGTCCTTCATTCTTTTCAATGTAAAACATTGACTCTCACTAAATGTCATTTGAAGAAATTGTTGGTAATACTCTGACACAATCCCCCATACATGTGTTTTCCCCTTTTATTTCTCTCCCTCCTTCTTTTTCTCCTATGCCTTATCTGTTCTTTTCTCCCTGTACCTTACCTGTCATTAGCATCCATCCTTATTACTTGGCCCTGCTGATGGTCCTCAGGGGGAAAGGGTTCACTGTTTCCCATTTTAGAGCTACAGCTAGGCAATACATAATCAGTTCAGCCAAGAGCCTTAAGAGCCTACTGAGGGATTTATGAATCATCAAGTCTGAGAATTGAAAGAGACCTTAGAGGTCAGCTAGTGCAAGCCCTTCATTTTTCAGAAGAAGAAACTGAAAGCTCAGTGAGCTTTACCCAAGGTCACCCAGGGAGTCAATAGCAGAGCTGGGCCTAGAACTAACTCCTAAGCTCAGGGACCTTTTCCCCATACCATACACTACACTACATCACAGACAGGAAAAGATGTTGACAGAAGTCTTATGAGAAAGATAATGTCTGCGACAAGTGGAATTTACAATGATGACTGGAGATAGGGGGAGGAAGATGAAGTGTCAGTTTTGTTGTTGCTGTTCAGTCAATTTAGTCATGTCCAAGTTTTCATGACTCCATTTGGGGTTTTCTTGGCAAAGACACTGGAGTGGCTTTTACCACTTCCTTCTCCAGCTCATTTTACAGATGAGGAACTGAGGCAAACAAGGTAAAGTGACTTGACCAGAGTCACACAGTTAGTAAGTGTCTGAAGCCAGATTTGAAATAAGATAATTCTTCTAACCCTCTATACACTGTGCCACCTGGCTGGCTGAAGTGGAAGTTACTTTAGAATAAAAACAAAACAAAGCAAAGTCGAACAACCTGAGCCTAAATTCAAATTCAGTTCTTCCTATTCCAAATCTTGTGTTCCTACTACACTGCAAGGGATAGAACATATGTAGAACAGATTACATTTTGCGAGCACTTTATAGTTACAAAGATTTCTGTATGTATCCCTGCAATTGATTTTCATATCAGACACACTGAAGGGAGGCCAGATATTTATTTTGCCATTTTACAGAAAAAGAAACTTTGGTCCAAAATAATAGACAAATGATGAATAGGTGGCAACATGGGGCTAGAAATCAAGTCTGCTGTTTCCAAATGCATCTCTTTTTCTATTCCATCATCCCCTAAAGAAGCAACACAATATGAGAAATTAAATCTAATCAATTTGGACCATTTCTGTTTTGAACTAAAGTTATTTATGAAAATTATAATGGATGCATAGAAAAGAAGCAGCTCTGTTTAAGAGTAAAGGGAACAAATTTCCTATCAACTAGGTGTCCATATGCATTTTGGGGTATTTGGGGTGTTCAGGGATGACTACCAACTCCGGTGAAAGAGCTTGCTGAGCCCATTTTAGGGCTGCTCACCTGCCTTTGGTGGACACCTGTCACCCAGTTCTTACCTGTGGCTCCAAGAAACTGTAGGTAGCAAAGACCACACTCTGGTAAAACTGTCTTGGCAGACAGACTAAACCATTTGGACAATAACTGACAGGTTTCAAACATGTTGGGCAGACCAGAACAATTTGTTCCAGTGGCCTTGAAGGTGTCTAAAGCAAGGACTGTGGAAACTCAGAGCTTTGTAAGGCATCCAGTTGGCCTGACTTGTGGCTTTCCACTGGACTTCAATGACTCTGGAAGACAGAGAGAGGCTGATAATCTAATATAATTCTGCCTCACTTAAATCTAATTCACACATAAGTCAAGACATCACTCCATCATGTCATAGGTCTGCTTTTAAAACAATGTACAAACAATAACAACATAAATTTTCTGAATTAATTTTACCTTTCTAGGCATGCCAGCAATGATGATGTTAACTCATATTTATGTAAAGAATTCATTACAACAACCCCGTCGGACTTGTAATATTGACATTCCCCTTTCGAAGAGAAGCAAACTGAGACTTAGAGAGTTTAAGTGTCTTCTTCCAGATCCCACCATTAGAAAATGCCAGATTCAGAACTTGAATTCAGGTGTTTTGACTCTAAGACAACCACACTGCTTTTCACTCCTCTTTACAGCAATGGAGTAGAACTCGATTAGTGTGGTGTAATAAAATCTGTCCTAGACTTGGAACCACACAATAGGGTCTAGATCCTGGCCCAGGTAGCTTTGAACCCAGATACCTTTGACAGTGGGCAAATGATTTAATCTCTCAAATTATTTATTATATCAGAGTGTAGAACTAAATCATGATCTCCATGACAATTCAACTCAATTGAAAAAGTTCAATTCAAATCTATGCAGTGAAGTGAATAATCGTGAATTGTCTACTTAGTATTTGTAGAGGTGTGTCTTGGGTTGGGTGTAAGTCAAAGATTAGTTAAGACTCAGTCACTGTCTTCATGGAGCTTATTAGCTGATGGGGGATACATCCCATTGGTTGATGATTATGACAGAGAATAACACATAAAAGTATGGTAAGAAAGATAGAAAACAAAGTGCTTTTTGAATTCTGGAGGAAAATGTTAACAATGAGGAGGGATAGAGAATACAAAATAAAAGAGGTGCCATTTTATTTCAGTTTTAAAGAATATTCTGGAATACAGCAGGAAAGGAGAAGTGAGGCAACTATGGCCAAGTCATGGTGGAGGGAAATCGCCGGCTATGTTTGGGGTAAAAAGATTTCCCTTTGTCTAGAGCACTGAGTTTGTTGAAAGGTGTCATATGAGATAAGGCTGTAAAGGTAGAGTCACAAATAATTGTGAAGTTTTTTGCAGACCAGGCAAAAGCATTTAAATTTCACTTAGTAGACAGTGAGGCGCCAATGATGATTTTTTAGTACAAATATAACAAACACATAGGTGAAGAGGTAATTTGAAAGAGTTGTGGTTATTAATGGATCTATGTGAAAACTTGGTCGGGTGTGTTTATTGCCATGTAAAGAGATTTGCCCTGTTCCCTGTTCCATTTTACATTAAAAACAAAAAAAAAAACACTTGGATGAAGAAATAAAATTCACAGACAAAAAATATGGGAAGAATAGTTGGAGAGTTTCAGGTGCCTACTTGGATGCACATGCCTCAAAGACTTGTGACGATTCTCATATGTATAAAGAGAAATTATTGACATGTAGCTTGAAATAACATTATCTACTTAATTCACTGTTCCTAGTCATTCTGCCAACCCCATATTAAATTCATCCTTGATTTCCTACCAGTGGTTTTCATCTTCTCTTACTTCCCTCCACATACAGTTATCTCTTCTATATCATGGGGGTTAGGGGAGCCACACCCTTTGATCAGGAAAATCCACACAAAATTTTTTGGCTGTCCCTTCATACAAGAGAAGAAGTGAGATTTTTTTCTTTTTTCTTTTAGGGGGCATTTACAATACCTTATTATAAAATTTTGATTGATATTATGCAATATATTTTATGCATTCCTGACTTTCTAAACTTTTTTCTGTATTATCTTCTGGCTATCACATGTCATCTGCAGCTTCCACAAAACTCTACCCAAAGTCCCTTTTAGTTTATTATGGCCACCCACAAAGGGGTTCATTGGGGAAAGTTGTCATGTGGAAGGGAAAACTGTATTTCATTTCCACTGGCATTTTGAAACCCTGGCTTACATTAGCCTTTGATTTTCTTGAAGTATCTTTAAACACCAGTCTTCGATCCTTCCCAGCAGCCTTCACTTGCCCAAGATCTCAGAGCCTTGGCTTTTTTTGCTTGTCTATTGACCCTGCCCTAGCTGCCAGATCCCATAATGTTACAGCTTTCCCTCAAATATTTCAAGGTTCCTTCACCTTTCCAGCTCTAACAGGTGATAAAACAGATATTCTTAAAGACTTTGATGGCAAGAATGACAAGCTTAAATGAAAACAGCCAAAATAAACAGGGATGAATTTAAAATCCTTTATCAATTAAATATAATTGTTACAAGAGGAAGAAAAGTTGACTTACAACAGTTCATGTGGAAGAGGCTTGAGGCTTTTTGATGAGTCAACAATGATGATCTACCCCACTGAAATAAAACAAGACAAAACATAAACAACAAAACAAAAGAAGTTTAGACTGCGTTGATTGTAAGGGTCTATCTCTCAAGAAGTTGTTATACTTCAACTTCATCCTGTAGTATCTAGACCATATCTGAATCTTATAGGTTGATTAAAGGCCCTATATCCCAAGAGAGATATGGGTAAAATAGAGTATGTCCAGAAGAAGATGATTCTGTGAATCTTTAGTACAGAATGTGATAGACTACAAGGAAGAGGAGACAAAGTACCTTCAGATGATAAAGAAGATAAGTATAGGTCAGGATAGGTCAGGAAATATTGAGAGCTATTTTGGGTGCAGTGCTTGGGATAGGAAAATAATCAAAGGCCACACTGAACCAGGATAGAAAAAGAACAAGATTTGCTTCTCAAAGACTGGAAAGAGCATGGAACTGGTGGGGAAAGATCTTGAGAATAGGTCTGCTCAGCAAATTGAAGAGATATTCTTAACATATGCTGTTATGGCAAAATTTGCTTAACTCAAAAAGTTAAAACTAGGAAGTGTCTCTTAAATTATGTGGCATCACTTGCTTAAATAGTCATTTTAGTGTCATCTATGGGATTGGATACCCATTAAATTATAAACATAATGATTATAATTAAACTTGGATTATGGTAATAATAGCTCATTTCTTTAGCACCTTAATGTTTATAAAATGCTACTAACTAGGAAATCCTCTTAAAGAGAATTCAGATAATTGGACAGTACAGTAATAGCCAGTGTTAATAATGATAACACACACACACACACAACATACATACACACATTCATGGAGGAGAAAAATAACTGATGGCTAGATTCTGAAGTAAGGCAGCTAGGAGGTACAATGGATAGAGTGCTGGGCCTGAAGTCAGGAAGACCCAAGTTGAAAACCAACCTCAGAAACTTACTAGCCATGTGAACCTAGGGAAGCCACTTAACTCTGTTTGCCTCAGTTTTCACATCTGTAAAATGAACTGGAAAAGGAAATGACAAAATATTCTAGTATCTTTGCCAAGAAAACCCTCCAAAAAAGAGTCACAGACAGTAAGACATGACTGAAAACTACTAAACAACAAAGTTCTGGAGTGCCTTTTGACTCATCGAAGTCAGAACCAAATAAGATCAAAACTGCTCTCTCAAAGGTGATAAATGACTTACTTATTCCAGAATCTCAGACTTCCATGTCATGCAATCTGTTCACTGTACAGATGAAGACACTGCAGTAGAGAAGAATGATGTAGTGACCTCCCTAATGTCATATCCCTAGTATTATGGAGATCTGTGACTTGTAAACTATGCTTCTGACTCTAGGATCAGTACTCTTTCTAATAACCTATCCTGTTTCCCCACAGAGCTATCCACAGTCTTCACCTTCCCTGAAATTTTTGTAGCTTTTTATACCCTTCTGGTAGCTGTTGTCTCCTTCACTGGCTTCTGAGACACCATATTCTTTTAATTCTCTTCTTACATGGCTAGTTATCCCTTTCCCTCTCCTTTACTCCTGTTCCTTTCTCTTCCCTTTATTTCCCCTTCTTCTCCCACTTTCTCTTTCCCTATTTTTCCCCCTCTTCTTCTCCCTTTCCCTTCCCTTCCTTCCCATCCCTTCTATGATTCCATGTTTCTGAACTTCAGATATTTGTTTCACTGGATATTTATTTATATAGAGACCTCTCTTTTCATGTGTATAGAGAAAGGCCTTATCAGGAACCTGTATACATCAGTGTGACTTGCCAACTGTTCTATTACTCTTTTATATATTTAGAATATTGTCTAATTTGCTAAGAGTGCAAATGACTTTTTGAGGGTCACGTAGGCAGTGCTTTCCAGGATTTGAAACTAATTCTCCTTTATAGGTTCTGTGTCATACTTCCTCCCACATAATGGAGGACATGACATACTTTATCAGATATTTGAAAGGCTTTGACATGAAAAATAGAATTGACGTATTCTATTTCCTTAAGAGGGGACCGTCTTTTAATGTCATGAGTTCTCCATCACTGATGCCATTCAAGGAAATGCTAGATGTGATCTGTCAAGATTGTAGGAGAAAGAAACTCTCTGCATTGTTAAGATGCTAGACTAATTGACCACTTGTGTTTGTCCTTTGTTTTCAAAGAGGTCCATGCCATCAGGGAAATGATGACATGATTTGCAATTGACTTTGATTTGAGTGAGAGAGGACTGTGCAAGGTCACCAGCCTCACTTTCTCCTCCAGAGCCATCTGGATCCAGTGACCAGGTATTCATTAGGACAACTGGAGATGGCCCAGGATGCAATGGGAGACCCTGGCCCTTTTAGGCTAAGGCCTTTTCATGTACTCACTTAGAGTAAGGTAATGCCCTTTCAGTGACTAGGCCTCTTTAAGAAGTGAGTCAAGGAAGGGGCCCTTAATTGACCACTAACGTTTCTTTGAAATCAGAGATTGAAAATTTTATTAAATAGAGATTAACATCCAAGCTTTGCAATCTCACTGAGAGCTTGTTATAAGCATAACAGTTTATATTTATCCACTATTTTGTGATTTACATTGTGCTTTTCTTACTACAACCCTGTGAGGAAGACAGTACAAATATTATGCTTCCCATTTCCATCTGAAGAAACTGACAGTTTGAGAAATTAATGTCTTGTCTAGGATTAGATGGTTGGTTGTTATCAAAGGTAGAATTCAAACCCAGGTCTTCTTTCTCCATGTTCAGCTGTCTATCTATTCCAGTAGTATGATAGAGAGTCAAATCCAAGCAGTGTAGCTGGTGGGAAATGAAGAGTTGGCTAGGCTTGAGCCCTCTTTAAATTGACATTTGGGGAGGAGGACTTTGCTCTGCCCTAACCATCCCTCCAATCAGAGGGGCAGAGGCAAGTGAGGGTTTGATGATGAAGTATAAATACCAAAGCTAATGTAGTCTCTCTGATGATGAATTTCCTGGTTCTGAAGGGGAGCACAACTGTGGTGGAGTTGAATTCAAGTAGTACATATGATGGGAAATAAGGATTTGACTGAACTTCTGACTCCTCTTTAAATATGTCTTTATGAAGAGTGTTTTGATCCTCCCTCTGGGCATTCAATCAGAACAAGGATTCAAACACAGGTCTTTTAATTCAGTTCTAGCAAAGTAATTAGGAGATTTTTGTTTGAATTTTGTCTCAGATACTTAGCAACTAGATATCAATTAACCTCTTTGCCCTTTAGTTTCCCTAACTGTAAAATGGGGTATTTATATGTCCAGTACCTACCTCCCCAGGTTGTATAAAGGAAAGTGTTGCCCAAACCACAAAGCACCACATACATCTAAGTTATATTGAAAAACCTAAAACAAATAAAAAGAACCACTAATAACCAGTTATTTGTCAATATTGTAGCTATGTATGTAGGTAAGACTAAATCATAGAAATGATATTTTAAACATACAAATCAAGTTTTACACATAGTGTATTGGTTTGAAAATAGATTACCTCTGAAAAGGTTGGCCACCTAGTCATTACTTGTGACCCTAAAATCAGGTGTCTTTTAAGTAAAAAAATAAAGAATGTATGAATATATAAATATATGTTGATATATGTATGTGTAAATATAAGTTATTTATCTACAGGTATATATAAAAATAAATACATATCTCTTTTTATCTAACTGCACAACTTCTTTTTTTGGTCTGGACCTATTATTTAATTGGTATAAGGAATTCACAGTAAGGAAAGTTCCTTTTGTAATGTGAATCAGGAATTATGCTGCAACTTGTTTTAGAGAGTTGCCTGGGGCAGTTTAAGTGGCTTGCCCAGGACCACAGTGATGGTATGAGGTTATATTCAAACCTATATTTTCTTGACTTTAAATCTGGATTCCCATTTCTTTCTCTCCCTCTTATTTTCACAGTCTCTTTATCTGTTTTTCTCTTTGCATACACCTACATATCATCTACCTACATGCACTTATAGTGAATAATGATGCAAAGTTAAAATATTAAGTTTTATTTATGCTTTTGTTTTTACATTTGTTTCAATTCAAACAAATTGTTCATTTTTCTTTTCATTACTGTCTTTGTCACTTTATCATTTTCTTGTCCTAAACTTTCTCACATAGGTAATAAGCTCATCATTAGGGGATATAGGATAGCACTTAACATCTCTGAGGCTGAGTTTTGTAATACATTATTTCTTTGACAAGATTGCTGTGAGGAAAGCAATTGGTAAATTTTAAACGGTTGAAAATATGGGACTTCTCATCATTTTATCATCATCTCATTTATACAAACTAGATTTAGAAAGAAGGATGGTTCATATTTGGAGCCATAAAATAAGAAAGATGATAACAGAAACTTTTATTTCAAATTCACATTTGTAATATACTTTCCATGCATTATTCCCATTTTGCAAATGGGAAAACTGAGGCTCAAAGAAGAAACATCTAAAAAACTGCTAAGCCAGTACTTAACCCACATGAATATTGTCCTCTTCAACGCAAATAGAACATTACTTTGTTCAGAATTTAGCAGATAGCAGATGTTTATTAAAGGCAAGCTGTGACAAGAGTGCTTTGATAGTGCCAGGAGAGATATGAACGGGAAGGGAACATGCATTTATTAAGCGCCTACTTTGTATCAGGCCCTGTGTTAAACACTTTGCTATTAATGTGTCCTTTTGATCCTCATAAAGCAAAACAAACAAAAAAAAATAAAACAAAAAAAACAAGAAACAAACAACAACAACAACAAAGACTGTAAGGTAGTTACTACTATTATCTCCATCCTAGATCTGAGGAATCTGAGGCAGAGAGAGCTTTAGTGATTTGCCCAGAGTCACACAACTAGTAAGTGTCTGAAACCAGATATGAACTAAGGTCTTACTGACTCCAGGCCCAATCGACATTCTGTTCCCTGTGCCACTTAGCTTTCTTGGCCATGAGAATACTACAGATAAGAGATAGCTCAATTTTAGGTAAACTATATTCCACAGCCTCATGATATTCTTGTAGACCTGATAGAGAGAGGTGGGATAGATGACAATAGAGTTATGAAGAATTTGGACTTGAGGGACAAGATCCAAATTTCTGACATTAGTAGTTCCATGTCAACTTGAAGGGAGCTCAGTTGCAGAGTATACAAGGATCTCTCTTTTTACAAATTTATTTACACATCTTTACAAATTTACAATTATTTACAAATTCAGTGTGTTGGGGAAAGGCATAGGTTTCTCAAATGGGAAAAGGGCATGAATCTGGGAGGGAGAGCTAACAAGGCAGTAAGAATTCAAAAACCATTTGATAACCAGGGCCAGATTTCAAAGAAATAAAATTCAGTAAGGATAATTATGAAGTCATTGAAATACAGTCTGAAAAATACAAAGAAATCAAAAGAAACAAAAAAATGCACAAATTCAAGATGGAATAGACAAAACTACACAATAGTTTGCATGAAAAAAGTTCTAGATGGCTAGCTGTGTGTGACCTTTTCTTCCTCTATATTTCTGTGATTCATAGCCTCTATAGGAAGTTAAATGTTACTTATCTTCTAGAACATCATTTTCGAATTACAGATAAATAACTAGACACTCAGAAAAGGGAAATGACATGCCCGTGACCATTCAGTTAGAATTCAACTGTGATTCTAGGATAAATAAATGTAGTCCCTGCCTTCTCCTATAGCTTCCCACCTGGAAAGGGGATTATACCTAAATCAATGTATGACATTGCATGATATAGATGCATTAGGGAGGTTCTAAGAAAAATAATATGTGCTGCCCTAAGAGTTGTTCCTCATCAGACTGAGGAGTGCAAGTCTTCATAGAAGAGGGCAGCATTGGAGGTGTACTTCAAATGATGGGCAAAAGCTAACAGGCAAAGAAGGAAAAAAAGGACAGAGATAGAGAGTATTATGAGCAAAGGAATGGAGTTGGCAGAGCACTGGTAATTTGGGTTACAATGCCTAGTTTAGTTTTGCTGGAGCATAGCACGCATAGAGAATAATTTGAGATAAGGATGCAACGAGAAGATGGCAGCAGGTCCTTGTATCCTGGTTCCAAACAAACAAGCAATGACATTATTTTAGTCACATCCAATCTTTTCTTAACATTGTGACTGTTTGTGCCATATGGGAAAAGATCACAAGTCATGCAATCACAGGTGCTAAATAAAACAGTGAACCAATGCCAGTTGAAAGGATAACACCTGACTTGCCAAGAGTGCCTTACACACTCCTTCCAGAAAATGCAAAAGCTAAACAGCTAATATAGGAGACTAGGTCTAGGAGCAAATATGACTCACTGTCACACACTCCTAAATAGATTCACAGTCTGTGTTTTAATCCATCACCTGGGAGGCAGAACTTTCAAATTCCTTGTAAGAGAGAAATGATAGTAGGAAGAGTGGGATATAACTTGGAAGCCTGGTGGCCAATTACTGTCAAAAAAATGAGACAGAAACTACAGGCCTGTGCAGCCACTGGCATTCCAATGGGCCAGCTTGTGAGAGCACAACTAACAATCTTCCCACTCAGTGTGTCCATGCCCACCTTCTCTCTTAATGTTTGCCTGACAGGTTCCAACCCAATCTTTTCCTTTCTGAGGAAGACTGAAACAATCTTTATATCTCCAGTGAGATATAAAAAATATTCTGCCTAACAAATGCCTAAACAGGGTCTCTCTCCTAACTCCATTAAGGCATTTTAATGAGAAATCCTAGAATTTGTGCCCTCAGTGTTTTGGAATTTAGGTAGAGGAAATTTCTCTTTAGGTACAGGTGGACTACATGACCATTAAGATTCTAGTTTTAGCTGAGATACCATGATTATGTGATCTTTCTGTTGGTCATTTCTATGTCATTGCCTTTGCCATAGTTTCCCACCTGGAATGTTATTGTCCTTCTTTCTTCACCTCCACACTTATTCCTCTCTGCTCAGCTATGAAAACTAGCCTGTTCTTTGGTCTCTCTGTCTCAAGTTTCTCCCACTCTAGACTATCTTCCATTCAGTTGTCAAATTGCTTTGTTATCCCCTATTCAATCAACTCCAGTGACTCTCTATTGCCTACAGGTGTAAATTTAAGTGCCTTTTTGGCTTTTGGAGCCCTCCATAAACTGCCCCCCACTATGTTTCCATTTTTTTCGCAGCTTATACTGTCCGCAGCAGCTACTCTGCAATCCAATAATACTAGCCCCTTTACTGTTCCTTGAACTAGTCACTCCATCTCCTGACTCTGCACACTTTAACTGGCTATCCTCTATGCCTAGAACTCTCTCCTTCCTTATCTCTACTTCCTAGAATTTCTAGATCTTTTCAGGTTATAGATATAGCCCTACCTATTGCCTAAAGTCTTTTTTTAAACCCCTTAATATTACAGCCTTCTCTCTATTGATTATCTTTAATTTATCTGGTATATATCTTGTCTGTACATAGTTATTTGCGTGTTGTTTTCCCCATTACACCGTGAGCTCCTTGGAAACAGGGATTGTCTTTTACCTTACTTTGTCTCCTCAGAGCTTAGCATGATGCCTGTCAGATAATATACACTTAATAAACACTAGTTGACCTAGTAATTTTTATCTTTCCAAGATATTCATTTATGGGCCATTCAGTGTATTAATTAAAATCAACAAGCATTTACTAAACACCTTCTATGAATGAAGCCTCATACTAAGTGATATCTAATGCAGGAGATCCTGAGAGTTTTATCACCCTCATTCTAAAGGAGAGACTGGGAATTGAACAGACTCTAAGAAGTGTCAGTCAAGTTTCTGACCCATTTGGTGATTAACTTAGATTGAATTGCTTTAGGAAAAGAAGCAATGTGACATAGACTAGTGGATAAAGCATTGGACTTGGAATCATAGGATCTAGATATAGAGGAAATTTTGGAGTTAATTTAGTCTAAAGCATTAATTTTCTGGTCAAATAAATTGGGGTATGAAGGGTAATAAATATGAGGTATGAAGGGTAAAAATAAAGAAAAAGGGTAACAAATTGCAATGAAGGGTAATTAATTTCCTCGTGGTCATGCAGGTGGGCAACATAATGCAGTGCCAAGCAAACTGGATTTGGAGTCTGTGTCCACATCCCAACTCTGCTCCTTAGACAAGTCAAGTCTCCTCTTTGGGCTTTAATTTTCTTTTTCTTTTGTAAAATGAGGAGATTAGGTTATATGGTCTCAGATCTCTTGTTGCTTTTAATCTATGATTCTAAGCAGCAGAGATTTGATGTGAATGTAAGCTTTCTGGTTCAAAGTCAATTCTATTTCTACTATGTAATGCTGCCAACTCTTTCTTATTATTACTGAATACACCCAAGTTTATTATGATGACCGAAAAATAGAAGTCTGCTTATTTTAAAGAGGAAAAATTGAAAGGATGCAAGATGACAAATTGTTTTACTTTTGCATTTTTGTGGGTTGAATGTTCTCAGTGTGCTTGGTGTCATTAGGAAGGAGTAGATGAAAAAATGCACATATCGTCTCTTGAGGGAAAACTACTAATTGCTGTTAAAAGAGTAGCTATTAAGAGGCGTAAATCATCTTTACTCATATTTCTGACTTCTATTTCTCATTTGGGAAACTTAATAATTAAAGGAGGTTCTGAAGATTATTATAGGACAGAGAGAAGGAGGAAAAGGTAAGGTGACTTGGGAATTGTGAATCTTACAAAAGTACCACCACCACACAAAGTAGGTATCATACTGCATTCCTTTACCACTTCGAAGTTTAAAAGGAATTTTCCTCACTATAACAAAATATAGGGTGCAGTAAAAATGTTATAAATCTACATTTGTGGGACTCAGTTTCACCACCTATAAAATAAAGGCATTGGACCAGATGGTTTTCTAAGGTCCCTTCTTACACTAAATCAGTGATTCTTTAGTCCATTTTTCCCTAGAGGAAATGTACACCCAGAGAGGTAGGGCGATTTTCTCAGGATAAAATAGTAAATGTAAGTGCCTGGATTCAAACCTAGCTCCTCTGATTAGTCTAGTGTTTTTTTCTACTGCACTATGAAAGTATGGGATACATTTAAAATTGATCTAGGAAGTATTTAATGAATGTGTATGATGTTCTTGTTAGAGGTGAATAAAACTAGTTCTGAGTAGGTCCAGAGCACACAACTAGCAGTAATGAAAGCAATACGTCAATCAACTACTTGCACACCTACTATGTGTCAGGTACTGTGGCTACAAATAGGAAGACTGAAACAATCCCTACTCAGAAGTAGTTGACATTCGAATGAGGGAGATAGCACTATAGACATAAATCTATACAGCATGAATATAACTTTGACATATGAATCTAGACAAAGTATATAGCAATCAGGGAGGACAGGAACAGTTGACAAGCATCAGGAAAGGCTTCATGCAGAATATACATCTTATGAGAAGAAAAGGACTCTGTAAGGGGGGAGGCAATGAGGATGTAGGTTTCAATATAAGAAAGAATTATGTAATAGAGGAATCTAACAAAAAAACCATTGGAATGGAATTCAGGGGACCTTGGTTCCTCTCTTACCTCTGCTTATTATTAAAGATAACTAGTTACTTCACCTTTCTTACTGAGATTTCGCTTTCTTATCTGGTAAATTGGGAATGATAATGCCAGTACAACATAAACATGATTGGTTCAACAATCAAGTTAGATACTATATGAAAGGCTTTGTAAAATGTATATCTTTGTCAAAAACAAAAGGAACCCACTGAACTTTTGAAAAATCACCCATACTGTGTGACCTTCCATGATGACTAGTCTTTTATATCTCTGTTTAAAAATATGCTTTGTTTCTTGAAATGAAAATTCAATTATGTAATTATCCATTGTTGGATATGAAGAAAAGTAGCTTTGTTCAGTGGAATGAGTACTGGATGTTAGTGTACCTAAGTCAAATCTAAGCTCCTCGAGGGCAAAAAATGTTTTTCATCTTTGATATTGCATTCCCTGGGTTTAGCATGGTGCCTCCTACATTGTGGACTCTTAATAATTACTTGTCAAATTAGATTGGAGTTGTGAAAAATCATATGCTGTTCTTGGGTCAGAAAATAGGCAAGTTCCTTAACCTCTCTGAGTCTCTGTAAAATGGGAATCATATAATACCTATTAGATTGATGTCAGTTAAAAATGATTTCCTCCTCCATAATTCTTATAACACTCCTATATTTGATTCCTTTTTATGTACTTACCACATTTTTGACTTCCATTATAGTGACCCAGGAGCAAATCATATTCTTTCTTCCTTCTACTAAATTTCACATTCCTTGAGGATAAATTCTAAGAAAAGAACCAGTAAGTACATCCACTAGCTCAAATGTCTATACCATAAATGCTCATAATGTATATGCCAGGCAAGATAGACTAGGCATCCTAGCTCATGGAAGTAAATTCGACATCATATAGTATATTCAATGAGACTTGGAGTCAGTGCAAAACAGCTTTTAAGAGTTGATGTTAAATTTTCAGTGCGGAGATTTATGCTTTGGAAATCACCAAATGTTACAAACCAGTGTGATTTATTGTTTATTTACTTTCCTGTCAATTGAGAAAGTGTCAGAGAAAATGCTGATAATGCAGGTTAAATTTAAAAGTGTATTATGTATGCATTTTTCCTGAGAGCCAATTGTTAAACATTTGCTAGCACCCCCCCCCGATAAGAATTATCACTGCAATATTGTTCTAGAAGTGATTATTGTTATCACAGTATTATATTGGTTGTTGTCCATTTTCAAAGAGGACCAAAATGACATAACTCTGTTGGAGTCAAGTTACAATGTGCCTGATTGTGGCCGATCAGACCAATATGAGCTCAGAATGCTCTATACCAGTTCAGGCAAAAATAGTCCATAGAATATTTGGGGGTAGAGAGGTTTCTAAATTTGTGCTTCTCACATTGATTTTGAGTGACTGCAATTCTGCTTTGCTCATAGAACACAGCACCTTCTTTGACGTGGGCATGCCATTCTTGGCCGTCCTGTGCTAGTGTCTCCCATGTTACACAATCAGTTCCAAAGTTCTTCAGAGAGATCTTGAGAATGTCTTTGTATCACTTCTTCTGACCACTATGTGAGCAATTTTCTTTTGTGAGTTCTCCATAAAATAGCCTTTTGGGCAAGTATAGATTTGGCATTTGAATAATGTGGGCTGTCCATTGGAGTTGGGATCTCTGCAATAGAATTTGAATGCTAGCTGTTTAGTTCCAGAAAAGACTTCAATGTTTTGGTACTTCATCCTGCCAGGCGATCTTCCGAATCTTCCTAAGATTTCAAATTACTTTGGAAGTTTCCAAACAGAAGTAATTCAGTCTCATGGCATGGCACTGGTATGCTGTCCAGATTTCACAAGCATACAACAATGAGGCCAATACGATGGCTTTGTAGACCTTCAGTTTTGTAGACAGTCTAATACCACTCTTCTTGCACACTTTCCTACTATAAAGCACTAGGATAGGAATGAAAATAGGCATGGAGTCCAGGAAAGAGAAGAAAAGTCCATGAGTCTTTGATTCTCTTATTCATTATCAGGAAATGTGTTGTTTTTTCTTGGTATATCCAACTTCTGATCTGGCACAATGCTACAATATATCTATATCTATATCCATATCTATATCTGTATCTATTTATCCCTAGGTGAATATGTATTTAATGGGTATATATGTCAATACAAGCTATTATTACTAATTAAAGGTGATCTTAATTTTTAGAATGCACTAAATAATTATAACATTGATAATACAATTCAATTTATTAATAATAATTAGAGCTGTCAAAATAGGATGATATACCCCACAAGGTATTGAGTTCTCCATCATTCAATGAGAAAATTAACTTTGGGTGTCCTTCAAGACTCCGTCCTGATTCTTCTTCTCTTTCTCCTGCCGTATTATCTCACTTGGTGATCTTATCAGCTCCTGTGACTTCAATTATTACTTCCTTGAAGATGATTTATTTTCAGATGAATATATCTAATCTTAGTCCCTTACCTTAGTTACCACCAACCTAATTGCCTCTTGAACATCTTAAGTTATATATCTCATAAGCATCACATTCGACATGTCCAAAACAGAATTTATAATCTTCCCCAACCCCCCAAAAAAGAAAACCTTCCCATTCTCAACTTTCCTATTTCTAGAACTTGAGTTCCACCATGCTCCCAAACACATAGACTTTTTTCCTTGCTATCATTCTCAATTGCTCACTCACACTTCCCCTTCAGAGCCAATATATTATCAAATCTTGTTTCTACCTTTGTACTATCTCTCTTATACCTCCTAAATTCATTAAAGATAACTCAAATCTAGCCTTCTCCAGGAAGCCTTTTCCTGCTTCAGAAGAAGGAAGAGAGAAAGAGGAGAGAGAGGCATGGAATTAGCATTAACTTGGCTTATTAAATGAATGAAAAACAGTTTATTAAGCACTTATACTGTGTTATGCAAGAATGAGAAGGGTGCTGCCCTCAAGGAACCGATATTTTAAATGGAGTAAGTAACTGACATAGGGGATGGTCACTAAAGAGGGGCACTCGGACCTGAAAGTTACAAGGTTGAGGAGTAAGACTATAGGGCAGTAGACAGACAGATTTTATCTGGAAACAACACAGACTTTATTTGATCATGGTTTGTGATTCCAAAACTGGAGGGCTTGCAAAAACGGAGTGAAATGAAGTGTGGCAGGGGCCACTCTACTAATGTTCTAGACAGATATTCACCAATTATGAGAGCAGGACTTGAAGGTGGAAGTTCTTCCTGGCCATGGTCTTTGTTGTGGCCCTCAAATCAGTTAAAGCTCAGCAGCTGAAAAGAAGAGATTGATATGGGATTTAAGGAAGGTATGGTTCAAATAGATGTGGTGTGCACATTGGGGAGTTTGGGCAAACAAAACCACAGATGTTAGGCTCCATATAGAGGAGTTTGCACTCAACTCAGTAAGTACCAAGGTGTCTGGATCATGGGAATAATACAATGAGTGCTCTACAGTGAGTGCAAGGGATTAACACAAATTCAAAGTGGCTGTTTAATATAGTGGGAAGAGCCATTGGATTTAGAGTTCAAGGAATTGTGTTTGAATTAAGGAGAACTCAAATACAGGGCAAGTGTTCACATGGTAGTTAGAAGAAGCGATATAAGGACATTCTCATTGTCTCTCTCAAGAACTTTGGAATTGATTGTGTGATATGGGAAACATTGGCACGGGACGGCTCAGCATGGTGCGCCCACATCAGAGAAGGTACTGTGCTCTCTGAGCAAAGCGGAATTGAAACAGCTCAAAGGGAACACAGGATGCGCAAGTTTGGAGTATCCACCCCAAATGTTCACAGGGACTATTTGTGCCTGACCTGCGGTAGGGCATTCCGAGCTCATACTGGCCTGATCAGCCACAGACAGAATGAATCTTGACTCAGGCATAGTAATGTCATTTTGGTCCTCTTTGAGAATGAAAGACAACAACCAATACACACATGTATCTATCTATATGCTTGTACATGCATATGTGACAGGACTCATACAAAAAGACTGCGATAGGAAAGATTGAAGGCAAATGGAAAGGAGGACATCAGAGGAGGACATGGGTAGATAATATGGAAACAACACACATGAACTTGGACACACTTTGAAATATAGGGAAGAATACAAGGGTTTGGCATGCTGTGGTCCATGGGTTCTTAAAACATCAGACACAACTGAATAACTAAACAACAAGGGCAGATGTGTGTGTACACACACACACACACACACACATACAGATAGATGGATAGAGGGATGACTGGATAGATAGATAGATAGACAGACAGACAGACAGACAGACAGACAGACAGACAGACAGATAGATAGATAGATAGATAGATAGATAGATAGATAGATAGATAGATAGACAGATAAGCATGCTGAGGAAAAATAAAAGTAGCTGAGGGGCAGGAGGATATAGAGGGCCCAGAAGGAGATGGAGAGGAGACAGAATGGAAGTACAATCAAATCTATTCCATAAGAGCAGTGAAGTAAATGGACTTCATTTCAGTATTTAATTAACATTAGACTTAATGGAAATCATTTGCCATTTCTACAAGAAGGACAAATGAAAGAAGGCTTACACATATACATATATATACACATATATGTTTGCATGTGTATATGCACATACATATGCATGTATGTGTGTTTGTGTATATATCTGCACATTTTGTTAATATAAAATTCTGTACTGATGCAAGCCAAAGACTCATCTCACTGTTCCAAATATCTGAAATATTTGATCTTCTATTCATTCGCACTATTCTTTGCCAAATTTGCAAATACCTTTTCTTATATACAGAATATCTCATTTCCTCTGCAGACTGCTTCCATGTTCCATTGCAATTACTTCCTAAATTAAGATAATAAATGTTATTAAAAATCATCCCTTCAATTTGTTTTGCTTTGTAATGATTTTGGAAAGGGCATTTTCACACACAGGAGCTCATATGATCCTCTCGACGTTGCTGGAGAGCTAGTCAGTACAGGAATTATTATCCTCTTATAACAGATGAGGAAATGGAAAATCGGTTAGTGGCTTATCAAGAACCTAAGTTAATGCTTTCCAATGTTAAGGCAGGTACTTTCCATTGTACTATACGACCTATGCATCATACTACCTGTATGTAGTATGCAGAACTTTCTGCAGATCATCTGGTTTGCATCTAAAATCTTCCATAGCTATCTCCTCCATTAGAATGTGAGCTTTTTTAGAGCAGTAGCTAAGATAATCTTAATTTTCTATCTGTATCCCCCGCACTTAGCACACTATTTTGCACACAATAGGTGCTCGATGTTTCATTTATTCATTCATTCATTTTCTCTGGCAAGGTCAGAGATCACTCATCAAAAGCTTATGGCTTCCTTAACTACACTTTATCGCCACGCCTTATAGCTCAGCTATATTTGGAGGATGTGGAAGAGCAGACTCTGCTGGAAAATTGCACAACTGCAGCTTTCCTTATTCTGATTTCACTTGGGCAATATTTAGAAGGGAAGGGGCTTCAGCCCTGAAACATCAGATAGCGATTTATCATCCTAACTACCATAGGCAAGATTTCAATAAAGTGATAACCTCAACTACAGAGACATGCTCTTAGTCCCAGGAGCAGGAATCAAAGAGGATTTAGACCATCTATGATCTAGTCACTGTGAAATTTCCAGACTTCCTTTGCCTGATCTCATGGATGTCTAGATGTCTGTGTGATATAGCAGGTCTAATTCTGGCATGAATCTCTAGGGAATATTTAAAGACAAAGAGAAAGCTATTTTCCATGCATTTATTAAATCGCACCTCCTCATTCTAGATTTAAAGTATAATTGTGTGTGGGCCCAGGAATTCGTTTCCAAATCAACAAACATTTAACGCAATCTTAATGCTAATAATGATTAGTTATCTTTGGCATAGCCCTTTAAGATTAGCAAAGTATTTTATGTATGTTATCTCGTTTCATCCTCTCAATGACCCTGTAAGGCAGATCCCGTTGTATAGAGGAAACATTTGAGACTGAGAGAGGTTAGATAATTTGCCTGGGATCACACAGCTAGTAAATAGCTAATGCAAGATTCAGACTCAGGTCTTCCTCTGGACTGAAAGTTCAATGCTTTATTCATTGCACAACCTAGCCCAGGGTGGGGAACTTGTTGCCTCGAGGCCACACATAGCCCTCTAGGTCCTCAAGTGTGGCCTTTTGACTGAATCACCAATAAAAGGTTTTGGACACCAATAAAACTTGGACTCAGTCAAAAGGTCGCAGCCAAGGACCTAGAATGTCACATGTGGCCTTGAGGCCGTAGGTTCTCCACCCCTGATCTAGCCCTATGAAGCTCCCTTACTATGTGCAAAGAACTGTATTAGATGGTAGAGATAAAAATCCACAAACAAAATGCTCCGTGCAATCTAGGGATTTAACAGTCTACTTATAGAATGTAGCATCTAAGTGGATGAGGAAAGTTGAAATAATTTCAGAAGAAAGATAAAACTCCCAACCAGTAGGATGAGAAATTTGCCATCAGAAGGTCAACTTGACATGAGTTTTGAAGGAAATTACATGTTCTAAGATGTATGTATGTGTGTATTGGGTGTGTGTATGTATTGGGTGTGTTTGGAGGTGGGGGTGGGGATCAGAAAGAAGAGCAAAAGAAACAGCCTGTGCAAAAGCAAAGAGGTGGGATATGGTGTGTCAAATTCACAAACTACTAATAGACTAGTATAAGAAGGAAATAGAGTCATGAACATGATTCATCAGAATAAGTTTGTAACAGATGTGGAGAACTTTAATAGAAATGAAGAGTTTAAAACATCAGGCTTAAAATGCATATGTTATCCTGGAGGGGAAGCCAGTAGAAATTTAGAGACAGAGTGACATCAGATGCCTGTATTTGGGATGTTAATGTGGCAGTCATTTAAAAGACAGGTTGAAGAAGAGTAGGATTAGAAGGTGGAGAGAAATTAGGAGACTGTTTCAATAGTTGACGTGATTAAATTACTAGCCAAGGACCTGGCTATATGAACATAATGAAAAGAATGAATTGAGAAATGTTAAGGTTGAATTGACAAAATTGAGAATCACTTGGTTATGGGGGTCTGAGGGTAAAGGAGAATAAAGAGTTAAAGAAAAATCATCTATCTAATCATATCTACTGATATGTCTACATTCACACATCAGACAAATGCATCTCTATTTTTTCTCTGTGTCACTATCATTAAATACCTCTCTGTATTTTTGTCTCCTTTTTTATTGGTATTAAAAAGAGATGGGACCTTCTTATAGAGCAGAAGCTTAGGGTGATTAAAGACCTTTGTTAATTCTTATAGGAATTCTGGTTCAGTATCTTCTTACTATTCATTTTTTGACTGTGCTTGCATGTCTTGGACACCAAATTACACATATAGGTAGAGGTATAGATTTAAAAATATTGGTTCATACTTACTGACAATCTAAATAATTTACCTATTTATCAGTTAGTTGGAAAACATTTGTGTAGCAGGCACTGTGCTTAGTGCTGAGGATGCAAAGAAAGGCCAAAAGACAATCTCTTCTCTCAGAAAGTTCATAGGCATGGGCAGCTAGGTGGTGTAGTGGATAGAACAGTGGACCTGGAGTCAGGAGGATCTGAGTTCAAATCTTCCCTCGAAAACTTACTAGCTGTGTGACTAGCTGTGTGACACTGGGCAAATCACTTAACCCTGATTGCCTCAAAAAAAATTCACAGTGTAATGGTGAAGAAAACATACAAACAACTACATACCCCAACAAAATGTGTCTAGGATAAATTGGAGATAATTAACAGATGAAAAGAACTGAAATTAAAGGGGGTTGGGCAAAGACCTCTGGGAATTTGGGATGTGGTGAGGAGTTGCAGTGGACACAGGATTGGTCCTGGAGTAAAGAAGACATAAGTTCAAAACCAGTCCCAGACACCTAAATGTTCTGTGACTTGGGAAAGGTTATTTAACCTTTGTCTTCTTAGTTTCTTCAAATATGAAATGGATGTAATAGCAACTTCATAGTGATGTTGGCAGGATCAAATGATATAAAATTTGTAAAGTGCTTTGTATACTGCCTGGAATATATAGGTGCTTATTATTGTTTATTCCTTTTCCATCCCCCCACCCCCAACCCTGAAGGTAGAATTTTAACTAGGGATTGAAGAAAGCCAGGGAATATCTGGATATCATTATTTCTATCACTGGTCTCTAAAGTGGTGGAAAAGGACCCCAGGGGGACATGGCTTGACACAAATGGGATTAATTAGTTGGAAGATGTAAAGATGTATTTCACCTTTCTTTTAATAGTGAATCATCTCCAATGTAACTCATCACCTACTATGTCTCATTTCTACCTAATTTCGCCTCCTTAAAAAGATGTGCGACTCCCAGCTTCCCCCACCATTCTGAGCTAGTGATTGGTCCCTCAGGGCAGTTTTAACCTAACCCTAATGACAGCAACTGTGTAGGGACTTATAGGGGAAAAAATAAT
This sequence comes from Phalanger gymnotis, assembly GCA_028646595.1. NCBI lineage: Eukaryota > Metazoa > Chordata > Mammalia > Diprotodontia > Phalangeridae > Phalanger > Phalanger gymnotis. Next base: position 721,955,231 of record CM053622.1, on the reverse strand, counting down.
CCTTCTCTTTCCTCTTTACCTACCTCTCTTCCTTCCTCCAACATCAGTATACCTACAAGAAAAAAATACCAACAGTTCATGATTGTACGCATACACACACATACATACATACATACATACACAAACACACACACACTTAGAGACCACTGATGTATCTATTGAGCATTTTTCATTCACTTTTCATTGTCGTTATTTTCCTGTGTGAATAGTTAGGCCAGCTCTGTTGTATGGTTATATATGTCACCAAGGAAACTCTGTAGCAGTCTATACTTAATCCAGTCAACACAATGGCATCACAAAACAGCACGATATCTAAAGGATTGAATTAGAAGATTACCCAAAATATAATGGAGTGGGACATGACAGATTCGATTAGGTAGTAACATGGCTTCTAGTATATTGGGTAGATCTAGTGTGGTGAATGCTGGGAAGTCATAGATAAGAACACTCATTCTGGGCTGGCATGGATTGGTTATGATCTCAATCAATAGGAAAAATCACTAAAATCACAGATCCCTTTGTCATCTGTATATGTGTAAATGCATGAATGTATAATATATACATACACATATAAATATTTTAAATATAGTACATGTACACATATATTAAATATGTGTTTGATTTTGGTATACCCCAATGCCCAACCAAATAAGCAACCAATATAAACATATTTCCTGTTTCCTCAGACAAGATTACTTTTTCTCTCTGTTCACTGATTTAATAGTAGGTGTTGTACTTGTCTTTAAAAACTTACTGTATCATAGTAGGAGTAGCACCTAATAGAGGTAATTGGGCTGGTTTCCTTTTTGGATTCTGGGGAGGCCATTTACTGGATTAACATTGGTTTAGTTTCCTTCCCACCTAAAGCACAATAGATCCAGCCTTCTGGGAGTTAGTGTCAGAGGTTTTAGTAGAATATCCCTCTGGAAATATGTACCTTTCAATCCTATTGTGGACATTGACATAGTAAATGCAAAGGTGCAGAGAAATAGTGTTTTATCTGGATCATAGCTTTTTTAGTTTTATCCTAAATAAAGCTAGTTTTATTTCATTTTTAGGGTCCATGAATATTTCATTGCATTCTAATCCTGGGCCTGAATCACTCTATTGTCCTGAATTAGACCTGGCTTATAATATTCTTTCAAATTTGTATTATACCTTTTTTGCCTTAGTCTTATTCTCTCTCTCTCTTTTTTTTTTTCAGGAAGTAAAGGGCTTTTATTTAACAAGCTGGCTGTATGTAAAGGGAAATAACATTGGGCAGAAGGAGTTATTGGGAGGAGGCCATGATGCTGGAAACACTCTCAAAGTCGATCTTTTCCACAATGTTCTTGGGCTTGATACTTTCTTCTTGGCTGCGAATGAAGACCTGTCCTGCCTCATTGGCTCTCCAGCCATATTTGCTCATCCATACTTTCAGCTGGTTGTCTGACAGATCTTCCAACATCTCAGCCAGCAGCCAGCGGTCAATATATCTATATGTGATGCCCACAACGTGGCAGATGAATTTGCGGAGGGAGTCTTCAAAGCCTGTGATGCCGTTAAGGAGAAGAAGATCCATGTTCTCATCTAGGGCATGCCAGAAAGCTTGGAAATGGCAGGTCTCCAGCAAGTCTCGAGTACGGGATCTGCCTGATGGGCTGCTTTTCTTGGCGAGCTTGGTCAATCATGCACTTGCATAAGGTGAAGTCCGTGTGGGGGAGATTGGTGAGGGCCTTCAGCAGAATCTGGGCTGTCACTGTGGTCTGGCAGAAGGCTGGGTTGAACTGGTAAAGCTTGCACACGGCCAAGTTGGCTTCCAAGTCGTAGGCGGTCTCCTTGGCCTAGGTTTCCACACAGCGCTCCAGAGTGGCTAGGTTCGCAGGATTGTACCTGTCGATGCCCTTGAGCAGCTTCCCCACGTTGGCACGCATTTGCTCGAAAAGCGCCATGTCCTCCTCCTTTTCGCAAGCAGAAGCCAAGGCCGGGTCCGGAACCGCTACAGGAACCGGAAGGGGCAGGGAAGAAGGAACTCATTCTCTACTCTTTTCCCCTATATTACATTGTAAGCTCCTTAAGGACAATCAATAACTTTGTCTTCCTTATCATTATATCACAGGATCAAGCACTGGACCTAATATTTATTTTATGAAGTTGAATGGTTTGGTCATTGGTTGGATAGATGAAAGCCTATATTGTATATACATATTTCTACTTAAAGATTTCTTTTTCATATAGTATGGGTGCTTGCAAATCTGACATACTTTAATAGAATGGCTTCCTTCATTTCTTTGACCTCCCCCCGCCACCCGCCAACCCCTCTTTCATTGCCTAATGCCAAATCCCTGTGTACTTAGGGCAGTTCCTCAGGCAACCAATAATTTGTACTTTACACACTCGTATGAATTATTTTTCCTTAATTTATCAGAAACAAATGGATGCAATTTAAAGTATGGCAAGTAAGACATCCCTTCTCCTTCCCCGTCATAGCAACAAATGGGTAAAGCTATCTTCAGTTTTCTCTTGTGATTAATGTAAGGTGGCTCAACAAGATGAGGTCCAAAGTTGCATACAACTAGAGTAATGACAACAATAACAATTCACATTTAACAACAGTTTTCTCTCCAGTTTTATAAAGTGCTTTCCTCACATAAGGGAAGTATGAAGTGCAAATATTATTATTCATATTTTACAGAGGAGGAATTTGAGAGTTACAGATGGGAAGTAATTTACCTTTGAGCCCATGGGTAGTAAGTCTTCTGACACAAAGCCCAGTGCTCTTTCCATTATACAATGCAGCTTTTATTAGATTATAATATATTAGATCCAAGCTCATTAGTCCCAGACACCACATTATTTTTCATCTTTTCATCCCCAGCAACTTGCACAGGGTCTGGCACATGGTCCACAATTAATAAATGTTTGCTGAATTACTTCTCTAAAGATATGTGCAAGCCCTGATAGTAAAAGGTGGCCCTTAAAGGTATAGTACTGCTTTAGACCTTGTGGAGAAAACCAAGCCGGAACTCATAGTGGGAAAGGTCTTAGGGACCATGGATCTTCCCTACTGAGGGATGATGTTGTTGCTGCTCTGGCTGTGGGCATTCTTGCAGACAAAATGCTCATATCTTTGCTCTTCTGACCTGTTCCATCATCTGGTCCAGAGCAAGGAATTAGTTTGCATTGCCTCCTTTGTTAACATAGGTATGGATCTAGGATATTGCTAATAAACCAAGATTTATATAAAATGTTTCTATGTATGATTTGGTTGAGGGAAAGCAGCCATGTTAGGAACTAATCACATCCCGGTTTACTCATCAGCAAAATGGAGATTGTATTCTCACTCTCTAAATCCACAGAGTTGGCATAAAAAAGGTTTCACACATCTTAAAATATTTATATGTGTACATATACACAAATAATGCAGTCATATGTACATATGTGTATATATACATACATATGTATATTTAATTATGATTGTCACTCTGACTTGAACTTAAAAGTTATTTTGTTTACCTCTTAGGTTTCTGATAAGTAAAATGGAACCAATGTTTCACTATTGAAGTCAAAGCTAAAGATTTATAGTCTTTCCTCTTTTCTTCACATCACACCATGAAGAGCTGATTACTCATCGATTATAGGTATTAGTAAATTTTATAAGGCTAAGTGAAATTTTCCATAGTGAAATTCTGTGTGCACAGATTTAGGAAATTCAAAAGATCAGAACTCAGTAGGATAGAAAGCCTGTAATCTGGGAGAATACTTCCACTTTGACATATAAATTGTATAAGATCTAGGTACAAAACTCCTTTAGAAGATGAATGAGGAGAATCCTTCAGGACAGGGAATGTTTCACATTTATCCTTGTATCTATGGAAGCAGCATGGCATAGTAGATGGAGACATGGCCTTGAAGACAGGAATTGTATTCAAGCTCTGCCCCTAACACACACAGTAATGGCTATGTGACCCTAGGAAATTCACTTAATATCTCAGTACGTTAGGCAACTTCTACGAGATGTAGACATGTTGCTGACCTACACTGGTAAAGAGAGTTTACTCAACTTGGAGTTCCCCAATCTCAATTATAATGCCTATCCCTAACCTACATGCAATGCCTGGGACACAGTAGATGATAAGTAAATGCATTTTGAATGATGAATGAATAATAGTAACACTTTATGCTTCTACAGCATCTACCCCACAGGGTTATTATGAAAACGAATTGGAATAAAGCATTTTCCAAATGTTAAAACACTGCATACATAGCTAGGATGGCGAAAGACCACCTATTGGTTAAAGGACTTAAAGATGTTTAGCAAGGAGAAGAGAAGAATGGAGGGATTACAATAACTTCTTTCAAGTATTTGGAAAACTATTATGTGGATGAAAGATTGTATTTGTTCTGCTTATACCCAAAGCATAGAAATAGGAATAATGTATTGAAGTCTCAAGGAAGCCCATTTAGGATGGAGGTAACTTTCAGGGCAGCTAAATGGCTCTATGGATAAAGTGTGGGACCTGGAGTCAGAAAGATTTTTCTTCAAATACAGCCTCAAATACTTAACAAGTTGTGTCAACCAGGGTAAGTCACTGAACTTCTCTGTGTCTCAGTTTTCTCATTTGTAAAAAGAGGATAACGGTAGCATCTATCTGGCAGGGTTGTTGCAAGGATCAAAAGAATTAAAGTATGTAAAGTGTTCAGTAAATTTTATAGTTAACAATTATTAAGAATACTCTGTGGCTCAGCCCTTTTCTTCACTCAGGTAATTTTGGTTGACAGGTTTGGTAAGATCCTGACCCAAATGGTCATTTTCTCTCTAAGCCTCGTTGTCCTAACTCCAGATTAAACTTTCAGTGAAAATCTGAATCTCCATTAGATATCGCAAAGTCTAAGTTTCACCAAAGGGAGGTACCAGGCTCCTTACTTTTTGCCTAGGTCCTCAATGTGCAATAGTCCATCGAATAGCAGTCTGACTGTGTCACTCCTTTACTTAGTAAACTCTCCTGGATCCCTGTTACCTCCAGGATCAAATACAAAATTCTCTGGCATTTTACCTTATACAACATATCCCCTTCCTACCTTTCCAGCTACATTAGCCTATTTGCTGTTCCTCCCATAAGAGCCTCCATTACCTGCCTTCTAACTGCATTTTCACTTCCTGTCCCCTAAGTCTGAAATGCTTTTCCCTCCTCCCTTCTACATCCTACCTTCCCTGGTTTCCTTCATTATTCAAATAAAATCCCACCTTCTGCAGGAAGTCTTTCTTGGTTCCCATATTCCATGAAGGGCTTTTTCTCTGAGGTCATTTTTTACTATATATATATGTGTGTGTGTGTGTGTGTGTGTGTGTGTGTTTATATTCATATATATATATATACACATACCTATTTGTATGTTGACTCCTCCATTAAAAAGAAAACTCTTTGAGAACAGGGTCTTTTTTAATTTTGTCTCCGGGGCTTTGCACAATATCTGTCTGGTACATTGTAAATGCTTAATAAACGCTTCTTGACTGTCTTTATTTAAAAGATTATAATTATTTTTCAGGGTTATAATTCTAATCTACACTTATCTTTCCCAGTTTAGCCTCAATATTAGTCTACAGGTTGAGTGGAACTATTAATGAATTATGTTATATCTTAAGCTAAATTATAGTATCTTCAATAGTCCCTATTTCATTTCTAAAGAGAATATATAACATGTAGACTCAACAAACAGAAAAAGCAATGAAAAATGATAAGCTTTGGTATATTTTTCCTCCTTAATATACTATAAAAGGTAAACCCAGTGTCTCTTGTCGATATGACTTTCAGCTATTTGAATTACTGCAAATATACCTATGGGGTTATCCCAATAGAATTTATAATAGGATTTCCATCACTGTGTCTCCTCTGAGGTATTTGCATTCATCTCTTGTGTACCAGATCATGACAAAGTCTCTTCATTGATGAAATATTCAGATTGGTACCATCCCTTCTCAGAAGCTCTGTGGGCTATTTTCTCTCTTCCTTCTTCCCTATTTTCTTACTATAAACTGGGGTTAATTAACCTGTGGTATATGAATTTTTTGTTTATATATAGATAAGGAGATATGCACACACATATCTATAATATTGTTTTGTATTAATTACAATTAATTACAACATTTATATATTGCTTACTATGTTCTTGGCACTATACTAAGCATTTCAAATTATTATTTCATTAAATCCTCACAACAACCATGGAATGTAGGTGCTGTTATTATCCCCATTTTGCAGATGAGGAAATTGAGGCAAACAGTGCTTTAGTGACTTGCTCAGGCTAACACCACTAGAAAGTTTTTAAGCCAGATTTGGACTCAGGTCTTGACTCCAGGCTGAGCATTCTATTGACTGTGCCACCTAGCTGCAGATATAAATTTAGATACATGTATAACTATAAAAATATAGATATGGATAATAGCTAGATTATTATATTTTAATATAATTTGTTTACTTTGTATTAGTATACATTTTATTTATGCATTTAAAAACTTTATTCTGAGAAGGGGTTAGGACAAAAAAGGATACAAAACTTCTGCTATAACCACTTCCAAAGACAAAATAAACAAATGAGGAGTATTTGCTTATTTTTTTCACTGAAACTCCTTATTTCTGATTTTGTTCCCCTGTCTTTGAAGTTCCACAATTTTTCATCTTATTTCATTATTTTTAGGTTGCCACCTGCCTCTCCTTTCTTAAACAGTGCTTTTCAGTTGTTTTCACTCATCTCTAGATCATTGTGATCCCATTTTGGGGTTTTCTTGGCAAAGATATTAGAATGGTTTGCCATTTCTTTCTCCAGCTTACAAGTGAGGAAATGGAGGCAAACAGGGTTAAGTGACTTGTCCAGCATCACACAGTTATTAAGTGTCTGAGGTGAGATTAGAACTTGGGGAAAATGTCTTCCTGACTCCAGACCTGGCACCCTATCCTCTGTGCCATTTAGCTGCCCCTTAAAAGCAATGAAGGGGATACAAAGATGGATAAGTTAAAATTTCTGTGATCAAGAAACTTAGATTCTATAAGAGGGAGTAAGCTGCATGCACAAGTTAACATCCTTTCCTCTCAGCACAAGAGAGGTAATAGCAAGGTGCTGACATACTGGATACATACCCTGCTTTAGAGTCAGAAACACCTTGGTTCGAGTTCAGAGTGTGATATGTGTTGGCTCTAGTGACCCTAGGAAAGTCATTTTTCATCACCCTAGGCAACTCTAATACTCTATATTGTAGGAGAGTTTTTGATCTTCATTGGTAGAAGGAATTTCATCACTAGAAATCCCATTACAATAAAATTACAGTTCCAGAACAACAACGACAACAACCATCACAAATCTCTGGAGTTTCCTAGGAAGGAGAGATCATTTCTAGCTGGTGGAGGTTAGGGAAGTATTCATGGAATGGATAGACTATTTACTGGCTGGTTCTTTAAAATTAAAGACAGCATTAGAATACTAGTCTCATGTAGTGAATGGAGTATTTAACTTTGATCAGAAGATTTGGGTTTGAATGCGACCTCAGCAACAAAAAAGGCAAGTGCACTTGGATAATTTCTTTCTTTTCCCTACCTAAATTTCATTTGTAACACAGAAATTCAGGGAAAGAAATTCGACAATGAAAATATTCATTATTGACTATGTGTATAGCACTGAACTAGGCACAGGTGGGGGGACGAAGTGAAAGATATAAAAATAAACGATATACTGTTACCTCAAGAAGATTCCTTCTTGAGTTGTTATGCTACCTATAGTACCTCCCATTTATATTACCTTCTTTATAAGATTAAAATGAAAACTCAGAAGTTTTGCTTTGGTTTTGTCTTCATTCCCCATATGGAGGTCTCCTAGGGTGGAAATACCTTTTACTGATGCTACTCAGTAATTAACCTGCAAATCATAGTTTTATAGCTACATGAAATACTGAGAAGTTAAATGTCTTGTGCCACATCTCGAGTTTCCAACATAAATTGAACCCAGTCCTTCTTGATACTAAGCCTGGACCTCTATCCACTATATACTATGCTGACTCTCATCAGATGAGATAATGCATGTAAAACAAGTTATAACCAGAAATGACAGCATAAGTGTGAGGGTTTGTTTTTTCCTGCTAATTGACCAACCTTGAAAAGTTTTTTGCCTGTCTTAAGTCCAAGTGTCCATTTCTGATACTTCTTCAATGGTAAAATGTTTAATGGGAAGAATCATTTTCAGTTGTCAAATCTTTAGCTCTAGCCTCTGTTTTTTAGATATTTTTAAAAGTTTCTTCCCTTAGGTGGGAATCAATTGCTGATGCTTAAATACTATCTGACATGCTGTATTTATTGATCAATAGATATATTGATCAGCTGTCCACCAGGATCCATGCTGGCAAGGTCGGGAGGGGGTAATTACTGACAGGGTAGGATAGGGTCTGCTCCAGGAACACTCTCTCTCTCTCTCTCTCTCTCTCTCTCTCTCTCTCTCTCTCTCTCTCTCTCTCTCTCCCTGCACATACGCTTGCTTGTTCAGTATGCACAGCACATCGTTCTCCCTGCTCCGAGCAGCCTGATGAGTGCATGCAGTTAGTGCAGACACACACACACACACACACACACACACACTCACACACACACACACTTCTGCGTTCTCCCTCAAAGTGGAGCGTCGGTAACTGCAGTCAGTCAACCAGAGGCTTACTTCTAGTTCAGCGGAACCACTGGCTGGCCACTGCCAAAGCCTGGCTGTGGGGAGCCAGGAACAGCACTGGAAGCAAGTTTCAGAGGAACCCAGGAGATGTCTCTATCACGTCTGATGGCCTGAAGTCACTCATTCTGCAGCCTATTTCCGGTCACTTTTCTAGCAGCAGCAAGAGTGTCCTCGCCTCAAGGAAGAAGGCTGTCTGGGGGAGAAGAGAGCCGGTTGATCAAGGTAAGTGCCAGTCATCCTTATAATCACTCGGCTGTTGCATGCACGTTGAGAGGACCTAACAATCTCACTGGCAGGCAGCCTCTGTGTGATTCCCCTCATTTAGTGGCTAGAGATGCTTTGAAATCGTGGCATCATCCAGGAACAAACAGCAAAGTCTTTTTTTTTTTCCCAAGTAAAGTAAGCAGAGGAAAAAATCATTTGATTTGTGGGCAAATCCTAGGACTGATTAAAGTTTCTGTGTTGGTGATAACTCAGTCCAGCTACACCAGGCGGCACTTATCAGTATTCTGCAAAGAAGATGCCTGGACCAAGGGCCCCCATTCATTATTTTGCTAGGGACATCCCACTTAATACAACTGGACTACTCTAACCTTGGAAATACTTGACAATTGCTATATAACTCTGTATATGGGCCCTGGGGTTCTTAAACAGGCTTCCCTTATTCGGTGGGTACCATGCAAGTCTTTAAAAATAACACCAGAGATGTGTGAGCCATGGATCGAAGCTATCTTGTGGCATTTAACACTTGGAAACCTACTTGGGGAAAAGTTGCTGAATCACAGAAGTTTAATATTCATGCAGATGTCTATATTTGTAAGAGAGAGCAAGTGCTCAAAGTCTCTTCAGCTTTCAGGAGAAGAATGTGCATGCTTGAGGAGGGGGAGTTCTGTATTTAAGGAATTAGTTCTGAGTCAAGTTTCCTCAGTTTGAACCCATGTAAAGGGGAAATGCCTGCTGTCTGGTTCCTTTGCTAACAGGTAAGCCTCCAGGACATTCTCAATTGCATTATTGCTTGTCAAATCCTTTTTCCTTCACTAGTCAGTGGGCACTCTCAGTGTCTAATATTCCCACTATCCTTTTAGGCATTCCTGCAATATATAGTTACTCACATTCATAAATAAAATATTTATTCCCTTAGGAATATGCCTAAGGAAAAGTTTTTTCTGCTCTCTGAGTTGACAAGGACTGGTGTGCATCATGTCATGTGCTTTTTAAAACACCTTTTTTTTCTAAACATGTTAAAAGAAAAAAAAAGGAATATAAAAATTTGGCATGGGAGTGAATGACTGGGCTGAAGTGATTAACTTATAAATTAAAAATGTAACACTGGCCAGAAGAGAAATCCTAAGTCCAAAGTTGAGCACAAAACTCCATGTCACTAACGACAAGACTAGAAAGAAAGATAAAGGGCAGGGCTTGGTATGAAGACTGTACTTTTGAAGTATTTTGCTGTCATTTTTTTAAATCATCTTAGGAAATGTCTGTGAGCCTGGCCTACAATCTTTCCCCTGAAAATGGAGAAACAGAAGTTGAATTTGTGTGTGAATTGAGTAGTGAGAGCCTTGAGAAATCCAGGCTTCTTCTCAAATTAAGTAAGCCCCCTTGGTCTGGAGGTTGGTCACAGAGGAGCACCAGGGTCTCTTGACTAGAGAGCTGACTCCTTTTCCTGCTGCCAGAACTCCTTCAGTAAGAGTCTTGGCTGAGTTGTCAATTTATAGTGTCTTAGGGAAGTCCAGTGGGGAGGAAGAGTTTACCATTTTTAGCTGCCTTTACTGCTAAAGAGAACAGAAGCATTTGTGTTGCTCTGTGGGAATTTCCCGCCACATCCTTGGGTACTAAGTCCTTACTGAGTCTAAGCTGTGACTCCAAATTGGTTATTCATGAAGGAAATTTGTGTGGATAGGACAGAATCTATCCTTTCCATTATCTTTACTATCAAATCTGTAAAGTGCAACTTGAGGTGTGTGTGTGTGTGTGTGTGTGTGTGTGTGTGTGTGTGTGTGTGCATGTTTCCAGGACTGAACATTACATTTGAAAAAGTACTCAATACTCAAACTTTCCTAGGGCAGCCTGTAACAGTTGTGTTGAGATCGATACTGTTAAATGTGTTGTGACCAGAATATCTATTGTAATAAATGATAAAGATAGAGCTAAGTTATGCCTAATTTTATGACTTCTGGGAAAAGTATGTATTAATTCTATCTGGGAAGAGAGGCATAAGGAGAAGTTTCCCTATAATAACTCCCTACTCCATTCCATTCACATTCTTTCTCAGGCTCAGTGGTGGGCCATAGATGAGCCCTGGGATTTGACCTTAACCTTGTCATTTAAAAAGGTAAGAGATTAGTAGATTTGGTCTCTCAAACAGCCTGCCCTTCTTCTGCCAAGGCAGATTTACCAAGTAGCTAAGATGCTCCCAGCCTGCTTTTAGACCAGGGGTTCCCACTAAAACTGAATTGACTGAGATAGAATTCATCTCATTTTGTTAAAAGTCAGAGGTTATGACATCTCTGATCCCTGAGCTGGGTAAGAATTGAATGGACATCTTTTTTTTCTTTTAATTTCTATCCAGACAGTCCTTTTTTGGGAGCCTTGTTGAATCGACATTCTCTAAAAGAAGGCAAGTAATGATTAATATGGATTAAATCAAATGCTGGCCTTATAGGTCACAGCACTAACTTTTCCATACTAAGTGATCAATGAGAATAGGGTTGATGGTTATGCTTCACATTTTCTATTATATTCAACTTTCTGGCACTTCAATGTCTATCTAATCCTTCCATAGATTTATGCACCACCTTCTCCAGCATGAAGACACATGGAACAGATGGTATTTTCTTTCCCCTACCCTTTTTTCGTGTGACCCCAAATATATGTATGTGCATACAGTTGAAGTCAATGTCCAAATATATGTACTCAAAAATCAGCAAGCATCACAAAAGGCAAGCAGGTGCAGGTTTCTGAGAGAATTATCTACTTGTTCACCACAACAGACTTCCAAAAATCATCTTGACTTAAAAGCTGGCTCTAATGATGAAATCCCATATAGACCCTTAAGGATCACAGTGAGTGATAGCTGTAGATTAGAATTAAAAGAAGAAAACTCTCTACAGTTTCAATATTGAAGAGAATTAGGATCCAGATGGCAAGGCTTTTTATAGCAATACATTGGATTAAGTTTCAAGCGTCTGTGGCTATTGCCCTGTTCCATTCTCTCTGTTGTAATGCAGTTTGGCTGAAGGGCCAATTGCTAGAAGATGTAATAAAAATGCAGAGCTTTGAATTTTCTCTCAATGGAGATTTTCCTGTCCCCATTGACTCTTCCTTTTATGACTGAGGGATTTCCACTCAATCTCTAAGTTTGACCTAGAGTCTTTCCCTCCCCATCCCACCATATCCCAAAATGATGCTCTCATGGGATACACTTAATTAAAGCCAACATAAGCCTGGGTTAGTAAGAGAGTTTGACTTGGAAGCAGACCTGTTGTTATGCTAAGTTTCCATCTGGCTTTCTTGGTACCTCTGCTATATTACCGGTTCATCTGATAACTTTGCCTTCTGATGGACAGAATCAGGGGATACTTTAACCATAGCTGGGAATTTTCTGATTGAGGTTGTCTGGTTTATTTTCAAAAAGATTTCCCATTTCCCAGAGTGGACATCCCATTCACCTGTACAGAAGCTGTGAAGGCAATGGCACTCCACTCATGAATTATTGTTGAAAGTGAGACACCCAGTGGAGATGGTGAGTACAGTAGTTTGAGCTGGCTATCCTCAACAGAATAAGTGTGATCTAGGAAGGACAGTATCTTATTAATTTATTATCACAGAGGGAAGAATTTCAATGGGCCTTGTCTTGAGATACATATTTTATACAAGATAGTATGTTGTCTATTCAATAAGGATTAGGTTTAGTTGCAGGTTCGAATAATTTAACTTTCCAAGCCTTGTATCAGACATGTAATCTTATCCAAACAAATCTGGATCCTTACTTCTCTCTTCTGGCTCTGGCCATGAAGGATGATGAGTAGCTATGTGTGGGGCAGGTGTGCCTAGACATATAAGTGCATTGATTTGTAATAATTAATATTGACCATCCATGCATATCATGGTAGTCACACAGACATCACGAATGGTAAGTGTGGCTCTCTCTGTGGCATAAATGATAAACAATATATTAAAAAAACACTAGAGGGAATATATTTCTCCAATGTGACCATGTCTTGAGTATCTTGATTATAGAGTTAGCTACATTTCATACTTGAACAAGTAGGTATGTGTAAATAGCCTCAATATGAACAGGCATGCATTCAGATGGTTGATGATAGAATCTCTATGTTGTCTTAACAATTATATAAAGAAATAAAGTTGAATGTCCTTTCATTCTCCGGTTCTTTCCCATGGAGCTCTCTGCATCACTTCTTGTGTTATTAAGAAATCCCGAAAGAAAACTATCATTAACATCCTTATGTCTGGCCCATTGCTTGGCAAGAAAGATGCCCCTCCCCTCCTGCCAAAACATTACAATTATGGTCATACTTATGAGAACTGGAGCACAATAAAGAAGCACAGGCAGTGTCCTAGCATTACAAAAACATAGAGCACCACTGGATCTGTAGCTGAACGAAACATGCATGCAACCCATAAACCACTGAATTTGTGTTCCAAGAAGAATGGCATGTATTTGGTATATAAATATATTGTGACATGTATTTAGAGCTGGACATGAATAGAACACTCTCCAGTTCAATCAATTCATTTTAGAGATGAGGAAACTGAGGGCCTGAGAAATCATCCACTGCTCAAGGTTATACATAAAGCAACGGCTGAGGTTTTTAGGGCCCCTGACTCAAAATCCAGTGTCCTTCCTATTACATCATGGTGCCTTAACTGACAAGTATGACTTGAGTTTATTTTAATTTGAAATGCAGGCTAATAGAGTAAAGAGAACAACTATACCATCAGTCAAGAGGCCTGGGTTTTCTTCCTGACATTGACATTTACTAAGGCTATGCCCACAAATTACTTAATTTCTCTGAGCCTCAGTTTCCCCATTTCAAGATGAGCAGGATATATTAAATAATATTTAAAGTCTGATGTTATAGAGAGTCTTTCAGTGTTCTCATTGCATGTTCTAAGATCACTTCTGGCTTTAATGATCTCTATTCGTCTTTGTTCTAAGGTCCATGTTAGTTCTGTTGGTCTATATTCTAAGGTCTATGCAAGTTCTAACTTCTTGTGTTTTAAGGAATTTTTAGTTCTAATGTATTTGAAGGTCTCTTTTAACTCCGACATTCTATGCGCTAAGACAGAGGTTTCAAAATCATGGCCTGCAACACTACCAAGTGGAGCTTTAATCAGATTAAAATGCAATTGAGAAATATTTAACAAAATAAATAAGAATACAATAAAACATAGATAACATTACATTCTATAGCTAAGTCAATCTGAGGCCCACAGGCATCCATATGTACTGATGAGTGTGCTCTGTTTTTAATTTGAGTTTGACTCTACAACTCTAAGGTACATGCCAGCTCTAATAGAATATATGGTTATTGTTGGGATTCTTGCTTTCTATGAGAAAACTCATTTAAAGCCAAACTTGATCAGCACTTACAATTTATAAATAAATTTGAAAAACCACCATCTATTAACTACTTGTGAAAACATATCCCTGTGATCCAGCAAATGTACAGCTGCATTTCCAGGGGCAGTTCTTTAACTATACAGTGATAGTTTTTTCTCCTTCGGTTTCATGTTCATTTGTCTAGGCAATCAGCCTGTGCAAACCAATAATTCACTACATTGAAATATGGGGGGGGGGAAGAAATTCATTGCTGTGAGATATTGTTTTCTGGTAGCAAAGTTACTGATCTCTTGCTGCAAGTGTGAATAATGCATGAGCTGATTTCATCTCAAGAAGATTTCAAGAAATGTGCCACTTGTTTACTGAGGCCTAAAAGGGCAAGATGGAACTGGGGCAGCCTGATTCAAAGTGGAGACTGGTGGGCTGAGAGGCAGACAATCTGGGTTCCAGACCCATCAGAGACCTTCATTGGCTGTGCAACCTTGAGCAAGTCACTGAACTTTTCCAAGGTTTAGTTTTCTTATCTGTCAAATTAAAATGTTGGCATGGATTATCACTGAGGTTCCTTTTAGTTACAATGATTATTGTTATTATTGATTCCATGAAACTTCTAGTCTTTGTAACAGTCCTTAGAGGTAAAATGAGTATATCCACAATTGAACTAGAGTAGCAGTAGTCTGAAAAAAAAAACCTTTCTAGTGATTTGGGCAAGAGTAAAGGCCTTATCTCTCTTATCAGGCTTCCTCTGATCAAGATCCTATGTCTTAATCCTACTTGGCACTTATGACTTGCCTTTCTTTAAAATGGTCCAGAAGGTAATTAACATTGCAAATGCTTCTGCAGCATGGATCCTTTCAGGGCAGTCCTGGTAGAGAAATGGGCAACTAATTAGATGTACCTGAATAAGGTGCTACCCCTTGCTATAAAACCCATCCATCAGGAGTCTCCTGCCTTAGCAGTGAACCAGTGTTTATGCTATGCTAGTGTGTTGTGGAAGTAAAAGATGAAAGAGCCAAGCCTCTCATTGATTAAAGTAGGGGGAGTGAAGAGAGTTGGAATAATCTGGATTTGCTACATCCAGAGGGTAGCCTCTTTCAAATCAATCATTGACCCCCTTTCTTTTCCTTTATATACCTGAAGGTTATCAAGCCCGACATTCAAGTGACCTTCCTGTCATTGGAATGTTGTTCCATTCTGATATTCATTGTACACAGCTTTCTATATCCCATATTTATCACTCAGTTAATAAGCATTTATTAAGCACCTACTATGTGCTAGACACTGTGCTAAACACTAGAGATAGAAAAGGCGGGGCAGTCCCTACCCTTAAGGAGCTCCCAATAAAATGGAGTGCTCCTCTTGTCTGGAATGCACTCCCTTCCCACTCTTGCCCCCTAGAGTTTCAAGCTTCACTCAAAATATAGCCTAGGAGTCCTCTTCTAAATAAAGTCTTTCCTGATTATCTCTAAACAGTTATCAGCATTCTCTTGCTCTTGAAATTACTTGTATTTCCCATTACTTTGCATATATGCATAACCTATGTGCCAATGCATACATTTTACTCCCTTAGTTCAATTTAAGCTCTGTGGGGCAGGGACTTTTATTTATATCATGTTGCCAGTTGCAATGCTATATCTTTCATACAGTAAATGATTAATAAAAGTTTTATCACCTTGAAACATATCCTGATTTCCTCCTTCTCTTCCATACCTATTCTGGGTGTTATCCTTGATTTTACCTGACATTGATTACTTTAAATTCAATTATGGCCCATCTCCACCCTCTATGGTCTCATTTGGGGTCTTGCATCTTCCTTTGTGTGAGTAAAAATGCAACTGTCATAATGAACTATTGCTTTTTAGCATTCCTAGACAGTCAGACGCGCCTATGAAAGCTTCTAAACCTCAAAGCAACTGAAATTAACTGGGCTTTATTTTCTCTTTTCCTGAAGGCTTCTCCTTCTGACTTCACTATTTCTCTTGTCAGTATCACTATTCATCAAATTTCCTACATTCTAAAGTTTAAAATTAATTATCTAGCCTCTTCCCTCCTTTTTGTCCTTTCTTGACCAATCAGCTACTGGGTCTTCTCTGTGATATCTCATTCATATGCCTCTGTTCTCTCTTTCCACTGTCACAACCCAAATTGAATCCTTCATCACTATGCTAGAAAACTGAAATAGTTTCCTGGCCACCTTCATTATCTCCTACTTTATCCTATCCTTCACTCTACAATCAGATTAACCATCCTTATATTTTGATCTGGTCAGGTCCCTCCTTTCCTCAGAAATCTTCAGTGGCTCTTTCTTGCCTGAAAAAAAATATAGTTAAAACTTTTTTGCCTGATATTTAAAGGTCCCTCTTCCCTCACCCCTAAAACTGCCACTTCCCTATCACTCCAGTCATATCTCAAACTACTAACTTTTTGCAAAATTTGGCTACGTATTCACTGTCTTCTTTGCCAACAATGCCCTGTCCTTCATGGATTATAGAATTCTGCCCATTCTTTAAAAGCTAACTCAAATATCATATCCTCCACACTGTGTCCCAGCTTGTAGGAGCTGGTCATTATATTTTCCATCCTGATACTTCCCATAGAAGGAACATAAGACAATGGTAAAAGAATCAGTTGACTTGGAGTTAGGAAAACCTGGGTTTGAATTCCATATTAAGATACTTACTTGCTGTATAATCATTGGTCATTTACTATATATATATGTATATATATATGTGTGTGTGTGTGTGCGTGTCTGTGTGTGTGTGTGTGTCTGTGTGTGTGTATACATATATATATGATATTACTCCATCTCATGAACCATGCTATGTTTAACCTTTGTATCTTCCCTAGTACAAGCATAGTCCTCTGCACCCAGAGAGAACTTTAAATATGTACTAAATTGAATAGGCACAGCACCCCAGTGCTTAATAGTGTCTGACACATAGTAGGTTTTCAATAAGTATTTATTAAATTCGATTGAAATACATGCCTCTTTTATATTCTTGAGGGCTATCTTCAAATCACTTGGTTGGGCGGTAGTGGTAAAGAAAATGATTATGCAACAGTGATATTTGGACTTTTAGTGAGATCAGCAAATCACAGAATCTCAAAATTGGGAGGTACTAAATTGAGCATCTAGTCCAGCCTCTACCTGAAAAAGGATCCTCTTTATAATATCCAACCTCCACTTAAGGAACCCCAGTGATGATTATCTCATGATCTTCCAAGAGGATCCATCCCATTTTTGGACATGTCTTCTAACAAGAAACAAATATACACCCCTCCCCCACCACGCACATACACCAAAGAAAAATCTACATGGACACTTAAGATATAACAAAGCACTTTACTTCTGATCCTCATTTTAGTCTAGTGAGGTTAATGCTGTTATTTGGTTTTTAGCTCTTTAGCTCCAAGATGGTTAAGAGATTAGTGTGAGGTCAGATATCTAGTAAGTATCAAAGACAGTTATTGAACCTAGACCTCTCAGGACACTAGGCTCTATGCCCTTTCTACTATATTATGCAGTCTCTCTAACTAGAAATATTCCTAGTGCTTCTTGCATTTGTAAAGGACTTCAGAGAAAGATAGCATGTTATAGTACAAAGGACCCAGGAGACTAGGCTCAGTTTAACTCAACCAATATTCATAAAGTGTCTGCCATATGCAAGATACAGACAAAACAAAGAAGGGAAAGAGCCCTGCTCTCAAGGAATTTGCATCGTCCCATATTACTGGAGCAATCCAATATATTTACAGATAAGTATTATGTAAGGAAACTTGAGCACCAATTACTTAAGAAAGGGGAGGGGAATGAAGGAAGATTCATTGTGAAGATATTGATACCTTGGAAAATATCCCATGAATAAGCAGGATGAGGATGGAAGTAGAGCTCATACCATGTTATTTAGTTTATGTAACTGGGGCAGCTAGGTGGTCCAATGGATAGAGTTCCAGGCCTGAAGTCAGGAAGACTCATCTTCCTGACTTCAAGTCTAGCCTCAAACATTTACCAGCTGTGTGAGCCTGGGAAAGTCATTTAATCCTATTCATCTCAGTTTCCTCAAATGTAAAATGAGCTGGAGAAGGAAATGGCCAATCATTCTAGTATATTTGAAAAGAAAACCCCAAATGGGGTCATGAAGTGGAGGATATGACTGAAATCATTGAACATCACCAACTTCAACTAGTTATTTACAAAGGGGAAGACTTGGTGGAACATAATAGCTATACTCAACTATTTAAAAAAAATATGTTGAAGGAAGATTCAACATGTCTTTCAGGCTTTGGGGATAGAGGAAGGAAGGAGAGAAGGAAAAAAAGGAAGCAGACCTTCATTAAACACTTGCTATCTTCCAGAAACACCTTGCTAGAGCACTTTACAAATCTTACCTCATTTGAGCCTTACAAAAAACCTGCGAAGTAGACACTAATATTAATCTTCATTTTACAGCTGAGGAAACTGAGGCAGAAAGTGTTTAAGTGATTTAACAAGGTTTGCGCAGCTAGTAAATGTAAGAAATCAAATTTAAATTCAGGTCTTTCTGATTCTAGGCTCTATCCACTGTACCACCTTGATGCTTCTCTCTTACAGGTGGAATTTACAGTGATAGGGACTTAAGCTCCATGCAAGAACTAATTCCTATTAAAAAATAAGGATGATCTGGTTAAAAGCAAGTCATTTTATCTCTGTGCACCTCAGTTTTCTCATCTGTTGAAACAGGGTAATAATGGTTACACTATACACAGGATTGCAGAGAGTCAAACATTTATAAACTGAAAAGTAGGATATAAAGATGAGCTATTTTTAAAGTGTTTTCTGATTATTCAGTTCACCTGATTCTGATAGCAATCCTTTTCGGTGGCCAAGATGTCATTACCTCCATTGTATAAGAGTGACTGAATTTGGTACTCAAAACTAGGTTTGACATCATCATTCATTAAAATTACACTGTAAGTTGTTGTTTTATTTTCCTTTTAACAGGCCCCCAAATGTGGTTGACTTAGCTGTAGCATAGAAAGAATATCTACAAGGATGTAACATTTAACCTGAATGTCTATATAGAAATTCCTCTGTTCAGGAGGCCAATATGCAGTGACACCTATAGAGTATATGAGACAGTCACCAAATCTTAAGATCATAAACTCAGTATGGGTTGGTCTTTTTCATGTTTGTGGGTTACAGGAAGTCATATCAATGGACAAACCCTTAGACTTCCAAGCCAATCAAATCCTGAGGACAGTTCAATAAAATATATGTCTATATCCATCTCTATCTCTATCTAAATATATTTTAAATAATCTACTCTCCATATAGAGTAGCCTAGGGGCAGTTAGGTGGTGCAGTGAGTAGAGCACCAGCCCTGGAGTCAGGCGGACCTGAGTCCAAATCCAGCCTCAGACACTTGACACACTTACTAGCTGTGTGACCTTGGGCAAGTCACTTAATCCCAATTGCCCTGCCTTCCCCCCTCCAAAAAAAATATATAGAAAGTAGCCTTAAGAAAAGTGGTAAGAAAATAATTATAGTACACTTTTTACTTGTTACAATTTAGATCAAACTTTGATGTTCCTGAGAAGATAAAATGTCTAAGAATTTTTTTGTTAGTTTGTTTGAGTCAATTCTACCTGTGGAAAAACCCTGATGGGGCTCCTGCAAGGAATCAAAAAATGGTCTGGTTTTCCCAAAATCTCTTATCCCTTTGTTAACTCTTCCCTAAATGGGAATTGTAGAATAAAAATGTTACTAAAACAGAAACAAAACTCCATCATCATGTTGAATGCCTTTCAATTGCAAGATATATATACCTATACCTATATATATATATATATATATATATATATATATATATACACATATACATATACATATACATATATATACACACCTGGGATTGGAGGTAGTTTCAATCTGAGATTATGAGGAACTGTAAAACAAGTCACTCCCTGTTTCTTTTTTTTTCCTCCTAGAGACAGATGCTTATCAACCCCATGGCTTTTCCCATTTGAGGCTTTTATAAATCCTCAGGCAACATTCATTCAGTGAATTGTGATGCGCTCTGTTAATCACTCTCTACAATGTCCCTTAAACATATGTAAATTAGACTTTTGATGAACCAGAATATTTTGCAGATTTTCTGCATAAATCACAGACAAAAAAAAATACCTACAAAAACAAATATACACACATACATGCCCCAAACCTGTCTGAATTAGAAGATATTTTTTTCATTTCATTTACTTTTGAAGATTGAGGCCGGGAAAATTCTGTTTTTGGTGGCAAGTTGCCATCCTCTCAGGAATAAATATTTAAGGTTTTACCCAGAATTTGAGGAAATAAAGGTGGAATTTCCAGCTGTTTTCTTTATAGGCCTCTCAGATTAAAAATACTCTGACTTATTTGAGTGCATGATATCTGAACAACTATTGTTGAAAAGTATTGATAGAATCATAGAATCTCAGAGTTGTAAGAGGCCTCAGATATCGTTTATTCCAACCTACACCTGAATTGTAATCTCTCCTATAGCATTCCTGACAAGTAGACATCTAATTTCTACTTGAAGACCTCTAGGAAAATGGAATTTACTACTTCCCAGAGCAGCACTCCATTTCAGCATAGTTCCAATTGTTAATAAATGCTTCCATTCATTGATCTGAAATCTACATCTGCCCAACATATGGTTACTCCTGGTAATGAGTAGTTACTTCAATTACAGTTCCTTCAATTGATTCTTATACAGAATGATATCCAGTTCTCTCAACATCCTCATGGGCCTCCATTAGGTATGTACCAGCTTGCCAATGTCCTTCCTAAAACATGGTGCTTAGAATTGAACATGATACTCCAAAATTGAAAATTTCCCCAATCCTAATCAAAGGTACTCAAGGATTCTGGTCAACATTCTATAAGCTAATGTTGTACTTTTAGAATGAATTAATGTGACCCATATTTTCAGTGGATATGATCATCTGTTTGAATATACTTTCTCAGGATTACATGCTGTTTAACAAATATGAAAATCTAATAAACATAAATTAAGGAATATTTGTTTGGTAATCATTGTGCTAGGCATTGGGGGCAGGGGACATACTAGATTTAGATATGACACAATTGTGTACCTCAGAGAGCTTACAATTTTTTAAGGGCAAAAGACAGACACAGATAACTTACGTTCACCAATTGCAGCCATGCAAAAACAAAGTACAATTTGAAGTCTGAGGTACAAATGGAAAGATCAGAGAAGGTTCCTTGGAAGAAGTTAAATTCAAGATGGGATTTATGGAAAGATAAATAGGGAGAAGAGTCATATTCTATTCACAGGGAACTACATGAGCAAAATCTTTGAAGCAGAAAAGTGATGGACCCTTTGGGGAGTGGGGATATTGGACAGAACATCATGCATTTTATCTGGAATATATGGTATATGGAAGGGAGTGATTGTCAGATAAAGGGAGTAAATGGTAGAATTTTCTACCAGGTTGTGGGAGGGCTTATATGCCAGGCAAAGGAATTTGAACTTTTCATGTTATTAATGAAAGGCCACCCCCCTCCCAAAATGAACCAAGATGTGTCATGCCTAGATTTTGACTACACCTTAAAGAATGTGACTAGAATCTCCCTTTTGCTGAGCATATGTATCTTTGAAATTATTTATCCATCTTTCTCTTTATGTCTATTTGAATTTATGCATATATGTGTAATATAAAGACATCTCTATCCAAATCTCTATCACAAGGTACCTCTATAGAAATCTATTACTATCATTGATCAATATATATATAATATATGTATATATACCTATCAGAACCTTTATTTGTATATGAATATATGCCCATATATATCTATATAAATATATCTCTCTGCTTATCTCTGTCCCATCTCTATCTCTGCTGCCATCTCTATAAACATCTATAACTATCTAATTACAGTGAAAATAACATTCGTTCTGTAGTCAGTGGTGCCTGGAGTCTGACAAGATAGTAACTATTTAACTTTGGACAAAACACTATGTCTTACTTTCTTCATCTGAAAAAAAAATGGTGTTGAACACTATGGTCTCTGTGATCTGCCTATGTATTTGTTTATGTGGAAAGACATAATGCAGTCAGAATGAAGACAAAGTCAATCAACCAATATTAGAAGTTTTATCCCTAAAAAACAAACAAAAAAGGCACCATTTTGATAAAAGTCAAAAATCATATTAAGGACTCAATATGCAACCTTCTACTTACCTTAGACATTGATTAACTAAATTTTCAAAGAGGAAGGGTGAGAGAGGAATGTCACAAAATTACATCATCATAAAGCCAAGGATGTAGGGACTTTACTGCAACTTAAATGCTTTGAGGGAAAATGGAAGAATGGCGGTTAGCAGGATCACTTTGTGAGAATATACTATGCAAACACAAAGAATATGAATCTATAGGTACCATTTCATCTCTAGGTAATCCTGTTAGATGACACCTGGGCCCTAGGTCCTTGTGCTAGTCATTCCTAAGGTTCCAGACATGTATGGAGAATCTCACATGCCAATTTTTATTCCAAAAGGACATAAATGTGTGCCTTGGTTTCCTGTTCTTACTCATTGACTCTGAACAGAGAATCCTCACGTAAAGATGACACACCCAGGCTGCCAAAGGCCACTCATTTATTTCTCTCATGATTAGGTCATAGAAATTCATGCTTTGCTGCTAAAGAAGACCAGGGCTAGCTTCTCAATCACTAATAGTCCTTTGCATGTACAGAAGACCAGGTCCTAGTCCCACAATCATGAGAACAAGTCAATATTTGATCCTAAAGCATCTATTTTATAACCTGAAATAGTCCTATTCCACATGGGTGGGATGACACCTTTGAAGTTTCATATTGAAAGCATACCGACTCCTACCAGCATATCCTCTCCTTCTAGGATTCTATTACATAGAATTCTAGGTGTGGGAGTGATAGAAACTTCACTCATTCCCAATTGCCTCTAGATGAAAATATAACTTCTCCATTTGGCACTTGAAGCCCTTCACAACTTGGTGATAATCTACCTTTCTAGAATGATTTCTCACCGATTTAACTTTTTCTCACAAATTGAAGTACCAACCCAACTTCCCCATTTGCTGTTCTCCGTTCATATTAGTTATCTTTCCTCTATGCCTTTGTAGGTGTCTCCTATATTTGAAATGTTCATCTTCCTCATCTATACCTGTTAAATTGTTCATCACGGCTAAATGGCACAGTATAGATGAGGAAGAAGAACAAATGGCACAGTGGATAGAATGCTGGGCCAGAAGTCAAGAAGACCTGAGTTCAATTCGGGTTTTAGAAACTTGCTAGCTGTGTAAACCTGGACAAGCCACTTAACCTTTGTATACCTCAGGTTCCCTAACTATAAAATGGGATTCATAATAGCACCTTTTAGGTTTGTTGTGAGGATCAAATAAGATATAAGTAAATCAATATATGATAGTGAATGAAGGAAAGGTGTTGGGGGATCAACAAAGAAACCTAGTAGACCAAGGAATAGCATGGACTACTAGAAGGCACATTGAATTTGATATCAGAAAAAAAAAAAAACTAGGTTCAAATCTTGACTCTGCCTGAATGAACCATGAGCAAGTGCTTTTACTTTTCTGTGTGCCCTTTTAACTCATATTCAAATGAGATGGTTGGGAAGAACAATGGATAAGTATTTATCAAATGGCACCCGGTACTCTGCTAAGTGATTTACTTATATCTTATTTGATCCTGACTAGCCATGTGGGAGGCCAGGTTCATTTTCCAGACCATGAGTAAGTGAATTTTAGGGGCAGCTATTTAGTGCAGTGGATAGAGCACTGGACCTGGAGTCAGGAAATCTGAATTCCAATCTAGCCTTAGATAGTTGCTAGCTGTGCAATCCAGGGCAGGTCATTTAACTTCTATTTGCCCCAATTCAGATCCCAAAGAGGAAAGTTAGAAAGATAATAAAGGAGCTTAGGGCTTCCTGCTGAATAAACTTTAAGTTGGAGAGGATATATAGTTGTGTCAAACTTTCTTTGTGCTGCAGGCATTCAGCATGAGGCAATCTCCTTCTACCTGTAGAAACATAATCATATAGCACAACTGAATAAATTGTCACCAAAAAAGATTGCATCTTGCACATTCAAGTCATATGGAGAATGTGACAACGTGGAACTTTCCGTAAGACAATGTAGTGTGTTAGATGGAAAAATAGAGAAAATCGATATTTGAACCTGTCTTTGCTTTTGGCTGGCTGAGTATACTTGGGCAAGTTACTTAATCTCCCTCATCATCAATTTATGCTTCTGTAAAATGGGGAATCATTTGTACAGGGTTGTCAGATGAGATGATATGTTTGCTAAAAGTAATATTATTCTCATCATGCTAAGCACATTCTTCCAGGAAATTGGGAGGAGGGATTGTGTATAATAACCTAAATATTTCCACATTGAGAAGGCAGTTTCTATCTTTCCTTTCCTACCTTTCTTATCCTTCCTATCCTACCTTTTAGGGAAGAGAAGGGAATAATAACAATGATGATGAGGAGGAGGAGGAGGAGGAGGATGTATCAAGATTAAGAACAGCACATTTGTAAGGCACTTTAAGTCCCACAAATAGTTTTCCTAATCCTATTTCCTACTTTTCTTGCAACAACCCTATGGAGCAAGAAGTACAAACGTTATTGCTCCCATTTTTCAGAGGAAGATACTGACCTACCTTTCAAGGTTCTTGTGAGGATAAAATGAAATAATAAATATAAATTGCTTTATAAACCTTAAAGAGCTATGTAAATGCTATTATTACTATCATTACTCCCCATAGTCACACTAGCAGCAGATGCCTAAAAAGAATTATATTTGACCTCTCACATCTCCTAAGAATAAAAGGCAGAACTATAAGCTCCAGGAATTTTCTTATTAATTTTGAATCTTGGAGGCTCCATTGGATCTTTTCCATTTCCACCATCTGAATAACTCTTTGCTTAGCTCCAGAATTGAAAGCCACTCCTTGCTGAGATGGTGTGTACCGAATATACTGAGCTGAAGATAGTTTATCTGCATGTCAAACTAGCGTTATCTGCATGTCAAACTGGCATAGCAGCAGCAACCTTCTGAGATACAGATTCCTCTAGAGCTACCTGTATCTTTTCTGTAATCTCTTAATGGCTTCTTCATCAGGTCGTTGTAGGTCTGGGTTATCTGCATTCATAACTTCTTTGGGAACCAGGTCAATGTACTTGCTATAAATGACCTTGTCCTTTGATTATTCCTGTCGAGCAATTGCATCATACTTAATTTATGTTAGAAGATTTGCTTTGCTGCTAGCAATTTAAGTAAGTCCAATTTTGTATCTTAATTTCCTTGATTATAATATGAGTATAATCATAATTCTAAGTCACTACATTAATTTAATTTATTAATAGTAATAGCATTGGTAGTAGCCATCATGATAGTTATAATACTATATTATGTCTCAACTGTCAGAGAATAAGTTTCTTTGTTGTAAAATGGGGAAAATACTACTTGTGATATATGTCTCAAAGTCATTATAAGCAACAACTAAATATATGCATTTTAAGTGCTTTAAAATTTGTGATGATATGATAATGTAAATCAGTATTGTCATTATTGTTATTGTTAATATTTTTCATTCATTACTTTTCTTTAGTGGCTTTAGGTAGAATTTAATTGAAATATATTAACTTCCTTATCACCTGTGGCAGAAAATACATGAAACAGGTAAGTCTCTCAAAAGGTAAGCTGTTTAGAGTAGATACTACAATAAATGATATTAAGAAGTATGCCATGTTCAAGAGAGATTAGACCTCTTCCTCAGTTATCTCTCCAATTTGATTGGAGAGTCAGAGGGCTAAGTACTAAATTCCTCTCATAGCCTTTCTGTTTAGAAGGCTGGGAGCTGAACTTTCCAAATAATTCTCCCTTTCCATCAGCAGCTATGTTTAGTTTTGACTCTATCATTCCCTCACAACAGGTACCACTTGTCACCCCCTTCCCCATTTGTCATCTTCCTTTTGTGTGTTGTCTTCCCTTGTTAAACTTAAAGCTCTTTGAGGACAGGACTTTTTTTTTTCTTATTTACATCCCCAACACTTAGCACACTGCCTGGCCCAGAGTAAGGGCCAATTATTTAATTGAATTGAATTTAAATGGACATTGTGTGAATTCTACTTCATCCCAGAAGCCTGAACTAGACATTAAGAAAGTTAAAAAAATACAGAGGCATATTTAAGAATTATTAGGAAGAAAAATTCCCTCTTAATTGAAGCTGTCCAAAGATTGAATGGACTTTCAGAAGAGATTCTCCATCACTGGAAGTCTTCAAGTGGAGACTGGTTACATGATTGCCAGAAGGTTGAAGGAAAGAGTCATGTATAGGTTTGGGTTGGGAGGGATGACTGAAGTGTCTCCTCTTAGGTTCTGTGATTGTCAGAAACAGTGTTTGTCAATGTCTACTCATTTGTGGTAGGTTTTATTTTCTTGTAGTTCACTAGGTGTTTTTTTTTTTCCTGGTAGTCCACAGGGGTAGACTAGTGGCTGAAGCTGAGATACTAGGTGAGTTCTTCATGGCTGGAGCAAAGTGTACACTGAACAATCTTTCTTCCATAATTACCCAAGTCATGACCTGTTAGGCACCAAGATTTTGTAAGACAATTGAAAGAATGTTTCAAAGAATGAAGTTAGTTAGTCAACATGGAAGGACAGGTGAAGAATATAAATGATCTTTTAAAATAAACATAGATTTCTGGATTTGGGAGGTAATTTACAAGTGATAAAGACTAACTTCTGTAGATCATCTGAGGCCATTATATGAGCATTTCCAATAGCAGGACACATTACCTTATGAATCAATATATTTCATTTGGAAACAACTCCAGTTGTTCAGGAGTTATTTTATAGAGCTGAATTCAGTCTCCTCATTAACGTTTGCATATTGAATTTCCAACTGTGACAATGGAATTAATATAACGTTCCCTTGATAGTATGGGAGAAGAATATAGTAAAAGGTCAAGATTTTAAATTGATGAGAATCTTGGTGACTTAGGGTATTTCTCTTTAATCATTTCAGACAGTTATGTGATGATGACTTCTTAAAGGGTGAGCTGCTAATCTGCCTATAGAGGGACAAATAATTATTTTATGTTTACATAGGGTTTTAGAATATGTATCATGCTTTCATACACATTATTAATTGGAACCCACAACAGACCCAGGAAGAATTTAATGCACATATTATGATTTACAATTCAAAGACAAGGCAACTGAAGCTCAGAAAACAAAAATGGGTAACTATCTATTCGTGTTCAGTAACTCAGGAGTAGGAATGGTTATGCCTTAACACGGGGCTACTTCCGGTAAATCCTAAAAAATTGAGTTTTATAAAAACATAATGAGTTACCTCAAGAGATGATTGGTTCCCATTTCTTTGAGGCTAGATGACCACTTGTCATGTATGCTCTAGTGAGAATTCCCTATGTGACCAGCGAGATTCCTTTGAACTCTCAATTTAAATTTTGTGATTTTGAGATTCTAGGTGTAGTAAAACTAAAAGAGCCTTTAAATCATGGAGGAAAAGAATTCAAGGGCAAAGATGCACACATTATTTTAGCAGGCCAACTACAGGATCAAAACAGGATAGTAAAGAAAATGTAGACAGAATAGGATTGATAGGCTGGGAGAACGTGAGAGAAACAGAAGAGCCAAAGATTGAAGGAGTAAGAACAGACTGTCCTTAATCCACCAGTCAATATGCACTTATTAAGCTTCTACTATATACCAGACAATGTCTTAGGCACCGGAGATACAAAGCTAAAAATGAAAGCCCTCAAAAAGCTTACATTCTATTGAAGTGGATGTAACATTACACAAATAAAGAAGAACAGGTTGGAATTGGACTAAAAAGTGGGACACCAGAAAAGGCCTCTTATAAGACATGGCACTTGAACTGAGTATTAAAGGGAGATAGGCATTCCAAGAAGCAGAAATAAGGGGAGGGGGGCATTCATTCAAAGGCACAAAGGTAGGAGATATGTCTTGTATAGTGAATAATAGGCCATTTTGCCTGGGGCATGCACATCATAAGGGTGTGTAATGTGCAATCAGCCTATAAAGATAGTCTGGAGCCAGGTTTCACATTCAATGAAATCAAAGAGTTTTGTATTTTAGGCTAAAGGCAAAGGGAAGACTCTGAAGCTTCTCGAGCAGAGGCCTGACATGGTCAATTATGCACCTTAGCTTCAGAAAGAATATGGGAGTAGAATTGGTAGAAAATCAATTGTAGCCATGGGAGGATACAGAAATCTGAGACTTAAGATCTTGAAGGTACTATGATTTTGAGTGGTAGTAACATTTAAAGTATGATTCAGATACCCTGGTAGGTATCTGAATTGGAATGCAGATTAAAGTAGGAGAAACTGAAGAATTCAATGAATTGTCAGGACAGAATGTTACATGAGTCAATAATTCAGGCCTTCATATCTTAGTTTCCTTTCTTGTTCTCTTCCCAACATTCTATGTATTTCTTTGCTGGAGAACAGAATTTCAGATTTAGAAGGGACCTAAAATTGGGAGGGTCCTTACAACATAGAATGTCTGAAATGGGGTGGCTTTTGGACTACCAAATGTCAAAGAGGAAAAGCTAGATATGTAAGTACCCATAGACCACAAGATGGCAGAACATGAAGGGTCCTTTGGTTGTAAATGGTAGAGATGAATAGTTTCTTAGAAAGTAGAAGGTCAGAGAAGTAACCTTAAAATACAGAATGTCAGAGTTGGAAGGGATACGTTCTTGACTATTATCTTCATTTTTAGAAAGGGGGAAACAAAAGCTTAGAGTCATTAAATAAATTTCCTTGGTCACATAGTGCTGTATTAGAAGTATATAGCACCTTTTTCACTCCATTGGGGGTTGCTATCATCTTGTCACTTTTGGAAGGATTGAATAAAAGCGCTTATGTTCATTTGCTATAAATGATACAGATTGGTGTAATTCTTCTCAGAGACACTGGCATTTCAATGGAAGTTGATAAAAACTCTCCAGTTGTGAATTTTCATGCCCCTGACACAATTTGTAAGGAAATGTATCAGCCAAGGGAGCTACACAGTGACATTCAAATTACTTCACAGATATCCCAATACAGGTAAACCTATCATTTATTATTGATCAGTAAATAGAGATTCTAGTCAGGAATGTTTCCTGAGAGCCATGATTTTATGTATGTGTATTTGTGTATAAACACATATGAAATGTGCGTATATATTTCTAATCATGAATGTGTTTATGTAATACAGATATGGCTATGAATTATTTCAATTTATTTATTTACCTTTGTAAATCTGTGTATGTTATTTAAGTATTATGTTTTTAAGAATATGTATATATGTGTATATGAGTGGAGAGAGAGAGAGAGAGAGAGAGAGAGAGAGAGAGAGAGAGAGATCTATATATCTATGTATTTTCCTGAGAGGAGGATCATAGGTTGTATCCAACTGCCAAAGGAATCTGACATATAAAAATCATGAAAAACCCCTGATCTAGTAGGGAAGAGACTCCATGTATGTACCTATCCCTGAGTAAGTGTCAGAAATTGTGTTTTATTTATATTCAATTAGCAACCAATTAAAAAAAATATGAATCTCCTTTTATGTGCCAGGCATTGTGCTCAGGGCAGGGGCTACAGCTACAAAATGTGAAATGATCCCTTCCTTCAAAAAGTTTATCTTTTTGTGGTCAAGAGTCCTGGTTGCTATTGAGTCATAGAAATTAAGTACATGTATGGCCTCTCTCTGAGTCTAAATTTCCTAATCTATAAAATGATAGCATTGAATTAGATTAAAACTAATGTTCATTGTAGTTTCAAAATTCTAACTAATTTAACTTTGGAAATGAGATTTATGGAATCTATCTGGAAGAAGTTCATACTCTACTTACTCCACACTGTATTTGAAAAAGAAGTCCATCTGAATCTCGCTGGGAAATTTTTTCTCATAGGACTTTGAATGACTCCCAAGTTTGTCCTGAGTATATGCCACCAGCTTATTTTTGACCTGATCTTTGAATCCACACTTATTTCTCTGCCTCCCTCCCTTTTTCCTTTGTCGTTCCTCTTTATTCCTTTCTCTTCTCCCTTATTTACTCCTTTACATCTTTTCCCTTTCATTTCCTTGCCTTGCCATGCCTTCCTGCTTTTCTTTCCTTCCTGCCTTCCTCTCTCACCTTTCCTTTCAGAAATATTCCTTGGGTATTATTAAGGTGACAAACATGAGCATATCTCTGGGGAATTCCTTTGGATTTATGTTGAATATACATGCTATGTCACATGGTAGAATCCATGAAAATGTTTCCAAAAGTGTAGATGGTTCCAATCTTAATTACAAGAAAGAATGAAGTGATATTCGTCACCCAGACCATATTTGCTTCCTTACAATTAAATGTAATTACATTCGTCCATACTAGAAGGAGAATAATGTTATTATTCTGACTTTCTCAGGATAATGCTGTGATATGCAAGGTATGCTTTTAGAGATTCTCTGTGGGAAAGAAGGGCATTAAGGGAGGAATAATTTTGAAACTGGCAAGGAACAAGACTCCTCCAAGAGGTTTTACAAAATTCATTATTGTGGGTTACTCAGAGCTACTCCGTGCAAATGATAAATTATTCTATCCCTTCTCAATAGTAAATTATACTAATAACATTCCTACTTTATTCAGATTCTAAAAATTGGTTCTGCGGGTAGGGCCACTGCTGTCGGTACATACCAATTTCCCCTGCCTGGCCTGTTCCCTGTGGCATGATTTTTTTTTTCCTTAACAAACATTACTGAAATTAAAATCCAGTGACATAAAATATAAAAAGTAATAAATTTCTGAAAATCTGGACGACTTGAGGCCGTAGGGGAATGGAAGGTGAAATAAAAAAGGATGTCAATTTTTACTTCTCTTGAGTTGCTAAAAGTAAATGCTATATGGAGAGGTAATGATGACTAAGCTGATGAAGATTATCTAGGTTTAAAGAGAGAGCACAGAATACTAAGCAGAAAATCTGATTTCCAATCCTGTCTCTTTGTTTATCAGTTGAGTGACAATGAATAGATTTCTTTAATCTTATTTAGCCTTAGTTTCTTTATCTGCAAAATGGGCAGGCCATACTTCCCATCTAATCCAACTAAATGTAACAAGCATTTATTAGCTATCTATTTGGTTCAAGTCATAGTGCTAAATATTGAGGAAACAAAGACAAAATTTAAAACAATCTCTGCCTTCAAAGATCTTACCTTCTACTGGGAACATAAAACTTGTAAAAAGACAAACACATACAAGATAATATGAAGATGAAGGAGAAAGTACAAACATAAAAAACTCAATCAATAAATATTTATGAAACTGCCTATTAAGTGCCAGGCACTGTGTTATGCACTGGGCTACAAAAAGAGGCAAAAGACCTACCTTCAAGGAACTTATAATCTAGTTGTTGAGCTGAGAAAAGTGGTAACTGCTCAGCAACCCAAAGGAAGCTAAAAATACTAAATAAGAGAGATGTGAAGGAATATATTCTATACATGGGAGAAAGCCTATAGAAAGGCTTGAAGGTGGGGAAGGAAAGAAGGTAAGAAACAATACCTACAATGTATTTAGTATTTTATTGCTTTATAATGCTTTGTATTTACAAGAGGCATTGCTTTACAAATCTTATTTTATCCTTACAACAAACTTGGGAAAAGTAGGTACTATTGTTATTCTCATTTTAGGAGAAACTGAGGCAGACAGAGATTAAGTTACTTGCCCAGGGCTGTGTAGCTACTGGAAGAAGCTAGATGACACAGTGGGTACAGTGTCAGGCCTTAAGTCAGGAAGATTCACCTTCTTAAGTTCAAATCTAATCTTAGACATTTTCTAGTTGTGTGACCCTAGGCAGATCATTTAACTCTCTTTGCCTCAGTTCTCTCATCTATAAAATAAGCTGGAGAAGGAAATGGCAAACCATTCCAATATCTTTGCCAAGAAAACCACAAATGGAGTCACAAAGAGTCAGACACAATTGAACCAACTGAACAACAACATAGCTACTACTTGTCTGAAGCTGGAATTGAATGCACATTGCCCTAACTCCAGGCAGAGTACTCTATCCACTCTTCCACCTAGCTGCCCAAGTTGGAGAAGGCATGCTGAATCCGTAGAAAAGCAGGTGGACCAGTGTAGCTGAAAGTAGGGTATGCAAAGGGGAGTAATGAGAAATGTCTCAACAGATGTCATGAAGCTGTATCAAGAAGGGCTTTAGATGTCAAGCTGAGAGTTTCATATTTATGTAAACAAGGATTTGTCCTGTAAAACTTGGACTCAGTCAAAGGGCCACACTTGAGGACCTAGAGGGCCATGTGTGGCCTTGAGGGAGCAGATTTCCCACCCCTGCTTGTGCTTATGTTTGTAGACCAATTACCTTAAATTGTATTCCTAGGGAAATTCAAGAAAAGGTGAATATAGAGACAATTGACAAACATATAGAAAGTGATGAATTGATTAAAAAAGGCCAGTGTGGCTTCATCAAAAACAGGTCATGTGAATCATTAAACTGGTAGATAAAAGTAATCCTTTGGATATACTTCAGCTATTAAAAAAAAATCTCCTGTTATTCTTATGGAGGGGAGATAAGGATTAGATGATAATACAATCAGATCAATCCACAACTGGTTGGATAGTATAACTCAAAGGTGTTGTTAATGGTTCCTTGGCAATGTGGCAAAAAGTCCCCAATGTGATACCCTGGAATTCTGTGCTTGGTTCTGTTCTCTTTAATATCTCTGTGAATGACTTGGATAAGGGCATAGATACTATGATCATTTAAGATGTAGATGATACCAAATTGATAGGAATAGTTCAATACACTAGATGAAAGAATTTAAGTCCAAAGAGATCTTGACTACTTAGAACACTAGAATGACTCTAGGACGATAAAATCCAATGGGGTTGAGTATAAAGTTGTGTCTTTTAGGATAAAATAGAAACCAGTTTCAATAATGAGAGTTAGAAGAGGCAACATAGCAATTCTGAAAAAAAAGATTTGGGGTCTTAGGCAGCAGTATAACGTGACAGCTGAAAAAAGTCAAATCAGATATGTTTGGCATTGGAAGGGGCATAGGTTCCAGGAATGTGGAAGTGATAGAACCATTGTTTATTGCCATTGTCATTTTTGAGGATCACAGTTTAATGAGAATTTTGATAAGTTAGAGAATGTCCAGAGGAAGGAATCAGAGATGATGATGCTTATACCAATGGTATATCAGGTTTGGTTTAAGGAATTGGACATGTTTAGCCCAGAGAAAAGAACTGCAGAAGAGGGTCATGATAGCCCTTGTCTGGTGTTTGAAATATTTGTCATGTGGAAGGGAAAATATCTTTTTTTTCCCTCTTGGTTCTCAGAGAACAGAAATATGAACAGTGTTTGGAAGTTGTAAAGAAGCCAATTTAAGATTGACCTCAAGAGAAAAAAAAAAACAACTCTTAAGTAGAGGTGTCCAAATGTTTTGCCTTCTTTTTTTTTCCCCAAGAGATGTTAGGCTTCCCTTTCATGGGGGTCCAAGATCATAGGTTTTGGTTATGTTCTAGTGGTAATTATTTTGTGTTCTGCTAGATGGCTGCTTAGATCCCTTCCAATTCTTTCATTTTATGATTTTATAATTTACCCAATGAGCACTCCCTTATAACAAAGGGAGGGAGGAAGTAAGCAAATCACACAACACTGTGTCCCAATCTCAATCTATGTGACTTTCCAAACCAATTGTCACTGATACCACTAATGAAAGGAAAGAGTTTCATTTCCTTATCTTCTGCCTATGAACAGGATTGGTCATTACAATTTCTCAATATTTAGCATTATCTTAATGTTTTTTCAATTAACAGTGTAAATCATCAGGCATATCATTTTCCTGGTTCTGATTCCTTTACTACCTCAGTTTACAAAAACCTACCCATATTTTTTGAATAACAAATATTCAGTACTTTATTGACAATAATATTTTAATCTGCTCTTCCAAAGGTTTTTTTTAACTGATAGTGATATAAGTTTCTTGCCTCTGCCTTGTTCTAACATGGTTCCTTGATTACAACAGAGATCCATTCTAAGTTGTCTGTGCAGTGATACTATGAGATTATAATTCCTTAATCTTTAAGATTTTAAGAACAGTATTTTAAGAACCTATGTCATGCTCAACTGGGATTTAGGAGATATAGATTTGAGTCCAGTTTACCACTAACTAGTTGGGTTCTAGAGAAGTTTTACTCCTTACAAAAGGATAGAATTAGATCAGATGATTGCTAAAATTCTTTTCACCTCTACTTCTCTATGTTCCCATTATTCTAACATCCTTCTCATTATCAACCACGATCTTGTACATAGTAAATGTGTGGATGATATATCAAGTAAATTAAAAGCATTTAACTTTCCTATCTAGGAGCATCCTTTCTTAAAGAGATAAACCATGCATGGTAGTTTAGAGGAAAATTCACTGTTTTTTTTTTAAAATTTCACTCCAGTTCATAATATTACTATGATTTTTTTTTTAAAAAAAAAGCTTGGTTAAAAAGAATATCATTGATATATGTTTCAACAGAGTTTGTAACTCTCCTTAACATCAACCTGCTTTTACAAATCTCTCTGAATTCAAATGCAATTGGAGAACATTTGGGTTTGTTAAATGCATCAACAAAATTATATCAGGACGAATCATTAGTAATATTTATTTCTAAGGTAAATTTACCATCCCTCCTCCCCACATATATTCTGCAGAATGTAAGATTCTTGAAGCCCAGACCTCTTTTTTTTGTATTTGTCTCCTCATCCCCCAGTACAAGAGCTTGTATATATGTATGAAACTCCTAAAGAAAATACTTCAACAATTGTTAGAGACATCATTATGGCTTTTGATGTAAGAAAGTCAAGTGTTTCAAGAATAATTCAAGCCCAGAATGAAATAAGATAAGTCATGCCAAAGCATAAAGATAAGTATAGTTAGAGACAAACAAAAATATGACACTAAGAACAGAAAAAAATATTTCTGCCAAACAGCCCAATAAATCTGCAAAAATAGTAAAGGAGATTTGGAATGAATCTGGAATCTGGAGCAAGTATTACTGAACTTTCTAGAGTGTACTATAGGATTCATGACCTTGGAAAAACACTAAGAAGATGACTTAAATATAAAACCAAAAAAGGCAATAACTGTTGCTATAAAGAAAAAGAAAATGCTTGTCATAGACAAGATAATACAAAGACTGGAATATTGATTCCTGGGAGGAAAAGTTGTTGCTGTTTTTTTTTTCCCCCCTTGGTGAAGCTTATTTTTTTTTTAATTCAAGACTTTACACCTATTAGCAGAAGACCAAGTAAACCTTTAAAATCTGACCATTTATATCAGACAAGAAAACATCTACTCAAAATAGTTTGGGAATTTTCACTTCTAATGTACCTGGGAGTCTTATTAAATTGATGGGGTGACAAACTTTAAACTTAAAAGAAATTTATTCGACAGACAAAAGATAAGCATTTTTCAGTAGCCTGGGAGCTTCACTTATCTAAAATTATATTGATGGGATCAAATGAAGGCAAAATTTGGATGAAAAGACTGTTCATGTAAATAATAATTAATTTTTAATATGAATTCATGATGAAGAATTAAATATTAAGTCAAAGTCTTTGGAACCCAATGTCACATTATGTAAAACAGGGGACAAGAGGAAAAGAAGGGCACGTTGCATATTAAAATATTTGAATAATACAGAAAACTGGAGGTTTTAGTGCATGACAATAAATTTAGCTACTTTAGTTTGTAACAGTTAATTTATATGCAATCATGTAAGGTCATGATATTACATAAATGATTAGATTGAAAGTTCTTGTTGATCTTCAAAAAACGAGATTCTTAGAGCCTTCTCCCTCCTTTCTGTTATTCCACCACTCCTGATCCATAAGCGGATATGTACTGGACTGAATAGGATAAAGCTAATTTAAGGCATGTTTGACAAGCTAAAGAAATCATCACAAGGCCATTCAAGCATGAAAATGGAAAAGAGACTAAAGTAGAAAAAATGGAAAAGATTTGTAAAAAACTAAAACCAAACTATTTCAACCAAATGATTTCTTGAAGAATGATAGCTGACCTATTACACTTAGATCCTAACAACACTGACCCTGATGCATTTACATAGAAAATGTGATCTGCACTAAAGAAAATAAAAAAAAGGTAGTAAAATTAGCTAGTTTGGACAAAGTACATGTAGAAAAGATTTTGCTGGAAGCAATATAATTGTGAGGCCGTTGAGGGACATATGTTATATACATGAACAGGGAGAAGAACATATTCAAGGAAAAATGCAGACTTTTTTGAGCCTGAAAAAAAGATTGAGAGAATATTAGCAATTTCTTACCTAAGTGCTTACTTCTCCATCTACGCAAAATCTTTCAAAGCCAATTATATGTTGGTTCTTCAATTAGGGCATCAATTAGGAACAAGCAGTCTTTAGAATGCTTTTTAAACAATGGACCACATTGCCTCTTCCATCTTTTAACTAAGGGAATCGCAGAACATATATTGTGCCATTTTTCTTATTATCTGTTGATGATGAAAAAACATTTGACTTCATTGAATAGAATAACATCGTATGATGACTTTTGCATAAACACATGTCTGCCATGCATCAAAGTTCATTCAGGACTCTTTTAAAATGTAATAAGAAAAATCATCCTATTCAATGACCCTTGATAGACATTGGATGAGATGTAAATCAAGGAAATTTATGCTCTTTGAAAGCATTCACCACCGGGTTGGAAGAGACTTAGTATGCAGTCCAGGTTGTGGAAGGCTTCTCTGTGGATGTTAAAGTACAACATATAGGCATGGCTCACCTTCTTAGCTCAAGTTTTATGTTGAGATAAAATGAAAAAGTCATGAATCATTGAACAATTTACTTTGCCCAAACATAGCAAAAACATTGAGGGACACTTATATTCTCTAGACTTACTCCACACCCCAAACTGCATCTTGAAATGAATCTAGCCCTTACTTCCCTGGTGATATCAGTTACCCACTAAGGCTGAGAAGTTCTGACTTCATGATAAACATTGGTTCTATCATACTCCTGCTTGTGAATAACAATCTGTTGATAGCTTCAAGCTGCGATACACTGCAAAGTCTCCTGGAAGAGATCTATATTTGCTCAAAAGGGTTGGACTTTTCCATCACCATTGAAAAGACCAAGTAGAGGAAGAAAGACCATTGTACATATTTGGCATGCATCTGGATTGATATCCTATAGATCTTATCCTACAGTATGTATACTTGGGAAATGCAGTACAAATGGAAAAACTTAGCTGTTTCAAGAGGTGAGAAAGGGAAAGGGGTCTGACTAGAAGGCTTTTAGAAATTGCTAAGCTCTTTTAGCAATCCCAAGATTTCTATGAAAGCAAAGGCCTATATTTTCAACACAAAGATGTGGAATATGAGTGCCTTTGAATTAATAAAGATGAATACCACACAAAAGACAATGGAGTAGCACATGATAGGTGTGAGCAGGTGGCAAAATTTAACAAACATTGAGGTACCAAGTGCAGGAATGAAAAACATTATCCAGAAATTATATGAAAAGAATTTGAATATTTTTGGGGGGTGTCTCAAGTGTCAAGAGCAAGGTATGACAGGTAGACATCCACAATATTCCAGTGGGACTCTTGCAATGTCAGAATAACACCACAAATTGTTTATTGTTAATCCTGGTGGTAAACATTTGGAAGAACACAGAAAATAGAAAGATGAGCATGTGTGGATGAATTTTGACTGGAGTTATTGGAGGGAATCTCCCAAATTGCTTAGATTAAAGATCCATCTGCATAATTGAGAGTAATACATTACACTGATAGTTAACTGGTTGTTGCGTATTTTTCTTTTTAAACAAATATTGATTGATGTGTTTTTAACATCATCATAATATCAACCAGTGTATCCATCCTCCTTCCAGAGAGCCATCCAATATATGAAATAGTATGCATTTAAAGATTAAAAAAATCATCATAACTGGTATATCAAAAAAAGTCTCAGAATATGTGTGATATGAAACATTTATGTGAAGAAGTGAGCTGGGATTTCTTCTTATATCTCTTCTTTTGATCCATCTTTGTTCTTTAAAATTTTGCAGCATTTACTATTTATGTGTGGTTCTTTCCATTTACTTTTTTGTAGTCATTTTTGTATTTTTTTTACTTTGCTTATTTTATTTTGCATGAGCTGATGCAGAATTTTTAATGCTTCTCAACATTTGTCATATTCATCTTTTCTCACAACATGCTAATGTTCTATTGCATTCATAAACCCTAATTTGCTTTGTCATTGTTATTCACTTGTCCAGCCATGTCCTACTCTATATGACCCCATGGAACTTGTCCATCAGGGTAGCTCAACAAAGTTGCTGGAATGGCTGGCCCTTTTCTTCTCTGGTGTGTTCCCATTTTACAGAAGAGAAATTGAGACAAAGAGGGGCTAAGTGGGTTGCCCAGGGTCACATTGATAGCTAGTAAATATCTGAGGACTCATTTGAACTCAGATCTTCCTGACCCCAGGCCTTGTGTTCCATCCATTGCACCACCTAGCTGGCCGGTGTGTTTATTCATTCCTAAAACAATGGGCATCTACTTTATTTTCCATTCTTTGGTATCTCCCCTCAAAAAAAATCCTTCCATAAATATTTTGATTTGTGTTAGGACTTTTTGCAGCAAAGCCTCATTGAGGTATGGGCTCAGTAATGGAATCTCTAGACCAAAGGATATAGGCATTTTAATTACTTTATTTGCATACTTTCAAATTGATTTTCAAAATGGTTGTGCCAATTGATAGCTCCATAAATAATGTACTAATGTTCCTATCTTCTTACAAGCCCTCCAACATTAATGATTCTAAACTTTCATCACCTTTGCCAATTTGTAGGGTGTGAAATAAAACCGGAGTTAATTTTGATTTGCATATATTTTATTTTTAGTGCTTTGGAGCTTTCTTTCAATAGTTATCTTTTAGGTTACCTAATAGGTTATCAGAACATCTAGATAGCACATTGGATAGAGTGTTGGTCCTGGAGCCAGGAAGACTCCATTTAATCAGTTCAAATGTAGCCATAGACACTAGCTGTGTGACCCTGGGAAAGTCATTTAAACTCATTTGCCTGAGTTTCCTCATCTGTAAAATAAACTGAAGAAACATATGGCAAACCACTTTAGTATCTTTGCTAAGAAAACCCTAAATGGGGTCATGAGTCAGACATGACTGAAAATGACTAAACAAAAATAGGTCATCTATTTATCTTCTATAATTTGTTGACTCTCAAAGCAAGGATTGTGTTGGTATGATTCCTAAAGAGGACATATAAGTGTGGCATTTCCATATATCTACACTAGATGCCACCTACACTAGAAGGTTTTCCTTGCTCTGTATACATTTTCTGAATTTGACTTGTACAAGTGGACAAGATCTTTTCTATAGTTCAACTGAATTCAATTCAACATAGATTTAAGTGTCTCCTGAACTGAAACATTGCAAATGTGAATCATTTAAAGAGTAACCATCCATTACAGCCTGATCCCAAATAAGCAGATATATTTGGGGCTTCTTGGAGAAGTAAAGGAATTTATAAGAATCAACATTTTGGGGGAAAAATTACTCCTAGAGAAACACCACCACAATAATAATAACAACATAGCTAACATTCATATAGTGTTTTAATTTCTGCAAAGAACTTGACATCTATTATCTTATTGGCTACTCATCCATGGTATAGAGATGAGTTTGTTCATAGAAAGATGTACCAATGTGGCATTAATTATCTTAGTGGAAAAGATTTCTGACCAGGTCCTACCAAGTTGTAAAGGATAAAAGTTCTGCTCCAGTGACCAGCTGCATCTGCTGATTGAGAATTGGCCCAGCTAATTTTTAAAAAGTTCATTATTTGAGGATTCTTTACCAGATGATGGATCATGTTTGGACACAGAAATCTATGAATTTATATGGTATGAAAGGGTTGCAAGCTACACAAGTGAAAGGATAAGTGGCATAATTGAGACCCTGAAGGATGAGATGCTTAGTATTACTATATTGGTTTAATAAGAGTAATACTAGCAGTGATAGACATATCTCTCATTTTTATAATGATGCTTCATAAACTAATTGGTACATATCATTTGAACCTTTCTACTATCCTCATTTAAGTAGGTAGTAATTATTATATCCATATTATAGATAGGGTTACTCAGGCCTAAAGAAGGTAAGTGATTTAAACAAAGTCATAACACATGCAAATTTTAAAACCAGGAAAGAAACCTGTCTTCTCCTTCCAGCTTCAGTGTTCTTTACTCTATCCCCTGTTGTTTCTTTTTTTTTCATTTTTAGTGCGCTGAATTCTTTAATTAAGAGAGAGTGACTGAAACTTTCTTTCAGTGCACAAAATATTTTAATAATGATTTTAAAAGTGTGAAATTTAAAAACTGCTTAACTTACATCTTAAAAGTAATTCTATTCCTTCATTTAGCAAAGTAGAAAGTAATCAAGCTTAATTGGTTTAATTAGGAAACTGGCAGATGACGTACTTCTTTGTCACAGTAGCCAAATGTCAGGAAAGTTCCTACCAAGGTTGGACCCATATTTTTCTCCTCACTTTAACCTTTGACAGAACTTCCCACCTTCTTGATTCTGACCCTCCTGGGGATGGTGTTATGGGACCTTGGTCTATCCACCACCGAACCATGTGTAACTTGTTTCTCCCCATAGTTGATTTGAGAGTATATTTACTGCTGCTTCCTTTGCCCCCCAAAATTGTTGGTTATGATTCTGTTTCTGTTTAATCAGAGAAATTGATCTCATACTTTCTAGAAATTATTATATAGCTCTTAAACAGTCTTTTAATTACTACATTTCCTTTAATTTTTTTTAGCTTTCTTAAAAAAATAGAATTATGATCCTTTTCACTGGTGTGGTTCCAAACATGTCAGACACTTTTGTTTTTTCCAGGACTCAGCTCTTAGGACTAAAGCCATAACAACAGGTAGCAGAAAGCTGATCATTTTCTAGCTGAGAATAATTTAATTTGCCCCTAATCATGTTTATTTGCCTCTGACTTCCCTGAGGCCTGAATAACTCATGTGTCTGCCATCCACAGGTGGGCTGAGCTCTAAAGGAGGCTGAGCTCAATTCAGGACAGAAATTTGAAAATTGACATCACTGGGATTTGACACCTTTAGTAAAGTAAGGCACTGTATGAATATCAATCAGGGGATACAAGGGAGCTGTATATTATATCTTGCTGGGATAAGACTTCTTGAAACACAGATATAGCCACACCAGCAGCCATTATTAAGTTTCTACTTTTTGTTTGACTTATCCTCTGCATCTTGGACCTTTAAGAAGTGAAATTATGAATAGATCGGATCTGTTCTTCCTTTGAATTCTGTTAAGAGTGTGAGATCAGCATTCTCTAAGGTCCATTGGAGAATGAGTAAAAGGGAAAAATCTGCACATTAGGGAGCTGGAGGAATGAAAGGGGCTCATCTCCCTTTTCCATCCAGGAAAGGCTTGATGGCTATCATCTTCATAGCCACCTTGGGGTAGCAAACAGTGCAAAGATTACTTGAATCAAAAAGATCACAGGATCATAGATGTGTGTGTGTGTGTGTGTGTCTTGTCCCTCTTTGAAGAGGACCATGATATTAGGAAGATGATGCCATGACTTGCAAGTAATTTAGATTTCAGTGAGGGAGGGCTTACCATCTGTGGGCTAAGAGCTCTGGAAGCAGCTGCTGCTGCTGATGATTCAGTGGCTCCCAAGGCCTGTTCCTGGTTTGCTGGGGCAGGGTCTGTGCTGACAAGGCCTGTTTTGAATCGTGTACCACTCTCATTCAGGTATGAGAGACCTTTCCTGACAACCTTCTAAGTTGTCTTTGGCTGGAAAATTATTTCACCCTGTCCTTTTGTGGGTCTTGCTGCTCCAGAAATTGTTTTATGGCATTTTTAAAAAGTGTTCAGAGAGGTTTTGAGAAGAGCTCAAGTTAGTAGCTGCCTTTTCTCTGCCATCTTGGCTCTGCATTTTTTTTCTTCTAACAATCCAATTAGGTAAGAGGTGTTTACTATTTTTATTCCTATTTGACAGATGACGTTATTGAAGCACAGGGAAGGTAAGTAATTTGCTGAATGACAAGTTAGTGTCTGAATTTAGACTGTAACCTATATCTCCTGACTCTGATCTCAAAGCTCCTTTTACTAAACACATTCCTACTCAGGCTTTCATGTAATTGTCTCTGGTTGTGGTTTGTTTCCTTCAGCTCCTTCCAACACATTTATATTTTTAAATTATCTCTCCATTCCTACAGCCCTCTCCACACCTGCTGAGAAATCAGTCAACATCATATCAATTATACATGTGAAATCATGCAAAACATATTTCCATATTTGCCATGTTGCAAAAAAATGAGAAAAGCAAAGTGAAAAATTATAATGCAATTTGCACTCAGAGCTCATTAATTCTTTCACTGGAGATGCATAGATTTTTCATCATCAGACCTTCAGAACTGTCTTGGATCATTGCAGTGATCTGAGAAGCTAACTCTTCCACAGGCAGTCATTGTTACAATATCCATGTTACTGTGTACAATGTTCTCCTGGTTCTTCTCCCTTCTCTCTGTATCAATTCATATAGGTCTTCTCAGTTTTCATGAAACCATTTCCCCTATCATTTATGTAACATTCCATATAGTATTCTATCATAATCATTAGCCATAACTTGTCCATCCATTCCCCTAATTGATGAGTATCGCTTCAATTTTCAATCCTTTGTCACCACAAAAAAGAGTCACTATAAGTATTTTTGGACATAAATGTTCTTTTCCTTTTTTCTTTGATCTTTTTTGGATAGATATCTAGTAGTGGTATTGATGATTCAAAGGGTATCAATGGATTTCTAGCCCTTTGGGCAGAGTTCCAAATTGTTCTCCAGAATGACTGGACTAATTCACAACTCCACAAACAGTGCATTAATGTCCCTCTTTTTTCCACATCCCCTCTGCTATTTGCCATTTTCCTTTTCTGTCATATTTGCTAATCTGACAGGCATGAAGTGGTATCTCAAAGCTGTTTTAATTTCTCTGATCAATAGTGATTGAAAGCATTGTTTTATTTGACTAACTTTGATTTCTTCTTCTGAAAACTTCCTATTCCTATCCTCTGACCATTTATTGGGTGGGGAATGGCTCATATGTTTTTTAAATAAATGTGACTCAGTCTCCTTTATATTTGAGAAATGAAGCCCCCAAAAGAGAAACTTTCTATTTTTTGTATTACTTCATTGTCTACGTGATTTTCTCTTTTAATTAGATCTATTTTTGCTTTTGCTTTGTCCCTTTGAGCACATTTCCAGAAAAGTCATTTGGGAAATAAATAGGTTTGCCAGTTTTCCATGATATTCTCATAATACTTTTCTGAAGAAGCATATGGGTGTATAATGAGACCGATTCACCAACAAAGATGCCCATGTTCTAGAGATGAGTAACAGTATGTGGGATGTGCTCAGACAAGGAACGGCTGGGAGCAGCAACTGAATATGGACCTTGAAACGGGAGGAAAACAAGCTCAGCCCTTCGTGGATTTAGAATACTGATACACTGAAAATATAGTCACTAAAGTAATAGCAAAAAAACTGATCTAAAAACCGGAGCACTGACACAAGCTATGTGGCCTGGGCCATGCCCCATATCATCTCTAAGCCTCAGGTTCCTAAACTATAAAGTGGGAAATGCTTGTTGTACCTATCCCGCAGAATAGTCATTATAATCACCTGAAAATGTGACTCTACAACACTACATAAATGAGAAATTATACACTTAGAGAGGGAAGAGTCTTGAGAGACCAGGTAGTACAATGCCTAATTTTTCAGATGTTTGAAAACTGAGGCCTGAAGAGATCAAATAACTTATCCAGGTCACTCGGGCAGTAAATGGCAAAGCTGGGCTTTGACCCTAGGTCTTCTGGTCTGAGATT
Organism: Phalanger gymnotis; assembly: GCA_028646595.1. Lineage (NCBI taxonomy): Eukaryota > Metazoa > Chordata > Mammalia > Diprotodontia > Phalangeridae > Phalanger > Phalanger gymnotis. Next base: position 721,910,890 of record CM053622.1, on the reverse strand, counting down.
GAATACTCTTTCCACCATTAGTGGCTAGATAAATGGGTCATCACAGTGACTATCAATACCATTATCATCATCGCTATCACAGCCAATATTTGAGATATTATTTGTAAAGTGCTTAGCACAGCACAATCACTGCACATTGTAGGTGATTAATATTTTCACTTGGTGCCCTAGTTATGTATTCAAGCAAGGGTCTAAGCAATGGGGAGCATAAATTTAGAACTAGAAGATACCTTAAATATCACTTAATGTGACCGAATTTCATAGGCAAGTAAACAGGGGAGGGAGACAGAGGTTGAGTAACCTACCTGATTTCCCTCAGAGAGAAGTAATTGGGGCAACCGAGTTTAATGCCAGGTTTTCTGATTCAAGATGCAATGTTCTTTCTGCCATACCACACTGTTTTTTTTTCCTTATCTGTGAAATGGGAATAATAATAACTAACATTTAGCTTCCAAGTTTTGAAAAGCTAATTCCAGAAGATAATGTATGAAAAACACTTGGGAATATAAATCATTATGCATATGGTTGCTATTGTTAAAGGCCTTTAGGGATGACCTAGTCCAAGGTTTCTTCAACTTTTGCAAAGTTGAAAATACTGTACATTTATACATATACATATACAGCATATACAAAGTCTTTTTGTCAAGGATCCTTTTGGCAGTTATATTTTTAAATTTATGAAATAAGATAAATGAGATTAAAAATTAAAATATTTATATTAAAATATAGCCACCTAGATGTCTATATTTAAAGTTTAATAACCTTAAGCTGACAATCCCTGATTTAGTCTAACTTTCATTTAACAAGTAAGAAAACCAACATGTATGGAGATCAAATGACTTGCCCAACTTCAAGATGCAAGTTATTGTCCAAACTTCACCACTGCTAGCAATGTGGGGAAGTTACTGCCTCTTTTACTGTCAATATTCTCAGCTTTAAAGAATAGACATAATGTTTCCACTAGTGGCCTAACGGAACTTTTGAATAAAAAACATTTTGTAAGGTTAAAGTACATTAGGAATATGAGTTCATATTAGTAGTGCTATAGTCAGGCTAAGAAACCTTGAATAGTGGGTCTTTCCACTATGCCACATTGCCTCCATTTGAATTATAACAAGGACTCTAGGTAGTCAGAGCCACTAGTCTTGTCTCCTTTTTACAGAAGAGCAAACTCATGCTCAAGAAAGTCAAATCATTTTTCCATTACATACTTTAACTAGAAGAGCCTTTACTAAAACCCAGGTTTTCTAACTCCTAGTCCAGTGATTTTTCCAAATTCAATTGAGATTTCAACATACGTTTCCAATATCTGGGCACTGTCACAAATTGAATACTTAGACAAGTTTCCTGGGCCATAAAGTAAGTTGTGAAATACCAAAGTTCGGATATTAAAAAATAAAGAGACCTCCTGGAGCCATGTAAATTTGGGCTGCCAAGTATGTACTGGTGAATCAAAGTTACAATGATTGTTTTTCCCCAGACAACTGTCATTGCAACAGTGAGACATTCAAGGACAATGTGAAGAAGAAAGAGTGAGATATTCGTCTAAGCTGCTTTAATTTCCTTGGAGCAGACAATGATTTTCCTTTAGTTTTAGATTCATTCTGCTTTCTATCTTCCCTTCCCATCATCATATGTATGTCCATCCCTCCCTCCTCCCTCTCTCTCCCTCTGTCCTTCCCCTTCTTCCTCCTTCCCCCTCTTCTTTTTCTTATTTCCTCCTTTTCTTATTTTTAAGGTTTGCAAAGTATTTGATTAATATCCATTTCATTGGATCGATGATCAAATCCATCCTTGAAGGGGACCAAATTTTCCTGCCACAAAGAGTTTAATGTGAATAGCCTTAGGTCATTTGGCTATCAAGAAACAGAGTTGAGATATAAATCTGGTTCCTCCTGCTCCAAGTCCAATGCTCTTTGCATTATACTAAGTTTCTCTGCAAGGGAAAGGAAACAGAGTTGTGTTCCCCTGAGCAGAGAACAGATAAACCTTGTTCTCCAAATCTCAACTCAACATTTATTAGTTATCTGCTAACATACAATGGCCAAGAACTCACCACAGTACTCTTTACGTGTTCTGATCAGGACAGAGGAGAGATTCATCATCATTCTGCACCCTGAATTTCTAACAATGCACGCCAAGAGAACGTTCAATTTTGTTTCTTTTTTTTATTGTTGATTTTTTTTGTCTGCTATTTCCTTTCACCCATATGGTACCTGAAATCACCAAACCGTCCAGGGCCTTTACAAATACATTTTGCCTAGCACATACAAGCTGCTTAAAAACATTTATCAAGTTAAATTTAATTAAACTATTTTCTTGTCCTATTGTCCCCATCCTTTATGGATGTAGGGATGTTTTTTTCAATTGAGCTTTCGACTTATTCATGCCTATTCAATTCAATCCTGTTAGTTGCTAGTCTGCCAAGATCTTTTTGGATGCTGATTTTTGCTAACCAATGAATTGACTGTTTTTCCCATTTGTAGGTGTGCCATCTACAAAATGTGTTAAGTATACCAATCTATGCCTCCACTTAAATCACTGTTGGATGGAATAATATCCAGACAGAATGTTGGATGAATTAATATCCTGACAGAATTTTGGATGGACTAGTTTGAGAAGTATTTATTAACATCCAAATATGAACAAAGTTCTGTGCTAGGTATTGGGTATACAAAGACAAAATAAAATATCCCTTGAGATATTTGTGTTCTATGAAGTGAGTCTTATGGTTGAGGTATACCTCCAGAATTCATCTTTCCCTATTATACTGTATTTAGACTCACTTCCTCCTTAATCACACTACAGACAGATCTGAGTCTATGCTGTTATGAAACATCTCCAGGGAAGGTCACATCTACAAGGCACCTCTCATTGTTCATAAACTCATTGAGTCTCTCCTTATATTTCCCCTATATTCCACCAATTCTCCCTTTAACATATGCCATTGGATGGTAATGACAGAAATGGTCACTATCCCAGAATTACCTTTGTTAAAGTTGGAGACCATGAGGCTCTGCTTGTATAATATGCCATAACAAACTGTTAGTTCATCAAAGCAAAAGAAATGAGTGAAGAAAAAAAAAGAGTGCTTGTAGGCTACCATATTGGCCTGAGAACTGATGTATTGCAACCCTAAACCCTCCCAACCAACTATTCAGCCCATGCCATCATCGCTGAGATCAAGTTGGCAGAGGCATCACGTCACCTGGTTGTATGTAATGTCTGCTCTAAAATAGCAGGTGGTAGCAATGCCATTAAGCACTGGGAACATCTGCTCCATGCATCTGCTTCCATATCTTATGGTGAAGAATTAACCCATCAACAAACATTTATTAAATGCCCACTGCGTATTAGGCATGGTACTACAAGTATATGTGAGGGATTCAGAGATAAAAATAAAATAGCTCATGCCCTCAAGGAACTTACATTCTATCAGGAGAGACAGAATCTACACATATACCATGGAGGGCACTGAGGGCCAGGTGGGCATCTGTATTTATATCTCTGCATATTTTTTTGTTCATATTCACTCATTTCATTGCCAACCTTCAGAATAAAAGTTGGAAGAATCACACTCTAGGGGAAATCTGTTTCATGATTACAGGACAGATTTCCACTCATTTTATGATGGTCCTGTCACAGTTTTGGGATGAAAGCAAATCTTATTTTTGTTTTTAAGTTGACCAAGCTATGTATACTTAATTTTTTTTCTCTTCCAAAGCCCTTTGACATGAAAAGAAAATTATTTTTATGCTACACAATACAATCATCTTGTATGTGTGTGCACATGCATGCAAGTACAAAGACAGTTTATATAAGCCCTAAAGGAGGACAGTATATCTGCTGTCTAAAAACCAGCCAAACTAAATGTGAGTCTCATCAACTGAAGGCTGGCAGCAAAGTAGTGAATTATTTGGCCACTGCAACTTCTGAAGACCATTTACTAAAGAATAGACCAGTTTTGATCTATGTTCATGGAGAGACTATTCACATCAATAAATTCATGACTCCTTCAAGTGCTGAAGTAAAGTGTGTTTTTATGAGTTTCCTATTCCATTCAGGGATACACAATTTCTAAAGGCACCTAGTCAGGATGTTATCATTGTTTTCAGATGTTTAAAAGGTTGTCATGCTGAAGATGGATTCTCTGCTTATCTCCAGAAGGAAGAACTAGAGGCAACAGGTTGAAGTGACAGAAGCATATACAGGCTTGAAGTAAGGTTGAAGAAGTGTGGGAGAGGAAGCTTACTAATAATTAGGACAAGTTAAAATTAGATTTGACTCTTTTGTGAAATAGTGTTTAGCCAGAGACTGGAACTTGGCTTTGTTGAATGGGGAAGGGGAGGATGGGCAGCTGTAGGTTGGACCAGATGTGGACCCTTCTCCTCAGATATTATAAGATTCCATGACAACGATTTCTAAGAAAGGACAGATGGGGACAGAACTTGCATACAACTTGTTCTTACTATTCCCAGAACGTGTGACAAAAAATAACTGTAGTTTCATTTCTGTCCAATGATTATTGTTTCATCAGATGAAACATTCCAAGGAAATTGCCTTTCAGAACAATCTTAGCTTACCTTTACTTTCTGTTCACTTCTTTGGCCTCCCAGCTCTTATCAAAAAGAGAATGGGCTATATTGAGGGAAAGTGGATTCCCCAGCATGGCAGGTCTGTCATCAAATGGAGTCTGGTTATCACTTGTTGGGCATAGTCTAGAAAGAATTTATGTTCAAAGTAGAGGTTAGACACTATTACCTCAAAAGACCCTTCTGAACTGAGGTAATTTTTTTTTAGCATTTTTTACTTTATTTTTTATTTTATATTTTTAGTTTTCAGCAATGATTTCCACAAGATTTTGAGTTACAAATTTTCTCCCCATCTACTCTCCCCACCCCACCCCAAGATGGCATAAATTCTGATTGCCCCTTTCCCCAATCTGCCTTCCTTTCTATCACCCCACTCCGCACTCCAAATCCCCTTCCCCCTTACTTTCTTGTAGGCAAGATAGATTTCTATACCCCGTTGTCTGTATATCTTATTTCCCAGTTGCTTGTAAAAACAACTTTTTTAAAACATTTGTTTTTAGAACTTTGAGTTCCAAATTTTCTCACTTCCTCCCTCTCCACCCACCCTGCTTGAGAAGGCAAGCAATTGAACATAGGCAACACAGATATCATTATGCAAAACACTTCCATAATAGTCATGTTGTAAAAGACTAATTATATTTCCCTCCATCCTATCCTGTCCCCATTTATTAACTTTTCTCCCTTGACCCTATCCCCTTTCAAAAGTATTTGCTTTTGAGTACCTCTTCCCCCAATCTACCCTCCCTTCTATCATCCCCCCCCCCCACCCCTTATCCCTTTCCCCCCTACTTTCCTGTAAGGTAAGATACCCAATTGAGTGTGTATGTTATTCCCTCCTTAAGCCAAATCTGATCAGAGCAAGATTCACTCATTCCCTTTCACCTACCCCATTCCAATACAACAGCTTTTTCTTGCCACTTTTATGTGAGATAATTTGCCCCAATTATATCTCTCCATTTTTCCTTCTCCCAATATAGTCCTCTCTTACCCCTTGCTTTTATTTTTTAGATATCATTCTTTCATATTCAACTCACCCTGTGCCCTCTGTCTACACACACACACACACACACACACACACACACACACATATATATATATATATATTCCTTTCAACTACCTAAATACTGAGAAATGTCTCATGAGTTACAAATGTCATCTTTCCATGTAGTAATGTAAACAAAAGAGTTCAACTTTAGTAAGTCTCTTATGATTTCTCTTTCCTATTTACCTTTTCATGCTTCTCTTAATTCTTGTATTTGAAACTCAAATGTTCTATTCAGCTCTGGTCTTTCCATCCAGAATGCTTGAAAGTCCTTTATTTTATTGAAAATCCATATTTTTCCCTGGAGTATTATACTCAGTTTTGCTGAGTGGGTGATTCTTGGTTTTAATCCTAGCTCCTTTGACCTCCAGAATATCATACTCCAAGCTCTTTGATCCCTTAATGTAGAAGCTGCTAGATCTTGTGTTGTCCTGATTGTGTTTCCACAACACATGAATTGTGTCTTTCCGAATGCTTGTAGTATTTTCTCCTTGACCTGGGAACTCTGGAATTTGGCTACAATATTCCTAGGAGTTTTCGTTTTCCGGATCTTTTTCAGGAGGCGATTAGTGGATTCCTTCAATTTATATTTTATCCCCTGGTACTAGAATATCATGGCAATTTTCCTTGACAATTTCTTAAAAGATGATGTCTAGACTCTTTTTTTGATCATGGCTTTCAGGTAGTCCAATAATTTTTAAATTATCTCTCCTGGACCTATTCTCCAGGTCAGTGGTTTTTCCAATGAGATATTTCACATTGTTTTCCATTTTTATCATTCTTTTGGTTCTGTTGATTTCTTATAAAGTCACTAGCTTCCACTTGCTCCATTCTTACTTTGAAGGAAGTATTTTATTCAATGGTCTTTTGGACCTCCTTTTGAACTTAGATTGTATGACTCATTTTCATGACTAAAGAAATAGAGCTTTCTTTGCTTTGGGGACAAGTTGTTGGCCTATGACTCTGGGTAATGGTATTTAGGAGCAAGATTCTGAGAGGAGAAGGATAATGTTTTTAATACTGACACCATGGCTCTGTTTGTCTTATAGCAGGGCTTTTTAACCTTTTATGTTTATTGGATCCTTTTAATGCTCTAGTTAAGCATTTGGACAAATTCTCCCAAAATATGTTTTTAAATAATATATGGAAAAGTAAATTTTTAATTAGCTATTAGTAAAAAATAAAGATGTGCTTTTTCATGTCCAAGTTCATGGATTCCATAAAAATTTATCTGTGGACCCCATAGGGATCCAAGGAGTCAAAGGCATGCACATTTAGGGTCTTAGACAGATATAAAGCATCAATCACATAATTGCAACTAAATATATGATTTTAGATTTTCAGGGCTTAACATGTTTGTGGTCCATTTAACTGCCTTAGTTGGCCAATGATTTCCAAACAATGACCTGAGGTCAAGAATTCTGTATGAGTGGCGATCAATAAAGTAATGGAAATAACAACTCTCTTCCCCTCGATATCAGCCTTTCAATTAGGCATTTAGTAGTTACAAGCAGTCAAGAAGGAGGTCCAGATCATCTCAGCGGGTAGCATAGTATAAAAGAAGAAGCCCTGGCTCTCAAGTTTGAAAAGCTGGCATGACTAAGTACTAACTTTGCCATTTGAGCAAACCACTTAAATTGTCTGAGATACAGGTTTGTCATCTATACAGGGAAAGATATAGGGGTACGGATAAGTGCTCTGATTTCAATGATACAAAGATCTCCTAGGTGCAGAAATGTCTATCAAAACAGACTAGTACCTTCTCTACAATTTATAGTCTTACAGAGCTTTCTAGATCAATGATAAATCCAGTTACTTGCTTAAGTTCACACTCCAAGTATTTGTCAGAGGAAGTACTTTAATCCTACTCATCCTAGTTCTAAAGCAAACACTCTATGTCCTAGGCTATTCTGTCTTGACTACCATGTGAGGATAAAAACAAAGAAGCGACACCAGTGTAGGGCCTACAGTGCTAAACTTGGAACCTGAAAGGCCAATGATTGAATCTGTTTGTGATATGTACAATGTGTATGATAAGGATTTTTACTCTCTGTGAGCCTCAGAAGCCTTATTTATCAAATGGGGAAAATAATAACCTATCAGGTCGTGTGGATCTAATGTGAGAATCTTGATAAAGCACTTTGCAAAGTTGAAAATACAGTATATGTTTTAGTTATCACCGACAAAATAAATCATTATTAAATCACATTATCTTAAGAATTGGAAAAATGCTTAGTAAAAGAGGCAAGTAACAACATAATCTTATTCTTTCAAGAATTGTATTCATTTTTCAGACATTAACTGGATGACTGCCATGTATAAGACTCTGCATTTTTCACTAAGGAATTCACAGAGATGATTAAAATGTAGGCCTTGCACTCAAGATCTTCTAGTATAGAAGGAGAAAAAAAGCATACATACAAAGGGCAGTCTTAGGAAATCACACAGTGAGCAGAGCCAGGATTCAAACACAGGTGGTTTGGCTCCAAATTCTACTTTACCTTGTTCCTTTTCTGAGGCTTTGTTTTTACCTTCTGCAAATTGAGAAGAATTATGCTTGGGCTGCTTACCTCACACCAGGTCTGTGAAGAAAGCACTTCAGAAACTCTTAAGCCCTTTATAAGTCTATCATCTTTAGAGTTGGGAATATAATTCTTTTATTTCTAGGTCCAGTAATGACTTACAATACAACCTTGATAGAATCTCCTTATTGGTGAATAAGGTTAGACTAGCCTACTTTTTTATCCAGGGACCTTCTGAGAATTGGCTAATTAATGTTTGTAAATTAGTTAATTAGCATTTTGAGATTCCATTCTCAAAGGCCCTACAAAGAACAAGGTATTATTATCTGGGGGGAAAACATGCCTGTCACAATTGATGCAAAAGAAGGGGAGGGGGAGCAAAGGAATACACATAGCCTCTTGCCTTTGAACAGTTTTCCAAACCATTCATCATTCTAAGTATCCTGAAGTGATGAGATCTTCAATTCATGAAGAGTTCCTTTGTCCTTTTACAGGACAAACCGAGTTAGCTCACGCTTAACAGAATGCATGTTCTCGACTACTATTTATGTAGCTGTGTGCCAGAAAAAGATTTTCCCTAATTGACAGAGGGCCTAATACAAAAAGGAAAAGCTTCAATTATCAGTTGGCAAGAATGGTGTGCCATGGGAAAGGAAACATATCTTTTGAGGTTCATGACTTATTTTGAAAATAAGCATGTAAACATCCTGGGAAGGAGTAGACAACTTGGGTTGCCAGTTATCAGAATACACATTGGGAGGGTAGGCCAACTAAAGCATGAGCGTTTTTCTTAGCAAGTGTTAATAGAAAACGATTTCATTTTGTTCTAAAACATGAGGCTCCCAGGATACAGAGCCCAATTTATATGCAACCTTCTACACAAATCCTTCCTTGAAAGCAAATGTCTAAATAGAATGTAAGTGTGTGTATGTGTGTGTGCGTGTGTGTGTGATTAGGTGGGTGGCTAATGCCAACAAGAGAGGGGGAAAGGAAGAGAAGGGAGGAAATAGGATTAGGTTTGAGTTTGGGTTGAAGAAAATCTCACTTTAATCTCCAACTCCTAGTTTTTTTATTTTAATTAATTATTCTTGATAAGTAAGTGCTAATCTCTATTGTTTCCATGCAGCAGAAGAATTGTAAAGGTTGACAGTACCTTCTAAGATTTTCCCCATCTAATTTCAGCACACTGAGACAAAGTCCCAGTTGGCCCACTCTAGCTGTGTTTTTTTTTATAAAAGAGCAAAATGCTATAATGAGGATGATGGTGATTTCTTACTTTCTACTTTGAGATTCTGTGATTTTGTTGGTTTTCCTAATCAAGTAGGGTCATAGGATCATAGATATAGAACTGGATGTTTATACTTACATATATACCTACGCACATGTGTATATGTATATATATATATATATAAATATGTATGTATACACACATATATGTATGTGTATCTATATGCATATACATACTTATACACATACACACATACATAGATATATAAAATTTTATTTGATCCCCAATACAATCCTCAAAATCAACCAGTCAATTAACCTTTCTAAAGCAACTACTATGTGGCAGGCATTGGGCTAAAATGTTGAGGATATAAGTAAGAAAAAAAATAGTCCTGTCCTCAAGGAGCTTACAGTCTAATGGAACAGGATGATATGCAAAAGGAAGGTAAAAGTGTAGGTGGAGTGAAGGTACCCTGTGCAGTGACTTACTGGACAAGTCTATCTACCTAGACTGGCCTGGGCCTCATCCTTAAATGGAAGATTTGAGAGGAGCTCACCACCCTCTTATTACAGGGCACTGATGAAGTTTGAGTTCCAGGGCTGAAGTGAACTTTCAGGATGTAGAGTTTCCAGGAGCATGGTGGAGAAGGTGAGAAAAATGCAGCCAGATGGGAAATACTTTTATCCCCCATTTTTCAAGTGAGGAAATTGGGTCTGAGAAGTTAACAGAAAGGCCAAGGGTGACATAGCTTTGTGTCTAAAAGGACTCAGAATGAAATCACACAGCCCAGGTTAGGGGTTTCTTAGAGAATCACCAATCCTTCTCATAACAAAGAAGAAGGATGTTTTAATGCTGCTTTTGTGAACACTCTCTGTTTCAATGAGACTCCAATTCTTGAGCAACAAGGAAGAGGCCAGGTTGGTACAGGGCAGTGTTTGCCATGTTGTCATAGTAGGGTAGGGACTGGACTTATTATTAGGTATAAGAAATGCCAAGATGAGGAAACTACCTTTACCAAGGTAGGTTTGGGTCTTCTCTGTAACCCATAGTCTCAGAGACTTGTATGTATGTACACATATGTTATAGCTACTATTAAACAGTAGCTGACATCTACATCAAAGGAGAAAAATAAAATATGGCTTTGTTTCTCTGTATATATGTACATGTACATATAGGAATACCTATACATATGTATATATGTCCACATTAATATTTATGTATACACATAGGCATGTGTGTATACGTATACATATAGTTATATATATATACACACATGTACATGTATATAAGTATATATGGTAATTATATATTATCTTATAACATAATTATGCTATATTATTTTCTCTGATATATACATAGTCTTCTTGAATAGAAAAGTTTCATTATGGGGAGAATCATTGAGGCCTGTAGAAGTCATGTATGATAGGACAAGAGAGAAACACAGAAGAATGGAGCGTCAAAGATAGAAGGAGCCTTAGAGTGTTAAATGTCAGTACTGGACCTTAGAGATCGACTAGATTTGCCAGACATTTTAGTAGATAATATATGCAAAAACATTTTGAAATCTAAAGCCCTAGATAAATGCCAGCAACTTGGAAGGTGGGTAATGGGGAGTGCTATGGCAGTGTCTCAACTTCAGATCCCCCCTGCAAAGTGGGAATTCTCAGCATGGTAACTCCCTCCACCAATGCAGATTGGTGCCTTGTCTGTAAATTTTAATCAGTTTCCTAGGACAGTTAATTCGGCAATGATCACATAGCTAGTATGTATCATAGGCAGGACTGGAATGCAGATCTTCTGGACTCTACTGCCATCTCAAATGGGTCTGTTACCTCCTTTTTTATCACCTTTGTTCATAGATGGGGAAATGGAGGAACAATAAAGTCAGTGATTTGCTCATGGTCATTCTGTGAATAGGCCTGGAAATGGAACTCGATTTTTCTAAGCCCTGGCCATAACCAGTGGTATCAAACTCATATAGAAAGGGGTCACTTAAAGTACAAAAGGATCTCAGGAAGCCACCTATTTATGTAAAAATCCATGTAAACATCATCTATCTTCTATTGTATTTTAATTCATTTTGTTAAATATTTCCCAATTACATTTAAATCTGGTTCTAGCTATGCACCGGAGTGACTTCCAGCCACATATTTTACATCTCTGTGCTAGAACAACACATCATGTTTTTAGCCCAAGGGAGCAAGGCAGAATCCAGCAAAAGAATTATTGAACTGTGTGTGGATCAGTTATCACTCATGACATGTTAGATGTGTTATTGAAACAAAATGTGGATGCTATTTATTCATTCTTTGAAGGCATCGACATTCATTGTACTGATTCTGGATAGAGAAACTCATCTCCAGGTAACAGGAGCGGCAGCTTTCAAAGGTGCTGGCTAAGATATTGCTGCCGTAGAATAAAAAAAAAAATCCCTAGCTGGTACACCCTGGGAGACATTTTCTGTTGACTGCTTCATTTTTTATCTGGGAGAGTATTTCCCAAGACTGCAGACATCAAATCAATTGAAGATAAGTTGCTCAGAAACCTTCTGATGTTCGGGTCAAGCAAAGCTGTAACTAGTAATGTTTTCACCTGGAGCAAGAGTCATGAAATAGGCATGAGGCAGGATGAGTTAGTCTTAGAGGAAGCTCACCTGAATGGGGAGAGGTAGCAAATTGCAGGACATTGTAAGAATGGGAATGAGTGGATCGCTATAGCACCCATGTGATTAGTTGGTCAAAGAGTTCAACTGAATTGTTGCCCCCTAGGAAAAGAAACTAATTATTCTAACTTGTCTGTCCCCTTTCTATTCTAACTTGCTGATGTCATTATTAGTGCTAAGCATGGCTAAAACTTGATTAGTGGGAATAATAAATCCCATGAAGTGACAGCGTGTATTTGAATTCAAGTATTCAAAGCTATAATTGTGTAAAATATATGCAGTTATAAAAATCATTCCAGCCAAAAGAATATTTGTGTGTGATAGATATCATACATTACACAAATATCAAAATTAGATAATATAAATAGATAAAAATGATTCAATCCCAATGGAATATGCAGTATGAATTTGAATAATGTGAACATTTCACAGGATTCATTACTCACATCAACCTGGACCTGGCTTTAACTATTCTTGCTAATTAAGTGCCCAGCTTAGTTATTTTCATGTAGTTGAAGTACTGCTGATACTGTCAGTACCTTCTAAATTTCTCTATTCTGAGGCAAAGACTAAATTGGCCTAGCCTGGTTCTGGCTCAGAGGTCAAGGAGATTTTGTTTCATAACTTGCAAACTTAAAATATGGAAAAAGAATCAGAAGTCAGAGAGCTGAATTTAGTTGCTCTCATCACTATCTACATTGAGACATTCCAAGGTTGAAAAAATTAAATCAAAACTGTATTTACCTATGTGCCATCCTCCCACCCTCAACAGGTTACAGTCTTGCAGCATAGAATATAGTTGCTGCCAACCCAGAAACCCTCCCAATGCTGTCCCCAGAAATTCAGGACTTCTTTAAAATCTCTTCGTATTACTTCTCTACCCCATGATACAGCCAGGAAGTGAGAAAGAATGCCTCCTTTTCCACTCCCCACATCTGAGTTAAGTAGATTCTGGAATATCACTCTGCTGTTATCATCGATTCTCATTATGATATCATTGACATACATTGGTAAAGTCCTGAGCATGCCCAGTTCAAGTTTGGGGGAAACAAATTACCCTCTTACCTCGTCAATGATCTCCAAGTGAAAACATTGTATATGTATACATATGGGGTTTGCCAGGTTTTCTCAGGTGGTCTTTTGGTGTTTGGCATTCCTGTGAGCTTTTGGGGGATATCGACTATCATCTCGGTTTCTAACAGGCCTATTTAAAGCTTGAGTTCAAGAATAATTTCTCATCAGTATTGCTTAAGGTAAAATGCCAGAAAATATAAAAAAAAGTTAAACAATCTTAAAGACAAGCTTAACTCACAGTGAAATTCTCACACCACAGAGACATATCTTTGGATTCAAACCAACTCTCTCCCATTCCCTCACTTCTCCCTCCTACTTCTGGCTATGGGCTGGCATCACAGCTTCTAATTTCAACTCTGCCACTAGTTGATTATGTGACCTTAGGGCAAGTTACATATTTTGATAAAAGAAAAAAAATGTGGAGTTGAAATTCATCAGAATTCAGAGTTCATTAGAGTTCATCAGAGTTCAACTCCCACATGAAACATTAACTGTCATCATAGTAATTCACATTTGTGGAGCACTTTAAGGTTTCTAAAGCACTTTGGAGTCTTTATCTTATTTGGTGCTTGCAATAGCCTGTGGAGGTTATGTGCTATTATTATCCCCACTTTATAGAGAGGGAAAATGAGCCTGAGAGCAAATGACTTGCCTAAGATCCCATAGGAGTTGGCTAAGGCTGGACTTGGACTCAGTTTCCATTGATTTCAAGTCCAGAACATTCTATCCTACATCACTTTACAATGACCATTTGTATCAGTGTATGATTTTCATCTGTAGACAGGCATCTAGCTCTACATGGTCCCAGTAAGGTCATCGCTTTTTATCAGAACTAATAGATTCACAAAACATAAAATGTTAGAATGGAAAGTGCCTAGTCACTTAGTCTAGCCTTTTTTATTTCCCAGAAAAGGAAACTGAGTCTCAGAGAAGAGAATAATTTTCACTTCTCAAATTAATACAGTAAACTAGTGGCTAGAATTGAGGATTTCCTTTTCATAATTAGCACCCTGTAAGTATTTATTTTACTATATAAAACTTCCAGGAATAAACCTAGATACCCCCTTGGGATATTCTGAGGAGAAAATGATAGAAAAGGTAGGAACGGACTTTATTTTTTCATGGAATTTAAAGCTAAATGAAGTCAGTTGGTAAAAAAAAAAAAAACAAACTTATTAGTTCATCTAATTCAACTCACCCATTTTACAGAGAGAAAAACTGAGTCCCAGTAGCTAAAGTCTCTTTCCCACACAGGAAGTGAATGACAAAGGTGGGTAGAGGAATTTGAATTCTGACCTTCTGAATCAGATTTCTGGCTTCTTTCTTCTACATCAAAGAGAAATGAAATCCAGGATTAAAGACATTCAGAGCAGAGCATTTATGAAAGAACTAAGCGATGCTTTATCTTTGTGTATCTGGAATGAGGCCATGGAGTATGGCAGAAACAGAGACAGAGTAAAGACATGTTTGAGATACAACTCTGAAATATAGTAACTGGGTGACCCTGGCAAAGTCAGGTAAGTTTTTTCAGACTCAGTTTTTTAATGTTTAAATTGTGAAAAATAAGACTTATCCTATCTATGGTACACCATAATTGTAAGCAAGCTTTAAAGTGAAAAAGGAAAAGTGAGTTATTATTTATAGGTCAAGATTTTCTGGGAGCTTCTCTCTGTTCCTTTCTTTTTTCTTTCACTTGCAAATATCAGAACAAGGTATAGAGATATGGACTCTTTTTTCCCCTAAGTGATTATATATACATGCCTGCATGTGTGTTTGCAAATACATGCAAGGATATGTATATATACATATATGTGTACACATGTGTATATTCATACACACATAAAACATGTATTGTGTATGACATTAATACTTGTCCCAAAGCAATCATGTGAAAATTTGAACTGCCGTGGCAGTTCAAATTTTCATGTGACTGCTTTGGAGCAAGTAGTAGTGTCAATATTATGCAATGTCATTGACCCACGGGAAAAATATCTGTAGGAAACCAGTTTCTTTCTTGTTTAATGTAAACCAGGCTCATAGTTGCATGACATTTTAAAACCAGTATTTCTATTCAAAGCGGGCATTGGTCAATGGAAAGGGAAGTCTAAAGAAATAACAAGGGACCTTGTTATGTGTTATTGTTATGTGTGACCTAGGTCTAAGTACAATACTGGCTTCATCTGGAAGCCCGGTGTAAACAGGAAGAATAAAACCAAAAACGAACAAACAAAAATCTTAGAAGCCTTGATTTCTTGTCTGATCTTTGCCTCTCATTACCACACATCCATTGAAAGCACAGTTAATCAGTGTTCTCATCTGTAAAATGGGAATAATGATAATTGAGTTCCTTAAGGGAAAAAATAACTTTTTAAACCTTAAATTGCTATAGAAAGGAATTATTTCATTAAGCATGAAGTATTGAATTGTTATCATGATTGTTATAATTTTTTTGTACTATCTACCTTATGAGATGCAATGAGCCTTTGCTAGCCTCAGAATCATTAAGACCAGTTCAAATTGTGTCTTTGACAGGTAACATTTGTAAGACTAAGGGGAAGTCACTTAGCCTCACAGTGGTATACTTTTTAAGACTAACTTAGAGAAAGTTGCTGATCTACAGGAACACATGGGATTTTCTCTTCAGTGAAATGTTCTTTATGCCACTGAAATCACAGACCCGCATTATACACCCTAAAAACTATCCTACAGGATGTTGATAGGGAAGGTGCTTCACTTAAAACAGTATATAAATGTTATTAATAGAAGTTTTATAAAATGTCTCTCTAAGTTTCTCTCTCTCTCTCTGTCTCTCTCTCTGTCTGTTTCTCTGTCTCTGTTTCCCTCTCTCTCCCTCTCTCTGTCTCTGTCTCTCTGCCCCACCCTCTCTCTCCTTCCTCTCTCTCCTTCTCCCTCCTCTCTCTTTCCCTCTCACCCCTCCTCATCTTCCATGGGTGCAAATTGTATCTCTTCACAAACAATTCCCAGATCTCTATATCTAGCTCTGGTCTCTCTCCTGAGCTCCAGCCCTGTGTCACCAATTGTTTATTGGATATTTCAAACTGGATATATGCCCCATAGACATCTACAATTTAGCATGCCCAACACTGGATTGATTATCTTTCCCTCTGACTCTTCTCTTTTTCTGGCCTTCTTCTTTCTGTCAAGTGAATCATTATGCTTCCAATCACTGAGAGTCTCAACCCAAAAGGTATCCTTGACTATTTTATTCTCCTTCAGCCAATATATCCAATCTCAACAATTTTATCTCTATCATACCTTTCGAGTTTTCTCCCTTCCCTCTCCTCATAGAGCCATTATCGTCATTCAAGCCCTTGTCAGATCTCTCCTGAATCATTGCAATAGCTTTCTAATTGATCTCCTTTCCTCAAATCTCTCCGTACTCTAATTCATCATCCCTATAGTTAAGTCAACAAGCATGTATTAACCTTCTACCATGTGCCAGCCACTATGATAAACATCAGGGACTCCAATATAAGCCAAAAGAAAGACAATGTCTGCTGTCAATGAGCCAACCTACTAATAGGAGAAGAAAACATGTAAAAGATAGATGAAAAGGAGTAGTGTGTTAGGGTATTGCAAAATAATTGTAGCAGACGTTTGTTGTCAAAATCTATCAAGTAAGATAATTTATATTTTAGCTAGCTAATAACAACGCTGTTTGGAAAAGACTTTATTTTATCTCATGCAAACCTCAAACCACCCTATGAGGTAGGTGCCATTATTGGCCCCATTTCTCAGATGTGGAAACTCAGTATGTTAAAGGCCTAGGTAACATAGCAAGAACATGTCTGAGGCAAGACTTAAACTTAAGTCTTCCTCACTCTGAGTCCAGTACTCTATCCATTGTGTTACCTACCTGTTGATTTATATAAATGATATTGTCACCATGAGGTGCTATATGTGTGTTTGAGTGTTGTCGTTACGACAGTATAATAAAGGAACAAAGGTGAGAGAAGACGAGGAGAAAAAGGAGGATAATGAGAGGAAGCAGCACCTGGATATAGTACTATACAATGACTCAGGAAGCCCTCAGATCATAGCCCACCTCATAGACAACTTCAGCTTCTGTCAGCCTCCGTATACTCATCTGTAAAAGGAGGGCAATGATACTTGCAGCACTTGTGGCAGAGGCCGATTGTGAGATCAAAATGAGAATATGTGTGTATGAATCTTTGTACAAATGTATGCATATATATGTGTGTATGTATATACATATGTACATATGTATATACATACATACATATGTGGGTGTGCTGCAAACCTTAGAGTGCTATATAAAACATCTATAATAATGTCTATTATTATTACATCACTTAAACAGCCTGTAAAATGGGGACACTGTACTAGGTGACATCTAAATTCCTTGTTGATTCTAAATTGTATGATCTTCTGATAGGGTAATGATGACAACAGTGGTAATGAAGAATATAGTGATTTAGACAGCTAGGTGGTGCAGTGGCTACAAGCTCTGACCTTGGGATCAGCAATATCCAAGGTCAGATCCTACCTTGGACATTTACTATCTGTGTGTCCCTGGGAAAGTCACTACTTTCCCAAGGATCATTTACATCATCTATAAAATGTGAACTAATAATACCACCTAATTCACTGGGTGTGGTAAGGGGGAAAATACACACACACACACACACACACACACACACGTATACATACACACATATATATATTATATCTATACATACATACATACATACAATAATATATACATATCATTGCAAACCTTAAATTTACTTTACTTTCCTTACCTTGTTTGTTTGGTTGGTTGTTGTCCGTCGTTCTAGAGGAGAACCAAAATGAGATCACTATCAAGTTTCAGTTCAATTCAGACTGACATTTAGGATATGTATTAATAATATATTTTGCTGCCTTCTTTCCAGAATCCTTTGCCAATAAAAACATACGAGCTTCTGAAGATGTGATTGGGGTGAGGAAGGGATCATCCTGGGATGTGTAATGGGCAGCAGTGGGATCCCTCTGGATAGTGGATGACCGACTGTGGCTGACCAGACCAATATGAGCTTGGAATGCTCTATCACTGGTTGGGCACAAATTAGTCACAAATTAGTCCGTGTAAACATTTGGAACAGATTCTCTAAATTTGTACTTCTTGCATTTCTTTTGAGCTATTTCAGTTTTGCTTTGCTTATAGAGCACAGCACCTTCTCTGATGTGGGCACACCATGCTGAGGGGTCCTATGTCAGTGTCTCCCATGTCACATAGTCAATTCCAAAGTTCTTAAGAGAGGCTTTGTGTTATCTTACACTTACCTTAAAGTAAGTACTAGGTCTTAATGTTATGAGAACATATTTATTGCTCACCAACTTAATCACAGATATTCATTGTTTAGGCAATATGTGGAAGGCTTTGGTTAAGGAAAGTCTATAAGGGAAATAATGTATAAGACTGTGTGGTGTAGTAGAAATATGCTGACCTTGGAGTCAGAAGACACCTAAGCTTGAATTCTGTTTGTGTCCCTCAGCACTGTAGCTTTATGACCATAGGGAAATGAGCTGCCTCTCTGACCTTCAGTTTGCTCTTCTATCAAATGAGATGTCATAAGAATTCTCTACCTCATGTTGTTGTGAAGATCGGAGTGGAAACAAATAGAAAGAGCTTAGTAAGCCTTAAAGAGCCATCTACTGTTTTAGTCAATAAGTGTCTTTTTCTTCCCTCAAGGAATTTTTGATCTTTTGTTTGGGGAAATATGACATAAGCACATAGCACATTGAGCAAAGAATTGAACTAAATAGTGCTATGATCCAAATATATAATTTATGTCACAAAGAAAGTCTGCCGAATCAGGACTCTACAATATCCATGAGAAGCTGCCCTCTAAACAATTGAACTCCCACGTGAGGTTTTCGTTTTGTAATGAGAGTTAATTTACCCATCCCATTATAAATTCTCACAAGGTTTCTTTCTGTGGGAATAGGAAATGGCCCGATCTAGCATGGCACTGAAGAATCCGACATCATTTTTGTTATTGTGCATACAAATAACCATAAATGTCAATGTTATAATTGGTATTGCTACATCTCTGTGGTCTTATTTGATTCTCACATAATGGGTTCAAGGGATTGTTTTTAGCAGTTGGATATAAATTCCTATCAGTTCCCTTGTAAGGGTGATCACTAAGATAAAAACAAACTCAGAATACTTTCTACCCAGCTATTCAAATGAGCACTATGCAATCAGAATTATCTGGATAATTCAGATCAAGAAATTACTTGTGTTTTTCCTCCCCTGAATTACTGAGACAATTGAGAGAGTCACAGAAGACTGAATTGCCAAGATGGTCTGCCTATTTAACAAAAAATTACTAGGTAATTTATA
This sequence comes from Phalanger gymnotis, assembly GCA_028646595.1. NCBI lineage: Eukaryota > Metazoa > Chordata > Mammalia > Diprotodontia > Phalangeridae > Phalanger > Phalanger gymnotis. Next base: position 721,891,397 of record CM053622.1, on the reverse strand, counting down.
GAAAGGGAAGATTAGAGCTGGGAGTAATCTTAGAAATTGAGGTGTCCAAAAATCATCATTTTATAGATGAGGACATTAAGTTCCGAAGAGTAACTTATCTGAAGTCTCCCAAGCTATAAGGATGTTCATAGGTCATAGCATCAAAAATTTAGAGTTATCAGGGACCTTAGAGGGAATCTACTCTTATTCTTTCATTTTATTGAGGAGAAACTGAGGCCTGGATAGATTTGTCTAAGGTGATACCATACCTTGGAAGTTACTACTAAGTAGAGGAGGAAGGATTCAAACCCTATAACTCCAACTTGAAATACAATATTCTTTCAACTATATTATGATTTCCCTAATAGCAAAACCAGAATTTTAAACTCTGACTCCAAATCCTATTCTATTTTCACATTATTATTTTTTAATTATTTTTTTTAGTGAAAGACTTCTATGGCCATCTAGTCCAGGGCTGGGGAACCTGCGACCTTGAAGCCACATGTAGCCCTCTAGGTCCTCAAGTGCAGCCCTTTGGCTGATTCCAAACTTCAAAGGGCTGCACTCAAGGACCTGGAGGGCCACATGTGGCCTCCAGGCCTCAGGATCCCCACCCCTGAATGTCCAATCCATACTTCTGTTTAAAGACCTCCTAAAATCTCTGATGTAAGTAAGCTTCTTAAGCATAAGGATGACTTCATTTTTGTCCTTGAATGGCTGACACCTAACAAAGATTGATAAATTGGGGCTCCAAATCAATCATAGGTTTTAAATATAGATCTGGAAGATGTGGAGTAGAAGTTTAGTGGCTGAAGTAACTTGTCCAGGGTCACACAGGTAAATTCAATAACCAAAGCAACATTTTCTCTGGAGTCCTTTGACTCCCGAGATAGCTGCCTTTCCACTATGCTGTATTGCTTCTCTCTAATTAAGTAACTACCATGTCCCTCATCATGGAAGATCATGTGTCCAAAGATTTAATAGTCAAAGAATAAAAAAAAAATATGAAATTTCCCATGGACAGAGATCTTCCTCCAACCTTCAGACAAAAGTTACAAGGATGCCCTACCCTTTTTTCACCATATAAGGTTCTACCTATGGATACCTACTAAAATTCCTTTCAGGGCTTAGCATTGTGCCGAGCAGGTAATTAGCACTTAATAAATGCTTGTTGATTCCCAACTAACTCCTTGAAACTAAGATATTTTTTGTGTTTCACTTTTTTGGTAGCTATGGGGTTTAATAACTTTAAATTGGGATTGTGGTCAATTAATTAAAAGTCCCCATATCTCAAAAACTACAACATTGACAATAACAACAAATTGTGCCTAGAGCAATGTAGTAGATGGTAACGGCAATGCATGGAGAACTATCCTTGCCTTCATAGGATTTATAGTCTAGATACACACACACAGAAACACACACAGACACACACACTAAGATAAACACTATCTACTGTAAATGCTTTGGAGAGGTTCAAGAAAATGGTTATGTTAGGTGAAAGATCATTGATGGTGGAGCAGACTGGGTAAGGTTTCCTAGAGGCAATGTCATTTGAAATATGTTTTAAAACAAGGAGAAGTCATTCCAGAACATCCTCCCACCAATCAAATATTATTTCAACCAGAAAATATTGATGAAGGTTATTCTTTCAGACTATCATCCAAGGACCAGTTTCAGTCTATCTGTAAACCATCTAATCCATGACATGTATAAGACATCCTAAAATTTTTAGTGTAGTTTTAAGCTTTAAAAGTTTTGAAACACTAAGAATTTTGGAATATTCTGTGTAAGCTCCTTGTAGTCATCCTGACATCCTGTCAATTTTGTTTTTACATCTCTGACACTTAGTAAGCTTCTGCCACATAGTAGGCACTCAATAAATTTAGCATCAACTGATTGATACGACCTAAGAGTCGACTCATAGATATATAGAGTCAAATAGGACCATATTAGCCATTCAAAGAGGAGCTGCCTCTTAGCCACTGTGAAGAAGATGAACAAATCACAGATGTAAGGGAAAAATCAGAGTATGTACACAGGATAGTGGGTATGCCAATTCTGTTGAAATATTGAATAGATGGAGGGATTACTAAACACTTATTAGCTCTGTGACTTTGGGTAATTTGCATAAACTCTCTCAACTTCAGTTTCCTTATCTGTAAAATGGGGATAATACCTCCCTCATTAGGGTCGTGCAAATCAAAGGAGGTGATATATGCAAAGTACTTTGCAAAAACATAAAGAACTGCGTAAGTGCTAGATATTATTGCTATCATCGTCATAATTTTAATCACATTTTTAAACCTAAATTCAGAAATTAACTTTGTTAAGTTTCATTTTTACTTTTTTGGCAGATGGTGGAACCTTGTTTTGGATTATCAATAGGTTCTTTTAGCTAAGAACAGCCATATGATATTACATTGCCACCACCACAGTGCATAGAGAGAGCATTGGACCTAGAGACAGAAAGATCAGAATTCCAATCCAGCCTCAGAAACTAGCTATGTGGGCTTGAGAAAATCAACATCTCTCTCTCTCTCTCTCTCTCTCTCTCTCTCTCTCTCTCTCTCTCTCTCTCTCTCTCTCTCTCTCTCTTCTTATCTTTAAAATGGGGCTAGTAATAGTATCTACCACCAAGTTTGTGAGAACAGAAGGAGATGATATTTGTAAAGTGCCTCACAAACTTGGGAGTTGGGGGACATCCTACAGAAGATGAATCTGAGACAAATTATTATTTTATTAAATCATTATAGAAATGCTGCTGCTGCTGCTGATGATTGTTGACATTTAAGCAAAATTTTAGTTTTGTGAAGCACTTTACTTAACTTTCCTTATTTGCTTATAACAAGACTGTGCAGTGAGTTCTGAAGATATTGCTGTCCTTAGTCTATAGACAGGATTCTCAGTCTCAGAGAAGTTTCCAAGTTAAAATAACCAATATATATATATGGTGCCCCCAAAGCCAAGTACATTTTAAAGATTCAGTTCCTTAAACCAAATCATATGATTTGAAACCTATTTCTCTCAGCTTTGTGGCACATACGATAAGCATGGTTATTAATGTTTTCATCCAAATTATTAATTTAAAAACCATCAAGTATGACTAATGACAAAACTCTGAGTCACGTCATTAGAGATGACTCAAATCGATCAATTAATTAAGGTTCTTTGGTTCTTGTGATTCAGACAGCTTCAAAGACCTTTGACAATACTATAATCTATCCTGAATCTTCCCTATGTTGTTTATGATAATTTTCTGAGAGAGTTTATGAAATGCTTAACTTGAATGATAGAGTTGCAGAAGGGACATTTTATTTGGTTCTGTATCTTTTGCTATTTATTAGCTGTAGGACTTTGAGCAAGTCATTCCATTTGTCTAGGGAAGAGCTTCCTCATCAAAAACAAAAACTGCCAAAAAAAGGTGGGGTGCTTGGTTGGATGAAGTTATCTTTAAGGTTTCTTGTCATTTTGATATTATGTAATTCTGCTTCACAGGGTCACTAGTAAACTTCACAGGGTCAACTAGTCTTATAGTCACCCATTGTTGCAACTTAGGTCTCATTCTCAACTCAGCACTTTATTCTACATATCCAATACTGTCAAGTATTTTTGTGTCCACCATCACAAAAATCTATCAAATACATCACCATCTTTCAATTCATATACCCATCACTCTAGTACTGGCCTTTATCACCTCTTGCTTAGACTATTATAAGTGTCCTTCTAAGCTATAGTCTCAAACTGCTCAGCTACCGGTGATATCTTAAATCCAGTTTTGACTATGCCATCCCGTCTTCAGTAAACCCTAGTGACTCCCTATTACTTTGAGGATCAAATAGAAAATCCTTCATTTGCCTTCTAAAGTCCTTCACAGCCCCCCACCCTTCTTTATTTCCTGCCTTCTGGTGTTTTAGTCTCCTCTATATATTTTATGAACCAGTGATACTGACATTCTTGCTGTTTTTCCCATCTCCCAATTCGTCCTCCTCTCCCATTCCCTGCTCCTCTTGTCCAGAATGTTCTCCCTCATCACCTCTATTTTCTGATTTCCCTGGCTTTCTTTAAATCTCAAATTTACCTTCTGCACAAGGCTCCCCCACCCCCAAACCTGACCCATTGATGGTGGTTTTCTTGTAAGATTACTGTGAATTTACCCTGAGTATGTTTATATGTACAAAATGGCTTGTATGTTGCTCCCCTCCCCTCTACTCTTTTCCTCTTCCCCTCCTTCTCTCTTCTTCCTTTCCCAGATAATACAATGTGTATAATATTCTGATCGAACAGTTCTACTATCACTCCCAAGGAGAAATGGAGTATACATCTGAAGGCCTAAGTTTTTGAGTTATATTGTTAACCACACCTGGATGGGACTCAGTCTGCATTGATGAAAATATTCAGATTAGCCTTTCTACATTTTAGTCATTTCTTGTACTGGATTCCATGGCTGAAATCTGACAATTTCCGTAATTGTGCAGACGTTAAAACCTTTCCAGTGAGTTATGGTTTTATCTAGCTGTCTTTAGCTTGATGAACCTTCCTTAACTTTAACAAAAAGAGCTTCATACATTGGTGAGTTACTAAGCTTATGGCAAAAAGCCAAGCATTCATTAAGCTCCTTCTAAAGTTAGCTGAACGAAGACCCCATTCGAAGAGGATTGAATTTGGTGCCTTTTTATAAGCATTCTTCAAAGTTATACTTGAATGGTTGTTGATGATATGCATCAGGAGAGGAGGAACATGAGTGTATATGTTGAGGGGGTGCTGTTGAATTGGGATTTATCATTTGGAAATTACTAATAACTGATTGTAGCATGTTATGATTTCAGAGTTCTTTCCAATACTTGGACATGGAGTCAGGAAAACCTGGGTTCAAATATTATCTTAGTAGGTTACTGGCTGTGTAACCCCAGGCAAGTCACTCTTCTTCTCTATTCCACAGTTTTCCCATATGTAAAAGAAGAAAGTTGGTTTTGATGGCCTTGAAAATTCTCTTTCAGCTCTAAATTTATGATCATACATAACTTAACTTCTCTGTGCCTCATTTTCCTCATCTATAAAATGAGGAATTTTAACTCACCACTGCCAATAGTTCTAAATCTATAATCCTATAATGCTGTGACTCATTGTCAAGGCTCAACTCAGATACCACCTCATCTTTTAGCCATTTCCTGATCCCTTCAATGTTTAGTGTTTCCTCTTTCCTCAATTCTTTTTCTATTACATTTATTGTTGTGCATGGATATTTCCCCTAGTAATTTCACTGAGAACATATTCCTTTTTTAATTTCCTCACCACCAGCACAGTATCTTACATATAGTAGGTGTTTAGTTTTGGGCTGGTCTTGTTTGTTTACTTTTAAAATTGAATGGAATTGAACTTGCCCATCTGTAAAATGGGGAATTTATTATTTCTGAAGTGCCTATTTCATTCTACTGCAGGTTCTGTTATAAGTGTAAGATTCAATTCAGGCCAATTCAGCAAGCATATAATCAAGTGTACATTCTGTTCATGGTGCTGCTAGTCAGTCAACAAACATTTGTTGAGTGTTTCTCATGCATTGTGCTAAGTCCTGGTATACAGAGAAAGGCAAAAAACAGTGAACTAACATTCAAGAGGACTGAGTTCTAATTGAAGAGACACACTATACATACAGAGGAGACGTGAGACAAAAAATAAACCAGTTTAAGTGACATTTTCTAATGGAATACAAAGGACAGTTTTTACCATTATAAATCTTGGGCTGAAACCATCAGAGACCATCTTGTCCAACCTTTTCATTTTACAAATAAGAAAATGGGTCCATATAATATAGTTATTCAATAAATGACTTTATAAAGGACCTACTACATGTCAAAAACTATGATAAGTGCCAAGGTTACAAAGAAAGACAAAGGAGAGTCCCTGCTCTCAAGGAACTCACAATTTAATGGAGAAGGCAACAGACAAACAACTACATATAAACAAGCTTTAAGGAGGCTATATTGGAGATAATCAACTTGGGAAGCTAAGAGAATTAAAGGGAACTGAGGAAGGCTTCTATAAAAGGTGGATTTTTGAGAGAGATTTGAAGGAAGCTAGAGAAGCCAGGAGGCAGAGAAGAGAAGGTAGAACATTCTAGGCATCGAGCAAGACATTCAAAGTGTTTACTCAACTTGGTCAAAGTTGTTTTAGAGAGATGAGGGATACAAGGATTGAAGCAATGAGTAGGAGTTGAAGAGAGACAGATTTCTACGTGATATAAAATTTCTTAAAAATTCAAGCTTCCCAGAATTTCATCGTAAATGCATTTTTGTTTACCTATATGTGTAATCCCACCCTTCATTTGAGTATAAGATCTTGATGACATAAACAGTTTCATTTTTGTCTCTGTATCCCTTGTACCTTGCATATAGTAGGACCTGAATTAAATCATTGAGTGAATAAATGTTCACTGGGGAATTGAATTGCCTATCTATAGTGGTATTCAAGGAGAGGCTCAATTATGGATTGTTGGAGCTGTTATAGCAGAATTTCTTTATGAGGCACAGTAAGGACAGACTCTGAAACTCTGATTCTGGTGGGAACTCCTGTCGTGTATATACATCCGTAGAATGGCTATATCCAACTCCCTTTAAAAAGCCTATGCTATTATCTCAGAGGAAGTAACTAAACAGGATTTCATGTCTAGAAATAATAGAATTAAATCTCAAAAAATCATTTCTGGGAATCTGTAAAGGTCAGTGAAATGGCAAACACCAGATACCTGGATTCCGTGCACAAAATTGGCCTTGGGATGTATGACATGGGGCCAATTAAGTACACTTGTATATCAGCCTGACTTGCATATGGTGACATCAATTGGTCTTTGGAGTAAACTTCTGAGAAAGGTGTCATCATTATTTACTGGACTGACTGTACTTTCTGAGTCACAGAAGGAGCTGAGAGGGCTACTTTAACAGGGGATTAATTGAATCCCTATCCCCTCCAATGCAGAATTCCATATTCTTAATTCCATATTCTTTTACTGCCTCACCCTGTGAACTTCAGTGAAAAGTTTCTTGCCTCCAGTGGCTAAATTGCTGCCCTTCTTTAGAAAGTGTTTCTTTAAAGGAAGAAAGAAAGGAATGGCAAGGAAGGGTAAGGGAGGGAATCTTTCAATGATGTTTGTTCTAATTTCTGAGCTGATAGGTCACACCAGGTAGTTCAGCTGATGTAATTTGATTTGACACTTCCCTGAACAATTTATCCACCCATCCTTGTTCAGAAACCCATTATCTGGAGACAAAACTAGGATTGGGCTCACTGGGAAAAGCTGGCTTTTTGTTAGTGTAAATGCTGTCAGCAAAATCTAGCCCTGACACATTATTAGAGACTGATATTTTCACAGATTGTCTTCTTCCTTTCCCACATATAAAACCATTTAGTCTTTAATGAATTGTAAATAAGAAAGAGGTAGACTTAAGGTTAGGAAAATATCATGGGAAAAGTTTTAGATTTGTAATCAGAAGTGGATTCAAATCCTGGTTCAGACACTTACTACCTGTGTGACCTTAGGAAAGTTAGTAACACTTTCTTGGTTCCATTTTTTCTCATCTGTAAAATGGAGTTGAAGATACACTCACTCCCACCTCACCAGGTTGTTGTGAAGGAAGTGTTTTGAAAACTTTGAAGCACTATAGAAATATGACATTGTTTTTGCCTGAGCCTGTTTGTTTATCTTCCAAGGGCATAAAATATATGAGATCAGAATTTAATTTAGTCATCAACAGCTGACTAAATTTAATTCTGGTCAAATGAAAAAGATTTCACTGAAGGTCTTCTCCAATTTTCTAAAGATAGAGCCCTCATGGTGTGTAGGCAAACCCCAGGTAACAAATGTTATTCCCTAATCCCACTAATTCATTATAACCAAACTCCTCTCACTTTCATGTCTAGTTGGACAGGGATTGTGGATAAATGACCTGCCTCAGAATTAGGAAGACTTATTTTAAAATCCTTCCTCTGATATATTACTAGTTGTGTGACATGAGCGAGTCCTTTGACATCTTAAGGAAGACATTGACTATAAATTAAGACTCTTTGCCCAACCTAATTGGCAAATGGAATTTCCCCCAAAGAGGTTGCCTACCCTGATGATGACCTTCTGTCCCCCATACAAAAAAAATCTTATTAACAAGATTCCCTTTTTCCTTTGTCACTAATGGATGGTTTCCCCACTATAAAAGTGGAAAGTTGGGGTAAACTTCCCTGAGACTCATTCAGCTCACCTTTCATTTAGAAAATTATGTCTGTGGCAACAACTGGTCCTTGTAATCTTATTGACCAATTAGTCATGTTAGGTGAGGTATATCTGAACTTGGAGGTTCCTTGAGTCTTTGTTCTTTTAGTTAACATTCTGGACCTTTCAAGCCATTTTCTAGGCTTCACTTTTCTTAGCCACTAAATGAAGGTATTAGATTAGGGGTCCCTAAGGTCCCTTCCAGCTGTAACTAAAATTCTATTATCTGTTGGTGGTGGTGGTGGTGGTTTTGTTTGTTCTACTTTGTTGGATACCCAGGATTCCACTGTAGGAAACTCCTGACAGATACTCTCTTTTCTAGGACTTCTTGGAGGTGGGACTGGAACCCAGACTTTCCTGATGCCAGCTCTATATTCACATCCTGATAGTCCATGTCTTCCCAATTCTCTGAATGCACATGTTTGTATACACATGCATATATACATACATACACACATCTTTTATTTTTTTTCTCCTAAGCATGTTAAGAATATGGGGCTGCTGGGGCATAGAGTAGATAGAGTGCTGGGCCTGGAATCAAGGACACCTGAGTGTAAACCCAGCCTCAGACCTTTACTAGCTGTGTGACAAGAGCAAGTAACAACCTCTATTCTTCATCTCTTAAATGGGGATGATAATAGCACCTACCTCCCAGGGTGTTTGTGAGGATCAAATGAGATGATAATTGTAAAGTGCTTAGCACAATTCCTGGCACATAGTGCCATGTAAATATTAGCTGATGGTGGTAGTGGTAGTAGTAGTAGTAGTAGTAGTAGTAGTAGTAGTAGTAGTAGTAGTAGTAGTAGTTGTCATTGTCATCATGGCCATAGTAGCCATGTTCTTTACTTTTTTTTTTAATTTCCACCCATTAAAAAGTGCCAGGCATGTAATAAAAGCTCAATGAATGTTATCTATCTAATCATTCTATCATTTATCTATCTATATGCAAATGACTATAACTATGTGTGTACCTGTCTGTGATATTTTGACTGTCATGAGCAGGGGTAGAACAATGTGACTGGTCATCGAAAAATGGTCTTGCTCCCTATAGCTGTTGTTCAGGATTTATCTCCCCTTCATCTAAAGCTAACTTACTATAGCTCTTCCTGAGCTATTTTCACTTCAAATAGCTCCCTTGAAATCCTTCAGCAGTTCTTTTCATGGACACATCCTCCCCACCACCCTTTTCTGCCACCCCAGACAAGTTTGTCAACCTCCAGTGAAGAGAGCAAACATAAATCTGCTTTGTTAATATTTATTTCCGTTGATGCCCTCAATGCCTCCAATATTTAGGATGCCTGCTCACAGTCAACAGAGAACAAAACCCATGTCCTGAGGCGCCCGCCTATGAGCAGGGGTGTAGAAACTTTTTGTTGGCTGAACACAGGCTGAGCTTTTGAAGGGGAAAAGTTACATTTTTTCTTGATTTTCAAAGCATATTTAAGGCAAGTCTCTTCCATCAGCCCTCCTCTGGATTCTCTAATCCCCCCTGCCTGGTCATTGGTATTCTCAGTGCTTCTTCTCTCACCAGGTGAAACTTCACAGCTGTTCTGCTACTTTCCTTCATTTCTAACCTGGGCTTCTTTTCCTTAATTCCCTTTTGATTTCCTGTAGGTCAGATTACAATATGGGGTGCTTCTGCATGTTCCTGAGTGATGAATGCCCACCTTTCTGCTCTTCTCTCCTTTTTTTTCATGCTGTAGTCACTTGGGGGGAAGAGGGAGGATATTGTCAAATCTAGTATAAGTTTCCTGTCATTCTGGCTATTATGAGTCCTGATGGGTTTTGGCTCTTATCCTGTCATGTTTCTCTACTAGCACACAATGACTGAGCTCCATCTGGAATTCTGTTGTGTTTTGCTCCCTAGCCTCTTATTTATTAAGAATATTGAGAGCCTTTTAAATTTGCACACCTCATAAAACCAAAGGTGTTTGTTGGGGACTATTTGTTTCTGAGTAAGCATTTCATTTGAATAATATGCCACAGTACATTATGGGAGTGAACTGGGCACAAGGTAAGGATGTCTCACAGCTCTGGCAGAATTAGGTTGTGTCCTTTACAGAAGGTCACCTTACTTTATAATTAGCACTGGATAGCAACTTAGACGGGGTGAGTTAAGGCATAGGTTTCTCTAACTGATGCATGTAACCTCTCTCTCTTTGCAGTAAGAGAAGAAATGATTTTAGAGGGGAGAAGCCCTAGATTAGAACTGCTCTTGAAGCCAGTCACTGAGTATGATGCAGCAACTCTACATTCTTCCATGTTTATGATGGAGCGATGAAATGATGTCCAGGCAACAAAGAGAAATTATAATAATAGCCATTCATATTTATTTGCCATTTTGAAATTAGAAAGAATTTAAATATGTGAATCTCATTTGATCCTCCCAACAACCTTATTAGGAAAGTAGTATAAATTCTAATATATTATTTTTAAAGGAAGTTAGGTAATACAGTACATAGAGGGCTCAACTTGGTATTAGTAAGACCTGAGATCAAATGTGTCCTAGTTAGCTGTGTGACCCTGGGCAAGTCATTCAACCTCTTTCCCCCAGTTTCCTCAGATATAAAATTGGCATAATAATAGCACATACCTTTCAGAATTGTGAAAATCATATGGGTAATAATATTTGCAAAGAACTTAAAATGGTGCCTGGGCCACAGTAGATAATAAATACTTGCTCCTTTTTCGTCTCTCCTACCCCATCTCCATTTTATAGAAGAGGAAAACAAGCCACAGGGATAAAAAGTGACATGACTAAAGTCACACAGGGATTAAGTAGAATACCTGGGTTCTGAACACCACATCACTCATAGTGACAATTAGTGTCAATGAGCGAGCAATAGCAGGTTTCTGGAAAATATTGAGGAGATACTAGGCCCAGTGTTCTACAAACAGAAAATATTAGAAGACAAAGTCATCTCTAAGCAGGATGCAAAAAAGGGAGTGGACCAAGTGGAAGGGTACCTTCCAAAGAGGGGTAATATCCCGAGTAATTCACCCTGGACTATGAATGACCTTCTAAAGTGAAAGAAGGTGGGAAGAAGTCTGTACATGAGAGGCCATTTGCTTTCTTTTCAGAGACATTATAAGAACTCCAAAAAATCATAAATGATTTGAATTGTTAGTGTTTGGGGGGAGAGAGAGCACTGGATTATTCAGTACAAAGTTGGGGGTGGAAGAAGGGGTTTCAGAAGATGACAGACTTGAAGAAAGAGAAATTAGATAACCTTAGAAAATAAATGTGTCTATTCATGTTATAAAGGATTTATATACTGCATAGCTTATAATAGAGGATATACTTAGAATCATTTTGATAAACAATTTAGACTCATGGGAAATACATTGATCCTAGAGTCCTAAGACCTAGGTCAAAATCATGAATCTGACACTTCCTAGCCCCAGAATCAAGAGTGCAATGGACATCATGTAGTGTAATCTGCTAGATTTACATATGAGGCAATTGCAATCCAGAGAGGAAAAGTTATTTATCCCTGCTCACATAGGTAATAGGGATTCAAATCCGATTCCAACTCTACATCACTATTCTATCTACCCCATAAAACCAGTACATGTCTGTATACCTTGGGAAAATCACACCTCCTCTCCAAACCTCAATTTCCTTACATTTAAGTAATACTTCTTTTACCTACATAGGTCCTGTGACCTCTGACCCCATCACGCCTGAATAATTTAGGGATCGGAAGATACTTTGAACAATACAGATATTGCTAATCTTTAAAAACATATTAGTCATATCCAATACTTTCAGGGTCCTCTGGGACCAAGTTCTTGAAGAACACAGCAGCATGGCCTCTCCCACAAGATACACTCAGATACATACAAAATATAAGGAAAGATAAACAGAGACACATGGGAAAAGACATCCAGCATTAGCAGGTACCCAAAGACACACTGTTCTGTTACAGAGATTTACCATCTGGAGCCTTATCTTTTCCTATTTCCTTTCATTAAAGATGAGGAGAGAGGAGAGAGAGCATGCCAGCTTTTATATGTTGCCTACAAGTAGCCTGTGTATCATAGATTTGGAGTAGAAAAGGATGTTAGAAATCATTTCATCCAGCCTTATCATTTTATAAATCTATGTAGAAATACTGTTCTCATACTATTAGATGTTCAAGAAGTTGAATGACTTGCTCAAGGTCACACACATAGAAAGTAGCTGGGAGTCAAAAACAAGTACCCGGCCCCCAAATCCAACACTATTTTAACTAAACCACCCTGGTCTTGTAGAGGATAGTCATCAGGATTATTGGCCATTTCTGCTATCTTGCCATTCTCGTTGCTCTGCTCCTCTAGCTTCTTTCATTCAGCAATGTCATTTATCTCTGCTATTGTGAAGTCCAAAGGAGATAAAGGACATATCATACTTTGCAACCATAAAATACAACATGAAGGTGAGTTATCATTATCATCTGTCTTCAATGATGACTGCCTATCAGGAAAATTAATTGGAGTGCTCACCACATTTTATAAAGGAACAAATGAGGAAACAAAAAGAAAGAGCAAAACAGATTATAGCATGACACAAATTCAAGGTAGACATGGTGTTTTATAACAAGGCTTATGTAACTTCTGGCTGGTATATGGCATTGGTGCCTGACACAACTTTAGGTTTTGGCCCTGCTTCATGACAGATTTCAAAAATCCTTACTTGACTGGGTCCAAGATTGATAGATTGTGTTAGGTTTAGGAATAGATCTATATGGGAGCAAATGAATTTCTAAGGTTGTAGCATTTGAGGGGAAAGTGCTCCCAGCTTGAGACGTCTATCTAGTTTCCCAAAGTTGGTCTGAAAATTTATTGCCACTGTTAGTCACTAGAGCAAAAGTTCTCATAGTTTTGTTGACCTAAACTATCTCCCAATGCATTATATCACAATTTTTCACATTATAACCCTGGCCAGATGGGAATAGTTCATAAAGAGACATCATCAGACTCTTTCCATGTGTCTGACCCTTGGCCTCAGTTTCCTTCCCTGTAAAATGAGGGGGTTGGACTTGATGACACATAAGATCTAAATCTATGATCTTATCAACATTAATATGAGAACTATATTATTTTATATTTAAATATTTAAATTAAAATATTTAAATAATTTAATATTAAATGTAAATGTTTAAATATTTTTAGATATTTAAAATTAAAAAAATTAAAATATATTTAAAATTATTTATTAAGTATGTGAGTATTTTAAAGTCATAGCCCTGTCTGCCAGTGTCATTGGGTAGCTGAATTATTGTCATTCTTCCTCCTTCTACTTGACAGATTTCTGACAGGATCCACAAGGTCATTTATGTTTACCACCCATGTTTCCCTTAAAGGCTTTATTCCCACAACTGGGCAAAATATATTCTATTCAGGTATAAGCAGCCTCCAGCCCCAAGTTGTCTGATATTGTTGTATTTTTCCTCATAGACCCTTTTCAAATTACTATCCCCTTTGGCAATCTCAGTCACAATCAGCTCCCTCCACAGCGCTAGAGAAATACACTTTAAACTAATAGAATGCTAAATCAAGCTGAGGAAGCCCAGGCAACTGAGCTTTGGGGATGGCAAGCAGCAGCTGAAGGGAATAGCCTTGAGGACTACTCCAATCACACTGAGGCCTAGTGCAGGCAGGAGACAAAAGCAAAGAGAATCAAAACTTCTGGACTAATGTTAGGTTGGCCCTGTCAAAGACAGTCACAGAGCTGTTTTCCTTGGAAAGTGACAGCTGTATTCTCATCAGCACCTTCCATATTGTCTTTGTTGTGCCTTTCTCAGAAGCTTCTGAACTCTCATGGTTGAATGCTGATGGGAAAAACAAAACAAAAACCTGCAATTGTGTAAAATAATAGTTTGCACATACTTAGTAAACATTTCATTATAAAGATCAGTTATAATGTTGAATGAAATTTAGCCAAAATTGGGATTTCATCATAAATATTCATCAGGGTGTGGAGAAGATGTGATGCTAGGAAAGACTACTGGTACCATTGATGACAAGGTTAAGATTTGGAGCAAATGTGATATAGGAACTGTGCAATTTAAGAGAAATAAGATCCTGAATTTAGGTTTTAAAAAAATCAACTACTGAAGGATAACATAAGAAAGAAATGACTGGGTAATTCACGGTATTTTATTTGACCAGTGGCTTGTTATGAGGGAACATATTGATGATCTGGTTGTCTTAAAGCAAAGGTGATCCTAGGCTTCATAACTGAAATTCAAGAGCTTAGCTCATGGGGTGGAAAAATACCAGTGGCAGATCATATTCGCAGCATTGTGTTTAATTCTTGGCTTCACATTTTAAAAGGAATATCAGTTGTGTTAAGGGGAGTGTAAATAAGGTGGTGAAGGGTCTGGAAACCAAAAATCAAACCAAATTGAAACTAGTTATTTTTGGTCTGGGCATGATATACTTAATGTATCTTCTTTAGTGATATTTGCACTGATAAGACCTTTTCCATTTTTTTTTTACATTGGACCATTTGACAGTGCTGAGGACTTTAGGGGTGACAAACTTTTTTCCCCAGCATCAGCAAATGCAATTTTCAGTTTATATCAACACAGGGGTTACTATCTTATTGATGGCACTGGGGAAGCAGGGATGGAATAAGGGCTGGTGTGATAGGGGACACCTATATGGAGGGCTCTCAGGCTAGGTAGAAGTTATAATCTTCTGTAGATAAAATATGAATGTACAAGTGAAAATAAATATATCATACATATGACATAAATACATTGTATATAATATGTAAGATTATATAACAAGTAAATATTAATATTAACATATATATCTAGTATATGTATGTTCTCCCATTTAAAAATTATTTATTAGACAACTGTGTATGTTAGACATTGAGAATACAACACCCCCTGCCAAGCACACACACACAAAAATTACTGCCTTCATAAAACTTGGAATCTACTATGTATAAACAACTAGGTGGTAAAGTGGATAGAGTGCTAGACCTGGAGTCAAGACGAACTGAGTTCAAAACCAGCCTCAGACACTTATCCATAGGACTTCGACTAAGACACGGATTCTCTCTGTCTTAGTTTCCTAAGCTGTAAGTTGGGGATAATAATAGCACCTGTCTCTCAAGGTTGGTATTAGGGGAAAAATGATAAAATTTTAGTGTTCTGTACACCTTAAAATTATATTTGTTTTCTAGATATTGTTATTATTGTTATGTTATATACATAATTCATATATTTGTCACACAGATGGCTATCAGTTCCCTATTATGTTAGTAACAGGCTACTGTGCTGGATACAGCTCCTTCACCACAGCCCTCAGTTTATCTACTTGTTCATAATATATAGCCATTCTCCAGTTCTTGAGCATTCCCTGACTTGGCAGTACATTTAAATGAGTTGACACAGATCACAAGCTGACTTGTGACTGTCACAGCCCCCACTAGAGAAGTCACAATGTGTCTGCCTTTTGCTTTATGTAAAACATATACCATATGGCACAAAAAGCTGCCATCTCTGATCACATCTCTTTTGCATATGTTCTGTAAGCTGCTGGTAGTCTCTGGTTTCAGCTCAAGATGTAGTATCTGTCATAGATCATTCCCAGAGCCAGTCTGAGAGGGCTGAATGAGTTATGTCCAAGAAAGAAACTGTTGGTACTCTCTATGTTGAACTACAATGAAGAGACCAAGCTAGAATTATATAAATAAAACGCAAATCCAAGGTCCTGGAGGAGAGCGATGAGATCAGAATAGAGGCACAGGCAGAGAAAGGAATAGGATGGGATGGGAAAGGATGTATTTCAACTGAAATCTTGAGTTATATGAGATATCTACTGATACTCTTTAAGACACAAGAAAAGCACACTAGTTCAAAAGACCTGATTTCAAATCCTGCTTTGGGTACAGAAACCTCTATCATCTTTGGCAAGTCACTTAGTCTCAGGTTCTTTGTCCTCTGTACCCATTACTCTATTGAGAAAATTCTTGCCAAATTAAAACAACTCTGAGGTACCACATCACACCCATCATATTGCCTAATATGCCAAAAAAAAAAAAAGGTTAATGATAAATGTTGTAGAAGATGTGGGGGAAAATGGAACACTAATGCATTGTTCATGGAAGTGGGAATTGATCCAAACATTCTGGAGATCAATTTGGATCGTTTCCCAAAGGGCTATAAAATTTTGATCCAGCAATGCTACTACTAGATCCATATCCCAAAGAGATAATTGTTTTTTACTTCTGAGATTTTTTATTTTTAGTTTACAACACTCAGCTCTACATAATTTTGAGTTCCAGATTTTCTTCCTTCCCCCTCCCCTCCCCAAGACTGCATGGAATCCAATATATCTTCTACATATAACTTCTCATTGAACTTATTTATACAATAGTCAAGTTGTAAAGAAGAATTATGACCAATGGAATGAATCATGAGAAAGAAAAAACGGAAACAAAAAACCCCAAAACAAAAACAAAAGAGAAAAAGAAAACAAAGGGAAAAAAATATGAGCATGAAAGTCGTAGTAGGAAGGCCGAATTTATGATCTCAAAAAGGATCATATAAATATCTGAATGGTTCGAAATCATTGGGTATACAGAATTCTCCAAGCAGAAAGCATCAAAAAATTTATTCAGGGCCCAGAGCAACAAATTAGCGAACCAACTTCCCCATTCCAGTATTGTGAACACAAGCCTCCAGGCCCAGTAGGCCCACCTCACAAGAGTAGCCAGGAGGCCACAGAAAAATAAGATGGCATAAATCATATTCACCGGCCTCAAGACCTCACTTGAACTCTTGGGTTTGGGTCCACACAGGGGTCGGCTCTGCTTCGGATTTTTTTCCAGCTATAGTTTTCTCGCCTCTCCTCGCAGCCAAACCTCTGGCGTTCTCAAGTCTGCCTCAACGACTAGAGACCAGAGTCCAGAAACCCGTTGGTTCCCGAATTGGCCCCTTTTAAGTCCTTCA
>CM053622.1:721847042-721873707 GCA_028646595.1 Phalanger gymnotis | reverse complement strand
CAGCTATAGTTTTCTCGCCTCTCCTCGCAGCCAAACCTCTGGCGTTCTCAAGTCCCACCTCAACGACTAGAGACCAGAGTCCAGAGACCCGTTGGTTCCCGAATTGGCCCCTTTTAAGTCCTTCATCTAGGCCCACACAGGTTTCACACCTGATAGGGCTTTGGGCCTGGGGCTTAGCGTTTAACAGGTGAAAGTACTTTCACCATAAACAAAAGCCAAACTCCTCAAGGGCACCCGTTAAACTAAGCCCATTTTGCCTTACTGGCACAGAAGTGTGCCTCAATCTGTGTTCAGACTCCATAGTTCTTTCTCTGGATGTAGATAACTCTCTCCATCGTGAGTCCTTTGGAATTGTCTTTGCACCTTGTATTGCTGAGAAGAGCAGTATATCAGGGTCAGTCATCACAGAATCCATATATCTGTGGTTGTGTATAATGTTCTCCTGGGTAATTTTTTAAAGAGGGAAAATGACCCACATATACAAAAAAAAAATATTTATAGCAGCTCTTTTTGTAGTGGCCAAAAATTGGAAATTGAGGGGATGCCCATCAATGAGGGAATGGCTGAACAAGTTGTGGTATATGAAGGTAATGGAATACTATGATTCTAAAACATGATGAGAAGGAAGATTCCAGAAAACACCTGGAAATACTTACATGAACTAATGCTAAGTGAAGTGAGCAGAACCAGGAGAACAGTGTCGATAGTAACAGCAATATTGTGCAATGACCAACTTTGGTAGACTAAACTCTTTTCAGCAGTACAATGATCCAAGACAATTCTAAAAGACTCATGATGGAAAATGCTATCTACACACAAAGAACTATGAAGTCTGGACGCAGATTCAGGCATACTATTCTCATTCTCTCTCTCTCTCTCTCTCTCTCTCTCTCTCTCTCTCTCTCTCTCTCATTTTTTTCCTTTCTTCTGGTTTTTCCCTTTTGTTCTGATTCTTCTTTCACAATATAACAAATGTGGAAATATGTTTAATATGATTGTACATGTGTGGCCTACATCAGATTGCATGCTATCTTGGGGAGAGGAAAGGAGAGGGAAAGATAAAAAAAATTGAGACTCAAAATCCTATAAAAGTGAATGTTGAAAATTATCTTTACATGTAATTGAAAAAATATTAAGTAGAAAAAATAAAAATTAATGGAAAAATTAAATTAAACAAGAAATAATTCTTGCCAAAGTTCCCAAAAACCTCTTATTATTGTTCTCGATAATCTCTGTGGGCCTTAATTTCATTTTCTAGAAAATTAGGAAATTGGATTAAAGGTTCTCTAATATACCTTCTAGCTCTAATATTTTATAATCCTTATGATAATTTAGGATCATGGATTTAAAACTGAAAGAAATCTTTAAGGTCACCTCTTCTAAAATCCTCATTTTTGATGGGCAAATTAAGTCCCAGAGAGATAAAATTACTAAGAGCCTTGTGTCACTGAAGCCCAGCATTTCATTGATTCTTCAAGTAGAGTTTACAGAGTAAATTAAGATATTCAATTTTAAGTACTCACAAATTTTAAAAGCAATTTTAGGAATTGTATGTTTCCAACTGGTTATTGTGTTTGTATTGTTTATTGCTTTTAACTATCCCCCATTAAAATAAACCTTGCCCATTTCTAAGTGTATCTACCCATTTCCTTTTAATCATACTACCAGCACTCTGGGTCAGATAGTTACCAACTCTGTTAATTTAGTGAAGCTGTCTTTTAAGTAGTCTCCTATTCTCCAGTTTTTTCACCTCTCCAATGGATTCTGGGCAAGATTAATGTTTCCTAAAAACTACATTTGGCATATAATCCACATGACATTTTCTGTCAGCTGCTCTGCCTGGTTTCGACTCCAGGAACATTATGCCTCTCCCAGGATAAACTCATGAACTCAAATATCATCATCATGGAAATTTGATACTCAATATCTCCTCAGTACATTTGGTAACCTCTTCTATCTGATTAGAGGACAAAAAGATAGAGGAATAGACTTCTCAGAATTTCCAACTAACTCTTAGTATGCTCAACTCTATAAACAACATACACAGATACCCTCGGTGTCCTTCCCCCCTCTTTTCATCTTCCTTTTCTATATGGTCTTCCCTCCCTCCCCCTTAGATTGTAAATTCCTCGAGGGCAGGGACTCTTTTTTTTTCCTCATTTGTAGCCTTAGTGCTTAGCACAGTTCCTGACACATGGAACACACTTAAGTAAACTTCAATGACTATTAACAATAAGAAAGCATAAATGGCTTTCCATTGCTTGCAGGAAACTGTCAAAACTCCTTGTTCATTCAGGAATTCCAGGCCATCATGTATCTTCCCACCCATGTAGGGCAGTGGTGGAAAGATCAGATTCGAAGCTGGCCCTGATTTTGAATCCCAGCTGTGTAGTATTGGGACAAAGTCCTTCCCTTCTCTGGTTACCTATCTGAGTGTTGATGATCTTGAAAGTCCCTTCTAATACAAATCTTTGATTCAATAACTATATCCCCTATATTTCCCTAATACAAAATCTTTACTCTAAACAGCCAACACACACACACACATTTTTATTTCTATATTTTTCATTAGGCTTCCCTCCATGCATAGAAAATCTCTCTTCTATTCTCTGCTTCTTCCATTACTGTCAAGGCACATTCCTTCCATAGATCTTGGATGTTCCAGGCCACACTGATTACTCTATTCTTAGCATTCCTCTAAAACATGGCATAGTGATTGATTCAAGTTAACTCCTGTATTGTTCTATAATAATTTCACATGTCAGTTTTAACTCTGGTAGAAGTTAGGTTTATTTTGTAGAGGACTCAAGCAGCTAAGTGGCACAGTGAATAGAATGCTGTAACTGGAGTCAGGAAAATGCATCTTCCTGACCTCACACTCTTAGCTCTGTGATACTGGGCAAATCATAACCTTGTTTGCCTCAGTTTCCTCATCTGTAAAATGTGCTGTAGGAAATGGCAAGCCACTCTAGTGTCTTTGCCAAGGAAACCACAAATGGGGTCATGAAGAGTCAGACACAACTGAAAAATAAATAAACAACAACAAGTTTTATACTTCTCTGGTGTTTCCCACAGTGCCTAAAGAGATAAATACATTGTGATGCTCAATAAATACTTCTTGACTTCAAAAATTATATATCTATCTGTTGAGAAAAAAACTTGAGAGGTTGGGGAATAGGGAGGAAGGATAGAAACCCAGAATCTTGCAGTACATCTAGTTCAACCCATAGGTGGATAATATATCCCTCTATAGCACAGTCAACAAGTTATCTAGGCTTTGCTTGAAAAGATTGAATAAAGGGAAAGCCACTAGCTCTGTAGGCAGTTTATTGCATTTTGAAATGATCTTAATTTTCTCCTTTCAATTTCTATCCATTGCTTCTTGCTATCTGTCTCCCATGCCTGGAATACTCTTCCTCTTCCTTTTTACCATTTAGCTTCCTTTGCTTCCTTCAAGTTTCAGCTAAATTTCCACCCTCTGCACAAACCCCTTCCCAGTCTTCCTTAATGCCAGGTAATTCCTTCTATTGGCCATCTCCAATTAATCCTAGATGTAGTTTGTTTGTGCTTATATGTTTTCATGTTATATCTTCCATTAGACGCTAATACTTTTCACAATGACAAGTGTGATAGGTGTTTCATAAATGCTAGTTGACTGGTTGTGGGGTCAAACAGAACAAACTTAATCCCTAATCCACATAGCAAACCTTCAAATATTTGAATCCAAGTATCATATCACTAGAGGCCAAATGCCTCTAATTACTTTAGAACTTCATATGAAATAAAGGTAAGATCCTTCACCACCATAGTTAACATGTTCTGAATGCTCTCCATTTTATCAATAATCTTGCCAAAATATATTATACATAATATTATTCTACATGTGGTCCAATGATGGCAAGCACAGCGTAACCGCCATCTCCCTCTTGTTAAGAACTATTCCTCTCCTAATGTGAGCCAAGTTTTTATTGTTTCCTGGCTTCTATATTGTTAATTAAGATGGGCTTTTAACACTTATTCAATCGGATGACCTTGGCTTTGGCCTTTGTTTCCTTGATTAAATTAGGAGTCATCGATGACCTCCTTGCCTCAAGGGAAAGCCTAGTTTACATGGGTTTGAGTGACATGTTTGTGGCATCAGAGACTTTTAGACCACGTGGGTTTAAGTTGCATTTTTGTGATGCTTTTAGGTCATGTGGATGAGTCACCTGTGTGACTCACCTTTGACCCTGAACAAGATATATAAACCCAGAGGTTGGCTTTCTCCCTTGGGGCTCTCACTCTTGGAGGAGTGTTGATGTGGAGACTCTGGGCAGCTGTAGTTAAGAGCCCTGCAGCTTGTAAACCCGGATATCCGGACTTTGTTAAACCCTGGTAACTATGCATTGAGATTTGAATCAGACAGGATCTGTCTGTTGATGTTAGTAATTTGTTTGTATTTGCTCTAAAGTTCAGGGTGCTGGCTTTTTCCCCTGGACTAAGTGAATGATATTTGTATGTTCCATTAAACTGAGAATATTAACCCCTTAACATTGCTTTCCTTAGTAAAGCAGATCAAAAGAACCTGTGCTGGCAGTGTTCTTGTTGTTGGGCTTGTGTTGGTCTTTCACCCCCACAACAGCTGCTAGCCAAATTGTTGCAACACTGCCTCAGCACAACATTGATTCATGCTCAGATATTAGTTCACCAAAACTGCTACATTTTTCCCAGGTAAAACAGAAATCTAACCATATAGGTTGATTTATGTTTTTTCTGCCTTAAGGAAGTCAATTTAGCAATGCTTCATTCCTTTATTCATTCATTCAGTTTAGTCAGTATATATGATTTGAGCACTTATTGTAACCAAGCTTGGAAATAACTTCTATGGAAGACACCCCAGGCTCTGCCAGTTACTATTTCTGAGCCTTGATTATCTCTTCTGTAAAATGGAATTACATACATTTTACCTATATATAATACATATATTTTTTTTCATTGTACCAATTTATTTCACTTTGAATCTCACTTCAGAGGCATGCTGGAGGCAGCTTAAATGGATTTGCTAGAGCGGATTGTTAATTTTTTTTAAGTATTTTATTTCCCCTCAATTTTATCTAAAGACATTTTTAGCATTCATATTTACACAATTTTGTGTTCTAAATTTTTCTCCCTCCTCCCTTCCCCTCCCCTCTTCCTAAATTGGTAAGAAATTTTATATAGGTTATATTTGCATAATCACACAAGCCATATTCCCCTATTGGTCACAGTTGTGAAAGAAGAAAAAGACCAAAAGAAAAAAATTATAAAGTGAAAATAGGAGGTTTTGATCTCTATACAGAGTCCATTTGTTCTTTATCTGGATGTGGTTAACATTTTCCATCGTGAATCCTGCATTGGATCATCACGTTGTTGAGAAGAACTAAGTCATTCATAGCTGTTCATCACACAATTTTGCTGTTACTGTGTACAATGTTTTCTTGGTTCTGCTCATTTCACTTTGTATCAGTTCACACAAGTACTTGCAGGTTTTTCTGAAATCTGCCTGCTCATCCATCATTTCTTATTGCACAATAGTATTACATTACACTTATATATCACAACTTCTTCAGTCATTTTCTAATTGATGGGAATCCCCTCAGATTTGTAATATTTTGCCACCACAAAAAGGGCTGCTAGAAATATTTTTGCATATGTAGATCCTTTTCACTTTTTATGATCTCTTTGGGATACAGACCTGATAGTTACCTGCTAACTTCATAGAGCTACTGTTAAGATTCAATGAATATTTGTTTCCTAACCTTAGGGTGCTATGTCAATATAAGCTAATGTTTGTTATTATTAATAGTAATGATTAAGGATTAGAGATGAATAAAATGTAGATCTTGCCTCATAAAATTTACAGTTCAATAAGGGAGACAAACATATGTACAAAGTAGATATATTAAAAAAAAAAACCTGGTGAGACAATTGACCTTGAGAGAGAGATATGAAGTACATTGGTAATTTAGCAGATATATAGATCACTTCTAACTGGAGAAAATCAGAGAAAGTATCATGGAAGAGGGGTGACATTTGAGCTGGGCTTCTTAAGCTTCATCCATCCCAGTTTGGGGAATGTTACCATCATTGTAATTTTCCCCTTGACCTTTAAATCTTCCCATTCACTGAGCACATACTACTGCTAAACTTTCTTTTTCTCTGTTATTTTTTTCCCTAATGAGAACATATTTTATGTCAATATCCCAATTGTATGAATTATTTTTAAGAAGTTTATTACAAAAAAGGTTTATCAGAGGCAAGAGTAGTATCTTTGAGAGAAATGTGCATGCTTAAAATAAAACAAAAGACCTGCCACCATAAACACAGTATGATTAATGTTTGAATATTAAAGTGGATGGATAAATTAATAAGAATTAAAAAACAGAATTCGTTTCCAGTCAACACAACGGTCAATAAGCATTAATTGTTCGCTATCTGCCAGGAACTGTGCTAAGAAAATAGACTCCTAAAATATTTAAATTAATTGGAAAAGGAGTAAATATTGGCCAGAAAACTGGATTTAGGGTCAGGGTACATTTATGCAAATTCTGTCTCTACTATTTATTAGTTGATTGACTTTAGGCTAACCTCTTTGTGTATGTTTCCTTTTCTAATGAAATTGGACCCCATGACCTCTGAAAAGTTACTTTTTCAGGTCTCTGTCCATTATTCTAAAATATACAAAGGGAGGAATGTATATTGTAGACGAGACCTTCTTCTAGTGGTTTTAACAATTAACTGGAATTTCTACAATTGGTCCTGCCTAATATTGGTGACTATATCACTTTGCCCAATATTTCAGACAGGCTTTAGCCATGCTTCATCTTACTTTTTACTCCCTAGCTAAGTTCTCAACAAGCTCATCAGCCAGCTTGAGACTGAAACACCACACTTTCTGGTTGAGGAACGGTCATCACATAATCTCTGCCATCATTCCAGGATGGAGTAGGCCAGTTTACACCACGATGAGACCAGTCATCATCCCTGTATCTTTTCTGACTAAATCATCCCTCCGTAGACATCAGTCATCTACCCAATTAGAATATAAATTCTTAGAGGATAGGAATTTTCTTTGGTTATATATTTATACGTACATTGCTGGGCACACAATAAACACTTGAAGGCTTTTTTCGTCCATGAATTTGTCAACGATATATATCAATTGTAGGAATATTTTTAAATTGATTATAGTATAGTGCATTAACAAAAATTCAATTTGAAAATATAAGGAAAATGTAAGCTACCAAATACCATGAATACTACAATGTATTTTTCAAATTATAAGTATAATGAAATCTCTGAATACTGATCATAAAATCCAAAAGTGACTTTAATATGGTAGTTTTAAGACTCAGAACATCAATTTGGTTCATTTTCTTGAATCTATATCTTAATTCCTGATTCTTTCATAGTCATCATTTAGACTAGAAGGTGGCATTTGTTATTGGTGTTAACACGGAGAATTGATGACATTTTACAGAAATCTTAAAATCTAGGTTAATCAACTAATCCTTGTTAAAATTTCAAATGTCACCAAGGCTTCAAAACTACAAGGAATAAAATAAGCAGTTAAATGACATTGAGTTTTGTAAAGATCATTATTAAGAAGGTCTCCTTCATCTCCCCCCCACCCATATCCCAGATCGCCATTTATATCAGTCTCACTAGGACCTTCTTTCTCTGCCTACATGTGCACATTTGGAGATAATAGATTCTATGGTTTTAATTACCATCTCTATTCACACTTCTCCAGAAATAGTATCTCTCCTGATCTCTAGCTATGATTCTCCAAAAGTGTCTTGGATATTCCATATTGGAGGTTTTGTAGATGTCTCAAACTCAATATGTCTAAAACTACTAATTTTCTCCCCAAATCCACTTGCATTTTGAATTTCCCTATTCTTAGGTGTGTACTATCCTAGTAACTCAAATTTACAACTTGTATATTATTCTTGACTTCTCTTTCTCCCTTACCCAACATATCCAGTCCATTGCCAAATCCTGCCATTTCCATATCACATATGATCCTTGCTTTCTGCTCACACTGCTACCATCTTAATTTAGGCCCACATCACCCACCTAAACTACTATAATGCTCTCTTAATTGGTATCCCTAACTCATAACTGTCCTGTCTCCAATCCATTGTCCAAAGTAGCTGCCAAAGTAATTTTTCTAAATTCTAAATGTATCATTTCCTAATGGATAAAATTCAATAGTATACACACACACACACACACACACATATATATATACACACACATATATATACACACACACACACACACACATATATATATATATATCATATAATAAATTCCTCATATTTTACAGTCCAGCCAAACTTGTCTTCTTGGTGTTTCTCACAGAAAACGCTCCATCTCTGCACCTTTGCAACTTGTATAACATATATTTTATATTTACTTCTTCTAGAATGATAGGTAGACAGTAGAAGGGGCCTAAGAGCCATCAATCCCAAAGACTTCATTTTACAGATGAGAAAGCTGAGATTGAGAGAGATTAGATGACTTTCCCAGAGTCATACATCTAGGGCAATATTGGAATTCAGGTCTTCCTAAGTCCCTTGTTCTCTGAACTCCACCATTGACAGGCCAATCATAGGATCCTAGATGTAGAGCCAAGTGGGATCACATATGCCTTCCAATTCATCCCTTTCTCTCTCATCCTTGCTCATTTACAGAAGAGGTAGTTGAGTCTCATGAAAGTTAAATGATATTTCAATGCCAAATAGAGAGTGTCAGAGGAGGAATTTAATCCAGAGATAATGTTCCTTCCACTGCACCAAGCTGCATGTTGTCTTCCCTGAGAGAATGTAAGCTCCTTGCAGGCTGGGCCTCTTTCATTTTTGTCCCAGGAATCACAGTAACAACATAGGGCCTGACACATAGTAAGCATTTAATAAATATTTATTGATTGTTTCTGTTTGCTCTCAGAAAATAAATATTTTTTTTTGTTTTATTTTGTTTTAAGTTTCAATGCTCATTCATTTAAAAAACTATATTATAGAATCAAAAAGTTTTAGACCTGTGAGGGATACCACAGACTATTTGGTCCAACCCATGCCTAAGAAGAAATCTTTTCTTTAACATCATTGATAAGCTGTTGACTAATATCTCCTGGAATGCTTTTAGTGATGGAGAAACCCATTCTTTCTCAAGGAAGCTCATTCACCTCTGGGATATCTCTCATCAACAGAGAGTAGGAAATATTCCTTACAACAACTTGAAATCTTCCTGATAAATTATTTCCACTGTGCCTAGTTCTGTCTTCTAGAATCAAAAAGAACAAGTCTTATCCTTCTTCCACGTGACAGATCTTCAAATACATGATGACAGCTATAATTCCCTCTCCACAATATGTTGGGCTCTGTGCTAAGAAATGAGGTATATACACATGAAATCCAGTTAAAGCAATGTGTATTAATAGCTTACTCTACAGAAATCATCTCTTCTTAGTGCTGTGGAAAAATAGACACATTTTGTGCATTCAAGGACCATAAGTTTACATGGTAACAACTCTTCTTTGGAGACAGTTCAAGTATTATTATCCTCATTTTACAAATGAAGAAACTGAGGTTCAGGGAGAGCAAATAACATGTATTGTCAAATTTTTGTTGCTTTTTGTTTGTTTTTATTTTTTTTTTTACTACTATGTGTGCAGCAGAAAACTCTAAGTAGAAGATCCCATCTATTCATGATGAACCCTTTCTCATGTTTATTTTCCTTTGTCATGGGCAGGATCATAGGTCAAAGTTTTAAAACTGAAAGGACTTTGGAGGTGATAGAAGGGACCACTGGCTGCAGGTCAGGACCAGGCAGAAGTACTACAAGGTCAATGAGCCAGGCTGTTTCTAAAGAGCTGGGAGACATAAGCTATGGGGAGAATAGTAGTTTTGAAAGTCACCAAGCTAACATCCGTTAAGAAAGGGGAGCTTCACGAGGCTTCAAAGTTCTAGATTGAGCACAGAAGGATCCTAAAAATCCTGAGCTATTACAATACACATCCTTGACTTGCAGATCTAGATCCAGATTGTGAGGGTTCAGAAAAATTCTAACTAATTCTACCTTTCCTTTTGCCAACAAAATGTACTTCATAGGTCATAGGGTCAAAATGTACTTCTAGGAAGTAATGCTTATGGGAATTTTTCTAAGCCTTGAACTGAGGAATGCAAAGGCAACAGGCTGTAGGACCAAATACCCTGGACCTGGTTTCATGACACTTGGATTCACATCCTGTTTCCAGTAATTATTATCAGAGTGACCTTGAGCAAGACCCTTAACTTCTTCATCTGGAAAATAGCTTTTAAAATGTCCCCCTATCTCATGGAGCAATGGTGCAGTCAAGTAGATCGAGGCTGATCTTGAAGTCACAAAGCCTGGTTACAAGTCCTAGCTCTGAAACAAGCTAGCTAAGAGGACCTGAGGCACGTCATAACCTCTCAGTGCTCTTAGTAATTCTCTAAGACTGTACACTTCAGAGAAACTGATACCGTCTTTTGGAGAATGAGCTTTCTCATTGAGGGGTTCCCTTAGTCGATGAGTTGGGAGAATCTAGTCTTTATCCTTATTGCATTGGTTTGTGATTGTTTAGAAGAGAAAAACACTTTATAAACCTTAAAATGTCAAGTGAATGTGTTACAATAATAGCAAAAGCTAAACTTTATATAACACTTTGATCTTAGCATTATTCCTGTGAGATAAATGCTATTATTATCACATTTGACAGATGAGGAATCTAAGGCTGAGAGAAGTTGCCAGGGTCACACAGTTAAGTTTCTGAGATAGGATTCAAATTCCAGTATTCCTGATTCCAAGACCAACAATAATTATTAAGGCAAACTGAATTTCAAAACACAGCCCCTACCTTCATGGTTTTTCACCATTTAATAGTGGGATAAAGCACATGTATCAATAAATATCATAAAAACAATAAAACACATTAAGTTCATCAAAGACAAAGCAAAGATGCATATGAGATCCAAAGTGGGAAAGGTATGTGATAACTTGGAATATTAGGGAAGACTTCATGGAGGAGGTGGTGTTAGAATTGGCAACCCTACACTCACTTTCTCCAACTGTTCACTCTTCAACATCTTTCCAACATCTGTCCACATCACTCTACCGAAATCTCTCTCTCTAAAGCCATTTAACGACTTCCTGGTATTGCACTTAATAAATATACTTGCTGATTTGATTTGAAATTAAGCTATAGACCATCTTCAATTTAATTTACCTGAGCAGATTTAGTGAGTTTCTGTCACTTATGTAGAAATTGGGTGGCCCTATGATTTCCATTTGTGGTCATGCATAGTTTCTGGAAGGGGAAATTGAAAAAGCATTGAGTACCTCTAACATGCCAAAAACCATGGTGGTGGGGATTAAAAATTAAAGAGGCATAATCCCAGTCCTCAAGAAACTTAAAATTAAGTAGGGTTCTATTAAGAAACATCAGACTATCAGACTAATGGTTTCCCAGGACTTGGTATCACTAAGGAATCAGTATCCACTCAGTAAATATTGGTCGAATAAATCAATATACGGGCTGATAAAAATTACTCCTGGGAAGTTCTTGTTCTAGTTCATGATCTTGAAACATGCTTAAATAGGAAGGACATATGTGAATAGTATTTTCTACGTGTTTGATAAGTTTTTTATTTACCTTCATTATCTCCCCCATTACCTAGCTAAGTGCATAATAGGTGCTTGTTGAATGTAAAGCAATGGAATGGAACTGTTGATTAACAAAAAGGAACTCTGCCCTCCTCCTCTAAATGTCCCAAAGCTTCAGGGTGTAGGCCTGGATGTCCGTAAACAAAGGGAAGAAAGCTGTTTTAGTGGGTTTCCCAACCTGCGCCTGTATATCCATGATAAGGCTCCTCTACAATCAGACCTGAGTAATTGGTGTTTAGTTTATCAGAATGGTGGAGCATCCACCAGACTTACCAATGCATTAACCTCCTCTGTGCTCAGTGCTGACATGTCATGTTGGAGAAAATCCAAGCTGGGCACAGCAGAGATGATAGGCTGTACAGGAATACACCAGTGAGCCTGGGATTTAGTTGGCTGTAAAAATGTTTTCTTGATAAAGAACAAAAATATTAAAATGTGACAAAATTGCCAGAGGCTCAGCCCTGCAGGGATAAATGCAGCCAGTTAGTGCCTATTAATTGTCATGGATTATTTTTGTCCCTACCTTGGAGAATTGTCTCCTCTTGAAATAGCCAGATTAACACTTAGTGGAAAAAAATATCAGTGAAGGCAGCTGGACTGTAATGGGACAAACCATCAAACTGCAAATCAGGAGACATGGGTTCTCATCTTTTCTTGGTCATCATCTAGTTTTGTGACCTTGGGCAAGCCACTGAACCTTAGGAGGCAAATCACAGAATGTCAGAGCTGGGATCATCCTTAGAGATCAACCCTATCATGTGACAAATAAGAAAATTGAAGCCTAAAGAAGGTCAGTAACTTGTTCGACATCCACAGATATTGGGTAGCATAATTGGGACTCAATTCCAGATCTATGGATTTCAATTTTTCCTTCTGTAAAATGTTAGGGATAGACAAAATGATCTCTAAAGTTACTTCTGGCTTTGTGTGTGTGTGTGTGTGTGTGTGTGTGTGTGTGTGTGTGAGAGAGAGAGAGAGAGAGAGAGAGAGAGAGAGAGAGAGAGAGAGATTTTATCTATGATTATTTCTGAGTAATTCACATGTAAATATTGATCATTCTTTTCATATGGGAAGATTAAGATAGAAAATATTTTGTAACGAGTAAGGCTTATAAAACCATAACCAAATGTGAAACTACAATAAATTTTGACTGCTAAATTCTAATTAACATTCTTATTCAGATACAGGTTGGATTAGATGACCTGCGAGGCCTCCTACAACTCTGAGATTTTGTGATTCTGTGCCTAATTGGTATTTTATGTGTGCATGAGATATCATTTAGGTCAGATTGGACAGGCTGCATTATAACGATTTAGATTAATTATTCAGTACCAGATCTGAACTTATGCATAGAGATTGTGTTTGAATTCTGAAGACTATAGTTGCCTATATGACATAATTATATGTCATATGCATATATGACATAATTATAGGGGCTACACTGAGAGGTTTCTTGGCCCCACATAGCTTCTTTGATCTTCTGACTCAGTGTCTAAAATCTCACCATCAGATGCCTATTCTGCTTAAAAAAAAACAAACCCTTTCCTATGTCAATAATATTATTAACCACCTTAATAGCTTACATTAAGATAGAGCTTTGCAGTTTGGAAAGTACTTTACTTAACAACAACCATGTGTGCATCATATTATCTATACATTATGTAGAGAGGCATGGAGTTGACAAGGAAATGACTATTCAGGAGAACTGTGTTTAATTCTGCCTTAGAAAATTCCTAGTTGTATGGGTATGACCAACACACTGAATCTCTCTACTCCTCAATTTCTTAATCTGTTAGAGGGAGAGAGAGAGGAACCAGACCTGTGATTACATTAGGATAGAAAACTTCCAGATAATGACATTAAATTCTACTTATGTGAGCCAGAATATCCAATGAAACACACAGTCTTGAGAACCATTTAGGCCAGTGAAAATTCAGGTTGCTTGTTCAGGGTCACGTGGCCATTATACAACAAAAGCAGTACGTGAACCACATCTTCCTGATCCTGTAGCCAGCTCTCGCCATCTACTATGTTAATCTGTAATATGTGAATTTTGACATTTGTACCACCTATAGTCAGTGTTGTCAAGAAACCACTGAGGAAAATTTAAAGCTTTATAGAAATATATGATGCAAATGTCAATTCCATTTTACAAATGTGAGATTTCAAAGGTGAAAAGAATATCATAGACTAGCTAATCTATCCACCTACTTTTGTTAATGAGCAAACTGAGAATTGATAGGGTAAAAAAGTATACTGCACTTGGAGTCAGAAGAACTGGATTCAAGTCTTGACTCTGTTACTCCAGTACATCTGTAAAACATTAGGCAAGTTATTTAACTTTTCTGGGCCTCACTTTCATTACTGGACATGAGGGCATTGGACTGGATGATTTACATATATTTGTCCATCTAATGTTTCTATGAATCCCTTGTATCTATGGGGTTAAGTTACTTGATCAAATTCTCATAATTTATTATTGGCAGAGTTGACACTTGAATCCATGTCTTTTAACACTATTTTCTGAGCTTTTCCCACTACTCTGATCCTGGTCTAGTTTCATTAACTTTCAGTTTTTGTTTTTTAATTTGTAAAATGAGACATCTGCCACTGAGAGATATTGTAAAGCTCACATGAGATTTTATGCCACACACACACACATATAATATACATATATAATGCTTATATATAAGCTATTAACATCATCACCATCATCTTCATCAGTGAATGCATAAGTCTACTTTCTATTTCCTAGCAGGGCCATTAAGCCATATTAACCTGGGAAGGTAAGTTTTGATAGCAAAGAAGAAAAGATGGAGAACATGGACATAGAAGATCTAAGATGGGAGAAATCATGGCAAAAGAATTAGGGAATAACCCCTTATACACAGGCAGCATGAAGGAACTGAATAACTGAGATGACAATGGAACTAATAAAGAGGATGAGAGACAGATAAGAAAAGGTAAGGGACTAATGAAACAAGTTTTAAGAATTTCACAATTTTACCTAGGGCTGACCCTATAAGAATTTAACCTGAATTTATCCTTTCCTGTTTCTACCACATGGTATTTAAAAAAAAAAAAAGACTGCCTCAGTCACTGAAAAATAAAAAAAACCCTACAAACTTGTTCTTTGAAAGGACCCCTTGTCTCCATACCTGCTTTATCAATTAGTCCTATGGTCTTAACTCAGGATCACAGAATCAGAATTGGAAGAAGATTCAGTGTGATATAATGAAAGAACTATAGAGTTTCCAAGCTGAACGGCCCTTCAGTTCCCACCTAGTTTAATCCATTCCTGAAAAAGATCCATTGCACAATTAAACAATACGCATTTGGCCTTTGTCTAAAACCTTTGTAGTTTGGGATCTCACTACCTTCCAGAACATCCAATGGAGAAATTTGGACAGCTGTCATTATTAGGAATTTTTTCCTGACCTCAAGTTTAAATTTGTCTGTCATGTATAAAAAGGAAAAGATTATCTTTAAAAAGCAGATGAACTGTGGAAAAATTGATGGAGAGGGGTATTTCCGTTGGGTTTTAAGGTGGGTAAGTTGTACTGAGTGTTATTTTCAGTAATGGTTGGTCTAGATGGCCAATGAAGTCCTTTCCAACCCTCAAATTTATTAATTCTTTGTGAACAAGGCAAAGGTAGGAAGTAATGAAGCCTGAATAGAGGATTCTTCGTGTCAAATAACATGTGATAAGTCAATAATGTAGGATGCTATTCAGTTGTGGAGAGTACTGAATGCCAGGCCAAAAAGTTTGAATTTTTCTTACCTGGGCAATATGGAGCCAAAAAATAATTTTGAACAGATGAATAATATGATTTGGATCTATGAATAAGATTTCTTTGCTAGTGGTTGGAAGGATGAATTGGAGGGAAAGATTGGAAGCAGCAAGGCAGGAAGTACGTGCTTGAGGAATGATAAAAGAACAAATTTATTGCGTATATCAATGGAGCTTGCTTATAGCTCCATTATAGCTTATAGCTAGCATTTATGAAGTCCTTCGAACTTTGCAATACTTTACATTGTCTCAGTTCATTCCCACAATGACCCTGGGAAGTAGGTGCTACTATTATCTCACTTACAGATGAGGAAACTGAGCCCAAGAGAAGTTAAGTGGCTTGCCAAGGATCATGCAGACTGTATTTGTGTGAGGCAAAATTTGAACTTGAGTTTTCCTGCCCCCAAGTCCAACTATTTAGGTGCTATTGGAATGCTACCATGGGCCTAGCCCTGACCTAGGTGCCATGTGGAATATACAAGAAGTATATAAATCGTAGTCCTTACCCACAAGCAACTTAGAAAAGTCAGTCCTTCAAATGTTTCATTGTCCTAAACTCTTAAGCTCTAGAGTCTGTCTCTCTGTCTCTCTGTCTCTGTCTCTCTGTCTCTGTATTTCTGTCTGTTTCTGTCTCTCTCTCTCTCTCTCTCTCTCTTTCTCTCTCTCTCTCTCTCTCTGTCTTTCTCCTTTTCTTGATTCCAGGCCCAACCCAGTACTCTATCAATTCTACCACCTAGATGCCCCTATTGAACACTTTAGAGCTCAAAAATTATTGAGAGATTCCATAACTGTGAACCCAAAGAAGCCTAGGTATATAGAAATGTCCCTACTTCAATTTGTCTTCTTTTTCTAAGAAGAATGAGGAAAATATTGGAGAAAAGTAGTAAATTTTAAACCTCTTTTAATATTTATTGATGGTGAATAACTTTGTTATTCAAATAATTTCATATTTATCATTATGTAAGAAACCACCAATGAAATTCTCCACTGATGACTTATTGTACTGAGGATTCAATCCTGGGTTGTTAAAAGTTATGCTAGTAAAGCTGAAATTCTAGCAGGTTCTACTCCTCTAGCAAGACTTTGCATATACATCTAGCATTTCAATATACATATATATGTATATATGCATATATATATACATATATATGTATATACACATATATCTGTTATCTAAAAACTAACATAGCAAACCCAATCATGACCTTCCATCACTATTGGAATCCCCTTCTCTTTGATATTCTCTCTTCTCTCAGCTTCTGTGATACTACTCTTTTCCAGTTCTCTTACTATCTCCCTGAACCCTCCTTTATGTAAGCATAACCAGGGTAGATCAAACAGGATTTTATCCCAGTGAGCTGACATAGAGATAGAGGTAGGGGATGACATCTTCCCTGTTGGTGGTAGCTGCCATTACCATGACTATCTTCACAGTCTTTTGATAACACACACTGCCAAATTATGTGTCTACTTCAAGGTCTCTAATTTTACAATGTGCCCCTCCCCCAAGACTATGCTTCCTTATGACTGGCGCAACCTAACTCCCTGGAGAATTGGCCACATCTTCTCATAGATGACTTTATTATATATTTAAAAGGAATAGCAGGTACATGATAGATTTGTAGTTTTGTGTGCAATTATCTTTTTTATTATATTATCTTATGGGAATGCATGTTTTATTCCATAAACTAAAAATAAAATACATTAAAAAATAGAATGAATGAAATCAGACATGTTCTGCACTCTGTACTCTGATCTCTAGCTGAATGTGCCCACAAGCATAATTAGAATTCCTCATTATGGTTCTGCTTTCTCTTCTCCTTTTTCTGAGTCATCTTACTCTTACTACGTAAGTGGGATTATCCTCAAGAGCCCTATTTCCTAGACTCTTTTCTTCTTTTTCTCTTTACTCTTTTCTTTGGTGAGGTTATCTACTCCAATAATCAATTATTATCTTCATTTACATGACTACTAAATATAAATATCCATTCTGAATCTGTCTTCTGAGTTCTCACATCTTTGTTTTCTATCTAGATATATGACCAGCATTTCAATATTCAAGTGTTCCAAACTGATGTCCCAGTGTTCCCTCAAAAACCCCTATCTATATCCAATTACCCTATTTCAATTGATGGTACCAGCATCCTTCTACTCCTCTAGGCTAGAAAACTTGGAGTCAGCTTTGTCTTCCTTCTTCTCCAATTAAATGTCCACCATCCTTATTACCTCTCACTTACTGTGTTGCAATGATCTCCAAATTATTCTTTCCTTTCTCTCAACCATCCTTCACATAGCTGTCAAAATAATCATTCTAATGCATTGGACTGACCATGTTAGTCCTTTGCTAAAAGATGTTTAATGCCTCCTTTTTATGCTTAGGATAAAATATAACTTCCTTATCCTAACATATAAGCCTTATTTGATCTAGCTGCAGTTAGCATCTATCCTATATTATCTTCCAGACTCTTCTTTGCCTGAAAATTTCTTTTCAAGGCTTGGCCCACCTCTCACTTCTTTTGTAAATCTTTCTCTGGTATGCCCAAATGAAAGTATCCTGAAATATTTCATCTGGATCTCTCCTTTGTCTACATTACCCACTACATTCTGTTGTATTTATCTATGTATATGTTTAATTTAATTCAGCAGACAGTTTTTAAGTGTTTGTGATAAGCAAGAAACTTGACTTATATAACAGGCATTAATATAGTACTTTAAGGTTTATTGAAGGCTTTTCATCTATCACATATAATCTTTACAATAACTTGGAAATAAAGGCAACTGGTATTAGCATCCCTGTTTTACAAATGAGAAATGAAGGCCCACAAAGGATGCCTATGGTAAAGCACATAGCAACTGTCAGAAGAAACATTCAACTCTGTACCTTTTTTAATTCAAATTTGACAGTTTTTGCACTGTTCCATTCTACCTTTTGCATACTATGTGCATCTCCCCCACCCAGAAGAATAGCCCAAGTAATTGTATTTATTTGTGTACCAGGAGTTTCCCTCCTAATTTTCAATTCTTTTGATTAGATAGTTGAATTTAATGTTTCTCATCTTTGGGTAACTTGTACCTAATAAAGTGCCAAGTACAGTGCCTTGTATTTATCAAATGTTTAATAGATGTTTATTAAATTGAATTAAATTGAGCTCAAAATGGGCAATTCCCAGGATAGTCTCAAGATAGATTCTTATTCATTCATGAAGACCATCCACAACAACTCCAAGTGTGGATATCTGTCTCACTAAAGAGAACTCTCACCTAGGCCAACCAAGATTCTTAATATAATGAGGTATGAGTGCCAGATATTCTAAAAGGTTTAGTGTAATAGAGAGTTTCCATAGCTTAAAATTAAAGGAAGATTTTTGGAATGCCCTGGAGTACTGAGGGAACTCTACTGTGGACAGTAAAATGCTGTCATAGAGCATGATTCACTTTAAGTGGTCAACAAGAAGGAAAGAAGGAAATAACCATTTATTAAGTGCTATGTGCCATATGTGTAGCTAGAAAGTGCCAGGCCTGGGGTAGGGAAGACTCCATTTACTGAGTTCAAATTCAGTCCCAGACACCTTGGGCAAGTCACTTAACTCTCTTTGCCTCAGTTTCCACATCTGTTAAATGAGATGGAAAAGGAAATAGCATATCACACCAGAATCTCTGCTGAAAAAACCCCAAATGAAGTCACGAAGAGTTAGACATGACTGAAATGATTGAACAACAATAAATGCACTGTATACCAAACTGCTAAGCGCTTTAGAAATATTATCTCATTTGATCAGCGCAGCAAGCCTGGGAGGTAGGTAATATGATTATTCTCATTTTACAATTGAGAAAACTACAACAGAGGTTAAATGACTTGCCTGGGCTCACACAGCTAGTATATGTCTGATCCGAAGTTGTCCTGACATCAGGCTCAGCATCGTATCCACTGAACCATTTACCTACTTCTATTAATTCTATGAAGCCATGGAAATATTGCCTTAGAGAGTTTGGAGATCTTTGTTCTGGTTTAGGTTCTATCACAGCTCACTTCAAGCACTACCTACTGTGTGAAGCCTTTACTGATATCTCTAGTTCTAGTGCCTTGCTCACATCTTCTCTGAATGCCTTGAATTTATTTTTATTTAGCATATGTATATATGAATTTGTGTATATATACATGTACATATATACACATCTATATGTAGACATGCACACATATATACATATATATGTCTTCATATGTTGCTTCTTCTTATAAAATAATAACCTCCTTGTGGTTAGATATTATTTTTCTTTAGTTTTGGCATCTCTATTAACTAATTTGAAGTCTAGTATGAAATAGGGATAGAAACAGGGTCAGGGCCTGTGATTTTATTTCTCTACCAATTCTGGTTGACAACTTCTCTGCAACTCATAGTGTGAAAGAGTAGCCTGGGGCACTGAGAGGTTCAGTGTCTTGCCCAGCATTACAAAACTACTACATGTCAGAAGTGGGACTCAAAGCTAGGCTTTTATGCTTCCAAGGCCACTTTGCTCTCTATGACACTGAGTCACTTTTCATAAACATCTTCTTGAGGGAATGATTGCTTGAGTCATTGAGATCTAGCTTTTTAGATGTCTCCTACAATTACTCAAGTAGCATTTATTAAACTTTTGCTATTTGTCAGGCACCATACATGACCTATCCTATAATAGTTTAACTTGCCATTTATACATTTGTCTTTGATTGTGCAGTTGTGGTTTTCCATTTACAAATAAATAAATAAATAAGTGGTCACAGATTTCCAATTAAACTAGGTCAAAATACTGACTCATAAATTGGCAAAGAAAAAGAGATTCCAACATTCTACATACCAAACTATATGGATATTCTTAAGAAATTTCTACCCACCTGATGAACCAAACATTACAAATTCATCAGCAAAAACCAGAAGAATCACAGTTGGATAAGTTTTACGGGCCAAATGGAGACAACCTTAATTAGAAATTGAATTTTTGTATATTTTCTCCCCACTCCCTAGAACTTCACAGCTATCCTTTACATTAAGCTCCATCCCTTTCTTCAACTTTTCTTTATTCCTAAGTGTATAAAGTGTGAAATATGAAAAACACTTCAGTGGAAAAGAAGTTTGTGCTCTATGAATTTTTTACCTGAAAAAAGATTGAATTCCTCTGTTAAAATGAACTAGCTGGAATAATTTTATTGAAAAGCAAAGTCATTTGAATCCTAGCTTAGCCATGGTTCCTAGAATTATTGGGTACATTTCATGAAACTAACTAAAACCTTCTTATTACAATAGAGGGGAGGATATTTGAACTTCACAAATTGGAATTCCTCGCTATAGCAGCCAAGGACAGAAAGAATGAAATTGTAGCTCTGTTTTTTATTGCATCCTTATTGACCTTTATCCAGATACATTTCCTGAAATAGTAGAAAGAGCCTTGGACCAAAACCTGGTTTAAAGTCACAACTCTACCACTAACTCATTGTGTGACCTTGGGCAAGTCAATTCAATTCTACTCAATTCAATTACACTCAAATCTGTGATCAACCAAATGGCAGAGTAATTATTTTCTTCGTAACTCTTCAAAACAACAAACTCAAAAATATCAAAAAAAAAATGTGTAAAACCTGCAGTAGCTAAAGCTATCTACTATGAAGAAAGAAATACTTGGGAATTTATATACTTAAAGCTTTTATTCACCCTCCTCAGCCCCAGCCCAGCCCAAAATATATGGCATAAAGAATGCAAACAATCTCAAAATGTTGTTTTCAGGGATGTGTTTGAATATGCCTGTGCCTGAACACTCCATCCCTTAATACAGTGAAATCTCTACCCACAACCTAGACAGGGACAATGATTTGAACTAGCCAGAAATCAGAAATAAAGTACAAGTATTGGAGAAGGCAGAATGGATGGTGTCACAAAGCTCTCTAGAGGGTACAAGGCTTCCAAGTGCCAGGAAAAGGATGCTATAAACATAGCCCTTGTATATGCTTTTCGGATTCAGGTTATCATGGGCAAGGAACCAGTCAGGCCCTCACAACCTCCAAAGAGAGACTCCTGAGCATGCTCATTCTCATACATCTGTGTAGGAATGAAAAAAAGTGCATCATTGCTGTGGAAGGGGGAAAGAAAAAAAATATGAATAAAGCCAAGAGCAAAGTTTGAGGAATAGGAGAAAAAGTTTGACAGACAAAAAATCTAAAGAGAGTAAAACCAACAACAAAAAAAAGTTTAGCTTCTAAAATATAAAAGAGTGACAGAAGATGGAAGAACATTTCTTTAAAATAAAGAATGTATGTGTATGAGTGTGTATATATGTATACGTATACATATATTTATATTTATACACATGCATATATGAATACCACATGCATTTTCGTATATACACACAAATGTATATATGTAGATATATTTACTCATGTAACTGTGTGTGTATATACAAATGTATGTATGTACGAGCCGAACAAAAAAAAAATCTGGTTGAAAGAGAGGATTCTATAGACTCCTGAGAGATCGTGGAACAATAGCAAGGAATACAAAAAAAGTATAAAAGAAAATAAACATCCCCATCTCCCCAAAAAAGATGCAAATTAGGTGGAAAAATCAAACATATTTAGCAAAGAGAACCCCCAAAATAACAAACCAATCAATTCAGAAGGAGTGAAGGAAAGTGTCTTCAAAGAAAACATCATCCAAAGTAGCTGTCTGAAAGGGTTTCACTTCAAGAAGCAAAACCTATTTTAAAAAGCGGCAAAAAATAGATGTGTTACTCAAAAATAAAGGAATGGAAGACAATTTGATAGAAGAAAGGTGAACTTTAACTTTGAAAGAATATACAAATTTTCTTTAAGTCAAAATTTTGGGCATTGATAAGGCTGGAGCTTTATCACAAAGATAATGCAACCTTGATCATCAAGAAAGAAAAAATATATTTTAAAATGAATATCATATTGTAGGAAAGAATATATGAAAAATACCCAGAACAGAAGCATGTACTTACAAAGTAGTAATTGGGGTGGTGCTTTAGTGGTGGTGTGAAACATACTTCAAAAATCTAAAGGTGTAAATTTCAGAATGCCAAGGGAAACATTTTTTTTCCCCAAGTAGACAAGAAGGCCTTTATCCATGAAGAAATTTTGATACAAACACTTCAATAATGAGAAATTTTACACACACACATACACACACATACACGTATTTATACTATATACTATCAACAAACTTATAATGTTGTTGTGAGGATCAAATGACATAATATTTGTAAAGTGCTTTGCACAGTGCCTGGCATGTAGCAGCAGTTTAATAAAATTCTCCTTCTTACTTTCCTCTCTAATTCACTTCACCTCTCCCTTCCCCTCCCTTTCCCTTTCCTTTCTTCCAAAATAGGTTTTGCTTCTATGAGAAAGAATGTAGAGGTACTAGGAGCTGTCAAGTACCTTTGGCAATGAGGAGGCCAAAGACTGGAGTTAGGATAATGAGTGACCTTGGTTTATTTTAAAGGCAGAGGTAAGAGCTAGCATTATAGCTCAGGCTTCTGAAGTTTTTTGATCCCTTCAGACTTCCTGATTCAGACTTCAATTTACTTTTTGTACCTCTCTAATACATACACATACATTACAGTATATTATACTTATGTATGTAAATGTCTTCTCCTCCCACTAGTCTACAGTCAAGGAAGTTATAGCATCTTTTCATCCAAGCTGTGGTGCAATGGAATAAGCAATGCATTTTGGAGTCAAAAGTCCTAAGTTCAAGTCTTGACTCAATGACTTCTTTTTGATCTGGGGTCTTATAGAGGAGGTGGCATTTGAATTGTACCCTAAAGAGTGAGCATCAGTTTTCCCACAATTAAAATAGAACTTTTCAACTACTCTATCCCTAAAGTCCCTCCTCTGAACAATAGTCCATGACTCTAAATGAATTTCAGAATTAGAATACATGAGGAATGGGCCACATCTTTTCAGATCAATTATTCTTCTGAATTTT
Organism: Phalanger gymnotis; assembly: GCA_028646595.1. Lineage (NCBI taxonomy): Eukaryota > Metazoa > Chordata > Mammalia > Diprotodontia > Phalangeridae > Phalanger > Phalanger gymnotis. Next base: position 721,850,235 of record CM053622.1, on the reverse strand, counting down.
CCTTAGAAAATAGTCATGCCTTGGAAACAATGCTAGACCCTGAATCATGAGACCTGAGATGTGATTCCAGCTAATTAGGATTTCTGTCCTATGTCTAGCCCTGTCCCTAATTGTCCCCCAATACGATGTGGGAGGTGCAGGGGGGAGACATCATATTTGTAGTCAGAAATTCATAACAATATGTTCTGGGATCCTAGGAGAAATTATAAAACATGGCTACCAAGCAGAGGCTAGGTTTGAATAGAAGGAAAATGAAAGATAACAATATGTATATCTCTGCCCACGTAATGAAGTTTGCACTTGTCCATTGCCAGTCTTACTTTTCTTAGACTCTAGTTAAATGTGCTCCTAGGGAAAATTAAACATAAGCATGAATGCTTTTCAACCCTCCTTTAAAAGAATAGCCTTTTTGGCCTATAAAGGGTAATTTTATTAAAGGCCTTACACTGGAAAATAGGCTGACCTACTTATACATTCCATTGTTTCAATTATCTTCTGGGATATGGGGAGCTTTAGGCTTAAAGTTCTTTATGTGGCTATTTTTTCCCCACTTCAAATCTCTTATGAGTTCCTGGTTATCTTGTGAACATCCAATTAAATATTTATTGAGGAACATATAATTTCAATTTCAATTTATTTAGCAGCATTCTTCTAAGGAGTTCAGTGCCCTTTGTTTAAGATACCTCATTTATCTTCATAGATATCCCCAGAGGATGGACAACTTTTTATATTATCAGTCAGATACAACCTGAAGCCCCTAAAAATCTACCAGTCCATCAGTCAGTTTGTCTGTCAATATATTTTATTGCAATGGGCAAAGCCAAGCAGATTTCAGCTTAGTACAAGTGAGGACTTTCTAACAGTGAGAGCTGACTGAAAGGTAAAGCATTGTTGTGATAATGCTAAGTAGCTAGAATGTCTAAGCAGTTTAAGACTTAGATAATGTTTTCCTTACAATCATTCTGTGACACAGCCAGATCAAATGTCATGAATCTGGACGAGAGAAAAGTACAGGTCAGAGAATTTAGTTCAATATTCGCATAGCTAGAAAATGGTGGAGTGAGAATTTGAACCCTAATGTTCTTGAATCAATGGTCTTTCTATCATGTCATGCTATTTCTCTCAATCACAGACTTGCCATTACTACAGAAATTCAAACACAGCTTAGGCAAAAAATTATGGCAATGTTCTAGAAAAGATTCATAATTCATGCACGAGATTTAGACCGGATTTCATTAGAAGCTATTTCCACTAGTAGAATTCTATTTTAGTAATTATACATCTTGTGCAAAGAATTGAATAAGATAGAGAATACTCATGTCCTATCCTCAAGGAGCTAATGACTAAGTAGGAGGGAAAAAAAGAGCCTAACAACATGGAAGAGTAGACATTTTTGTTTCCTGGTTGCCACTAACTCTCAAAAATCCTCCCACAAAGGAATTACATGTCAGATGTAGAGCAATTGCAGCTGACTCCAAGGGTGTAGAGGGGGTAGACAGAAAAACAGTGACAGAGAGAATTTCAATAAGATAAATTCTTTATGAATTAACATGAGAGAATGAGTCCTCATCCAACCCTCTTCACCCACCAGCCTTCATGCTCTCAGTAGTGAGATTCAAAAATACCCAGTGGTTGGTTTTTGGGACCCATATTGTTAACCCCTCCTATTTCAATGACTATTCTACTACATTTCAACTCTGTTCACTCAAACGACCACCACTCCATGTTCAAAACAGCAGTAGACATTAATTCAGACCAGCATTGTGGGGGGGAGCTGTTCTGTTTTTCTACCTAGATTAGCCAGAGATTGTCTCTGTACCCCACTTGCTAATTTCTCACAACTTTTAAAAAAAAGAGGCAGATACTCATCCTATCCCCCACCCCCACACAGAGGAGAAAAGGTAGAGACTAATGGGCAGAATTGGAGAAGTAGGCAAACAAAAATGGCGACGCCAGGCCTAAAGGACATAGAATGAAACCCAGAAGAACATTGTCCTATTCTGCAAAGCATGCTTTGAAAGCTACTCAGGCTAGTTAACACAACATTGCCCAGTATTGGCAATATCTGTGGCTGCTTTTCATTCTGTCCCTAGGGGTATACCCACCAATAAAAGAGCAGTAGCTAAAAAAAGAATAGTGTCAATGAATATAAGAGGAGGTAATATGAAATATCAAAGATTTTCAAGATAACTCAGCAAAAATACAGAACAAGATGATCAATCAATAGAAATGTTCAAATTAGATAGAAGAGAACTAATTGCTTAAATAAATGGCAAAGCTTTCTTAACAAATATTATAAGACAAAGGAAACTGAGCCAATGTCCAAAGAAACAAAAATCCTGTAGAATTCCAAGAGAATATAGAACAATGGCAAACAATTCCACAATAGCTAAAAAAAAAATGAAATCTGTAAGAGAAGAAATTAAGAATTAATATGTGGGGGGGGGGGGCAGAGCCAAGATGGTGGCTGAAAAGCAGGGACTAGCTTGAGCTCCCCACCAAGTCCCTCCAAAACCTATAAAAAAAAAAAGGCTTTGAAACAATTCTAGAAATGCAGAACCCACAGGGTAGAAAAGGGAAGCAGGGCTCTAGCCCAGGACAGCCTGGATAGCCTCTGGGTAAGATCTATCCTGCACGGAGCTGGGAGCAGAGGGGAGCGGAGCTAAGCAGAGCAGAGTCCAGTGTGGGCGGTGCGGACCAACTAGACCAGGAGCCGGGCAGAGCATGCACTAGAGCCCTGAATCAGTGAGCTGCAGCAGTTACCACACTTCTCAACCCACAAACACCAAAGACAACAGAATAGGTTAGTGGGAAAAGCTGCTGGGGACAGGGTGACAGAGTTTTCGGTTCAGCCACTGCCCTGGGAGCAGTGGAGGTGGGGCAGCTACAGAACTACAACTGCAGTTGCTTCTGGCCCCAGGCCTACCTGGTGGGAGGAATTAAGTGGCAGATCAGAGCAGGAGTGCTGAGCCTGCTGAAGATCTAAGTCCAGTCTGGGTTGGGGGTTCTTGGGAAAGGAGGAGTGCTGGTGTGGCAGAGCTGGCACATCCCCCCAAGCATGGAACATAGAACTCTTCAGTTTACAAGCAGTCATACCCCATTGAAAAACTCAAGGGTCAAGTAAGTTGGCTGGGAACATGGCCAGGCAGCGAAAACACACCCAGATTCAGTCTCAGACTTTGGAATCTTTCTT
>CM053622.1:721785753-721846542 GCA_028646595.1 Phalanger gymnotis | reverse complement strand
GGGGGCTGGGAGGTCCGTGTGGGACCGACCTTGCCCAGAGACCATCCAGGCTGTCCTGCGGTGGAGCCCTGCTTCCCTCTGCCACTTTGTGGGTTCTGCAGCTCTAAAATTGGTTCAGAGCCATTGTTTTATAGGTTTTTGGAGGAACTTGGTGGGGAGCTCACGCCAGTCACTGCTTCCCAGCCGCCATCTTGGCTCCACCCCCAATTCCAAAATTCTTAGACCTTGAAAATGTCCTTGAATCACTTCTTCTGATGCTTGCCTAAAAAACTACTTTATGTGGGATTCACACAGGGCAGGCACTCACATAGCAGTGAGAAGAAGCAATATGAGAATATTTATTGAATTGGGATCAAGATTTTTGTTTTTTCAGAAGCCTATAGGTTCAGTCTTTGAAGGGCATTGTTGATAGATGAGTATCCAAATCCCCAGGGTACATGCCTTTTGATCTTGAGTAGGAGACCCCACCCAACTACAGAAATTTACAAAGAATTTAATCTAAGGTGAATTCTAGCCCATTGTGTTCCACTCAGCCAGGTAAAAGTAGAGGTGGACCCACTTTTGTCCAGATTGCCCTAGGCAGAGTAGTTTGAATAAAAGATAACTTTCTTTGACTGAGACATCAGAGTCATATCTGGGAGCCCCTCATTATAATATTAATTTTCTTATTAACCAATCAGAATGGAATACACTCTGGAACACACTCTCTTCCAAAGGCATATGTGTTGAGTGGGTTCCATGAGGGGTCTCTTCTTGAGAGTATCACTGACCCCTTTTATTGTTTATTGCTAGCATCATTAATAAAAAGTTTAATTACCCAGAAACTGTCTCCTGAATTTTTTATAGGTCACACTGTCTCCTTAAAAATATGCACAGATCTCTTCTGTCCTTTAAAACAGAACGAAAGAAACAAATAGATAATAATGATAATGATAAAAACTGTATTTGATCTTAATATGCTATAGGCTACTTGTTCCTTATTGCTTTTTTTTTTTTTCCAGAGCCAAAGTCCTCTGGGAAGGGGTAGGGGGTGGGGAGGGGGAGGGACGTGCACTCTGATTGGCTCCATCTTCTCACCTCATACTTGCTTTTCATTCCTTTGCAATATTCTAACTCTGGCATCAAACAACTGAAAGTGCTCAGTCCAAGGTCACCAATTATCTCTATTGACCTTTTTGCTCTTTTGATTCCCTAATTGCCTGTTCTAATACCTTCTCTTTCTTGACCTCTCTATAGGATTTAATAGTCTTATAGTCCCCGACCCCCACCCTGTCCCCCACTCATAAATACCTACTCTTCTCTGGATTGTCATCTCAGGCACTTTTATTATCATTGTCCATCAACATTGTCCGACTCTTCACCTGATCTTGGTTGTAACCTAGGGTTCTGTTCCCACCATACTTTCTTGTTCTTTGTCTCCTCTTTTTCTTCCTCCTCTCTTTTCTTCATTCCTTTTTTCTTCTCGCATTTCATCCTCTTTCTCTCCCAGCAATTTTATCAGCTCCCATTTTTCAACTATCACCTTTCTTTATGTAATTCCTAAACCTATACTGCCTGTCTCATTCATTTCTGAACTCCACTCCTTAATGCTAAATTCCTATTCTCTTCAACTTGACCATTAGCATCTTAAGCTTCTTGTGCCCAAAACAGAACTTACTAAGTCCTTCTCCTCGACCATTTATTCATTCTTATTTCTCAATTTCTATTGAAAGTACTACCAATCTTTTAGCTCTCCAGATTATCAACCTCAGTCTTTCTTGACTCTCTTCTGTCCTCTATCCCTTCTACTCATTCTCTGAAACTTTACAGAAGCAGTAGTTCATGTTTTGATGTACAGCCTTCTCCCCTCCATTTCATAGAATACCAGTCATTCTTCTGAGCTCAGATTATATGCTATTTACCTAGTTTACCTTGTTGCTTAACCTGGATTTTTAATCTGGAATCCATAGAGCACCATGCACTCTGTGGATGGATTTCAGGGAATCTCTGAGCCGGGACAGGAAAAAAATGCAAATCAATAAATGCATAGCTCAAACCCAGAAATAGCTTTATGGATATTTCATTAATAATTTGTTAATGTTTCTTTTCAGTAAAATATAAATCCACTCATGATACTTTTTAATTTTAGTCTTTGTATTTCTAGGACTTAGCACAGTGCCTAATATGTAGTTGGCCCTTATTAAATTTGCTGAATCGAATCTAACATAAAATATTAGAGCATGGTAGATCTAGGACTGTTGGTGATGGCAAAGTATTTAGAAATTAAACATATTATAACACTAACCATAGAATGCTAGAACTGCCAAATACCTTTGAGCTCATTCAGAGGAGGAGTTCTTAACCTTCGTTGTACATTGTGGATGCCTTTGGCAGTCCTGGGGAAGTTACATATTCTATCTCAGAGTAATGTTATTATCATCGTTGTTGTTTGTCGTTGTTTTAAAATCGTAACCAAAAGAAATGCTAAATTTAAGATATAAGTTACTGAAAATGAAGATGTATTTTTCTCTAAGTTCAAAGACCCACTGTATAATCTGTCCACAGATTAAAAACAACTTATTCAGAGAAGTGAGGATTCTGTCTTCTGCTTTTGTTAGTCCACCATGCATCTCATCATACAGGGTTGTGCTGGAGCCTGCTCGAGCTGGCTAAAGAGAGTCAAGGGTTAAATTTTCAGGTAGTGCATTTATACCTTGGAAATGGGCAAAGGATTCATTTGAATGAGTGATCAACAAGAAGAAAGGGACAGCCAATTTGTGCCGTGTAGAGAGCATCAGGCTTGGAGTCAGGAAGATCTGAGTTTAAATTTGGCCTTAGATGCTTACTAGCTGTGTGATCCCAGCCAAGTCACTCAACCCCTATTTACCTTAGTTCCTCATCTATAAAATGGGGGGAGGGGACACACTGGAGAAGGAAATGGCAAAACACTACAGTATCTTTGTGAAGAAAACCTCTTGGAAAAAAGTCCGTGGGGTCACGTAAATTCAGAAACAACTTAAAAATAACAAACAAATCAGGACTTGATTTTTGTTTCTTTGTTCAAAGAATTTGTTCCTTAAAACTTGGACTCAGTCAAAAGGCTGCATCTTCAGGTTCCCCATCCTGTACCTTTCTCAACTATTATTTTTAAATGCATAAAAACATAGAATTAAAAAGGAAACAAAATTGAAATAGTTAACCCTTTTTTTTTTTAATGTCCACATTGCCCAGGCAAAGAACCACTGAGAAGCATAGTCATGGAATGGAAGGGATATTTGATTTTTCATCAAAGGACCTGGGTTTGAATCCTAGCTCTGCTATTTACTACTTGAGTAAATCACCTCACTTCTATGGACTTTAGTTTCTTCATTTGTAACCTGAAAGAGATTTGACTAGGTCATCTCTATGGTTCTTTCTAGTGCTAATATTCTATAATCACACGAACGATGATCCCATGAAATAGCGTAGTATCAGGGGGAACGTTCCTCTTTTGTAAGTACGATAGGACAATGATAAACAAGAGGGAAAGTGTACAGTGGGATCACTTTCCACAAATATACATGGGAAAGGGCACATGAATGGGGAAGGATGTTAAGAGATTAGGAATCTAGAGGCAAAGTGTGGGGAACAGACACATTCTTTTTCTGAAGGGTACAAGAATGGCACACAATGGAAACCAGAAAATCATGACATAGCATCAAGAAGAAAGACTGATTTTTGGAAGAGATCTCAGAGGTTCTTTTGACCAACCCATAACTGAAGAATAACACCCTTTACAGGATTCCTGATGAGTGGTCTTTCAGGGCTCACTTTTAGGCCTATTGTGATATATTACGTCCATTACATCTCAAGGCAGCCTATTCCATTACTTTTGGATTATCGTAATTGTTAGGAAGCTTTTTTAATGAGTCAGGAAGACTCATTCATGAGTTCAATTCTGGCCTCAGGAACTTCCTAGCTGAGTGACCCCAGGAAAGTTACTTAACCCTGTTTGCTTCAGTTTCCTCACCTATAAAATGAGCTGGAGAAGGAAATGACAAGCTATTCCAGTATCTTTGCCAAGAAAGCTCCAAATGGGGTCAAGTAGAGTTGGACACAACTGAAACTAAAGAGATTAAAGAAAAATGATGATGGTAGAGAACCATAGGTTTTTAGGGGTGCTCAAGACCCCAAAATACCGACACGCCGGGTCCTGCTGAAAGAATTCAACTCAAGCTTTGTCAGCCAAGGAAAAAGATGAAGTTTATTAAGGGTTTGCCATATTGAGTTGTCTTAAAAAAAATCCAACCCTTTGTGACACCTGTTTTTACAAGCAGGCCAGATTCAATCTACTAAGCTAGATTGAAACTGAGTGCCTTCATGGAGGCAAGATAGAGATTATACGCAGAAAGATTGTGGGAGGAATTGAGGGGTGGTCTGGAGTGACTAGAGGAGGGGTTTAGGAAGGGTCTTGAGGAGGAGTCCAAAGAGAATCCTGATGGGACTGGGGTTACCAGAGGTCAAGACTCAAGGAAACCAGAGGGTGGGATTTCGATAAGATTAAGGGTGGGAAGCAGCTGGGCTAGGGCCGGGCAAAGATTTGGGCCTAGTGATAAAGAAAGGCTTATGGCCTCAGGGGAAGGCTAGATTTAGTTGGAAGATTCAAGGAGAGGTCAAGGGGGTTCCCAAAGACTGTACTCCATCAAAGCAACTCAAGGACAACAACAACACAGCCCCTTTAAGTTCCCGTGATTTAGGTTCTTTTTGCCTGGAAACCTCAGGAATACATCTGATAACAGGTATGATCTGTTTGCTATGACTTCAGTCTCATCCATCTCCTCTCCCAGGGGTATTTTCTCTTTGTCACAGTTCTTATACCATAGAATCAAAGACCCAGTCCCTTGTGCAAAGTGAGCAAGTTTTTCCAAATAAGGTAGGGCAAAGGTGTTCCCAACAACCCTGAAAATATGATATGTTAAATAATTACAAAACAAACTGTCATGAAGAAGATCCTATGCAACAGAAAAATTCACATAATTCTTTTTCTGAAGTGCCCTGAACAGAAAACAAGGAAATGTTTTCTAGTTTTTAGCATTGAAAAAAAGGTAGGATAATCTTGGGCTGCATTAAGAGAGATATAGCTTTCAAGAACAAAAAGCTATAATCCTACTATATTCTTCCTTGATGGGCACTCACACAGACTATTGTTAAGTTCTGGGTGCTTTAGTTTTAAAAGAACATTGATAGACTGGAAAGCGTCCAGGGAAGGATAACCAGGATAGTGAAAGGCCTTGCATGAAAGTGTTATGAGGATCATATGGACAATGAATTAAACTTATTCTGCTTGGCCTCAGTAGGCAAAACCAGGAGCAATGGGTACAAGTGGTAAAGAAGTCAAATTAGCCTTAATGTAAGGAAAACTTTTTAAACTAATATTTTATTTTCCTCCAATAACAAGCAAAAATAATTTTTACCATTTTTAGTACTTTTATTTTTGTTTTTTTTTAATTTCGAATTCCAAATTCTATTTCTTCCTCCCTACCCGCCCCCTCTCTGAGGTGGTAAACAATTGCATTTAGGTTATATCATATAAAAGACTTCCATATTAGTCATTTTGTGGAAGAAAACAGGAAGAAAGGAAGGAAGAAAGGAAGGAAGGAAGGAAGGAAGGAAGGAAGGAAGGAAGGAAGGAAGGAAGGAAGGAAGGAAGGAAGAAAGGAAGAAAGGAAGAAAGGAAGAAAGGAAGGAAGGAAGGAAGGAAGGAAGGAAGGAAGGAAGGAAGGAAGGAAGGAAGGAAGGAAGGAAGGAAGGAAGGAAGGAAGAGAGAGAGAGAGGGAGGGAGGGAGATTAGTTGTATGTTTGGTCTGTATACAGATGCCATCAGTTCTTTCTCTGGAGGCGTAAAGCATTTTTCATCATGAGTCTTTTAGGATTGTCTTATCAGGAGTGGGGAAACTTCGGCCTTGAGACCATATGTGGCCTTCTAGGTCCTTGGGTGCAGCCTTTTGACTGAGTCAAAATTTTACAGAACAAATCCTTTTATTAAGAGGATTTGAATTTGTGAAGTTTGGATTTTGTAGATAATAGCCAAGTTATTCATAGTTTTCTATTTTTGTTTGTTTTTTATTATACAATATTGTCATTACTGTCTATTATGTTCTCCTGGTTCTGCTCACTTCATTCTGTATCAGTTCATCTAAGTCCAGTTTTTTTTTTCTGAAATCACATTGCTCATCATTTCTTATAGAACAATAAAATTCCATTACAACCATATACTACAACTTGTCCAGCCATTTTTCCAATCCACATGAGCCTGAGTCACAAAGGTTGTGATGCCCTCTGACCCTGAAGAAGTGTATATATACTTGGAGGTTAGCATTATGTTTTGGGGCTCACTTATGGGAAGAGTGTTCACGTGATGTAGCCAGATGAAACTCTGGATAGCTGTTAAGGAGCCCTCCAGCTTTGAAAACCCAGATTTTAGTGCTTCTCTCTCTATTCCATCTTTCTCATTTTTAGCCACCACAAAAAGAGTTTATAATTTTTTTTTTTTAACAAATAGCTTCCTTCTCTGCCCTGCCCTTTTCATCTCTTTGGGATACAGAATTAGTAGTGGTATTGCTGGATCAAAAGGCATATGTAGTTTGATAGCCTTTTGCACATAGTTACAAATAGCTCTGCAGAATGGTTGGATCAGCTCACTACTCCAAGAATGCTTTAGTGTCCATCTTTCCCCACATCTTCTCCAACATTTAACATTTTGCTTTTCTGTCATAATAGCCAATCTGATGGGTGTGAGGTGATGCCTCAGAGTTCCTTTAATTTTAATTTCTGTAATCAACATTGATTTAGAGCATTTTATATGTATATAGATAGCTTGTCATAATTCTCTCCCCTCTCAGTTTTCTGCTTTCCTTCTAATTTTGGTTGCATTGATTTTGCTTGTGTAAGACCTTTTTAATTTCATATAATTGAAATTGTACATTTTACATTTTGTAATGCTTTCTATGTCTTGTTCAGACCTAAATTCTTCCCTTATCTATAGATCTAACAGGCAAACTATTCTCTGCTCTCCTAATTTGCTTATGAGTTTACTTTTTATGTACCCCTTTCGACCTTATCTTGGTATATGGTGTGATATGGGTCTATACTTAGTTTCCGTCATACTGTTTTCCAGTTTTCCAGCAGTTTTTGTCCCAAAAGCTTGGATCTTTGTGTTTATCAAATACTAGTTTACTATGGTCATTTTTTATTGCGTATTAGATATTTAATCTATTCTACTGATCCACCACTCTATTTCTTAGCCAGTACTAGATTGTTTTGATGATTACCACTTTATAATATTATTTGAGGTCTGGTATAGCTAGGCCACCTTCTTTCACATTTTTTTTCATTAATTACATAAGGTAACTTCTTAAAAATTTGGGCTGTCACAAATTAGAATGGGCTACCAACCTTCATTGGGGGCAGGTGACCCCTCCTTATAGGGTTAGCTGGGTAGTGTACTGGCCCAAGAGTCAGGAGGATATTTGTTGAAAAACAGCCTCATATACTTCCAAGCTGTGTGATCCTGGGAGAGGTACTTAACCTCACAGCCTCAGTTTCCTTAATTGTAAACTGGGGATAATAATAGCACCTACCTTTCAGGTTTCTTTTGAGGATTCAATGAGATAATATTTGTAAAGAGCCTAGCATGGGACTTGGCATGTTCTAGGTACTTAATAAATGCTTGTACTATTTTCTGTCCCCTCAAAGGGGTATTCAAAGAGAAGTGGGATTACAATTTGTTAGACATATTATAGTGGGGATTGCTTTGGTGTGCCATTTGGACCAGTTGGTAAATTCAGTCCCTTTCATTTTTTTTTTTAATTTTGTAATTCTTAATTCTTCCACTAACAAGCTGTATCAGTTTTAACAGGTCACTTCCTCTTTCTGGGAGCTGTGTTCATCTGCAAATGGAGTGCTTTGCCTTAGATGGTCCCCAAAATTCCTTTCAATTCTAATATTTTATCATTATAGGAATGTTAATATGTAGAAAGAATGGCTTAACCCAAAGGCCAATGGGAAAATTTGTTATTCTCCTATTGGATAACCCACCTTGCCCAGATGCTCAGTCAGACAAACATTGTGATATAGCAGCCATATTATTGAGGACACTGTACTGAGTTGTGGGTAATCAACTGAATAATTAGGTCCAAAATAATATCAGGCTGATGCTAATGGTAAATCTCTATGAGATAAATAATATTTGGATAGCATCTGTTAGTAAATTAAGGGAAACTACCAAAGCATTTTTTTAATTCAAAACAATTATTGCTCTATTCAGTGTTTCATTATTTAAATTGTAACCTTTAGAAAGAAGAACAGTATCTAATAGTGAAGTCATTTTTAATGTCTTACTCATGACTAGATAATATAAGAACGTGTTATGGTCCTAAATGAAGTTACTTTGCAAGTGGCACCTTATGAAAACAAAAATTTAACCACAGAAAAAATAAGCAGTCGCTTAATCACAATAATAATTCACATTTATATAGTGCTTTATAACTTCCAAAACACTTTAATATATAGTATGGCATTGAAGATTTCCAAGAAATACAGGAAGTAGAAAGGGAGGATATTATTGTCTCTATTTTAAAGATAAGAAAATTAAAATTCTTAGGTCAAAAAGCACTTCTAAACACCTACTATGTGTCAGGTATTGCTCAAGTAAGTGAAATGACAATCCCAAGGTTAGCAAAGGATAAAATCAGGATCATAGAATCTTTTCCATTAGATACTTGAAGAAGGATATCCTTAAGAGCAGACCCAATAAGTAATGATATAACATTTACATAAAAACCTACCATCATGGAGACCTTACTGCCCTCCAAATCAGCCTATTCCACTTTTAAATATATCTAATTTTTAGGAGCTTTTTTTTTCTTTCTTACGTCTGTATTGTTAATGTATTTTTATGTATTGTTAATGTATTTTTGCTTAATGGGAAGATCTTTCCCGTCTGTTAATAGGTCCAACTCGACTTGCTTAAATCACATGAAAGCTTAAGTCACATGAGCCTGAGTCACAAGGGTTGTGATGCCCTCTGACCCTGAAGAAGTGTATATATACTTGAAGGTTAGCATTTTGTTTTGGGACTCACTTATGGGAAGAGTGTTCACATGATATAGCCAGATGAAACTCTGGATAGATGTTAAGGAGCCCCCCAGCTTTGAAAACCCAGATTTTAGTGCTTCTGTCTCTAGTAACTATGTATGTATTGCTTTTGGTCATGCAGTTGGAAGCCCTGTCTGTTGGTCTCTGCTGTTTGTATTTACTCTGTTTATATAATTTCTGCTCATAATTTCTGTTTGTAGTTTCTCTGAAGTTCAGGGTGCTGACTTTTCCCCTGAACTAAGTGAATTATATATATATATATACACACAAAAATATATATGTATATATATATATATGTGTGTGTGTGTGTGTGTGTGTTATGTGTATATATGTATATATCCATACATATATAAACATACACATACCTACACATATATATATATATACACATACAAATATGTATGTATGTATGCCTGTTTGATTAAAGTAAGATTGTTGACCCCTTTAAAGTTGCTTTTGCAGATCAAAGAACCTGTGCTAGCTGCCCTCCTGTGTGTTGGTGTCATTGGTCTTATACCCCCACAGCAACTGCAAGTAACATTGTTGTTACAATATCAAACCTAGATCTGACATTTCATAGATAAAGAATTCTATTCATTGTTTCTAGCCCTGCTCTCTAGGGTAAGGTTCTTAACCTTTCGTAGTCCTTTTTTCCTTTGATAGAAATCTTTGATGGTCTGGTCAAAGTAATGTTTGTAGCTTACACTCACAATTGAAGAAAATGGTAAATTTAAGTTAGAGGCTGGTGAAAGTAAATACACACACGCGCGCACACACACACACACACACACACACACACACACACACACACATACACATCTCATCTATGTTTAAAGAGCATTTAAAGTCTATTCAAAGGGATCCATGGACCTCAGGAGAAGAACCCCTGCTCCAAAATGGAGTAAAATCAGACTAATCTCACTTCCCCATGGCAGCTTTTAACAAAGTTGAAACCAATTATTTGTTCTGCTATGCTTTTCTTTTGACTCTAAATCTAGGATTATCTGCATTATATTATACTGCCTTCCTTCACAGTTGATCTTTGGCCAGCTGCACATGTTAAATGTGTTATTCCTCTCTTCTTCTCTTTACTCCTATCATAGTCAAGTCTCAGATTACTTAACCAAATAGTCCCAGTGCCATAATTTAAACTCTCTTGTCACCATACTCTGAACTTAGCACAACCCCATCTCACCCATTTTTTTTTCATGATGGTGTCTAATATTATTAACAATAATGGGCATATGTGAACCCCTTTACAGTATGTAAAGCTCCTACCCCATACACACACACACACACACACACACACACACACAATATAACCTTAGACAATATAAGGTTTTTAAATCTTAAAGTGCTATAGAAACTAGAGTTATTTTCAGTATGTAAGGCAATGAAAAATAGTATTTTATATAAACTAATTAAAAAAAATTGTGTCTAAACCTAGTCTTAGGCATTTAATAGTAGTATGATCATTAGAAATTCACGTCAAGAGGTAGAGCCAAGATGGAAGAGTAAAGGCTGGGACTCCTCCGAGCTCTCCCCCAACCCCCCCCAAATACCTTTAAAACATGAAACTAAAATTCTAGAACAGCAGAACCCACAAAAAGATGAAATGAAAGAAATTTCCAGGCCAAGACAACCTGGAAGTTCAGCAAGAAAGGTCTATTGCACCATGGTAGGAGAGGAGCACAGTTGGGTGCAGGCTGCACCCATGCAGACCAGCATCCAGTGAACATTGGAGCAGGCCTTGAAGCAAGGGAATCACTGGCAGCAGTGGCAGTTTCCAGCCTTTCAGCCCACAGATGCCAAGGACAACTTAGAAGGTCAGCAGGAAAGGTCCTTCAAACCTGAGTGAGAATGAAGTACGGTCCAGCTCAGGCTGAGCCAGCCCAGCCCTGACCCCAGCAAACCAAGAGCATGCCTTGGGAGTGACTGCATCAGTATCAGCCCCAGCAGCAGCTGCTTCTGGAGCTCTCAGCCCATAGATGTTAAGGGGGTCAAACAACTGGTCAGATGGAGATTACAGAGGTCTTTTTACTAGCACTTGGGCAGGATTCTTTTGCTTTACCCCTTCTCAGATCCAGGTGGCAGTCCCAGGGCAAGGAAGAGCACTAGCCTAGCTAACCTTGCATCCACAGTGGAGGGGGGGACCCTCTTCACAGTTCCAGGGTAGAAAAGAGTGCTTGTAGATACTCATAGAGCAGAGCACAGGCCATGAGAGTAGTAAATACCTCTTCTTGGATCATACTACTTTGGAAGAACTGAAAACTTACAGGTCCTAGGAGTATATCTGAAAACAGCTGCACAAAACACCTGAAGCTTGAGACAGTATACCCTCCATACAAGAAGCCAAACCCTACTTTAACAAAAAGTTCAAAGTAAAATAAAAGAAAGTCAAGCCAGCCTTCTGGGCCTCAGTTTTCTCATCTATAAAATGAGAGGAATGGAGTTGTTGACCTTTGAATTTCTTATAATACTAAATCTGTGATTCTCTAGTCCTTATGATCTGATTTGGGAGGGGGTGTAAATCACATGATTGTATAAGATTATAAATTTCAGCTTTTTTTGTATGGGTTTTTGAGAGTAAGTGATGGTAAGCAAGGACAAATGTGAGATCATTGTGCATTTTGTCTAGGATAAGCATTCTTAACTTGTTTTGGTATCACAGACCCCTTTTTTGCCTTCTGATAAAGTCTGTGAAATACAGTTAGGTGGGCTAGTAGATAGAGCACCAGACCTGCAGTCAGGAAGATATGAGTTTAAATCTGGCTTCTGTAATGTTAGTGGAATGGGAGGATCTTCCCTGCCCATTCATAGTCCTCATTTGGAGCCCGTTAAAGGAAGCTTGATTAAGGGAGGCTTGCTTGTAGGAAGGTTCACAACTTTGGCTAATTTCTAACTCGGCACTGAGTCATGAGGCTTGTTATGCCTTCTGGATCTGAGAGGTGTCTATGTACTCTGAGGTGAGGTTTTACTTCGGAAGCTGGTTTATGAGAACACCCTTGTGATTTCCTAGTCGAGACTCTGAGTGGCCATATGTTCAGAGCTCTCCAACTGCTCAGAGATAAAGGCTTTCGTGATCCAGTGATGTATGTAAAGTGTATAGCAATATTGCTTTGATTCAGGCAGTAGAGCCCGTCTGTTGGTCTTTATTTCTCTGCTTGTATTTTCTCTGTTTGTATTTTATCTGAAGTTCAGGGTGCTGACTTTTCCCCTGAACTAAGTGAATGATATATGTGTTTACTTAAAGTCAGAATGTTTACCCCTTAAACAGCTATCTTTCCTAGTAAAGCAGATCTAAGAACCTGTGCTTGCAGCCATCCTGAGTATGCCAGTGATACTAGCTGTGTGACCTTGGGCAAGTCATTTAACCCTTTTGACCTCGGTTTCTTCATCTGCAAAATGATCTGGAGAAGGAAATGGCAAATAATTTCAGTATCTTTGCCAAGAAAACTCAAAACAAGGTTATGAAAAGGCATGTGCAACTGAAAAAAGACTTAATAACAACAAAAAGTCTATGGACTCTTCTCAGAATTTTATTTTTAATTCATAACTGAAGAAAACGCTGAATTTCAGTCAGAGGTTAGAGAAAACAAAGATAGAACATCCATTCATATATATGTGTGTATATATATATATATATGTATATTTATATAATTATATTTGTATTTTGTATATCACATGTATGTGTATATACATATAGAGATATGTGTATTTTCACACTCAAGTTCATGAATGCCCTGTAATCTATCCATGAGCCCCAGATTAGCAATTCTTGGTTTAGGGGAAGACATGGAAAAAGGAAAAAAAAAAGGATAAGAGAAAATTATGTCTATAATACTTTACCAATGAATTCTTTTATATTAATAATTATTTTGCTATTTCTGTTTAATTTCAAAAAAAAAATCTTATCCTGGATATAGAATTCTGTGCTGGAATTAGAGAAAATAATAATTTTAATTATAACCTGATCTCTATCCCCATGGAACTTGCAATCTAAAAGGGAGACATGGTACATAGAAAATTTTAAGATAGTATAATATATAATACATGTAAAGTACTCTGGAATAATTTTTGTCATGTAAGTGCTATCTGTTATTATTATATGACTAGCAAATCAGAGATATAAAAGTTGTATGCTGTGATGTGAGGGTGGAAAGATTCCTCACCCTAGGTCTTACGCTGTCTAAAAGGTTCAGTGAATACTTCCTAGAAAAGCTATTATCTGAGCAGGCTTTAATTGATGCGAATGAATTTAATAAGTCAATGTGGGATAGTGAGTGATGGTAGCTTTTCAAGCATAAGAAATTTGAACTTTAGAAGGCGGGCCAAGAGGAACCATTAGCAAAGAACCATTAGAAAGGACCTCAAAAGCCATTTTGTCTGAATGCCTTATCTTCCTGATGAAGAAGTAGAAGGATCTGGAGGGACTATGAGTAATGGAACTATTGTAGCAGATCTAGCATATGAACCTAGATCCTCTTGCTGCAAAGTCTATGCTATTCCCTTTCTACTATACTGCCTCCAAACTTTGGAAACCCTCTGATGCATTATTTCATTTGGTCCTCAAAACAAACCCATGAACAAGATAGTGTGAACATCATTAGCTCTGTTTCATAGATTAGAAATATGAGGAACAAAAAAAAGCTAAGTGACTTGCCCCAGATCCCTTAGTCACTTTTGAGTGGCACTGAACTTCACCTCATTTGCTAAGGATTTGTTAAGTGCCCATTATGTGTCAGGCGCTGTGCTAAGCATTGGGGACAGAAAGAAAAGCAAAAGACAGTCTCTCCCTTGGAGGAGCTCCCAGTCAAATGGATCCATGCATTATATGATATCCCTTCCATTAATATCATATATTATATACATGTATATGTACACACACAAACATATGCACACACATACACACACACATATATAAAATTAACTGAGTATAAGTAGCAATCTTAGTTGTTCTAATTCAATCTAGGTTGAGATAAAGATGAAATTTATACAACTTTTTTTACACTGTTTTAGGGAAGGATCTTCATTATGACATAATGAAAACTAATTTGGTGTCAGAGAATGAAAGTTCATTCCAGGTGTGGGGAGTCCAGTACGAAGGTGCAGAAATGGGAGCTAGAGTGCTAGAGTGTTTCTAATGTTAGAAACAAGAGAAGGCCAGTTTGACCGATTTGATAATTGATTGTAGTGAGGATGTGAAAGGCTTTAAAGTACTAGATGGCAAGATGCCGAAATACATGCTATTTTCAGGGTGGTTGACTGAATGGAGTAAGTCTAGTCTTGGGCTGGCTAGATACAGGTAGATGAGCTTTTACTCACATGATGCCTAATCAGTACAGTTTAACCCCAGGGATGCATATCAAAGGGGTATACAGAATGATCTCTGGAGATCTGGTAGGTACCTTTCCTCCAGGTGGAAAGAATGGATAGCAAGCAGCCTTCACAATGACCCTCCCATGATAAACAGATCACTTTAAGTCTCATCACCTGGCTATAATCTTAAACTTAGAGATTTAACTTTTCCCTAAGCATCATATCCCCTAAGATTAAAGGGCTGGAATGTGGTACACCAAGTGCTCTTTTTTGTTGTTTAGTAATTCAGTCATTTTCAAGTCTATATGACAGCATAGACTTTTGTCCATGGGGTTTTCTTGACAAAGATACTGAAGTGGTTCTCTGTTTTCTTCTCTAGTGTGTCCCCATTTTTCAGATGAGGAGCTGAGGGGAAAAAAGGTGGAGCTAAGTGACTTTCCCAGGGGCACACAGTTAGAGGCTAGATCTGAACTCAGATCTTCTTCACTTGATACTCTATCCACCGCAACACCTAGCTGCCCACATTTTTTTTTCATTTATTCTCATGAAATAAGATGTTTTGGGGCAGCTAGGTAGTGCAGAGAGTAGAACACTGGCCTTGGAGTCAGGAGAACATGAGTTAAAATCCAGCCTCAGACACTTGATGCCCTTACTAGCTGTGTGACCTTGGGCATGTAACTTAACCTCAATTGCCCTGCCAAACCCCCCCCAAAAAAAAGAAAGAAGATGTTTTACCTAGCCTTGTGTGGTGGGAGGAAGAGTAGACTGGGCAGTGCCCTGCCACTGGACTCTGATGACTCTGGAGGAGAGAGAGAAGCTGGCACAGCTTGACTTTACTTAAGTCCAAATCATGGGCAAGTCAAGACCTTACCCTCTTCATGTCATTTTCCCTCTTCAAGAATGAAGGAAGTAGACCAAGGAGACTGGCAATTGGGACAATCTGATTCTCATCTTAGTTCTTCCACTTCCCACTTTTGTGATCATGGCCTGGTTCCTTAACATCTCTGAGCCTCAGTTCCCTTCTCTATTAAATGAAGGGGATCAAACGATGTATTTTGAGGGTCGGTGTAGTTCTGAGGTCCTGTAACTCCAAAGTATTTAAGTTAAATTTATAGTAGAATGTTATCTCATTTAGCAAAACACTGGGCATGACAGATAAAAAAGAGCAAGGTGAGGAGTTGTGGCAATCCTCAATCACCCCTCACGTTTTCCGCAAGATTAGCCCCTTGCTTGGTGATATGACCCCAGCATTTTTTCTTTTTATTAAACCTTTGATTCAATTTATGCTTTACATGGTTTGAACTGACTGGGCAATGATCTCTTAAGGGATGTGGGGAAGTCTTTATCACTTGAGTCATTTAGCAGGGAAGTGGACAAGTCATTGAAAAATATGATGGAAAAAGCAGTCTTGTGCAAGCCAGAGAGATGGATGAAGTGACCTAATGCTTCTGGCATGACTTTTATTCTTTCACTTGCTACTAATGGGATGAGGAATTACCTCAGGTGTGTCAGATTGAGTGCTTGGGGGAAAAGTCTGGATTAGTTTTGGTCTGAGGTAGGTGGCTATGGCTACATTAGTTCTGGACTGGCATACCAGTACACAGGGCCTTTGTTTATTCCAGGAATGAGGAATCTGCAGTCTCAAGGCCACATTTGGCCCTCTAGGATCTCAAGTGCAGCCTTTGACTGAATCCAGTTTTCACTAGGATTTGTTCTATGAAGTTTAGATTCAGTCAAAGGGTCACACTTGAGGACCTAGAGGGCCATATGTGACCTTGAGGCTGTAGGATCCCCCTCTGGCTTAGTCTGTAGGGCAGGAACTTACACAGACAAACAATTAGTACAAAACGATAAACTTGTGAAACATCACAGATCTGCAGAGAAGCTGATGGGGAGGGGTGTTGGGCTGGAAATTTAGTTGGCATGGAAACAGCTATTCTAGCCCAAGCCTGAGAGCTGGGTCACTTCAAGTTACAGGGATGAGGGCAGAATGAGACTCTTAGGGCAGATTTTAAAAGAGGTAGATACAATCTTATTCTTAAGAGCAAAATTTTAAACTGGAAGCTCTACATATAATGACAGGACTTGACCTCTAGTCATTCACTCAGGCAGTCAACAAAGATTTATTAAATACTTATTGTGTGTCTGGCACTTTGCTAAGTGCTGGGAATACAAGGAAAGGCAAAAACTATTGCCCTGTATTCATTAACATTATATATACATATACACACATGTATATGTATATATATATAATTTTTTTAAAGCCTGTGTCCTTTATGATACATTGTAATTGTGAAGTTGGAGTGAGGAAACCTGGGCTTTGGTCCCAGCTCAGGCATTTACAGTTATGTGACCAAGGTCTCAAGCTTTCTGAACTTCAGTGGTGGATCCAGACCTCAAACCTTTCTAAATCTTGATTTCCTCGTCTAAAAATTCAAACTTGAACTATACACTGTACAGGATAATTAACCAGCTTCTTCTTGAGGATTCAAGGCTTTTGGGATATTCCTTGAGCATCTACTCTTCTATGCTAAGTTGGAAAGAGATCGTACGTAAGTGAATAATAATATATATGTTTTCGTTCTTTTGTTGAAAATCTCTTTCTTCAAGTCTCAGCTTATAGGTCACTCCCTCCAATAAGCTTTCTAAGATCTTTCCTTTACTCTTCCTATTCAAATATTGCCTGTATCTTTTCTTTCCCTCATTCCACTTTCCCTTGCAACATATTAATTTGTGTGAATATCAGGCTGTGCTTGTGATGGAATAGGAACCCTTTAAGCATCACAGCATCAGATTGATGGCTGAAAATGCAAGGTACATATGGGAAAGGGCTGTATTTGAAATAAGAATGGTATATTTTTAATATTTTAATTTTTCAAATTTTCTTTTAAAAATGTGTTTTTGAAAAAAGGTGAGGACAAATTTTTCTGTGATTTCATCAGTGTGAATAATACAGAAAGTACGTGAAGGGGATTAATGTATAATAAACCTGGAAAGAGAGGTTGGGGCCAGGTTGTGAGGGGTTTTCAAAGACAAAGATAAGAGTTTACATTTAAACTTAGAGGTTACTAGCATGTACTGAGTAGGGTGTGTTAGATATGCACTGTTGAAAATCACTTTGTCATCTGTATAGTAGGAAGGAATGGAGATAGAAGAAACTTGAGGCAATGACATGAACCAGAAAGCATTTGTCCAGGCAAATGATGATGATAAAGGTCTGGACCAGGTTGGTGGTCATGTGACTACAGAGAAGGTGATAGTTGTAAAAAATTTATGCTTGCAAAAAACAAGATTTTTATCTTCCTTTTTTGTCTCCCTATCTATACAATGTAGGAGTTGGACTAGGTGATCTTTGCTATCCCTTCCAAGTGTACATCTGTGATCTTTCCAGCATGAAAAGATTTGACCTCTAACACTATGCTGTCTCTTAACAAGTGACTTGCCCAAGATCAAAGACAATATATAAAAGAAGAAAAGAACCTGAGTCTTCTGACTTCAGCTGCAGTGGGTTTTGTTTTTGCTTTTTCCTCCTGTAATCTCACTCTCCTTCCTCTGCCTCTTTTCACTCTCACTGGCATTGCATGTATTCTTACAATTTATTCCACTTTATGTATGAGACAGTTCAATGACACTGTCCTCTTTATTGTTCCTCCCACAAAACACTTCATCTCCTAACTCTAAGCTTTTTTCACTGGCTATTGTCCATGCCTGGAATTCCCTCTCCTCCCCATTTTTCCCCCCTGGATTCTCCAGGTTTCTTCAAGTCTAGGCAAAAATTCCACCATGTACAAAAAAAAAGCCTTTCCTGATACCCTCTCCCCTTAATGTTAATGCTGTTTACCTGGGTTTAAAGTTTTCTCTCACATTAGACTCTTGACAGCCTGAATGGTTTTCAGCCTTTTTTTTGATTCCCTAGCTTATAATAAGTGATTAATAAATGCTTGTTGACTGATTGACTATGAAGTTCAGAGAAGGTTTCTTTCTTCTTTAAACACAGACGTGAATAGATTTCAAAAGTCCTTCTGGAATATTTGGCCCTTTACATTTGGTAATTGTGATTGTGTTCCTCAAATCTAACCTTTTATTAAGGACATAAGCTTGGATAGCAAGAAGAGACAAGGAACAGAGATTCTTTCATTGTATGATTTTCAACAGGAATATGACTATGAAGGCACCTTTGCTTCTCCAACACTGCAATGTAAATCTCCTTGCTGGACAGATTAAATATCTTCCTATTCTACAGGGCAGAAGTAGAAAAGAGGGGGGGCAGAGAAAGTATTATTTTTCTTTTTATCCCTTTCCTTGTGACCCTATTTTAATGGGCAGGAATATATTTAGTATTCACCTTCACATTGAAGCAATGATCACACCGCCTTCTCCAGTGAGTTGAGCAGAAATTCTGTTCCATCCTCGATACTAATAAGTTGAGAATGCACTGGCAATGAATTATAGCCTGCTTCCTAGTGAGCTTTTTAAAAAAAATCTTTCAGAGATAAAATCAACATTATTTATGAGCTCCAGCTAATATGAATAATGTATCAGTTTAGCTTAAGCCAAATAAATCAGCTCCAATGTTGGTAAACGGAAAGGCTTTTTAACATAGAGACTCGGAATCACATTTCCTCAGAGACTTTTACCAAATGTGTTTATCCTATAGCTCTTTCTAGCCATATATCTATGCATATATGACATATATGTGTGTGTGTATATACATGTATATAATGCACATATATATGTCTTCTCCCCCACTCTCCCCCTCTCTCCTTCTCTGTCCCCCTCTCTCCCTCCCCTTCTTACCCCTTCCCTTCCTTTTGTCCCCTTCATATATATATATATATATATATATATACGTGTGTGTGTATGTGTGTATGTATGCATACATATGTGTCTATATAAACACACATCTACACATATCTACACACATATATAATACATATATATCATAATAGATAAATTTATGTAATTGTTTTCCAAGGACCTTTGTTGATAAAAAATACCTTACTCTTTTTCTTTTCTTGAAAAAGTCATTTTCCCTACTTGTACACCAGATGGCAGGCACAGAAGTGTTGTGTTTGATATGTTCTGAGAACATCGTATGGGTATAGGCTTTATTCACGTACACAAAGAACACTCATAGCTAGAGCTCAGATCAAATGTTTTGTATTTTAGGTTTATAGTGGCCAGCACATGGATAGAACAGAAACAATTAGCCAGATACTTCAGCATTTATTATTTTCAAAAATATTTTTCCCCAAAATGTCCATGAGAATGAAGTAAAAGACTTGATTCAGATAAAAAACATGAGGTTTCTATTCCACTTTACAAGAAGAAATTGATGTGAAACTAAAAAAATGGGAGTGCTAATGTGTTTCCATGGGAAAACCATTTCTTCTCTAGGTCTCAGTTTCCTCTTCTAAAAATGAGGAGGTTGGATAGATAGAGATGTAGACATATGTAAATCTATAGATACAACTCTATATATGATAAATTGGTGATATTCGACAGATAGAAGGCACTAAATTTAACAGATCAGTTAAGACTTGTAAAGCACGATTTTGTGAACTGTGTTGCAACTTTCTTTGTGCTAAGAAACTTTCTAGCCCTAATATTCCACTTTCTGTGTTTTATCATTCTTGATTTTAAGGCCACTTACAGGTCTAACCTTCTAGTCTATTCTAACATTCCTTGTTCCAAGGTCCCTTCTTCCTTTAAGATGCTTGATACTGTGAGTCCAATATTATAATCAAATATAAATTATAATGTTAAAAATGTCAAATACACCTACTTCTCCCCAATTTGGAGTGCATATAAACACAATTTATCTATAACATATTCAACCAGCAACAATTTGTGTTCTTTATGATGACCCTATAGTTTTAAGAGAATGTGAATACATTCGGTATACTCTAAATTTGTAGTACTTTACTCCTTACTAATTCAGTGAACATTGATAATCTATCTGTGAATTAGCTGTCCAATTTTCCATTAGTTAAACTACTGAATATACCAGAACAATTCTTTCCTGAGCTTCAGTATTGCTAACCTGAAAAACAGTAATAACTATAATTATAGTACACAGTCAGACCTCAGCTATACAAAGATAAATTTGACAGGTTCATTAGTGTGCACATGATGTTATTTATGACCTGGGGGAATAGCATGTTTCTCTACTAAGTAGATCTCAAGGATTAGAGAGACTAATCAACCTGCTTAGCTCATGTAAGCTTGACATTGTTCCTGCCCACCACTCCAAAGCAACAGGTAATCAATATCTACTTTGTTTTGGTATCTGGTGCATTCAACAGCCAAGTATTATGCCGGGTTTTAAGAAGTTAGAAAAAATTAATGAGACATGCCTTCCTTGATTTCAAACTTTAGTAGGGAAGATTTGGCATGTACTCCAATATAAAAGGTATAATATAAATATATAACATATAATAATTATTATAAAACAACTATAGTTCAACATAAAATATTATAAGACAATAGAGGGGTCCCCAATGCCACAAGATGGATAGAAAACTTATTTCCATCCAAGGGGTTTTAAATAGGGCATTCTGGCAGGATTTCAGCTGGCCACCCACTTGGTAAACTCACTTATATTTCAAAAGGACTCATTTTTCTATTTTAACATTCATCCAAACCTAATATTCCTGAAAGCCTGCATAATTCTAAGGAAAGAGTGCTAGGTTTGCAGTCATAGGACCAAAGTCTAAATCCTGTCTTTGTCACTCAATAACTATGAGACCTAAGGCAAGACATGTTTTTCTAGACTTGTTTCTTTAACTATAGAATGAGGTGGTTGGAGTAGATGACAGGGTTTTAACCTGAGATCTTTGGATCTTTTTTTTTTCTCTGTGTCTCTGTGTCTCTGTCTCTGTCTCTCTGTCTCTATCTCTTTCTCTCTCTCTCTCTTCCTTCCCTCTTTCCTTCATTTCTTTTTTCATTTTGATAACTAGATTCCAATGTAATTGATTTTTTAATCCTATAGAATTTATTTTACACATTTAAAAATCTATATTTTGAGAAAAAAAATTATAAGCTTTACCTACTGCTGACAGGGTCCATGAAATGTGAAAAGATTAAGAACCTTTGGATTAGATGATTTCTGGGTAATTTGACATCTAAAACTGCTCCTGTTATCCTAAAAAAATGTTCATAACAATATAACTATTGCTACATAGTTTTAAATATTGTGATATGTAATTATATAAAGTATATTCTATATAAAAATACATAGCAATGTAAATTATATAACTCTGTCTCTCTCTGTCTCTCTCTGTCTCTCTCTGTCTCTCTCTGTCTCTCTCTGTCTCTCTCTCTGTCTCTCTCTCTCTCTATCTATCTATATACATATATATGTATAGAACTACTAGGTAGCACAGTGACTAGAGCACTAGACTTGAAGGCAGGAAGATCTGAGCTCAAAGATAGTCTCAAGTACTTTCTAACTCTATGATCCTGGACAAGTCACATAACCTCTATTTGCCACAGTTTCCTCAACTGCAAAATGGGGATCATAGTAGCACCTACCTCCCAGGATTGTTGTGAGGATAAAATGAAATAATATTTGTAAAATGCTTAGACTTAGATGAGGTGGTGGGGGGGAGGGGAGTGTAGGAAGAGGCAATCATAAAAAAAATGAGGAAGAAAAAGAGAAAACAGATTATAAAAATGATTAAGATGTCTCTATTGGAATTTAAAATATAAAATACTTTATAAAATCATATAGAATTATAACATCATGGAATTAGAGTATTTAGAAATAATGAATTATAGATGGAGAGCTAAAAGGGATTTTAAAATACATTGAGTTCACTCCCTTCATTTTCAAGACGGTGAAAGTAAGGCCCAGAGAAAGTAAAGTAGCTAACCTAGAGTCACACAAATGTAAGTATGTGAGATGGTGTTTGAATATAGTTGTTCCTCTAAGTCTGAAGTCTTATCCAATGAACTGCTGGGGTTCTAGATATTATCTCGTCTACCCTTTTCATATGTGTGTGTGTGCGTATGTGTGTGTGTGTATACATGTATGTGTATACACACACACACACACACACTAGAAAATTAAGGTCCAAAGAAGGTAAAATATTTGCTCGAGATCACATAGCTATTAAGCATCAACAGATTCAAACCTAGGTCTTCTAAATCCGGTAACAACATATAATTAATATTAACAGGGTTATATACAATGTAATGATGCTACATTAACTCCAATACAGGAAAAAAAAAAAACTAACAAGCTAAAAATGAGATCTTCTTTGAAAAGAAAAAATATCTGTATAGTAGGTATTGATGATATAGTTTAGTGTCAATTAATAATAATAATAGTTATTATTATAGTTACAGCAACTAAAATTTATATGGTACCTTGTATGTTAGCTGTATTAAACCCTTTACGATTATTATCTTAACTAACAAATAGAAATATATGTAATAGCATAATATGGTCTTACATATATATATGTATGTTTATAGATGTATCTATGTGTGTATATATTTTTATGTATGTATGTGTATACGTGTATGTGTGTGTGTGCGTATTATATATATCCACATTTAATTGTAGCCTTCTGGGGAAAGGGATGGGTAGAGAATTGCACAGCTGAGAATCAAAGAAAACCTAGAAGAAAGCATAGAAAAGCTGGGTTGCTTTGAAAACATGTCAGATTTACTACATTGGTTTTCATGAAATGGAAAATGAATAAAATTAAAACTTATTGTCTCAGGTGATCCTTGCAACAACCGTGTGAGGTAGGTGCTGTTATTATCATCACTATTTTACAGTTGAGGAAATTGATTCATTGAGAAATTAGATGACCAAGCTTATAGCTATTAAGTTTATGAATCTACATTTGAGCGTAGGACTTCCTAATTCCAGGCCCAGCGTTCTATCCACTGTAAAATCTAGCTGCCCCAATTCCATTTCCAGTGATCGTATTACAATATCACATGGTTTTTCTATCTAAAAATCTATAAAATGTATTATCAATCTTCCTTCATAGTAAAATAATTTTAAAAGATATATAACATAATGGGGATTTTTTCTATGAATGCATGAGTGAAAACATTTGTTAACTTACTGTGTGCTAATCATTGTGATAAATTCTAGTAATAAAAAAATATAAAAACAAGACAATCCTTGTCCTCAAAGATATCATATCATGAGGAAAGTACACACACCCACTCACAGGATAATGGTGTCAAAGGAAAGGGACTTTAGGAGGACCATTATGTCATTTATATGCTATTAAAAATATAATAGTACTTTGATATTTGAAGAATCTGAGAATTAATTAGT
Organism: Phalanger gymnotis; assembly: GCA_028646595.1. Lineage (NCBI taxonomy): Eukaryota > Metazoa > Chordata > Mammalia > Diprotodontia > Phalangeridae > Phalanger > Phalanger gymnotis. Next base: position 721,822,808 of record CM053622.1, on the reverse strand, counting down.
TTGGGCCTGAGAAATGCAGAGTGCAGTCTTTCCACACCTTCTCATCTTATGCACTTCCTGTCCATTTTTACTCTTAAATTCTGATGTTAATAATAATAGTGGCCTAAATGAATGTTTAGTATTTCCAATTTACTTATGCACAATTTGGACTGTTCATCTGTTCTCCTTTGTTTCCACTACCTTATTAGCCCATTTCCTTTTTATAACCATGAACTGACAATTTTTAAATTTAATTTTTAAAATTAAATTACAAACTTAATCATCAGAATTATCTTTTAAAAAGAATGAACAGATGGAAGAGTGAACAGATGAATGGATAAATAAATGAAACAACATCTACAAAGTGTTTACTGTGTGCAAAACGTTTTCTAGACCGCTAGACCTTGGGCTTGGGGGACTTGCTAGTCTTGCTCCTACTATTTCAACATCTTGGTTCCACCTTTTTTCAAGATCCTTTTTTTCAAAATCCATTGAATCATTGCCCTTTTACCTCTCAGTGGCCATTAAAACGATTTCTTTTTTTTTTTTTTTGTTATGCATGAAACACCCAAGCATTGTATCATACAAAGCCGTTCAAGGGTTTTCCTCATTCCCAGAATGCCCAAACATTAAATGTGTGGGGTACCAGAAATGGTCAGGTAATTTATGTATATTCTATCTTACCTCCAGATATAATTTAATTATTGTTGATCAGTCATTTTCAGTTGTGTCTGACTCTTCATGACCCTTTTTGGGGTTTTCTTGGCAAAGATACTGAAGTAATTTACTATTTTCTTCTCCAGCTCATTTACAGATGAGGAAGCTGAGGCAAATAGAGTTAAGTAGCTTTAGAGAAATAGTTAAGTGATTTGCTCATGGTTCACACAGCTAGCAAGTATTGAATTGAGGTAGATTTTGAGCTCAGGTCTTCCTGACTCCAGGCCTTACACTATATCCACTGTGCCACCTAGCTGATAAAAGAAAATCGTAAATTTAAATCTAGAAGGGATTTAGAGCTCATGTAATCCAATTCCCTAGATGAGAGGTGAGGCCACACAAGAACATAGAGATTAAGGTCCCATAGGTGGGAAGTGAAAGACATAGAATCTGAAGTTGCCTTCTTTCGTGTGTTATCTCCCCCTTTAAAATGTAAATTCCTTGAGGGCAGAGAATATCTTTTTGTTAATTGTATGCTGTTTTTTAGCCCAGTGCCTGACACATAGTAGGTGCTTTTTGGTTGTATTAGATGTATTTGAACCTTAGATCATCTTTTTTGTTTGTTTGTTTTTTGGAGGGGGGAAGGCAGGGCAATTGGAGTTAAGTGACTTGTCCAAAGTCACATAGCTGGTAAGTGTGTCAAGTGTTTGTGGCTGGATTTAAACTTAGGTCCTCCTGACTCCAGGGCTGATGCTTTACTCACTGTGCCACCTAGCTGCCCCAGATCATCTTATTTCAAAAGCAATGGAGTAATAAGTTAAAAAAGTCATCATCACCACGATAATCTTTTTTTTTTATCTTTTTAAGGTGTGTTATGCACTACCATGTAATGATAAAGTTGTAACATTTATATATCTACCACATAATTTTACATTTTGACCTTGAGAGCAAGAACAGCATGTAGGTAAGAGGAATTTAAAGCTCAGATCATTCAGATGCATCCTCTTTTTGACTTTCCCTGAAGTTCTTTAAAAATATTTCTCTTGTACATTCCTCGATCATCTTTTAATTAGCTACCTTCACACACATACACACATTCCATGGAAAGGCACAAATTGTATGAAGTTTAGTAGTGGAGTGCTGTATATACATATATATAATGCTTGATTTCATATTTAAGTCAGTATTACGGTATTAGCCAGTATAAGTCATATAATAATATATTATTATTGTTTTCATTAGTTCCTTAGATTATTTATAATCATTTTAAAATGATCAAAACTAGTATCTTTTTTAATGCTTTCCTTTTACAAATAAAGGTGATTTTTTATGGAAAAGGGAAAAAATGTTGATAAAAATAATCCCATGAACCATATAATCTCATATTTGGAAGAGAAGCCATTACAATAATAGGACTATTTGCCATTTATTATTTCATTTGCACAATAAAAAAGCTGGCAACATGATTCAGTAGGAAATGTGCTGAATTTGGAGGTTTGCATCCCAGTTCTGCAACTTACCACATCTGCGACCTTGGAAAAATCTCTTAAACTCTCTAGGTCTCAGGTCCATCTTCTGTAAAATGAACATTAAGAGAGAAATGGGAGGTCTTAGACAAAATCTAAATTCCCTTCCAGTTCTAAATCTATGAACGTGTCTGTGAAGTACACATGTAAATAGTATTATTTATCCCTTATAAAAGAAGAGTTTAAATGATCTGTCTCAGTCATGTAGTATTGAAACTCGAAATTCATCATTTTCTTTAACAAACACTTTTTTATGCACCCTTGCTATTTCTTAGTTTTAATTTCCTGAATAGCAATGATTGAGTAACAGCTAAAATGCCTTCTAATGTATTCTTCTAACATATTAGAAAGGAACACTATGTCTGTTATGAAGTACAAAGAGAGTTCCTTGTGGATAAGGGCTCTTTCGTTTTTTGTCTTTGGATTCTCTGTGCCTTATAGAATATTTCATAGGGGCATTTCCAGATTGTCTTGGGCTGGAAATCTGCTTCACTGTATCATTTTGTGGCTTCTGCTGCTCTAGAATTTGTCTAGAGTCATTTTTATGGGTATTTCAAGGGGTTGGGGCGGAGAGCTCAATCAGGTCCCTGCTTCTACTCTGCCATCTTGGTTCTGCCTGCCCTCCCCACCCCGACCCCTGGCCAAGTCATCCTTTGACCCAATGCAATGTTCTTTTTGCAACACTTGACTTGCAATTCAATTCAAAGCAACACAATTCAATTCAACTGAGTAAATATTTATTAAGCATCCTCAGTTTTTCTTGATCTATGCAAAATGCTGGGAATAAAAAGGCAAAAAATGAATAACCTTACTTTATATTTGAGAAAAGTATATTTACAGTTAAATAAATATTAAATATTTACATTGCAAAATGGAAAAATGTACTGACATTCAGCAATATATCATAGTTAAAGAACTATTTCTTTAGAAATATTTTTTAGAATATAGTATATATTCTATATATTCAAAAATATATATAGAATATAGAACTATTTTAGAATAGAATAGAATCTTTATTCTAAAGAACCTATTTCTGATACCTATTGGCTGTGTGACTATGGACAATTCAATTTAATTCTATAAGCCTCTGTTTTTTATCTGTAAAATGAAAGGGTTAGATTGAATAATTGGTAAGGTCCCTTCAAGTTCTAAATCTATGCTCTCCTGATCCTAAAATGTAATACAATAAAATTTAAAGTGATACACTATTTAAAGTGATACTATAAAGTGTTTTGCTAAATATGGCCTTCTAGAAAATGTAACCTCAAATAGTTTTCCAGAAGCCACCAGAAAATGGCTCCAAGTCACCTGGTTTGGGGAAGAGAGTTTCATAATCACCCAAACTGAGAGTGAATTTTATTTTCTAGCAATAAAAATAATACAGTTTTGAAGTAGACACATAACAAAACCATTTCTGGGTTTTAGCTTTAACATGGCAATTAAACTGACAAGTAATGTTAGAAAAAAACAGTCTACAAACCAATCAGAGGCAAAAAAAAGTGTGAAACTAACTGTCCCTAACCACAATGTGGATTTTTCAAATTATCACTTATTTATGTTAAAAAAATAAAATAAACAAGTCTTTTAAATTGTTAAAAGCAGAAGAAATCTCAGGTTCAAAAAAGGAGACCTGGAATAAACCAAAATCTAGTCACAGTTTACACAGATTATAAATTCATTTATTGCCTGAGATGGAGCTTGCCAGCTGGAAGAATGAGACAGGGCCTACATCTGTTCAAAGAGGAGGTGGAAAGAGTGAGGTATTTATACTTTTTAAACAAAAGAAGGCAGAGAATTGGGGAGAAAAGACATGATTTTGTGTAGATCTTAGAAACAATGAGGTAAGGAGACCCATTCCCATGGCAAAGGGATCCAAGAAACAGAGGAAGTGAAGAATTCCAGGTGTCAAAGCTGTGGCCCTTCGATACACAAATTAGAAGGCTTTCTTGGTGATGAGCTTGGTGATAAGCAGTCTGAAGTTCAAGGCTTGAGCACAGACAATAAGAAAAGGGGATGTCTCCCAAAACCGTAAAACAGGATGTATCTGAGAGTCCCATAACCAGTGGTCAGGGGAGTCACTGAAGGATAAGGATGTCTCTTGAAGATCCATAAACCACCAAATGGTTCAGAATCTGCTTCAAAGCTGGTATGAGCTTAATAAACTTCAGAGTTGCTGATTTTCTTCACATCCGGCTGGGTTTATTCTTGGTCACCACAAAGGATTGTTGGTATGTCAAGCAGCCCTGGGGATCAAAAATCCTCTTGATTAGCTAGCTGTGCTATTCCATTTTCTGGTTACCTTGTGAAAAAGAGAATCGCTAGTGTATTTAATCAGTACAAACATTACAAGAGCTGATGTTCACACTTAAAGCAGGGGACTACTTCTGAAAAATACAATGAAAATGCAGACTAAGGCTCCTCTATGTATACCACCACTAGGCTCCTTTCTCTTCTCAAAACTTCCAGAGATGACTAATAAGCATGGTTAGGTGACTCTCACAGTGGAATCAGACTTTTCACTACAAAAGCACCAACTGCTTACATGAAAATGGTTTCAATAATTATCATGAAATAGCCATTGAGCTGCCTTAATCAGATGGCTTCCCCCACCCTCTAACAGCTTATAATTTGTATCAAATGGGCTTCTGAATGTTCCTTTTCATAATTGCAAAATAACATGTGTGTTTTTATTTTAATAGCAAAATTCTTTTTTGATAGCTTTAAAAATAGCAATCACAGGTCGGACATAATTCTGTTAGCATTACCTTCAGTTTCTAGATGATAAAAGTACCATGTTATAACACACGTGGGAAAGATTAAAGGCAGAGCAGCTCAGAATAGGTACTTTGAAAACACACTAATATTCCCTCATATTATTAGAATAACATATTCATTTTATATTATACTCACTGAATTTGTTTTTCCTTATTTTTTAAGAGGATCAGCTTCATAATCAGTAAGAGTGTCATGTGTTGCAGAGGCAACAGTATTGGATGACAAGTCCAAAGATCAGAATTCTAGGTCAGGCTCCCCTTTTAACTGGCTGTCTGAGCTCTGGCACAATTAAATCACCAACTCTATAAAAGGAAGTGATTAGATTTTCTAGGAAGTAGGGACAAGTCCAACAAGTGGTCGTTTTGGAATTGAATTACCTGGAATTGAATGTCAGTACTATTCCTCAGTGGGTGTCTCTGTGACTTTGATTGTTCAAGTCACATTGAAAGCTTTGTGGACATCAATTACCTCTCTGAATAATAAGTTGTTTGTGCTGGATCATCTCTAATGTCCCTCCTAGCTTTGAAATCTGATTTCATTGATGAAATGATCTCTGAAGTTCCATAGAGTTCTAAACTCCTACAGTTCTACAACTACCACTAGATGGCTTGTGACAATTTGGCAATGTACATTTATTAAGAGCTTCCCGGAGCTCAGACAACATGCTAAAGTGATAGGGATACAAAGTAAAAGATATTCCCTGCCCTCAAGGAACTCTCATGCTAATAAAGGAGATTATATACAAATGGTATGTGTGTGTGTGTGTGTGTGTGTGTGTGTGTGTGTGTGTGTGTGTGTGTGTAGAGAGAGACAGAGACAGAAACAGAGAGAGAGAGCACCTGTAAATTGGAGCTAATGTAATTGGGGTGGTACTACCAGGGGCAGGCAGGGGAAGGTAACAGAAAAGACATCTTTCTAGGGGTCACCTAGGTGGCACAGTGGATAAAATACTGGGCCTAGAGTCAGGAAGACCTGAGTTCAAATCTGTTCGCAGACTTATTAGCTGTGTGACCCTGGGAAAGCCACTTAATCTTTGCCTCAGTTTCCTAATCTGTGAAATGGCACTAATAATAGCATGCACATCCCAGGGTTGCTGTGAGGATCGAATAAGATAGTTGTACAGGGCTCAGCAAAATTCCTAGCACATATTAGGCACTATGTAAATGCTTACTTACTAGTATTAGTATTAATTATCTTGCTGATGGTAGGATTGAACTGAGTCGTGAAGGAGATCAGGGAAGCTAGGGAGTAGAGATGAGAAGGGAGAGCATTCTCAGAATAGAAGATGATAGATGAAAAGGGGCTGTCAGGTATGAGGAAAAGCAAGAAGGCCAGTCTTAATACATCATAGGGCATGTAGCGTCCTACAGGTACAAAGAAACTGGAGATCAACTCCTTCAATCAAGAACTATTTACAGATTCCTTTCTACGTATGGGATTCTGTGTTAGCTTTTGTGGAGGAGAGGAAATAGGGCCTGAAAATGTGATTTCATTGCTACAGGGAACTCCTATTGGAGGAAATTCCTTAGCAATGGATTGACCTTTCCTGCAGTTCATATTCTAAAAGGGCTGTCTGTCTATGTCAGAGGTAGGCCTTGAACCTAGGTCTTTCAGGCTCTAAGGCAAGCACTTTGTCCACTATGCCATGCAGCCTACAATATGAATAAAACATGGCCCCTACCTTGGAGGGCCTTACAATCTGGTATAGAGCATATGGCATGCAAGTAAATAATAGAGATAGCTCGAACTTGTAGGGTGGGTTATGATTTCCAAAACACTTTATATTTGAGCCTCAGAATAGCCCCACGAAGGTAAAAAGCCCTGCAAAGTAGCATATGCTAGTTTTTAGCAAGTGGCGTGGAACGAAAGGTTGCTTCTAGCTAGTATCACTGTTCTTGATTTTTCCTGTGTGGGGAATCAGGATGACATTTTAGAGATAGTGTATGTCTCAAGTAGGAAGCTATTGCATTAGTCCAGGGCCTGATTCATCACCTCACCAGGATGTGTGTCAGAGGACAGAAAGAGGAAGGTAGAAGAGTAATCATGAAGGTAGAGCTGACAAGACAACCTTCAGCTCTTTCTCTCTTCCCTGTCACTATGGAGAGCACCACCATCTTTTTAGTCACTCAGTCTAGCTATCCACCTTGACTCCTCCCTGTCTCTTACCCCACCCCCATAGCAAACTTTTTGACAAGATCTGTTGATTTTATCTTCATAACATCTCTTGTATATGCCCGCTTCTCTCCCTTAATTTTGTCACTACTCTGGGGCAGATTCTAATTACCTTATATCTCCTAGGCCATTGCAATAGCCTGCTGGGAAGTCTGCCTGCTTCAAGTCTCTTCCTACTCCAGTTCATCTTCCATTCAGCTGTCAGTGATCTTCTTAAAATATAGATCTGACAATGTTAATCCCCACTCACCCCAAAATGCACTCAATAAACTTTAGTGGCTCTCTATCACTTCTAGAATTGAATATAAAACTTGTGTTTGGAATTCAAAACCTTTCATAACCCACTCCTCCCATCCCCCCATATATAAACAGATTTTTCTAGTCTTTTTATAGGCTAAGGCACAATTGCAATTAAGATCAGAAGAAGGTTTTCCTTCTAACCACTCCCTAATAGACATATATTCTTCTGTCTAGTGACATGGATCCATAAATAAGATGTTCCATAAACAAGATGTTGCATTTCACATGACTGGACATTTTTACTGACTGCCTAGAATGGTCCTCCCCCTCACCTCTACCTCCTGGCTCCCTTCATTTCCTTTATGTCACAGATAAAAGCCCACCTTCTGCATGTACCCTTTCTTGATCCTCCTCTAGTAGCCTCTTCCCTCTGCTGAATATTTCCAATTTATCCTGTATGTAGTTTGTACTTAGTTGTTTGAATTTCATGCTTTTTGAGCAGAAAGATTGGTTTCTAATTTTTTTCATAAACATAACACTTGGAACAGTGCTTATCAAATAATAGGTATTTAATAAATGTTTGTTGATTCAGTGATAATGGAAATAGATTGGAAATGCAGGGGCAGAGGTTACCAAGAGAGCATAAGGAGTTGAGGATACCACCTACCTGGTGAGCATAGGTGACTGGGAGAATGGGAATGTGCCTGGCAGAAATAGTGGTTAGAGTTTAAGAAGTTTATGTGATATTGACAATGTCAAAGGCTGCAGAGATATCAAGAAGGATGAGAATTGAAAAAAAAAGCCATCAGATTTGACAATTAAGAAATCCTTAGTAGCTCTGGAGAGAAAAATTTCAGTTGAATGATGAGTCTGAGAATCAGGCTGCAGAGTTAAGAACAGAATTTGAGGAAAGCAATGGAAGCATCAATTATAGATGACTTTAAGAAGTTTAGTCAAATGGGAGGACAGATAGAAGAGGATAGCTAGCAGGGATGGACAGGTCAAGTGAAGATTTTTTTTTTTTTAGGTAGGGGAGACATGAGTATGTTTCTGGAAGAAGAGAAGAAGCTAGTAGACATAAGGTTGTATATGTAGAGGGGTCTGATTTTATAAGGAGACCACATTTTTATGAGACAAGGGTGAAGGAAGAAATAGTGACAGAAGGCATCTGAGTGATCTGATATGAGGAAAAGGGAAAAAGAGGGAACTTTAGGTGATTAGTCTCATTTTTAAAAGTGAAATATGTGTTAAGATTCTCAGCTGAGAGTATTGTGAGAGGAGAAACTATGAGATGTTTTAGGAGGGATGAAAGGGTTTGGAATAGGCATAGTGGTGAATTAAATAATAAATCAATTAGGGAAGTATAAAAGGCATAGATTGCTACAGTGAAGGCCATGTTTATATCATGTAAAATAAAATTGTAGTGAATACAATCGAGGTGGTTTTTTGACTTTTTACAATTTCATTCAATAGCTCATGAATAGGAATGAAGGCAGAGCATGGTAGGAATGACCCAAGGCTGAGGCTTGGCAGGACAAAATCAGTGATACGGAAAGGGGGCAAGGGATTTGAGAGAAGACATGTAAATAGGAAATAATTCATTAAAGGGTTAAGAAATGGTATAAGAGTGTATCTAGTACAAGAGTGATGGCCTGGATAAAAACTGAAGGGTGAAGGAATTGGAGGTCCTAATAAGGATGAAGAACAGGGATAGGTGTTGGAAGGCAGAGAGAGAGAGAGGTCTACTGACAATAAATTGTGATCAGATAAAGAAAATTCATGAAGTTGGAAGTGGAACACTTATGGGTGATGGCAAGATTGGGAATATGGTCATTTAATCTTATGTGAGCCTGGACCTTCTCAAAATATCAAGCATAGACCTCAGGTTAGAGTCATCCAAGGGCAACAAGTAGCAGTGTGTAGCTGGAAAACTGAGTGTGAGGATGATAGGGTAAGGGAACTTTTATGGAATTATAGGAAAGTGAACAGAATACTAACAACATGATGACTTGGTAGCCTAGGTGATGACCTATACTTCTATCATCATTGTCATCATCATCATCATCACCACCATCACCATCTTTACATTTATGTAGTACCTACTATGTATCAAACACCACACTAAGTGCTTTACGAATATTATTTCATTTGATTCTCACAATAACCCGGGATATGGGTGCTATTATTATTTTCAATTTACAAATGAGAAAATTGAATCAGAAATTAAATGCCTTGCCCAGGGTCACACAGCTAGTAAGTGTCTGAGGTCAGGTTCGAATCCAGGTCTTATTGACTTCAGGAATTGTTCTTTATCCACCATGTCAACATTTAATTTGATATCTTTGGTAGTCTACAATCCTCCTATGATGCTGTATCAGAATGTAGAAAAGACTCCACTCTCACCCTATAGACTTGAAAGGCAGGTCCAACTTAGCTGATTGGTCACCAGGCAATACATTATTTTGGCTACAATAACTGATGGAGTTTTGATGTTGTTTTTGTTTTAGTAAGGTGAAGAAACTATACAGTTAGTATTGATAGAAAGAGTATTCCACTTACAACGAAATCATCAATCTTTGACCTGAAGTAAGCTGTAGTACTTTAAATAACCATCATTAAAAAAAAACAAAACAAAACAAAATGCTGCTACGAGTTCTCTATCATGATTGTACTTAAAGTGAAATATTCTAGGCCTTCCAAATGTTTGAGATTCTACAAGGTTTTATCTGGACGACTGTAGGATGTGAATAATGGAGACATTACCTCTTACATGTTAATACCATTGAAAAGAAGTGAAATGCTTTCAATGTTCAGGTTGAGCCAAGTAGCAGATGTTGAACCAGACAGTGAAAATTCTACAATTTCCTATTCTTTAGAGGAAGAAATTAAGGGCCACAGAGGTAAAGGGATTTGCAAAAGACCATACAGTGATTTAATTACTGGCAACTGTCTCATGAACATGGCTTTTCCCTTCTTTTGCTTCTGTTAGAAGCCATTCTAGTGCTAGAATGACTCCAGACCAAGACCCTACCATCTCATTGCATATATAGAAAAAAATGCATAAACATGAGGCTCTATTTTGCATTTTTCAAGAATTCTTAGAAATAAAGACTAGGTAGCATTTTTGATGCACAAGAAACAATCTGAATAGTGAGTCCCTCAGAAGCTGTAATCTTTTCAGAACTCAGCTTATTGAAAACAACAATAACAGTCACACATTTCAAAGGAGCCCAACTCAATATATTTGTTTTCCTTTAGACATGCAGATGTTGGAGGAAACCATGCATGAATTTGATTAGATCTTTCTAATTTTATCTCCATTGTACTATCTCTAGTGTTTGGTCATATGCAACTTGATAATTGTCTGGTTCAACATTTGCTACCTGGCTCAACCTGTACATGGAAAGCATTTCACTCCTTTTCAATGGGATTAACATGTAATAAGTAATGTCTCTATTAACGTCCTACATTCATCCAGATAAAAAGCAACTTGTTATGTACGAGCAATGTCAAAGCAGAAAGTCTGAAAATCTGATTAAAAAACATTTATGAAAATTCTAAAAGGGTGTCTTATAAAATTCTACTTCAAAGATGAAGGCTGCTTAAGTGTTATGCTGCAAAGCTTTGATGGATGTACAACTCATTGAGGGTGGGTACTTATTTTGCTAAAACCCATCCTTGCTATAATTTTGTCAACGTCTTTATGTTAATCCTTTATAGATAATCCACCCAGAACAATAGTCATCTTTTCTAGCTCTTTAATCATGGGATGGGTGGGTGGGTGTAAGTAGATAGTACCAAGGCCATATTTAGACTATACATTATCTCTTGCTCTGTGGCAGGTACCCATTTCCTTTTCATACATACCATTGATGAAATACTTTACTCAATTTCTTGAGTGCTTATCTGAGTTTTTAATATACTGCGGTCTGTTTAAAACTCACACATCTTTCTGATACCTTCTGGGTTATCTATATTTCTTAATCTTCTATGATTGAGACTAAAATATAATGAAAATCAAAGTTTAAATGATGCCCCTCTCTCCCCTCCTCCAAATTAGTAGACAGCCTTGGGAGTTGTGGTCAAGAAAATCACTCTAGTAGCCTAGGAGTGGAACTTTCTTGTTCTGCTTATTGAGCTATTGAAATCCTTTTCATCTCAGAACCATCTCTTGTGCCACCTCTTCCATGAATTCTTTCCTGATAACCCTTGAGCAAACTGAGTTATCACTCTTCAAGTTTCCTTATGGGAATTTGCCTAGATCTCTTTTGAGTTACTGCATTTTGTCATATTTTTTGGGGGTGGTAAGAATGTGCCCAAGACAAAATGGAGGCTTGGGTACAAAATCATCACTTTGATGCCTTCATTGGGCCCTATGTGTTCAAATATAATCTCTGTACAATTGACTTCCAATTTTAGGTCTTTACTTTTACCTGTCTGCTGGACAGCTCTACCTGAATGTCTGTGGTCATCTCCAACTCAATATAGGCATAATAAAACCCATTAATTTTTCCTCAGAACACATCCCTCCTCCAAATATTACAATTTCCTTTATGGGAATAGCCTTTCTTTCTTTCACCTTTTAGATAGGAGATGGTGAATAAAACACTGGATTTAGAGTTAAGGAGATCTGAGTTAAAGCCCATCTCAGACACATATCAGCTCTGTTACTCTTGGACAATCCTTTAACTTCTCTTATCTTCTATCTCCTTATCTCTACATACAGGATAATAATAATACCTATCTCACAGAATAGTTATGAGGAACAAATGGAATAACGTTTTAAAACATTTTCTCAGGCTTGAAACAATATACAAATGCTACCATCATCCTAATCCCATCCATCTTCATATTGTCAGTTATCTTACTTTTCCTTCTCTCTCAACCACCACAGACATTAAGTTGCCAAGTCTTATTCACTCTATTTCCACAATGCTTCTTGTATCTCTCATCTCACTCAGCTTCTACCTTAAAGAAACTTCTTGTCACTTCTCATCTGGATTAATTGCAATATCCTCTAATTTTTCTGTTCCAGTCTCTCCCTACTGTAATCAAACAACCAAATATATATTCCTGAAACCCAGATCTCACCATGTGGCTTCTGTACTCAAGCAGCCTCAATGACATCCTATTGCCTATAGAATAACACATACAATCTTTAGTCTGGCGTTAAGAAGACCCCCAGCTCCCTCTGTTCTTTCCAGGAAAATTTCATATCCTTCACCTTCAAGACCTTTCTGTTCCATGTAAACTGGCCTAATTGTTCCTCAAATGTAACATTCTATCTCATAGAATCCTAAACTTCCTTCAGAGCATGGCTCAGGTGCCACCTCCTTTGCAAAACCATTCCTGATTCTGCAGATGCTAGTGCTCTCTCCTTCTTGAATTACTTTATATATATTTGACATTTGTTTATCTGTGTGCATGCTGTATCCTCTTGTAGAATATAAGCCCCTTGAGGACACGGATAAAGTTTTTTCCCCCCCGATGACCTAATACAACACTTTGAACACAGTAATATTCATGTATATTTAGTAATGAATATATGTTTACTGAATTAAATGGTGTGCATGTCGTATCCACCATATTATAAACTTCTATAAATTATAAATTATTAGGTCAGTGGTTGTGTTGTTTTCCATCATTGTAACCCACCCAAAGGAGCTCAAAAAATGCTGGGGTGAATAGTAAGTGCTTAAGACATATTTGTAGAATTGAGCTAAACTGAATAACAGTTCAAATATGGAAATCCCACACTTTGGTCTCAATGACGTGGTCACTTTTACCAAGGCAGCCCATAACCCTTTCTATCTTCATAGATGTTCCATAGTCTGTTTGACCAAAAATGTCACCATCTGAGAGGCAGTCTTTTAGTAAGGAGGATCTCATTTACAGAGTTTCTTACATAATTCTGTCAGCCCAACTCTGGGATGTTGGTAATGGGATGATTATTATCCATATTCATAACCTTAGTAGAAATAAGGTAAAATGTATTAACTAGAAGGGACCTTTTAGAATTCATTTTGTTAAAGCTTTTCATTTTTTAAAAATGTTTTACTACTAAGACCCACGGAAGAGAATTGACATGTTCAGATTTGGACAGCAAGTTTGTATCTGGTCTCCAGGCAAATTCTCTATCCAATATATTGTGTTATTAATATAAGTTCAATTCAATACCCATTTATTAATTGAATTCTGCATGCCAGGCCCTGTGATAGGCAATAGGAACACAAAGATAAAAAGCGAAATGTCCCTTGCCTTAAGGGACTTACATTCTTCCTACAAACATTTATATAGATAAGTAACTAAATGTATGTGTCTACATGTATACGTGCACACATATATGTACATATACATACATACATATATGTATATATATTATATACACATATCTCTATGTTTGTTTTTATGTCTATCTGTAAAAATGTATCTATACATAACAAGCAATACAGAATAATTTAGAGGGTAAGGCTTTCTTCTGATAGAAGAAAGAATTCAGATTAATACTTAAAAGGAGCTATTCAAAATTGCATTTCAAATGGTGGACATGAAGAACAATATCATTTCAGGTATGGGGGTAGGGCTTCCTGTTCAAAAGCACAGAGACTGTCAATAGGAAACTGTATGCAGAGGAAAACAACCAGGCCAATTTGTCTGGAACATAATGTTTGTGGGTAGGGTTGCTTGTGTGAAGGGGAGGTGATAGCTAATGTGGAATCAGTCTAGAAAGTCTGGGGCATATCCAGACTGCGGAAAGCTTTAAATGCATACAAAAGATTTCATATTTTTATCACAGAGGGAACATAATACTAGACCTACAGAAGCCTCTGGAGTGAGAAAGTGACATGGGCAGATTTGTGTTTTAAGAACATCCAACTGAAAGCTATAACCACATAACACTCCATAAGACAATAAACTCTTCCCAGTTGAAAATACTCTCTTTGTCTTCTTGTTAGTTACTAATTTGTATTTTATGTTAGTGATAACTATGTATGGGGACATTTTAGTATAAGATTCATTCAGATAGCCGTGAAAAATGATTATTTCAATACTCTGTCCTACTTTTGTTATTTTTAGTGAAAGCGTGATAAAAATGGGACATATATAGAAAAAAAGAGGAGGGGGCCATTTTCTGACTTGTTGGACTACCCTAGCCCACAGAAACTCATGAAACTTTTCAAATGGCCTTGGGTATAAGGGGCTCAAGAAGATGGAATATCCAAAAGAGAAAAATTTGCTGATACAAATTCTAGTTATTTTTCCTATGGGCTTCCTGTTGCTAGCATAGGAGCATTTCAAAAAGAAAATAGCAATTGTGGACTTGTCAACCAGATAGACGGCCATATGATCATCTGTGTCAGCCCTACAAAGGCCTGCTATTTGGCATACTGGATAGAGTGCCAGTGGCCTGGAGTCAGGAATACTCCACCAATTCTAATCTGGCCTCAGATACGTATGAGCTGTGTGACCCTGGGCAAATCTCTTAACCCTGTTTGCCTCAGTTTTCTCATCTGTAAAATGAGTTGGGGAAGGAAACAACAAACCATTGTGGTATCTTTGCCAAGAAAATCTCAAATGGAGTCACAAAGAGTTAGTTGTGAATGGACAACAACAGCCCTATAAATCTTGAATCTGGGAAATTTCAGGTATAATTTCAAAATGATTCTACTTACAAAATTTTAATTTTTTTATTCAATGAATCTTCACTGTAAGACATGGGATGTCTGACTTGGCTTCAAGAGTCTTGGGCACCAGTCCCAGATCTGATGCAATCATGAGTAAATCCTTTAACTTTCTGAACTTCATTTCCTAATCTATGAAATTAGGGCAATTAACACTGTACTCTATACCTCATTCTTTGTGAGGAAAATGCTATATACACTTTCAAGTACTATAGAAATATGAGTGACAATGATTTTTTTCATTATGGATATTACAAGGAAAAATGTATTATAACACCTTTATGCTAACACACCTTCTTCAAACAAAGATATCAAGCATGTGAAAAATAAACAGCATGTGTTTAATGCAGGTTTAATAGTTGTAAATTAGTTTGAGAGAACAACAAAGAACAGATGCTGTCTTTATTGAAGAGTGACAGTATGTCTCATGATTTTGAGCTTTAAGGGACCTTAGAGATCCCTAGTACTATCTCTTCATTTTGTGGATGAAGATACTGAAGTCCATAGATGTGACTTGTTCAAGGTCACACAACTTGTGAGTAGAAGAACTGGGATTTGAATCCAAGTTGCTTGGCTCAAAATCTAGTTCTCTCTTGAGTACTTCACAGATGGCATTCCTAATACATATGCAGATGACCAAAAAAATCTTGACAGGCCAGAACACTGAGCTAAATTTAATAAAACTGAACTTACTTGATATATGTACAGAGTGTGATATTTGGCTTAAAATCACCTTCACATACTTAAGGTTAAGGATCCCTGTTTAGACAGCAGTTCATTGGGAAATCATCTAGAGTTTTTATTGTACTGTCAACTCAATATTAATAAATTAATGAATCATGTATTTCCCTTCCAGCCCTGTTCATGGCTTCCTCTGGAATTCAAAACCTTGTCTCCATGCCAAATACTTTAATTAGCATTTGTTTTGCACTTTCACCTCTTTATTTTGTCTTGTATCCTCCTATTAGAATATAAGGACTTTGAGTGCATGGATTGCCTTTCTTTTGTATTTTTGTTCCTAGTGCTTAGCACGTGCCTAGCACATAATAAGCATTTAATAAAGGCTTGTTTCCTCCTCCCTTCCTCTCTCCCTCCTTTCCTCTCTCCCTCCTTTCCCTTCCCTTTCCCTTCTTTTTCCCTTCCCTTCCCTTTCCTTTCCCCTTCCCTTCTTTTCCCCTTCCCCTTCCCTTCTCATTCCTTTTCCCTTCCCTTCCCTTCCCTTCCTCTTCCTTTTCCTTTCACTTTCCTTCCCCTTCTTTTTCCTTTCCCTTCCTTTTCCCTTCCCTTTCCCTTCCCTTCCCTTCCCCTTCCCTTCCCGTACTAAGCACCTATTATATGCTAGACACAGTCAGGTACTAGGGTGGTATGGAAACCAAGAACATTAGTTCATTCTTAGGCTACATTAAGAGAAGATTATCTGGCATTACAGAGATAATTGTCCTGGCCACACGAAATTCTGTGTTCAATTCTGTTTTAGACATTTTATGAAAAGCATCAATAAGCTAGAGTCCATCCCAAGGAGTATAATCATCATGGCGAAGGCTCTTGATAAGAATGGTTAAAGGAACTCAGAATAGCGTAATTTGAGAGTTGGAAGGAACCTCAACAACCATCCTGTCCTATTTCTACCCAAAATAAACCTTCACTATAAATACCTAATAAGTAGAATGTTCCTGCTTGTTCTCCAAGAACACAACAAGTCTCTACGATATATTCCAGTTTTGGATAACCCACGTGGTTGAAAATCCACCCCCCCCCCAATGTATTTTTTCCCCAGCCAATGAACCCAAATTTGTCTTTTTGTAAACTTCATAGGGTTTAACATAATACTTCTGTTCTCCATAAGAGTGTATATACTTGTGCTGGACTCCAGTAGCACAATAAAAAACAAAACAAAACAACAAAAAAACAAAAACACTGTGTAAATGTCCTAACAAAGAAATTTCTCCAGAAGTAGAATGCTTTTCCTCCAGGAGTGGGTGATGAATTCCCCCATACCAGAAGTCTTCATATAAAACTCGTGTATGTCAGAGAGCAGATTCCTTTCCTTCTAACAGTTGGACCAGGTCTCTGAAGTAACTGCTAATTCTAATCTTCTGTGCTTCTGTCTTACAGAAGAAGCTAGATGTATGCTTATACCCACCCGTGCATGTTTCTATTGCCTTCTGCGGTCCTGCTATAGCACAAATTCTGCCAGTAAGTAATTGTGCAGCATTCCCATTAAAGCCTCTGTAAAGAATTTGCACTTTGTAGATCTTATGGTACCGTGGGGTTCTTGGAGTGATAACTGAGATTAATTAGCGTCCCTGGCAAGAGCAATGATTTTATAGCATTAGAGTCAAATGATGACAACTTTCATATTTCCTCAAACTCTGGGTCACAGGGTAGACAGTTGGACTTTGAATATTCAAGGCCTGAGAATTTTTTTCTCAATCATAAATATGCTGCCTTTCATCATGGTTATTGTTCTTTCACTTGTCTGTTCCAGAAACACATAATTGTGTTTATATTTCATAGAAAGTTGCCTAGCTTTTCCTTCTATCAGCTTGCCTCTGCAGACTCCAGTCTGTTAGTTCTCATTTTATTTTTGTGGAGTTTTCATTTCACGGGTGTGAGCTAGGGAAAAGGAGGGAGGTAGAAGCAGATGGTTGTCACCAGTTTGGGGCCACAGTTGAAGATAACAGTGTGACTGATACTACACAGCAGAACATGTCTGACAATAAGTGCTAGGAGGAAGGAGGCTTGTGGGATGCTCAGAGAGAGGATTCTTTTGAAAGGGGAGTTTGAAAAAAAATCAAGATCCAATTCTGTGAACATCTTCTGGGTTTCCAAGGAGTCAAGGGAGGAAACTATTAGGGTGGTGTTTCCACCAGCAGCTAAGCTAGAGAATTGTTTAGCATTCTAATTTCAAGATTGAATTTATCTAGAAAAGCACTGGCTTTGAAGATTCGTTCTTCAGTCTTTAAAGTCATGTGTGACTCTTCTTGGCAAAGATACTGGAGCAGTTAACCATTTTCTTCTCCAGCTTATTTTACAGATGAGGAAACTGAGGCAAATATAGTTAAGTAACTTACCCGGGGTCACACAGCTAGTAAATGTCTGAGGGTAGACTGGAATTCAGGCCTTCCTGACTCCAGGCCTACTGCTCTATCCACTGTGCACCCTAGCTGCCCTGTTTTGAGGTTAGAAGACCAGTATTCAAACTCCTCCTCTATCTCTTATTAGCTGTGTAGCCCTGGGCAAGTCACTTATCCTCACTTGGCTTCAGTTTTCCCATTTGTAAAGTCAGGGGACAGACTCAGTATTCTCTAAACTCTTTCTGGGTTCCAAGTCCATGAGTCCATTCATAAGTTCATAGAAAGGCAATATGGTGAAGTGTAAAGCAAACTAGACTTGTAGTCAGGAAGACCTGGCTTCGAATCTCAGTTCAGATATTTACTATGTGAGCTAAAGCAAGTTGCTTAACCCTGTTGTGCCTCAGTTGCTTCATTTGTAAAAATGAAATGATTTGATTTGATAGCCTCATAGGTTCCTTGTAGCTCCACATGTATGATTCTGTGATTTAAAGATCATCTGAAAAACTGGGGAATTGGATTAGATGCTCCTTCTAGTTTTAATTCCTATGAATTTAAGGTATGAATACTCAACTACTGGCTCTGGGCTATACTACCCTATATTTAGAACTGGAATAGACTTTACAATTCATCTAATTTACCCTCTTCATTTTATTTTTATTTTTTTTTAAATTTTAGACAAATATTAAAACTTTAATACATAATAAGAAAAGAAAAAGAAACATTATAAGCTTAAATATAAAATAAGAAAAGAAAAAAATGTCATATGCACAGCAGTACATAGGAGAGGATTCAAAATATATAGCAAAAACTTACCATTTCAAGGAAGCCCGTATAATAAATACTGTGCGTTAAGTTGAAAACTGCCCTTTTCTTTGTTTCCTTGTAGGTTTTCTTTTGTTCTCTGTGTTGCAACAATCCGCTAGCAGCTGCTGTAGGCGTATAAGACCCACCAACAACCAGCACACAGAAAGCTGCCAACACAGGTTCTTTAGATCTGCTTTACTAAGGAAAGCAATGTTAAGGGGTTAACTATCTTACTTTAATCCACCATACAAATATCTTTCACTTAGTTCAGGGGAAAAAGCCAGCACCCTGAACTTCAGAGCAAACACAAAGAAATTACGAACATCAACAGACAGACCTTGTCTGATTCAAATCTCAATGCCTAGTTACCAGGGTTGAACAAAATCCCAACATCCGGGTGTTCAAGCTGGAGGGCTCTTAACTACAGCTGCCCAGAGTCTCCACATCAGCACACCGCCAAGACTGAAAGCCCTAAGCAAATAGCTCTGCTCTCCCTCTTTATACAGTTTTCAGAAGTGATCAAATGTCATCTGAGCCACCAGAACTTAAGCTCTTACTATTGGCTCTGGTCTTAGCAACTCCCCTTAGGATTCTGAGGGTTTTATGCCCACACAGGCTTAGCACCTAGTAGATAGGGTTTGAGCCTGGGGCTTAGCACCTAATAAGACTCAATCGAAGACACCCGACTTAATTGATATTACACTCTGCTGTACACTTTTTTAACTTTTTTTTCCCTTTCTTCCCCTTCCTCCCTGCTCCCCACCACTCCTAGGCTACAATTGGGCATGGATATATTTATATATGGGTATTGATACACACACACAGATACACACACATGCATGCATATAGAAACATATACTTTTCCTAAGAAATTTTACTCCTAATCTTGTTTTTATGTTTGTGCATATCTCTTTTATTTCCTATTTCTCCTAACTCCTCTACTTTACTTCTACCTGCTACCTTGCCCTCCTATCGTTCAACCTACCCCCACTCTAGCAATCCCTCCCTTCCCCTCACATTCTCCTAAATCTAAACACCATTTTGTACACCCCTTTGAACTATTCCTTGCCCCTCCCCTCTAAGGATCCCTCCTTCATTCTCTTCGCCCATGCCCTTGGAGTTTTATCTCGTTTTGTAAAAATTTAGATGACTTTTAAACTCTTCTAGATATATTTCTACTTTCCTCTCTTAAGCACATTCCAGATGAAAGCAAGTTTCCAGTACTAACAGAACCCCTCCCCCCATCTAATTCCTCTGTATTGATTCTTCCTCTTGTACCTCATTTATATAAGATAATTACTCTTTTAGCTGTTCTTGAATGGTTTTACTTTTTAAAGATATATCATACTCAGATCTGCCCCAATCTTTCTTATAAGCTACCTAATAACTAGTAACAATCTGAGACATAGGTTTTACATTTTCCATACATAAAAAAAAATAAACATTCTATCCTTATTGAGTCCCTTGTAATTGGTCACTGATATGTACCTTATATTTCTCTTGGCTCTTGTATGTCAAATCTTCTATAAGTTCAGGGTTGGTTTTTTTTTTTTAATAGAATCCTGAAAGTCTGACAGCTGATCAAATGTCCTTTTTTTTCCATTCAAAATTATGCTTAGCTTTGCTGGGTATGATATTTTTGGCCAGAAGCCCAGTTCTTTTATTCTTTGCTATAGTGTTCCAAGACCTGTGATCTTTTAGTGTCACCAACACTAGGTCTTGTGTGATTCTAATTGTGGTATCATCATATGTAAATTGTTTTTTTCTTGTTTGTCATAATATTTTGTCCTTGATTTGGAGGTTTTGGAATTTAACTAGAATATTTCTGTGATTTTTCCTTGTATGATCTCTTTCAGGTGGTGATCAGTGGATTTTTTTTTTCTATTTCTACTTTCGCCTCTTGTTCTGATATGTCAGAACAATTTTCTTTAATTATTTCTTGTATTATTGTATCAAGATTCTTTTTTTATCAGAACTTTCAGGTAGTTCAATTTATGTTTTCTCTTCATGATCTGTTCTCTAGCTTTGTTGTTTTTCTTACGAGGCATTTCACATACTCATCTATTATTTCATTCTTCATATACACACACACATATGTGTATATATATATATATATATATACACACACACACACACATATTTTTATTTCTTCAACTCTTATAACTTTGATTTCCCCTTGCTCAATTCTAATTTTCAAGGAGTCATTTTCTTCATTAAGATTCCAATCTCCTTTTCTAATTGGTTAGCTTTCTTGTCATAATCTTGTTTTTCTTGTATTATTTTTATTTTTTCCTCAATCTCTCTCATTTGATTTGTTCTTCCTCATTTGATTTTGAAAGTATTTTTTTAAGTTCTTCAATGAATTCTTTTTGGGCATGTGACCATTTGATATTACTCTTTGGTGTAGAAGAGGGTTTCTTTGCTTCAGCAGTCTCCTATGAGGACCAACACACGTCTTCTCTATTCCCATAATACCTTTCAATGGTTGGATTCTTTCCCCTCTGCCTGTACATTTTTTTTGTAATAATTTAATTTTATAATCACCTCTAGACCCTGGGTATGGAGGATGGCACCTCTGGCCTCCGATCCTCTTCAGTTCTCCCCTTTGACCTTGAACTCAAACCAAGACCTCCAGCCTCCTGTAAGTGACTGCAGCCAGCAGTGTCCCCATCCCACTGCTTTTGCGCTCACCAGTGAGTGCTGGTTTCTTCTCATCCCTGCCACTCACCACCGCACAGCTGGTGCTGGTGTTCATTGCCAGCAGAGGTTCCCTAGATCTTCCCCAGGTCAGACGCTCAACTCCCCTAAATGTCTGGGGGTAAAAGTTCCTATGGCCACAGCAAGGCAGCCTCCGAACCCAGCTAACCTCAGGGCTTGCTGCTTCTTATTGAAGTAGACCCTAGCCTGGATCTGTTTGTTGTTCACAGGAAGGAAATCTAGTCCTGAGATTTTTCTTCATATCTTCTTTCATTGTTCCAAGAAGATTCCTGTTCTTCCCCTACTCTTATTTGTTTTCACAGCTTTATGTTCACCTAGAGTCACTTTTTATCACTTTTGTGGAGGAAAATCTTAAGAGCTTGAAATTTCCTGACCTAGTCCACCACCTTCCCAGAATCCCCTCCTACCCTCTTCATTTTATAGAAGAGAAAATCAAGGGCCAGAAAAATTGAAGGTTTGTTATGAGGTAGAAAAGGCAGAGTCAGTCATATTTGAACCTAAATCTCCTGACACAAAAGCCAGTATTCTTTCCAGTGCTATGGTGATGCTTCTGACATTTCTGCATATTAGGGGCTGTCAGCTTTGCAATTTTCTAAGCACTTAAACTCTGCTAATTAAAAACTGAATTTTGCTCACAAAAAAGAATGACATATATTTTTGAGAATTAGAAAACATATGAGATTTTGGAGAAAACCATAGCTCAAAAGTGAATACACAAACCTAGTACCAGTTAAGGCTACCAATCCTATGAGAAAATACAAATGCCTCTACAGTGACACCTTAGGATTTCTTTTCTTGGCTTTTCTTATTTCTGTATGACCCTGTAAACCTTGCCTGACTACCTGTTTTTCTCTGCTACTGCCTAGCTCTTTGTGACTACAAGCAATGGATTTCTTCTTTCTGGTTCCCAGCGACTTCATTTGTAAAATGAGGGAGTTAGATTAGATAAATTCAACAGTGCTTCTGACTCTGACAATCTCTAACAATAACATCTTATTAGCACACACTCATTTCCTCTTGGTCCACATACCAGCTCCATGAGTTAAAGAGTAAGAATTCTGTTTCCTTCATTTTCTAGATGTGGAAATAAGCTCAGAAAAATTCATTGACTCATCCAAGATCACAGAACTGGCAAATAATGTGCTAGGGACTTGGACCCACAACTCTGGACTCTCCAGCATCCTTGCCATTGCACAATTATAGATTCCAGTTCATAGAATGTTACTAAAGAAGAGCGCTGTTGTTGGTCAGTTATTTCAGTTGTGTCTGACACTTCGTGACCCCATTTGGGATTTTGTTGGCAAAGATACTGGAGTGGTTTGCCATTTCCTTCTCTAGCCCATTTTACAGATGAGGAAGTGAGGCAAACAGGGTCAAGTGACTTGCCCAGGGTCACACAGCTAGGTAAGTGTCTGAGGCCAGGTTTGAACTAAGGTCTTCCTGACTCCAGATCCAGCATTCTATCCACTGCTCCATCTGGCTTTCCCAAAGCAAAGAGTATATGGATACAATATCATGATTGCCTATTTTTCTATACACACACATGTGTGTATGCACACAAACATGTATGTGTGAATATATGTATGTACACAAGGATTCATTATATAAACATGTTTGAATGTGTCTATATTCACATATACCTAAAGTGTGCAATGTACACACATGCATGCATATATACACCATACACATGCACACTGCAATATGTATGCATATATATACATGTAGCATACATATACACAGTACATATACACATATATTTATATGCACATGCATACATAATCCCACTACCTCCCCTGCCTCGGGTCTGGTGGAGTTTTTATATAGTTCAAAGAAGACAGAAAAGAATCTGACTTTCCTGGTAAACAAACTCTAGATCATGATTGAAGTTAGAGGTTATTAGCAACAAAATGTGACAGAGATAATCAAAACAATAGGAAGGAAGAATAGGTATTCTAGAAAGGTTTCAGGGGCAGTAGAGAAACAGCCTTCTTTACGAAACTAAGAAAGAAAATTTTAAGAAATAATTAAAAAAGAGACTTAAAAGAAAAAAAAATCAACGAGCATGGGTAAACATAATCAATGAATAGAATACAAAACTAAAAATATAAGAAAGTATCCTACCTTAAAGGAGTTTATAAATCAAATATAACCTATATATCCACAAATTAGAAAATAAAATGAGACCATAGTAATCTAAGTGAAAACAGCAGTAAAATACAGCCAATTCAGATTAATTACAATGACCAGTCTTGGTCCCATAAAAAAGAGGAGGACACATAGAGCTTATTTCCCTCCTCCTTGTAGTTTGTACCTAAATAATTTTAAATGGCCATATATTAATTTTTTTCTATCAATTTTAATTGTGTTGTTTCCCTCTGGACATTCCTGGAAGGCCTTCTAGAATTCTGGGTAACTCTCAAGGCTATGCAGACAATTCTCTCAGTCCACCAAAATCTCCGCGGCAGGTCACCACATCACTCAACATTCACTCATTGAGGTCTAGTGGCTCCTTATTTCCTGCAGGATAAAAACATAAATGCCCTCTTGATCATTTGAAGTCTATTATAGCTAAGTGCCTTCCTCCCTTTCCAATCTTGTCATAGCTTACTCCCTTCCACATGCTCTGTGTTCCAGAGCTATTGGCCTCCTTTCCGTTTCTCCCGTGTCTGCATGCCTTCATCTTAGCTCTCTCCCATTCTTTAAAAAGTTCTTCCTTTTCCCTCCACTTCCTGGCTTCCTTAGCTCAAATTAGACATTCTGCATGAAGCCTGTACTAATACTCACCACTACCAGTTCCTGCCTTCTGAAATGACCTTCCTTTTCATTCTACATCTTTTACATGTACAATTTTTTTATACATTGTCTCCCTTAGAATGTGAACTCCTTAATTAATAATAATAATAATGATAATGATAATAATGGCTTTATAATACTTTAAGGTTTACAAAGCACTTTGTAAATATTACCTCATTTTATCCTTAAAACAACATTAGGAGAAAGGTGCTATTATTATCCCAATTTTACAGAGGAGGAAACTGAGGCAGACAAAGGTTAAGTGACTTGCCCAGGATTATAGAGCTAGTGTCTAAGACTGGATTTGAAATCATATCATGTTGACTAAGGTCAGGGCTGTCCAACCTAGGTTATCTGAGGGCCACATTAAAATAATTATTCAAGGGCCACGCCCAGAATAAAAAATACATCATACTAATAGAAAGTGGGGGAACTCGCATCATCAATATGACAGGCACAAAAGCAAACACAAAACAACAAAGAGACAACACAACAGTATAAAGGTAGGTGCATACTGACTAGTCTGCATCGTACAGATGGAACGCATCCCATAGATTGATTGAAAATTCCGTCCCTAATACTGCTTAAAAACACCAAAGAAAATTAACATCAACAAGATTATTTAATAGTGATGGAATTTAAAAATCTAATACGCACTCCATGCAAATTATTATTTTATTTTTTCACTCGTGAAAATTAAAACCCACAGGGGGGCTGCATAAAATACTGCAGATGCGGCCCTTGGGATTTATTTTCGACAGCCCTGGACTAAGGTCATGAGCTCTAACCATTGTGCTGCCTAGCCTTGAGAGACTGCAACAGAGTAAACCATTTATCAGTTCTCATTGACTGACTTGCATTGTCTCTGGGAGAGGATCAGTAATACCATAACCAAGGTTGGGAGCTCTCCCGGCAGATTGTTGCCGTTGCTGTTATAGTTGTTGTTGAGTCATATCTGATTTTTGTGACTCCATTGGGGGTTTGTTTGGCAAAGATACCAGACCAATTTGCCATTCCCTTCTCAAGCTCACTGTACAGATCAGGAAACTGAGGCAAATGGGATTAAGTGACTTGTTCAGGGTCATACAACTAGGAAATATCTGAGGTCAGATTTGAAGTCAGATGTCACCTGGAAGTAAATATGAGAATGACCGATGCCAGCACACCAAGACTCCAACAGTTCCCCTTCCCATTGGTAGACAGCGGTAAGTGGATTCCACTTCACTGAGTACTGAATACAGAAGAATTACCACTTGTCCCTGGGTAAATATTTATTTGAAGGGTTACTAAGGGTGAAGGTACTGCCTGTTACCACACTCTTCTCTGAAAACAGCAGGGTACAATGTTAAGAAGCTGGACTTAATCGGCATTTATTTTCCATTGCAATACTGACTGTGAAGATGATACCAAATCAAGGCACCCAGCAGTGACTGACAGATATATTCCCAAGTCCAACTGTTTGCTGGAAGATTGAGAGGCTCTAGGCAGGTCCAGAAGGATGTTTTTAAAAAAGCTCTGTTGTATCCTCCTTCCTCCCCTCTAATTCCTCCCTGTGAGTCCAAGAGCCTTTATATCATGAAGGGAAAGCACCAGGTTTCACCCATCTCAATCCAACATGTGATTTCTGGTCACACTCTGCATATTAGCATTTCCAAGTTAAACAACTGTTTACTTCCTTTCTAAAATTTAGAGCTAGCCTGAGGTCAGGAAGTAATTTGCTAAAGAGAAATAGGAGGGTCATAGTTCTTTAGACCTATTTCCATGAATCTCTTTCCTCACTCTGCCAGGCCCTGGCTTCAGAGAAGACCTTTCTAATAGAGATTGCATAGAAGAATCAAGTCATTTGTTCTCCTTAAAAGCTTTATTTGCAGCTTAGGACATGATTTCTTTAGTCTGCTTTCTTTTAGAAAGAGCAATATCTTATATTTCTTTGGCACTTTTTAAGAAGTGTATCCTCATTTTATAGACATTAAATCTGAAGTTCAGAGGAGTAGGAAGACAAGGAAGAGGAAGAAGGGAAGGAAAAGGAGGAACAAGAAGAAGAGGAAGAAAAATCCCTTCGTTCAAACAGTTTAGACATAAAAGAAAGTTGAAAAGTGAATCCTCAGGTGGGGAGATGAGAAAGTACCCACGTAGGGGCATGGTGAAGGTATTCAGAGTCAGGAATAGAGAGACCCAGGAGAGAAGTGAAGGCATAAGTAAGGCTAGCTTGGTTACTTCCACAAAATAGAGGTTGTGGACCAAATTCATTAATAGGAGTTGGGTGTCAAAGGGAATGAGGCATCATCTAGGGTCAGCAGGCTCTCAGGAAATGATTCTAGATTCAGGAGCAGAAAGGAATGAAGAGATCATAAGATGCAATATAGACACATAGTTTTTGTTTTTTTGTTCAAAGATAGCATAGAAATCATGTAAACTAAGTATCTCTTTTCTAAAATGAAGTAGCAGAGGCTCAGATTAATTGACATGTCCAAGGTCACGCAGGGAGTAAATGGTAGATCCAGGATTTGAGATCAGGACTTCTACAAATATAGTGCTCTAAAATCCATGTTTATTGTTTCTATGACTAGTGTTCTTTCTACTTCCAATTATATTCTCTTACTTCATCCTTTCCATCATAGAAACCTTTTCTTCAGCATAACAGTTTATCTTCTCAGTGCAAGTTTATTTATCCAGTCATCTTTTTATCACAAGGGTAAGGAATTCACACAAAAATCTCTCTCAGAGTCTGAAGGAATGGGGGGGGGTACTACAAACTAAAATGTGTAGGTGCGAGACTCTGTTTTAAGCTGTTATTTCAAGAAATTCCAGGATTGGAAATGTATGAGGTTAAGGATTTTGTTGTCCTTCGATCTTTTTCAGTTGTGTCTACCTCTTTGTCGCCTCATTTTTTTTTTTGTTAGCAAAAACATTAAGTGGTTTGCCATTTCTTTCTCCAATTCATTTTACAAATGAGGAACTGAGGCAAACAGGGTTAAGTGACTTTCCGGGGTCACACAGCTTGGAAGTGTCTGAGGCCAGATTTCCTATCAGGAAGATGAATCTTCTTGACTTTATCCACTGTACCGCCCAGATGCTCCTTTATACATACTACAGAGTTGAGGCTGAGGATACATTATAGGAAAAATAAGCCAGCATAGTACAGTGGTAAAAGTACTGGACTTGGGAATCATGGGACAGGGGTTTGATTTTCACTCTACCACTTATGTCCCGTGTGACCTTGAGCAAAACGCATAAATGCTTTTGGCTTCAGTTGCTTTATCTGTTAACATAAGGACGTTGTATTAGATGATCTCTAAAATCCCTTTTCCATTTTAGGCACCTGACATACTAGAATCTTATGAAATTAAACCTTTCCTAGATCCTTGTACTTCCCTATTAGACTGAAATTTAGGGTTTTTTTTATAAATTATTTTAACAAATTCAAAAATTATTTATTATACACCAGTTATTTCAACCTTGTTCTGGGTGCTAAGGGTAGGTACAAAGACAAGACCAAGCATAGTCTTAAATCCCTTAGGAAAAGTACAAATCCATTTGGGAATGAGGCATTATGTGATATATGCTTGATCAAAATGTATAGTCTAGGCAGATTCTAGAAGTTTAGCTGGGTGATCAGAGAAGACTTCATGGAGGAAGCAGAATCTCAGTGCAAAGTGGTAGGAGGAAAAGGATTTCAACAAGCCAAGAGAGTCTGAGACAGGGATAACAATCACATTTGCACTGGAAAACAGTCTAGAAAATTCAGGATGAGTGTGAGGACAAGCAGTTATTCCTCCCCCCCCTTTTTTTTTTAAATTTTAACTGTATGAGAGTGGAGAAACAGTGAATTAATACTGTAGAGTAAAAATCGAACCCCTGTCCCATGATTCCCAAGTCCAGTAGTTTTACCACTGTACTATGCTGGCTTTTAAAAACCTTTTCCCTCTGCCATATTCCATTGTTGACACACACTGAGTTAGCAATCCAATCAAAGCTCCCAATCTTTTTCAATTAAACTATTATCTAGCCCACCTTATCTTCTAAAATTGATGTGGATTAATTAAAGCCAAATATATAATTTTATATTGATTTCTATTATGTTTCCCCTCAACAGAAGCAACACAATATTACATACTGTTGAAATCTTTTGGGATATTTGTTTTCTTTAGGGAGAATGGGTTAGAAGTATGACCCTCTGACTCTCAGTTAATCCAAAACAATTATTATTCATGCTGAGTCTGTTCAGTTTCCCTCTCAAAGTCATGGTCAAAATTACTGAATCATAGTAGATGTCAGCTTATGAGATCACAGGATTTACACCTAAAAGGCAACATTCAGATAACCAGTCTAGCACCTTCATTTTATAGCTAATGTAGATAATTGAGACAGGAAAATAATGAGCTTGCTCAAAGTCACCAAAGTTCTAAGTAGCAAACCTTGACTAATATTTTTGAAACCCTCCCCCCTATTGCATATTAGACTTGGAAAGACACTTAACATTTGTCACTTCATATTATTCTGCCAATCAAGACCATCTGGCTGCTTTTCTTTTCTTTTTCTTTCTTTTTTTTTGCCATTAAGATAGTGAAAAAAATTGCCACTTTTGCAGTCGGATTGTGCCTGGCTTTTGAACTTGTGAAGCTTTGCTGTCTACCTAGTAAAGAAACACCTTTTGAAACCTGCTAGAGAAAGTGATATTTCCAAAGCTCAAGAAAGTGTGAACTCTGCCACTGAGCACATTATGCAGCTCCACTGTCACAAGATTTGGTATTTAATTCGAACGTTGATAGTGCTCATTGAAAAGAAAAAGAAGAAGAGGAGGAAATATCAACTGGAAGGCAATTTTCACATCGAGAATTTTTATTATTACTAGCAAAGCACAGAGTCAGCTTACTGCATGGTTCAGGCAAATAGTATGGTATAGGGTAGTGATCCCCAATGTGGGGGCTATATACCCCCAGAGTGCTCAGCTAAGATTCTAAGGAGGCTGTAATCAATAGGATTTCTCAATCAGAGAGTAGAAAGATGGATTGTATCTCAGCCTCTCTCATTGCCCAACTATAGGCTTGTTTCCACTTCCAGCTTCACCCAATTATCTCGCAACACTTTCCCACTCCACCCCTTGTCAGAACTGGCCTTTCTTCTGGCATTGGACTCTCAGTGTGGCAATAGCTTAACTACGACCCCACACCCTGTCCCTAAAATTATCTCTTTGCTCACAACTGTCAGTGAGCAAGGCATGGCTCTGGGGCAGGGGTTGGTGAGTAAGAATCCTGCTGTCTTACCTAGTTTTTTGGTGGATCAGTATGAATCACATAGGACCAGAAGTCATGGATAATCTACACTGTATATCTAATTATAGGATTTCTCTCTTTACTATTCCTATTCTTCATCTCGACTCCCCTGTTATGGTCAGTGGCTCTATCATTATTCCTGTTATCCAGGTTCAAAACCCTGATAATAGCTCAGTCTTCCTCATTCTTCATGTCAAAAACGATTGCCAAATATTGTCTTTTCTACCTCCTCAACATCTCTCTATATTCATCCCCTTCTATCTACTTACCTCTTCTTCAGACTCTTAATGCCCTTCTCCTGTATTATCATGAGAGTCCCTTAATTGGTATCCCTACCTCCAGTCTTTCCTAACTCTGGTAATACATCCTCTACACAGCTGCCACACGGATATTCCTAAAACACAGATACAAATATGTCATTCCTCTTTGTTGTTCTTTTTGCTGTTCAGTCATTTTGGTTATATCTGACTCTTTATGACCCAATTTTGGGTTTTCTTGGCAAAGACATTGGAGTAGTTTGTCATTTCCTTCTCCAACTCGTTTTACAGATGAGGAAACTAAGACAAACAGGTTCACATAGCTAATAAATGTCTGAGGCCCAATTTGAATTCAGGAGGATGAGTCTTCCTGACTTCAGGCCTGGTACTCTATTAACTGCACTACCTAGCTGCCATTTCTCTACTCAATAAAATACAGGAGTTCCTTATTGATGCTAAGACAAAATATTATTTCAACATGTAATGACAATGCTGTTTGCCAGTACTGTGGCTGTGCAAGGCCAATAACATCAGCACATAGGACGGTTGCTATGACAGGTTCTTTGATCTGCTTTTCTAAGGAAAGCAACTTTAAGGGGTTAACAATCTCACTTTAATTAAACATACATATATCATTCACTTAGTTCCAGGGAAAAAGCCAGCACCCTGAACTTCAGAGAGTATACAGACAGAAATTATAAACAGAGATAATTAAAAACAGAGCAAATAACACAATTCAACAGACAAGCTTTGTCTGATCAAGATATCACATGCATAGTTACCAAAAATAGAAGCATCAACATCTGGGTTTTCAAAGGTAGGGGGGAGAAGGGGACTGCTTCAAAGGCTTACCCAGAGTCTTGTCACCAACACTCTTTCAGTGATTGTGCCCCCAAAGGCAAAACAATAACCTCTGAGTTTATATACCCTGTTCAGGTCCCTGAGCTTACTTAACAAAAAGCCTCACACCTACTTAGCAAAAGGGTGTGGGCCTGCCTCTAATTAGGCCTCCCTTTGTTGGCCCCGCCCAAGGCCTATTCAATGGGTGGGAAAGATCTTTCACTTACAGATTGGCCTTACATCCTTTTAAATTTCTATCTTGTGCATGTTATGTAATATAAAGAAACATTAATACAGTAATACATTGGGTAATTTAAATATAAGTAACTATATGTAAAATGGGTACATGTGAATGTTTTTAGTGATAGGAATGTGTAATCAGAAAAAGTTTGAAAACAAATGATATGGGGGCAGTTAGGTGATGTAGTAGACAGAGCACCAGTCCTGGAATCAGGAATACCTGAGTTCAAATTGAGCCTCAGACACGTATTAGCTGTGTGACCCTGGGCAAGTGATTTAACCCCAACTGTTTCAAAAAAAAGAAAGGACATAAAAAAGAAAACAAATGATATAGTAGATTGAGTAATGGAATTGGTGTTAGGAATGCCTGAGTTCAAATCCCACCCTTGATAGTTATTAGCTATGTGACCATGAGAAAGTCACATTTGCAAAATGGCAAAATGGCAATAATGATTCATGTAGTATAAAATGCAACATGGATTATTCAGTGAGTTAAAGAAGATAATCTACGTAAAGTACTATGTAGACTTTAAAACTCTACATATATAAAAATAATAAATATTTTAAGTGGGTGCTATATAAAGAACTGTTACAAATATTGCTATTAATCCTACCAGCTGTTTTTCATTTGTTCTCATTGCTGAGATTAAATTAAAAAAAAAAAAAACTATAGTGCGTGTGTTATGTGAAAGGCTTAGGGCTTGATATTCCAGAAACAAAGATTAAAAATGATAAACTCCCTGTTATCAAGGTCATTATGGTCTACTGTGAGGGGGGTGGGGTGGGAGAAGATGGAAGTATGCAAGTAAGCATAATACATGGTAGGTAATGATAAGGAAAAAAAAAAGATCTACAAACACAATGGTCTGGGAAAATCTGAAGGAGTGCCTGATTCAATGGGTAAAGGTGACTATTAGGAACCATTTCACACAGTTACAAGTGAGTTGAGTCTTTAAGGAAAAGAAGAATTTTCAATGGCATTTGGGAAGATGGACCATGTTCTAGGTATGAGTACACATGCATTCATAAAACCAGGAAGGAAAAAAATGTCAAGGAGTGGTAGGTAGTTCAGTTTGTTTAGAATGTAGAACGTGTTAATGGCAACCAAGTGAAATAAGACAGAAAATGGTCATTACAGTGAGATTCTTGAAAGCCTTAAATGGCGGTCTCAAATAAATAACAATGTTTGCCAACATTTATATAGGACTTAATATGCGTCAGGCATTGTGGTAAGTCCTGTACAACTACTTTCACATTTGATCCTCACTACAATCCTGGGAAGCAGGTGTTGCCATCATCCCCATTTTACAGATGAGGAAAGTGAGGAATTATAGAAGTTAAGGGACTGGCCTAGGGTTACACAGCTAGTGAGTATCTGAGGCAGAATTTGAAAGGTCTTCCTGACTCCGGGCATATGCTCTATTATCCACGTAGCTAATAGATACCATATAGAGAAGGTCTGCAAAGCACTTTACATGTGCTCTCTCATTTGATCTTCACAACACTCTCATGGGGAAAGTGCTATTGTTGTCCCTGTTTTACAGATGAGGAAACTGAGGCTGGGAGAGTTTACGTTATGTGCCCACATTCACACAGCAAATAGCAGATGAGTGAAGCAGGATTAAAGTCCTGTTTTTATTTATTTATTTTTTAAGTGGAGCCTTTTTTGTATGTTTGTTTGGAGCAGGGAAGGCAGGACAATTGGGGTTAAGTGACTTGCCCAAGGTCACACAGCTAGTAAGTGTGTCAAGTGTCTGAGGCCGGATTTGAACTCAGGTCCTCCTGACTCCAGGGCCTGTGCTCTACTCACTGCGCCACTTAGCTGCCCAAGTGTAGCTCTTTCTACTCTGCCATACCAAGTTCAAATCACCACAATATAAACAGTACCAGGTTGATAACCATGTAGTTTGTTTTTTTAATATGTTAGGTTATTTCTTCTTTATTCCTGTTCTTGTTATACATTTGAAGTAAATATGCCTTTTTAAAATACAATCATTATTAAATAGTTAAATAGAACTGGGATACTAGGTGCAGATAGCTGAGGGAGGAACATAAGAGAAGGGGTCTCCATTCTGTAGTGTTAGCGAGGTAACTGGTTGGACTTAATCAGCACAGGAGAGGGATTACAACTAGGAGAGTCTAATGAGAATTGTTCCATCCAGAGTTATTTGCATCCATTTAAAAAAAATCCTAAATACTTTGAGTCAGTCTCTGCTAATTGCAAGGTTTTGTATCTGCTTCCTGAGTGAAACCTGGCTCAGGATGTCCAACACTGGGAGGACATTTGTCATGGCCCATTCTGATGGGGTTGGAGGCAATTAAAATGAAATTGAATGCCTAGTTTGATCTTATAGAGCAAAACTGTCAGACACAATGTTCTAGAGCTTTCCTACTTTTGGATACATCATCCCTGCTTCCTACAGATTGCTTTTGGATAGTTCACCTACTGTCATTTTAGTTATGATAGAAATTGGCTCCAGTTTAGCGTCTGGAAATATAAGGGTCCATTTGTCAAGGCCAGTATTGTAAGGTCCAGATGGGTGAGTCTATCCCTCTTTTTGGATAACCCTTTTCTACCTTCCATAGTCATCAAAGCTAAGTAACTTGGGAGAAAATTTGATATTCCATTCCTCTAAGAAGATCAAGTACCTATAGTAGCTGCAGTAATAGAACATGAGAGTGGGAAAAGCAGGGGCCTGGAGGGAGGGTACCTGGCCCTCATCCTGTCATCATCATCATCATCATCATCATCATCATCATCATCATCATCACAGCAATAATAATATTTATGTAGCACCTGTCCTGCAGCAGAAACTGCACTTTGCAAATACTCTTGCATGTGTTTTTCACAACCCTGTGAGGTAGGTGGTATTTTAACCCCATTTTACAGTTAGAGAAACTGAGGCAAAGATAGGTTAAATGACTTGTTCGAGATCAGACAGCTAGTAAGTGTCTAAGGCTGTATGTGAGCTCAGGTGTTCCTGACTTGCATCTCTGCTCTCTATAGACTGCACCACCTAGCTGACTCCATTCCTAACTCCCTATATTTTATACATAAACAACCAGAAGGTGAATGTCTTTCCCAGGGTCATGCAGCTCCTGAACGGTGGGGCCTGAGCTAGGACTCATTTCCTATACTATGAAAATCAATAATCTTTTTACTCTGCCTTGGCGTCTTTTCAGGGCTCTTCACTCTACGTGCTCTATGCCATATGAGGACTGCTTTTTTGTTCTTTATATTTGTATGCAACTGGAGGCTTGGAACCAGATTCCATTGCATTATTTTCCCCAGGCTTAAGTATGCTGTCATCTTATGATAGGCCATAGTAATTAAGGTGCTGCACTGAATTGCCCAGAGAGATAAGACTGAACTGATTCATCAAATTGGGAATACTAAATGGAAATGCATTGTTAGAGACAGCTTTTTAGCATAGCTACAGCCAGTTAAGCTGGAATGGAAGGAGAGGTGGTAAGCCTGGCAGCTGTCACTTCCTTGCTCTCTTCTGTCATTCAATAGTCAACAGGCATTTATTAAGCATTTACTCTGCGCCAAGCACCATGGTAAGTGCTAGGGATATAAAGAATGGCAAAACTGTCCATATCATCAAATAATTTACATTCTAAATGGGAGGCCCACGTAAACACAAATAGTTATACACAAAATAGATACAGGGTTTGAATGGAGTCTGTATAAAGGCTTATATAATTTTTGCAATTTCTACCCAGTCATTATTCCTTTTTATAACCTCTGGAAGCCAGAAGGAAAAAAAAAAAACATTATAATCCTTTATTCAAGTGAAAATTCTTCATGTGCTTGGAATCAGCTTTCTAGATCCCCACAATTCTCCTCTTCTGGATAAATAGGCACATTTTTTCAGTGAACAATTTGTGACCACTATGAATGAGCAATGGTTCATTAAGAACAGGAGGTCTAGTATCCTTATACCCTACATTCCTTCTCTATTCTGTGGTTCAATGACAGTGGGATTCTTTATGTTCTTCAAACAATATACTCCATTTCTGACTCCAAACATTTTCACTGGCTCTCACCCATGTCTGGAATATTTTCCTTTCTCATCGCTTTCTCCTGTCTTCCTTCAAGACCCAGCTAAAACCTCACTTCTATAGGAAAGAAGCATTTACTAATCCCCTTTAATACCAGGTTTTTCCTCTATTGATCATTTCCAGTTTATCCTGTATGTTGTTTGTATACAGTTGTTTTGCAATCCAGCATATGTCATGAGATCCTTTAAAGCAGGGACTGGCTTTTACCTTTCTTTGTATCACCAACACTTAGAATGGCTCCTAAATCATAGTAAGTGGTAAATAAATATTTATTGACTAAGCATATTCTACATAGTTGCATGGAGAAACAAAATTTCTAATAATACAACCACGGAAAAAGTTAGAAAGATGTGCATTGGATAATTGTAGAGTTTTGCGAATTTGGAACTGGTTGAATAAGAGAACCTAAGGAGTGATAGTAGATTTACGTCACTGTTGAGAGAAGTTTGGGAACCTGGGCTTCCAATTGGTGAGCATTCACCATATCTAGTTCAGAACCAGATTGAGTATATTCTTTCTAGGCTATCTTTAAGCTTCTCTGTCCCCGGACTTTGGAACTCAAGCCCCGACCATGGGCTTCTGTTTGGTGAACATTCATTGGAACCCAGACCTCGTACCATACTTCCCAGGCATCTTGTCCCTCACACCTTTCTATTATCTTTCATGATCTCCTCCAAACCATCCTCCCCTTTCAACTCTGCCTCTTAGCGTAGTCATCAGATCAACACTACCATTGCTAGAAAGGATGTATCAATAGATTTTTCTATGACTTCAATTACTATCCCTGTGACATCTCTCTTACACACATGCACACACAAACACACATACATACCCATCCCTGAGGGTAGGAAATATCTTTTTGTTTGCATTTGGATCCATAGAATTTGCCGCAATTTCTAGCCCACAATAAACACTTGATAAATGATTTTATTTATTAAAGTGTTTAGCACAATGTTGAAGCACTCCACCCTTGGTCTAATGCTGTTATATTTTTATTTTTTAATTCATTGAATAGTAATAAAGCCAAGATAGAATTTATAACACAAAATTAGAAAGGGGTCAGTATTAAAGGGCGATAGAACTGGAATAGAAAATTAACTTTACTCGCTGGACCAATGAGACAAATTTATGAAAGTTAAATCCTTAATTTAAGTTCAGAAATGAGAGTACAGAGGAATCAGTTTTGGAAAACATAGCTAGATAGTAATCCAAACCTTCCTCACTCCTCACTCTGTCATCCAAAAAAAGAAAGGGAATTGGGAGACAGTTAACAGCAAATTCAAAATCAGTCAATTGTGTCATATGATAGTAAAACAAGCAAACAAAACCCTAAAGTGATCTTATGATGTTTTGAGAGAAGCTTACTGTTCAGAACTTATAACTATAGTATATTTTACCTTGATCAGATGATGTTTAGAATAATGCATTGAGTTTAGAAAAGGCATTAACAAGCTGACATGTGTCTAGAGGAAAAAGAGATGATTCAATTCAATCCAAAATACTATATGGTTAGGCTCCAAGCTGGGCCATATGAGGTTTGTGTAAAGAAACACGTATGTTGAGTCTACAGAAGACTTATTTGGGGTACTGCTCTCTCTTCAGGCATTTGACGGATCTCTCTGCTTTCATATAGCAGAGAAATTGTGGTATGTTTTATGTGACCTCAGGGGACAGGACTAGGGACAATATGTCAAAATTATAAAGAAGGAAATTCAGCTCAATATTTTCTTCAGGTATGGTTGGAATAGTTGACTCCTGAGCCTCCTTCCAACTCTGTTATTTTTCTGATTTTATATAAATATGTTTTCTATTTTTTTTCTTTTTTTAAAAATTTATTTTTAATATGTTTAGTTTTCAGCATTGATTTTCACATGCGTTTGAATTACAGATTTTCTCCCCATTTCCACCCCCCCATTCCAAGATGGCGTACACTCTGGTTGCCCTGTTCCCCAGT
>CM053622.1:721723299-721785253 GCA_028646595.1 Phalanger gymnotis | reverse complement strand
GCTGCCTCACCAGCACTCCTCCTTCCCCAAGAACTCCCTACCCAGACTGGGCTTAAATCTTCAGCAGGCTCTGTACTCCTGCTCTGATCAGCCACTTAATTCCTCCCACCAGGTGGGCCTGGGGCCAGAAGCAACTGCAGCTGAATTTCTAAAGCTGCCCCGCCTCCGTTGCCCCAGGGGTGGTAGGTGAACCGCAAACTCCATCTAGTCCCGCAGCTTTTCCCACTAACTTCTCGTTGTCTTTGCCGTTTGTGGGTTGTGAGGTCTGGTACATGCCACAGCTCAGTAATTCAGCATGCTAGGGCACTCTCCGCTCCACTCCTGATCTCATCGGTCCACGGTCTGCCGCGCTGTGCCGCACGCACTGGGCTCTGCTTGGCTCCGCTCCGCTCCCCTCAGCCCGTCCGGGACAGACCTTACCGCAAGACCATCCAGGCTGTCCTGGGCTGGAGCCCTGCTTCCCTCTGCCACTTTGTGGGTTCTGCAGTTCTAGAATTGGTTCAGAGCCATTTTTTTATAGGTCTTTGGAGGGACTTGGTGGAGAGCTCAAGCCAGTTACTGCTTTCCAGTTGCCATCTTGGCTCTGCCCCCCTCATAAATATGTTTTCTTAAACTCTGATGCTGATTACAGGCAAAAATTTAGTTCTTCTAACTCTCATCACTGTGGAAAGATGCATAATTTTATTGGATAGCAAGAATTATATTCCCTTATTTGTTCAAACAATATTCCTCGTCCCTCCACCTTCCTGACTGTTCCTTTCCATGAGACAGTATATACCTTTTCTCTTCCTTTTCCATTTCCTGTCTTTAACTTCATGCACCTTAATTTGTGAATAAATATGTATATGTAGCTTTCTTTATACTTTTACATATTATTTTCCTGAAGAGCTGAATATTAGGAAATACTTTCTACCTTTCAAAATACAATTTGGTTTTTCTTGACAATGCAAAGCCTTTCCTCTTTTCTTTTATTACTTCTTCAATTAAAATTTTTATCCTCCTGTGACATTTTTCAAAAAGAATCGATTATACAAGCTAATCTCCAGTTTCCTGGTTTTAGATTTTTAAATTTTTCCTCAACAAGGTGTGCTCATTATGGGGGCAAGCATATTTATAGCTAGTATGTAATTATTTGAGAAAGGTCAGAGGACTAAAATGCTGGCATAATGCTCTCCTTCTGACTGTATATTAAAGATCACCCACCAATTAATTTCTTTTTAGCAAAGTACAATTCATCAGCTAGACCAAGTATATCTGCATCCTGGCTACAGCCTGACCCTCACTGTGATGATTCCATTAAAGTTGGATTGGGGAGAAATGAAGAAACAAAGGGACAGAAGTGGAGGGAAGGCTTAAAAATGAGTGTATGTAAATGCCTTAGCCTATTTTTACAACTTGCAGTCTCTTATGAAAACTTACAAATGTCATCGA
Organism: Phalanger gymnotis; assembly: GCA_028646595.1. Taxonomy (NCBI): domain Eukaryota; kingdom Metazoa; phylum Chordata; class Mammalia; order Diprotodontia; family Phalangeridae; genus Phalanger; species Phalanger gymnotis. The sequence goes on along the minus strand of CM053622.1, from coordinate 721,783,822 downwards.
GTTTGGCATGTGATAGCTTTTGACAAGTAAATTGGGTATTATTATTCAAAGAATATCATATTTCCCCATGTTTAAGATGCTCCCACATATAAGATGCACCTAAATTTGGGGCCCCAAAATTTGAAAAAAAAATCTCTTACATAAAGTTATTGAACTCAAGTTTCATTCTTCTGCTCAGAGCTTTCAGGCATCTTTTGGGCAAGTCTGGTGTGTGTACACATGCTTAGATCATTCTGTTTCATGAACCTGAAGCACCAATTGTGTCCTCCTTTGAAATCAGGAACTTCTTTTCCATCAGCGATTCTTCTTGCCTAATACTTTCTGATTTGGTTGATATCGTATAGTTTTTATAATCTGTTTGTCTCCTGCATTCTTTTTATTTATTTATTTATTTGGATTACAAGGAATGGATCTCTAGGTAAAGGAAGGGAGAGAGATTTAGACATGAACGAAGAAAAATAAAGATATCATTTTTAAAGGAAATAAAAGTCACAAGTTCCTAGGAGAATGAACTCTTTTTTTTTTTTTTATTACTAACTCATTCTCCTCTGGTGCCTAACAATATACCATATTTCTGGAATTCCCAACTTTTTGCCTTTGCACTCACCATATTCCTAGCTATCTACTAAAGACCAGCCCATCTTCATCCCCTGAGATAATTAATAACAATCTTCTCAGCCCTCATATATATCTCTAATGCTATTTTTATGTAACTGTCTATATTATAACTATATCTGTTTGTACTCTTGTCTTTCCTTATAATATAAACTTTTTGAGGACAGAGCTTCCATTTTCTCTAAACTTTCTATGTCTCTCAGTACAATTCTTTCTTCAGAATAAATACTTAAATGATTGTATTCAACTGAATTAGATGCTCAAAGTATTTTTGAAATGAAAGAATAAAAGAATGATAATTCAGGAACAATGTAGCTATCAATGTTATTCTAAGGCCTCAGTTTATATAGGTACCCCTCTACCACTTTATAGAGGATCAGATGACTCTGATGTGATTACCAAGTCTTTGATATCTTGATTTGGGCACTGATTGTAAGGAAGGTTGAGTATTACACAACTGAAGCCTGAGAGGGCAGCAGTAGGAAGCATGAGAACTCTACTTAACTCAGTTAAGTGGAACTGGGTCCTGCATCATTGCCCAGTACAAGAGAATAGATTAGACACTTATCTGACTTTCTTCTAATCCCAGCTAAAATTCTACCTTCTACAGGGCGCCTTTCCAAATCCTCTTTAATTTAAATGCCTTACTTCTGTTGATTATTTCCAATTTCTCTTGTAAGTGAATTGTTTATATATAGTTGTTTATATGTTATCTCCCCCATTAGACTATGAACTTTTTGAGAGCAGAGATAATTTTTTTTTTGCTGTCATAACTCCAGAGCTTAATACAGTGCCTGCCATATAGTTGGCACTTAATAACTGTTTATCATTTGATTGACACAAAAGAGTATGATTTCGAGTGATGTCCTATAGCCTGGCTAAGGTGCATAGTGAATGATATACTGATTTGGAGTCAGGAAGAACTGGATGTGACCTCTCTCAGACTTAATTTCCTCATTTTTAAAGTGATAAAGTGCCTGCAAGTTCAAGACAGGGTATCATTTTAGATTAAAAGATAATCTGAGGCATTGAACATCTTGGATTCATGTCTTGACCCTAAAGACCACTAGCTTTATGACTGGACGACTCTATCTCACTATGTCTTAGATAACTCTCAAAGTCCACGAATTGCAACATAGGTGTGAATATGTTTTAAGATAATGACTTTACTTCTCATGAGTCTCCCATAGGTCTAGTCTAACACAATATCTGAAATATCTATATCACAGTGTTCTCGAAAGGGTCAAAATAGACAATATAGCTAAAATGCTCAGCAAATTATATATTATATAAATGTCAGTTAGCATTAGGCAACTAGGAGTCTTTGAACATATCTTGAAAAAGCTCTGTGGAATCTAGTTTCCACACTATAATGAAAGAAAGCTAGACTGCTTAACGAGGCTGCAGAAATAACTAGTCACTGAGAAGGCTGAAAGGTTGTCGAAGCCTCCATGTTGAGGGAAAAGATCACTAAACAGCCTACTGGCCCTTATCCTAAGACAGTAAGAACTAGGAAATACCACCATGGTGTAGGAACCCCCATTGTCTGGCAGCCATTGCAAAGATCTGGGGTACAAAGCATCTTAAGGACCCCCTTCAATCCAAAAATGTTGATCTTCTTACATGAGAGTTTTCAGCTGACTCTGAATGAGAATTAGATTCAGAAATTGAACTGATCTAACATCTGACCCTAAAATTTGGGATGATCAAATGAGTAAGGATCCAGGAAAAAAGAGAGACGTTTACCTGGAGGCTGAGAATTTTGTGATATAGGGGTGGCTCGTTAGAGAGGGATAATTCACCTGTGTCCAGCTTTAAAACCCAAACTCCCTGTTCTAATTTCTAGTCTACCCAATTTAGTGGCTCTCCCTTTAGGGAGACATAAATTCAGTTCCATATAGTGTGTTGTGAGCTTATGAAGAATGTAGCTCTCCAGGTGGGGAAAAAAATGAAGGAGAAGCAAAGGAATTAGAAAAGAGTAGGGATGGAGGAAAAGAATTTCATGAATATGAAAGGAAATTTGCACATGATTAGGAAAAGAATAATACATACACACATATATACACAAACATATGTGCGTGTGTATGTATGTGTGTATATGTATGTAAGAACAAGAGTTCTTAAACATTTTGTCATAAAGCCCTTAGCAATTTGGTTAAACTTATGGTCCTCTTCTCAGAATGTTTTTAAATAATTGAAGGAAATGCTAAATTTCAGTTAGAGGTTAGTGGGGAAAAAAGTAATTTTCTCTCATACAACTCCATATTTGAAATTTATCTACAGACTCCTTAGGGTTCCAGGTTAAGAAATTCTACTTTAGGGATTATTTTTAATTCAACAGTACAAATATGTTCACTAAAAATTTAAATGAAATAATCTTCTGTTCTTTGGCTAAGTTGATTAGGAATTAAATTAATATTTACTATAATTGACTGATTTCTCATGAAAATGCCATTAAAGACTGCGGCAAAATTAATTTGCAGCATCTTCATGAAATGCAGAAATATTGACTACTGGCATCCCTCAGTGTAGCAAAGCAGCTCACTTTAACACAGATTCAGCTATCCTGTTTAGAAATTACCTGCCCCATAAAAAAGGTGATAGATATCTATAATATATCACTGCCAGAGAAACAAGGGAAAGCCTACACTTTTAGAACTAGAGGATAGTTTAGAGGTCATTTAGTGTAGCCTTCTCATTTTACAAATGGGGAAACTGAGGACAAGATGGACTCTAGCTAAACAGTCTAATAGTACACAAGGACAAAGTTACAGAGCTAGGATTCAAATCCAGGTCTTTAGAATCACAGGATCACAAATTTAGTATTGGAAGGACAACAGAGATTATAAAGTCCAATGATCTGTATCGCAGATGAGGTAATAAAGTTCCAGAGAAATTCAGTGACTTAACCAGGGTTACATGACTAGAGATTACCTGAGATCGTATTCAAATTCAGTTATGCCTAAAATATTGTCATTTGACAAGTCACATTGTAACTCTCACCTCATCCCCTCCCTGCACTGTAACAGAGCGATAATAATAGTTGATGTTTCTAAGGCACTGTGGACAGGTCACTTTTCTCATCATGGTCTTATGGTACATACACAAGGCTAGAGTGTATATTTAGGGAGTATTCTATCTCTCTTCTCCCTCCCTCTCCCCCTCCCTCCCTTCCTTTCCCTCTCCTTCTCTGCCTTTGAGTCAGGGATATAATAAACAAGTACTTTTTAAACAGTGCCCTAGAAATGCGAAATATCGTTACTCTTCTATAAAAATAAATTAATAACTTGGCATATATATGCACTGTATACACATACAGACACAGATCCATGTTTGTGTGTGTATATATACTCACATATATGCGTGTAGGTATTGTCCACAAGAGATGTATATGCATGCGTGTGCATATATACACATATGTTCACATGTACATATATGTATATTGATGAATATATTTATATAATACATTGTGACTACATTATTTATGTGTATAACTTCAATAATGAAAGCTGGGAAATTACATACTGCTTTAAAGTTTTCAAAACTTTTTATACACATGATCTAGTTGAAGCCTCAACCCTCAGAGCCAGGTATTACAGTCTTTACTAGCTATCGATAAGGAAATGCGGAGTCCCATAAAAGTGAAGTAACTCTCCCAAGCTAGAATAAGCGGTAAGTATCAGAGATTTTATGTCTGTTTTACAGATGAAGGAAAATGAAACTCAGAGAGGTCAAGTTATATCCACATTCACATTGCTCTTCAGTGATAGGGCTGGAGCTAGATTCCTGGTTTTCTGGACCAGTTCCTCTCTTATAATACATTGTCATAATCACTAAAATTATTCAAGAGCGTCAATTCACAAACAGCGATGGAATAGATGGATTCCTAAAAAGTCCAAATCAAGGCTTCATATTCCTTTATAGGAGGGAATTCTTACATCCTGACTTCTTATCTTAAGCTCAATTAAGACCTAACAATGTATGGACAATATCTGTCTATCTGTCTGTCTATCTGTCTGTCTGTCTATCTATCTATCTATCTATCTATCTATCTATCTATCTATCTATCTATCTATCTATCGATGTATCTGTCTATCTACTGCTAAAATGAGCAGGAAAGCAGATTTCCCTATCTGAAATCCTATTTAATGACTGTTTTCTGTAACACATCCAACTTTGCCTCCAGGTTTCCTTCACATCTCAGCTATAGTCTCACCTTCTTCAAGAAGCCTTTCTCAATCCCCTTGTATCTTATATATATCACTTGGTTGTACATACTTGTTTATGTATTGTCTCTCCCATTGCAGGGTGTACTCCTTGACAGTAAGAACATTTTTTTTTGCCTTTTTTCCATTTCTTAGCTCAATACCTGGCACATATAAGTGCTTACTAAATGCTTGTTAACTAAGTCAGTTAGGTAGGTGGTACAATGGACAGAGTGCTGAGACTGGAATGAGGAAGACTTAAATTCATGTAGGCATTCCCACACTTAATAGCTGTGTGACCCTGGGCAAGTCACATAACCTTAATCTGCCTCGATATCCTCAACTGTAAAATTGGGCTAATAACAGTACCTATCTCCCAGGGTTTTGTGAGGATCAAATGAGTAAATATTTTAAAAGTGCTTAGCACTATGACTATCATATAGTAAGTGCTACATAATAACAATTATTATTATTGACTGACCCTGACATCAATGACCAGATCCTTGTGCTAGTCATCGTAGGTTTATGTCCAGAAATAACACAAATGGTAGGAGACAAGTATAATAAGAAAAAATGGAGGAGTAAAATACCATCCCTTAGAGACTAAGGAGAAGGGAATGAACATTTACATAACTCTTAATACGGGCCAGGCCCTGGGCTAAGTGCTTTTTATGAATAGCCTTTCATTTCATCTTTACGAACAACCTGGGAGGGAGATGCTTTTATTATCCCCATTTTACAGCTGAAGCAACTGAGACAAATAGAAGTGACTTTTCCAGGGTTACACAGCTAATAAGTATTGAAACTGGATTTAAACCTGTTCTTTCTGATATCAGGCTCATGACTCTGTCTACTGTGTGATCAGTCGCCTATAGACCAAACAATAACCTTACTAAGGATTATTGCTAATAATGGCAGCAGCAGCAGTAGCAGCAGCAACAGCAGTAGCAGCAGCAGTAGTAGTAGTGTTGTTAGTATTGATGTAGTAGTATTGATGTTAGTAGCTAACATTTATATATCATTATTTTTAACTTGATCAGTATTTGTCTGTAGGCAGGTACATCAGAGAGTTATACAACAATAGGATGGACTAAGGCTTCAATAATCTTGCCTGTTTGGTAAAATCAGTGTTTTTAAAGTAAAAAAAAAATTCCTAATAAGGAGGTAATTGATATACTTCTAAAGTGACATTTCTCCATTGTAGAGTTGTAAAAAGACTGCTCTGATAATTTCTTTTTAATGTGATTCTGAAGAGATCTCCAGGAAAGAGAAGAATATTTATGTCTTTTTCTTACCATTCCTATTTCCCTCTAGTTCTTTTTTTCTCTTCCTTTTTTTTTTCATTTTGAAGATAATTTTATTTTTGTCTAGGTTTGTAGTTATCAGAAGCAGTACATGTGTTGGGGCAAAAAAAGAAAATTTGATTAAGACTAAGGGCCTGGGTTCACAAACCTGTGCCAAAACTTATAGGTTGTGTGGTCTTGGGGAAGTTACATGACCTCTTTTTCCACCTTTACAAACTGAAGCCTATATCACCTCTAAGGTATCTTTCAGCATTAACATTCTATGCTCCTATTTCTCAGTCAACCACCAAGAAGACAGATAATTTGTAGCTTTTATTCAGCTCACTCCAATGTGTATACTTTAGAAAATCAGATGTGTATTTGATAATTGACTCATTAAATCTCTTTAAATGTGGAATTAATTAGGCAAGCCCCATAGATTCTACACAACACTTAGACAAATATGGAATGCTGCATAATACAATCAAAAAGAAGTGAGAAAGAAAGAGGAACCTTATTTAATTTTATAGCCGTGAATTCCTGGAAAGAGAAAATATTTGCTGTTATTTTCAAAATCTGTTATAAACATAAGCAAAGCAATAAAGCCATCACCATTGCAATTTATTATTGAGTCCTTATCGACAATTTTAAATTAACATCAAAAGTTATGAAAACAAAACATAGCTCTCTGTAAAAAAATGATAGATGTTGTATGGCACCTAGCAGTCACAAGACATATTTTCATAGATCATTTAATTTGATCTCTTCTCTCTGTTCACCATTTCTCTCTTGGTAATCTCATCAACTCCCATAGGTTCAATTAGAACCTGTATGCAGAAAGCTCCATATTCTAAATGTCCTGCTATAATTTCTCTCTTGAACTCCAGTGCCGCCTCATCAAATTTTTGTTTTTTTTTTTTTTATACTGCTTGTCCCCTAAGCATTTCAACATCCACTTGTCCAACATAAGGCTCATTATCTTCCCCTCTGAATTGGCTTCTTTTGCAAACTTTTCAATTTTCTTCTAGTGATTAAGGTTCTCAATCTCAGAGTTATCTTTGTCTCTTCACTCTTCCATGGGCTATCCCGATAGTGAATTTGTTGCTGGGTCTTGTCAGTTCTACTTTGTCAATGTCTTCCTGCACTTTTCTCTTGTTCTCTACTCCTGGGGTTACCATCCATGTGAGCATTCATTATCTCAAGCCTTCTAATCATCCTCCTTCCTTCTAGTGATTCTCTTATTCAATCCATCTTCTACACAGCTACCAAAATAATTAACCAAAAGCAAAAGTCTCGCCAAAGTGCTATCATGTTTATAACTTTTTATGTTCTGTGAGTTCCTGTTTCCTTCATGTTAAAATACATACTACTTAGTCTGGCATTTAAAACCTTCCATTATCTGTCTCCAGGCTACTTTTTTCCCATGGTTGTGACTCATTGTTTGACGTCCTTAAGGATTTTGGAAAGTTTATTTCATGTTACTTTCCTTCACACCCTCTAAATTCTGTTGCTATACTAAATGTAGTATTCCATCTCCCACATCTTCCTGAATCGCACCCTCTAGCTATCCCTCTGAAAAACTTCAATTTCCTTCAACTCGCAACTTAGATGCCATTACTGTGGGAAGTGTTTCCTGGTTCCCTCTTGTTGTTAGTAATTTCCGTGCCTAAAATTTTTAGATCATCTTAGGCTTGTCTTTCAAGGTAGAGGTTTCATCTTCCCAGCTTGTGACCCCAGTAGGTCCTTGAAGATAGAGACATGTTTTCTTCCTCCTTTTATATCCACAACACAGAGTGGAATGTAAACTAAAAACAGGCATAAACTAGGCATTGAAAAGTACTTCTTGAATGTAATTGAATTCAGTTCAGCTGAACATCACCCCAACTCTGTGTGGTAAACAGGGTAAATATGAATATTCCCATATTACAAGAATCAGTAGAAGTTTAAGTTTCTCAAGTAAAAGCACATAGAGGGTGGAAGATCTGAGTCTATTACCCATATTTCTTAACTTTAAGTCCAACATTTTTTCTATTGTTTCTTAGTAGTCTAACAGAATATCTTGTTTATTCTATTACCTTCAAATGAGATTTTCAACAGAGCTGAGAGAAGTACATTTCCAATCTCTTCAGGAATGCATGACTATAATTGTGATCTGAGTTCTTTACTCTTTACAGTATGTTTCATATGGCATTTCTGTAATGGAATTGAAATGAAAATGGAATCTATGGGGCATGCTTAACTAATTCAGCTCTAAAACATATTTAATTAGTCATTTATCTAATAAACATCTGAATTCATAAACAGTACACATCAGAATGTGTTGAATAAAAGCTGCAAATTGCCTATATTCATAACGGATGATTGAAACCTCATTAAAAGAATGTAAATGCAAAATGATTTAATTAGAACTTTAAGAGAAAAATGGCAATTAAAAAAGAAAAGTTATAAATGTTATTAGGCACCTTTCTATGGGGAAATGCGATGGGAGTACTTGCCAAAAGAAGGCAATCTCACAGTAGAAAGAACATTATGTTTGTAGTCACAAGACCTAGAGGATATCTAGGTCTGATGCTTATTACAAATGTGACTTTGGACAGGTCACTTATCCTATCCTATTATTTGCTTCATATGTTCAATGGTGGAACAAGATGAGATATACTACAAAGACTCTTACAATTCCATATTTTCATCCTGTTTAGCCACCAAGCCCCTGTAAGGACAGTCAGCATTTCAATTAATTTGATCCCTGATGAGAGGAAGCCCTGTGACATGATTAGAAAATTGGTCTTAGAAAGCTCTGTGTTCAAGTTCTGCCTTTTAATGCAATGGTTCTCAAGGGGAATCAGGTCAGCATGGTCCAGACCATTGTTATAATAGTATTAAGACCTTTTTAATTTCTAAATGACAAATACTGATTGCTACAACCCACAGAAATAAAAACCCTTTAGGAAATTCTTAATAGTTTTTAGGAGTATAAGAAATGATGACCTCAATGATCTTACAAAAAACATGGAATAACTTGCATGAAATAATGGAGAGTGAAATGAGCAGCACCAAGAGAACATAGTTTACAGTAACAGCAATGTTGTTTTAAGAATGACTTTTAATGAATAAGTTATTTTGAATATTATAAATAACCAAATTAACCATAAAGGACATATGAAAAAGATGCTATATGTGTCCGAAGAAAGAACTGATAAATAGAAGTATGTGTACAATAATTCCACACATATATACTTATTTGTGTCTAATTGTAGCCTTCTCTCAGGTGGGACGGGGGAAGAAAAAAGGGGAAAATGAAAATTTACATGCTAACTTTGTTGTGTATTTAATAGGAATAACAAGTTGTACATAGCGAATTTGTGGTTTCATGTGCCATCATCTTTTTATTGTACCATGTTATGAAAATACTTGTCTTACTCCATAAACAAAAGAAAAATATTGAAGTAAAAAAAAAACTGAGAAAGGATTCAAACTGAGGTCTTCCTGACTCCCCTCTCCCCTCAAAAAGAAAATAATGTAAAGGGTTACGGAGACCAAAAAAAAAAAAATGAGAATCACTGTTCTAGAAGATACTGGCTATGTACCCTGGGCAAGATAATGAACCTCTCAGCACTCCATGCAAAACTGTCAAATTGTAAGCTACTAAGAAATTGCTGACTTACATAGATATAAGGATTTCCTCAACTGGGCATTCCCTATACCAACGAAATCACTGGTCCATTGCCTAACCTGATATCTTACATGGGGCATAACCAAAGTAAATAATTATATAGTAATGCATAACAATAACAATCAGTCACTAAGCACATTTAAATATTGTGTGTCAGTTACTGTGCTAAACATTAAGGATACAAAGTTAAAAGTAAAGCAGTCTCTGCCTTCAATGAGCTTAAAAATTCCAACGGGGAGCTGATGTGTGTACGTGTCTACAAATGTGCATGCATATCTATAATATATGCAATACGAACACAAAGTAATTTTTTGAGGAAGTGTTCAAGGAACTGGGGGGAATCTAGAATGATTTAGTGTAAATATTATGCTTAAACTGAATCTTAAAGGAAACCAAAGATTCTGAGAAGCAGAGTTGAGGTGAAAACTAAGGGCATTCCAGGCATGTGTGAAAGCAGTGCAAAGGCAAACAGGGGAGATGAGACACCTAATAATAATACAGACAACATTAATAATAGTGATTCACATCCGTACCATGATTTCCATATAACAACTTTAAAATAAAGATAGGACATATATCATATCTGGTCAATTTTATACATGAGTATATAAAACTTATACTCACGGACAGGATGAATTTTTCCCAGATGTACACTAAGTGAAGGTGACAAGATTTTGAATCAGTGTAAACACTTCCAACTTGCTTTGTGTGGCTGAGTGAGAAAGTCATTGTAAGTTCTATTCAGGGCTATGCTGGTGAATGTTTAATTAATTTGTTTGGGGCAAGGATGTACAATTGTCACAAGTTTAATATGCATTTTTAATATTTTCTCCACTACTTTCCTAAGGCAAAAAATCAACAGAACAATAACCAATTTCCTGATTTGTGACATTTGCCTATTTCTGAGGTAGAAATGTTCAAACTGAACATTTAGTGATCATTTCTCAAAGACCCCAGAAACACTGTTTTCAGCATACTGCCTTCCCCACCCATGATCTTGCCTGCAAATAAGAGCCAACTGGGGAAGATGCCACAATAAAAATCTTGGAGATTTGGCAAAAGAAACAGAATTAGAAAGATGGTCAGCTCATTAGCCCTCACAGATATCTTGAATTTAAAACTCTGCCTGAAAACTGGTCTTATACCCTGTCTCAGTATTTAGATTTTGATATTAGATATAACTCAGTACAGCAAGGATTGATGACTTCCTCAGGGTAGGAACTCCCTCCATTGAGATAGATCACAATCCATCTTTACCTTCTCTTAGTTCCTTAAATTTTAGAGATTAAACAACTTCCCTGTGGTCATCAGCTAGGCAGTGTCAGAAGAATGATTTTGTTCTGTTTCTTTGTGCCCAAGTCTAAAACTGTAACCACTGTGAATACTGCCTTTCTGAATACCCTGGCATATACCTAGTCTGGATTTTTGTTTATGATTGTTCTCCTACCAAGTCAGACCCAGCTTCTTCAACCCCATGAGACAATTGCCTTACAATTATCTAATCGAGAATGCACATCAGCTAGGATTCAGGTAGGTAAAAACCTGACACATGTTGCCTACATTTAATTGTCTCAATCTTTCCATTAAATCAAGCCAAATGGATCTATAGTTCAGAGATGTGGAATTTTAGGACTTTTGTGCCCTGAAGACACCCTTACTTAGAGAACAGAAGTGATACACGGGAGGAAGACAGAGAGTGGTGGTGGTAAAAAAAACAATGTAACCATCCTAGTAACTCTTGGCATGTTGTAACAACCTATTGTATGCCCTTCCACCCTCTCATTTTGGTTCCTCTATCCCATCCTTCATTCTATTGCCAGATTAATCTTCATCATTTCCAAATCTTATCATTGCATTGCCTGTTCAGACCCTTCATTGATTCCTTATTGTCTGGCATTCAAGTATTTATAAAATTTCAAAGCATTTTTATCTAATTGCATGTTACAATGACCCTCTTGCCCAACTGGAAAGTATCACTGGTTCACACATGTCTTGTGTTTTCTCAAAGAGTTTGTTCTTATGTCTTTCCTTATGATTGGAATGATAATTTCTGATTACAGTAGAGTCTTTATATGGCACATTGATGTGTATCACCTGCAAAACCCAATTCAAGAAGTGTAGAAGTGCCTCTGAAGTGAAAGACCTTGCATTATCCACTGCTAAATATATATACATATATATATATACACACACATATATATACATACATATACACACTCACATATATACACACACACATATATATGTGTATATATGTATATATATGTACATATATATATATATATATAAATCCTTGCTGTTACTTTTGCTGTGGGCAGAGGGAGGTCATATACTACATAAACAGATAAGTATACACATCATCCTTTAAGGAATCAGAAAGAAATAACCACTAGCAAGATCTGGGAAAACTTCCATTAGATGGTGGCATATGAGGTTAAATTTGAATTGACTTAACTTCGGGAATCAGTTCCAGTAGAGCCAAGTCAGAATTGATTCTCATCCCCTCTCTCTCTCTCTCTCTCTCTCTCTCTCTCTCTCGCGCGCGCACGCGCGTTTCTTTTGTGGTTCTTCTCTTGGTGGTTGAGAATGTTTTGTTGATTTGATTTGAGCCCTCAGAACGAGTTGCAGTTATATTACTTATGCTTGACCTTGCATTATCAACATTTATATACCTGCCTTCTCACATTTGTAAGACAGGAAACTCCTTAAAAACTGGGAATATGCATTATTCATTTTTGTATCTTGAGTATCTAGCACTGGAGTTTACATATAGTAAATATCTGTTCCATGATAAATGTTTCTGGAATGTTGAATAAATGAAGCAGAAAACTATAGATTTTTTTTTGTTTTAGTTGCCAGAAAATTCTAGAACATATTAAGGATTTTTTTTCTCATGAATTAGAAAAACAAGTAGTAATTGCTAAAAGCCAGAGTAACAACTGGGGACTTTTACACTCAGAGCAATTACTAATACTATACCTAGGAAAAAAAATTATCAGGCGTGGTACCTTTAAATGGGCAGAAAAGATGATGTTGGCACACCAATCCTTTGGGATGTGTGGAGGTGATACAGACAAAAACATTCAAGCAAACCTTTTTGATGGGTTGCTGGTGGGAAGGCTGACATGTGGGGTGGCCAGGAGAATAATATGAGATGGGGACAGAGTGCCACTCTGGCCCATCTAATACTTCCTTATTTTAATTAATTATGCTTGATAATTGACTCCTAAGTTCTCTTTTGCCTGTGCCATGGAACAAGTACTTTATTAAGTCCCCTAAATTAAGTGCTCTGAAGCAAAGCCTGATTTTTCCTGTCCTAGTTGCAGCATTTTTATAAGTCTTCATGACATGACATTCAAAAACAAGTCATGCCAAACTAACCTCATTATCTTTTTTGGACAAGGTAATTATAGCAGAGTAGGAGCTCAGAAAAAAAAAAAAACATGCAGATAAGATATACTTGGAATTCATGTAAATATTCAAACTGTTCTCTCACATTATTTTTTATAAACATGATTTAAAAATATGGGTAAAGCAATAAATAAATTATGTGGGTTTGGGACTAGTTGAGTGATGTAGCCAAAGATTAGTCATTAATGGGAAAATGTCAACCTGAAAGGAAGTTTCTAGTGAAGTGACCCATGTAACTATCATTGGCCCTGTTCTGGTCAATATCTATTAATGACTTGAATGAAGCCCTAAATTCTATGTTTGGTAAATTGGCAGATGCCATGATGTATGGACAGATGACTCCCACATTGAATGACAGAGTCCGGATTCCATAAAATCTTCAAAGGAAAGATCAATGAACCAAAATGTAAAGGAGATTGCAAATTCGAGTTCTATATTTGGTTTTCTTCTTTTTTTCAATGTCAAAATACAGAATGGAACAGGCATAGTTACACTAAAGTTGCTGTGAAAAATCTTGATGAGTCTTAGTTTAAGGCATGACATCAGTGTATTGTGGAAGCTTCAAAAGCTAATGCTATCAATGCCTACAGGAAAAGAAGCAACAACCCAGATACTTAAAAACATTACCAATCTTTCTTTTTTTATGTGATCTATTTTGTCTTTAAATATTTGACCTTGCAGTGTACTTTAATCTGTAAATGACTTCAAAGGTTTATGTAAACTTATGTAGGGTATAAGATAAGATGTGCTCCCAAAAAGGATAATACAGATATTTATTCTCCTCCTCCTCCTCTTCCTTCTTTCCCTCTTAATTCACATTTCTATAGTGTTCTATCATTTTCAAAATATTTCCCTAATATTATGAGGTAGACAATAAAGTTATTACTATTATTATTAAAGATACTGTGGTACAGAGAAAAACTCATTGTACTTTGAGTCAGGAGAGACATGGGTTTGAATCCTATGTCTGATACCAGCTGTGTGACCATATGTAACTTGTCACTTATTACCTTGAGAGTGTTAATTTATATTGTTTTGTTGTTGATATAGTTGTGGTTATTGTTGCTTTCGGGTTCAGGTCTTTTGTTGGTATGGAACTCACCTACATTAATAAAGATTGTGAACTTTTCTAGAGCTTGTGGTTTTAATGAGTCAGTCTGTTAGTCCACAAACATTTATTAAGTTCCTACTAGGAGCCAAACACTATGCTAATTGCTAGGGATTCAAAGAAAGGCAAAAAGCAGCAGCACCTCTTCTCAAGTTCACAATCCTATGAAGTGAGTTTCCTGATGGCTCTGAGAAATTACAGTTATATGATATGCACATATATTTAATCTAGTCTATATTTTAATAGTCTATCATATAATCTAACATGTAAGATATAAAATGGTCTCAATTAATATATTTCAGAGGCAGAACTTGACATCAGGTCTTCTGGATTCTAAGGTTGGCATCCCTTTCTACTATACTATGTTGAAAGGACGTATATTCACCTAAACTAGAACTCCCAGCTGGATGACCACTCACCAGGAAAGTTGGACCGAGAACTATTTTTCAGATATGGGGAAAAATAGATAGCCTCTGATGTCTATTATAACTTTGAAATTTTATAATTCTGTGAATCTTATGTCAGGTATCCAGCTTCTACTGATTTTATTATTCCCCCCCCTCTTTTCCTCACTGCCTTCTGTCTATGATTGAAATACCTATTTTTTTTTTTACAATTTTATTTTATATTTTATCAAAGAAACTCTCAATATATGCATAGGCCAGTAAGCCAGTCTCTAAAACGATTTTATAAAAATGAAAATGTAGATAAATGAACTCATAGATATAAATGCCTTCTCCATTGTCATTTCATTATTTTTAATAAAAGTACCAACAATGATTTTTTCTATCCTTTCAGAACATTCTCCCCTTTGATAAAGCTTGAAAATAGATTCTTGTACCCCTTCCACCAAGGATTTTCTGTGTACATATTTGTTCAGGTCAGTTCTTCCTGACTTCATTCTCTTGAATATCATTTCCATTTTCTTATATAGCACAGAGATAAAAGTACAGGTTTGGATAAAACACAAAAAGAGACAAAAACAAGATCTACCCCAAACTCAAACTCAGAAAGGTAAAGTGCCTATTTCTATAAAGACATACTGAGTGTCAGAAGAAGGATTATAATTGATGTTTTAGAGCCCAAATGTGGTGATTTCACTGTATTCAATGATGAGAATAGATTGCATTTAACATATAAATATCCTCCTTTTCATTACATCTCTAAAATTTCTCCTATCTGACTTTGTTGTGTTTCACATCATATTTTGACTGGCTTTTATGTAATATATTAATGGAGATTGTAATACATTCACATGAAGCATTTATTGTATGCAAGGTCTTTAGGTAGATACAAAGGTTAATAAAACATAGTTATTGCTTTCATACAGTTTAAAATGCATGTGATGAAATGTCTAATTGCAAATAAATGAATGAATGAATGAATGAATGAATGAATGAATGAATGTGAAAGTGATGTAAAGGGGTCTTGGTACAGTGGATAGAAGACCTGGCCTGGAATCAAGAAGTCTTCATGAGTCTGTATCTTCTTGAGTTCAAGTCTGGCTTCAGATAACTTACTGTATGACCCTGGGCAAGTCACTTAACTCTGCCTCAGTTTCTTCATCTGTAGGATAAGCTGGAGAAGGACGTGGTAAACCACTCCAGTGTCTTTGCCAAGAAAACCCTAAATGGGGTCATGAAGAGTTGGACATGACTGAAAAAATGATTGAACAAGTGATGTCCAGGACTTCTTAAACTTTTCGACATGCAAAGTACACGTCTGTGCAACACTGGCAAGTGCAGCCAAAAACACCTCAGATTCATTACACGTTTGATCTGATTTTGAATTAATTTTTTGTCCTTGCACCTTCAGAAACCTTTTACTGTTTCCAAGATCCACAGTTCGAGAAGTACTAATTTATTCTAAACAACCAGTATTGTTACTTCTATCTATGGAACAAAAAAATAGAAATCTTTTCTATTAGTGAAACATATTTTTCAGTAACAAAATACTTTCACTTATATGCTTTCACATTATCCTGTAGGATAGCACAATCCTAATTTTTTGATGAAGACATAGGTTCAAAGAAATGATTGAACTGCTCAAGGTTACCAATCTAGTTAGTAGTGAAGCAGGGAGGAGGTTTGAAATTGAGAGGGGACCATCCAGCTCTTCTGACTCCAAGATCATTATCTTACCCATTTTTTCATGTCACTTCATTTCTCTCAGAAGTATAAGATGGGACATTCATAGGGTCTCATCTACACAAAAGCACAAACAGGTAACTGTAAACAATGAAAAAAGTATTTTCCACCTTGAAAGAGCAGAAACAATTTAAGGGGGAAGTACTACTACTTATGAAAATGGCATCTATTCAGATAGTTCTTTGAAAAACTTGAAGGGTATAATGTGATAATTGTTGGGAACCTTAGAGGTCCTCAAATCCAAGCTTCTCATTTTTTTTTAAGATGAAGAAACTAAGGACTAGAGAATTTAAATGACTTGAAGTTATATAAGTACTTAATAGTAGATATGGAATTCAAGACCAGATAATGGGATCCTAAGGCTAGAGTTGAAAGGCATCATCTTATCAAATGCCCTTATTTTAAAGATTAGGAAATTGAGGCCCAGGGAGTTTGGAACTTGACCAAAGTCACACAGATAGAAATAGAGCCCTGGGACTCTAAGATTGGTGGGTTTTCTTTTCTTTTTGTTTGTTTGTTTTCTATTGTATCACAATGGCAACTTTTAAAGAATATAAACCCAGTTCCTTTTCCAGGAGACCACACTGGATCTATGATGCCTGCAACTGCCTGTGCACCTGGCTTCAAAACAATCTAACCATAATTATAACACTACCCTCTGCGAAAACACTAACGAATCCAGTTAAACCAATTCATTCGAGAATGTAACAGAGAAAAACTATGAATTCATATATAATATAAATCATGTTGAAGACAAAGGAACCCCCTTAAAATTTAAGGGGTGGAAAACTTCACTTGATTCAGTGATCATTCATTCATCTTGCATTTTTTCCTATCTGATTGACATTTATTACCAAAAGTTAGTATGTGGCATTGTTTGGGTGCTATGGTATAAAAGAAAGAGCTCTGAATTTGGAGTCAGATGTTGAGTTGAATCCATGTTTTGCTAAGTGCTGTTTGTGTGACCTTAGATAAGTGTTTTCATTTCCCTTAGCATTAGTTTCCCCATCTGAAATAATCATGGTGTATGAAGCCCCTTTTAATACTATATCCTATAAAATATGAAACATTTAAAAGTAGATTTATATGAAAAAACTTTTGCTCCTTCATGCATGCCTATATTCATTCATTTGTATTCATCATTGCTTAACTATGTGTATAACTGCCAAACACCAGAAATTCAATTCCATTCAGTAAATGTTTAATAAATGCCTACTATGTGCCAGGTACTGATCCCTGCACTGGGCATACAAATGAGAAAAGGTTCCTGCACTCAAAGAGCTTACATACTAAAGAGGAAAGAAAACTCACATTCTTGAATTATACCTACCTCACAGGGTTTTTGTGGAAAACTATAAACTATAAAATGTTATACAAATACGATTAATTACATTCTCATAGATACCCTTGAACTTGAATCTTTGGCACTTAATGTTGGCCTGTCCAAATATGCCTTAGAAGAAACTGACCAAATTGATGAAATTGCTACACTACTAAATTTATCAGCACACCTCTCTCTTTACTCTCTTGATGCAAAATATCAGCTTATAAAAGTTTGCAAATGGAATTCTCTTTAGTATTTTTAATGGACTTCAGTGAAATACAATTTGTGGATAGAGTTTACAGAAACATGATTGAACCAAACAATGTTCTATTATTTAGAAAAGAGATAATATATGTGCGCCAAACAGTTATAATTGCACACCACAATTTTATGGATCAATCAAGGAAATCCTCAGGTATTTTTCTTTAATTAATCCCCTTTTGATTTTCTTCCTTTTTATTTTGGATGTTATAGGTATCTCTGAGGTCCTGTAATTCAATCTCTGTCCTGCCACTTCCACCCTACTCCAAATTTCACAAATAGAGGAACAGCCCAGAGAAGTGAGGTGAATTGCAAAAGATCATATGACTAATAAACTTTAGAGATCTTTAAGAGCAAGCATAGTATTTTGTGTTTGGGGATTGGTAGTGGCTTTGCTTTTAAATCCTTGAATCTCTAGTGCCTTGAATTTTTTAAAGCCCTTAATAAATGTAAGATGAATTAAATTGAAATGATCCAAGTGAGAAAGAGAAAGAGAGAGAGAGAGAGAGAGAGAGAGAGAGAGAGAGAGAGAGAGAGAGAGAGAGAGAGGATTGCAACTCAATTGTCATGAATCCTACCTCCATGTGTTTTCTGCTTTTCAATGTTACTTTAAATTAAACATTTACCCCCTTGTTGCCTAATAACTAAAATAAATGAGGTTAAGAAAATGGGCACATGTAGCTTACTAAATATTGCATTCCAAAGAGGCTGAATAAATGAAATGAAAATATTTAGTCATGAAAGCATTAACACTGGGAGAATGGAGTTAAATAGTACAGACAAGAGGTGGGAGTGGGAATGTGTTTTAAAGTCAGATTTAAAAGAGTCAATGAGGCAGAATATACAGGAAGACAGTTCCAGTGAATAACAATGGTTCTCTTAAGGCTTATACAGCTATGTGACTGGGTTCTATAAGAAGATTTGGAATTGGAGAAGGCATGGGCATAAAATACCTATCAAGATTTCATGCTTCATTAATTTAATATGTCTTTTAATTTAAGTACAAGTAACTAAAATTGGAACCTGCTGAGAAGAAATTGCTACAGTGAGAGTTGGAGTGGGAAGGATGCTGAATTGGGAATCTGGAGACCTGAGTTTTCATCCAGGCTTTGCCTCTAAATACCAAATGATGTCAGGGAGGTCCATCCTCTGGACTTAATTTCTTCATCTGTAAAATCAGAGAATAGGACTAAATGGCCTCTAAAGCTATTCCTATTTCCAAATCTATGATGGGTTGCATTTTTCTGATTATATAATTTCATGATGACTCACTCATATATGAAAACACACTAATCTTTGATTAGCTGACTCAAAAATATGCTGTTAGCTCAATATTCTAGGAAAGGGGCTTTCTGAGAGAACATAAACAGAAGAATAATTCTTATTCCAAAGCAATGACTTTTTTTCACAGTCTTCTTGAGCTATATTTTTAATCCTTTAAAAAATAGAAATATAATTATGAGTCAAAGGCATCAAAATTGGTAATTCATTCAATTGGCAAGTATTTCTTTAGTACCTACACGATGTAATGATCTGTGTTTGACTTTGTGGGAAATCTTAAGTTTTAAAAGAAATGGTTCTCTGCCCTTATAAATTCATAGCGTAGGCATGCAAATACCTCTCTACAAGAGGAGATACCCTATAACAAATGGTCAAAAGTGGGTTGTTAGCTTGCTACTATGAAAAGAACACTGAAGTAAAAGTCAGAAGATCTGGATTTGGGCTTTCCACAGGGCAGCTTTGTCATCTTGTTTATGTAAATATCCATGTGCATATAATTCTACCTCTCTTTCTATCTATCTATCTATCTATCTATCTATCTATCTATCTATCTATCTATCTATCTCCTAGTCTCTATATACCTACATCTCTACCTATCTATATTTTTTCTAGAACTTAACAGAACCTCAGAAAACCCCCC
Organism: Phalanger gymnotis; assembly: GCA_028646595.1. Lineage (NCBI taxonomy): Eukaryota > Metazoa > Chordata > Mammalia > Diprotodontia > Phalangeridae > Phalanger > Phalanger gymnotis. Next base: position 721,763,874 of record CM053622.1, on the reverse strand, counting down.
CAAAATTTCAACAGAAAAAGGGGAATTGTATATGAAATAGTATATAGCTTATTTTTTTGTTTTTAAAATGTTAACACAGTACTAACAAAAGTGTTGTGCTTTTCTATATTGCCTTCTTCTCTCTTCTGTTCCTTTTTGAAATTAAGTTTTTATTGATGTCCTTAGTTTTTTACATCACCATAGTTTTTCAGTATCCCTTGTCCTCTTCCCAGCCATCGCATGAGTATTTTTTTTTAAATCAAAAAGAAAAGAAAAGAAGAGGAAGAAATCAGCATAACCAATCAATACATTGAAAAAATCTGAAAACACAATATGTAACCCTTGTGGATTTCAATTTATACTTCTTTTAAATACTGAATTTATATTCTTTTTCTTTTTTTCTTGCTTTTTATCACTGTCACTTTTTACCATCTACCTTTGCCAAATAAAAGTCTTCTATTTTAACATATAAGTATATTCAAGAAAAAACAATGCAACACATTGTCTATATGTCACATTCTACACCTCTACTCCATCATTTTTTTTTTCTAGCAGGAGAGAAACAAGCTTCAATCTCAGTCTTCTGGGTACATAGTGGTCACTGAATCAACCAGAGTTCTAAAATACTTCAAAGTCCTTTTCATTTGCTTTTTTTTTTTTTTGCAAATGTATTGCTTAAATTATTCTCATGATTTTGCTCATTTTACTCTGCATTGATTGGCGTAACTCTTCTCAGGTTTCTCTGAATCTAACATACTTGTCATTTTTACATTCAAAAATACTTCATCAGATTCATATACAATAATTTATTCATCCTGATGTCTTCAAGCCAAAGTTGAGCGATCACTTTTCTGGGATATTGCAGGAAGGATTAATTTATTGGGTATCATTTGGATGAATCAATTATTCAACAAATATTTATTAAGCTTATACCATGTGCCAGTCACTGTGCTAAGAGTTGAAGCTGCAGGGACAAAAAGGAAATAGTCCCTGTTCGCAAGAAGCTTATATACTTTTTTTTTCAGGGTCCAGTTCACTTTATTAAGAAACCTGATTATTCAAAAGGAGGGAATAGGGAAATCCCAACTCCTAGTGGTGAAGGCCTCTCCCATCTCCTATGGCATTAGAACCAGAGGAAGAAGTTACCTCTCACTGCCATCCAGCAAATCATTAGCCAGGGAAATGAATGGGAGAATTCCAATTAGACATCATCCCATCCTAAGTAAGGGAGAAATGTAACTTCACATAGTAGGAAGGAGGAGTAGGGCAGACATACTACATGGGGGTATTTGCAAATGAGTAACACCTATAACTCCCAGGATAGAGTGAGGGCAGTTCAAGCCTCATTAATGGCCCTCCCCACGCTGCCTTAAATTCCCTTCTATTTTTTAATAGGCCATAGTACCTCAGGATAGGGAGTGAGATAGAGCTAGGAAAGGAAAAGCAAATATCTAGGGGAAAGAGTTAAAGTTGGGAAATTATAGGAGAGGGAGAAAGGTTGACTGACCTTAAAGGGAACCCTATATTGTTTCAAGCATGTTGTAGCAATAGAATGCTAAATTCCACACAGTCCAATACCCCTGATGAAAGAACCTCTCCTGAGTCCCCTGGACTCCATAGTTTGGATCAAGGCTGTTGTTCCATTTCTAGGGACACTAAATTGGGAGTTCAGTATTAATGATAGGTTAGAGAGGTTCCAAAGGAATTTTCACAGTAATCTCCGGCTGACACTGCCTTTGTCTTTCTTTCTGTACCTCTTTCTGTCCCTGGATCGGAGTGTTAAAGAAAATCTCTCCCAGGTTCTTGGTGTCCTCCTCAGTATCTCCAGCTCCTGGATGAACAATCTTGATTTCAACTTTACCTTCAGGTGTGACCCGCCCCCCCCTCTCGAGCAGGTCCCTCTATATGTTGAGCTTATATTCTTTTGGAAGAGACAACATGTATATATATGAGCATATACAAAATATATGCAGAAAAAATACGAGGTAGTTGGGAAGAAAGCATATTAGGACACAGAGGGAACCAGAAAGCCCTCTTGGAGAAGGTGAGCCTTAAACTGAACTTTGAAGGAACCCAGGCTTTCCAGTTGGTAATAGTGGGGGAACATTCCAGCCTCTCTTTGTGTTGGGAGACAGCCACTGGAAAGGCATAGAGAAGGAAGGTGGCCTCTGAGCTACCTTCAAACTGATATTCCTCACAATAAAGTGACAAAACTTCTATAAAAAGAGAGATCATTGGGGTCAAAGGTAAGGAGGGAATTCTTTATGAAGGAGATGGCACTGGAGTTAGATATTGAAGAATAGGTAGGATTAGGATAGGCAGAGAAGGTATAAGAGATCTTTAATCTGTTTGTTGCCATTTGAGACAAGTTCTGAAAACAATCCTAACCACTACAGACATGTCAGCATTTTTGTATTATGCTGTTGCTAATGTGAAGAACATTAAATTTTTAACATTGTATAACTATCTTTCTCAACTTTTTATAAAGAAGATAAGCATGGAGGGGGTGGAAATTGCTCCTGCAAATACTCTGATGTGTCGGCAAGTATTCTTACTATAAGGCAGCTAGGTGGCTCAGTGGAGAAAGTGCCAGGCCTGAATTAAGGAAGATTTAAGTTGAAATCCAACCTGAGACACTTAATAGCTGTGTGACATTGAGCAAGCCACCTAACCCCTGTTTGCTTTAATTCACTGGAGAAGGAAATGACAAACCATTCTAGTATCTTTGCCAAGAAAACCCATGAATATTATTGGTGTGCTATGGTTCATGGGGTCATGAAGAATTGGACTTGACTGAATGACTAAATAATTTCTTATTATGGGTCAGGTTTCTGACTAATGTATTTACTTGTTTGAAACCCCATATTTTAGAAGTACTAAAAAATCATGAATTGCCAGTCCTTTGCTTGACCTTATAAGGCATGCTACATGCTTTCTTAAAATGGATGCTTAGATTCAAGACCCTGTCATTCTGCATTGCTTTTGACTATCTTGTTACATCTCAACTATCATCCTTATAACTGTCTAAGTAATAATCCCTGATAGACTACACCGAACATTGAACTCCTCTACTCAGTTACCTTCATTAACTCCCCATTGTTTATTAAATTAAGCATAGACTTCTGTTCCTGCTAGTCAAGGTTTTCACCTGCCTTTGTAAGCTTACCTCATATTTTTCCTTTTTATATCTTCTATAGACCACTCAGCTGCTCTTTGACTCTTATTTTCATCCTATTTTTCCCCATTTCTATTCTTTGGCTCACCATTCTCCACAGTTGAAATGGATTTATAGTGGTCTTATCCATCACAACTCCCTCCATTCCATCTTCTTGTGTTAAAGTCACCTTCCTTCCTACCCCCGCCCCCCCCCATTTTCTCTGTCATTTTTTCAGATATCTGATAGCTGGTAGTACTGGGAACTAAATCTGAATTGTTGGCCCATCATGGATACTGCCCCCCAGCCCCCAACATGTTCTAGATAATGAGTCTATATTTTGTGCCCTCTGGGAAACACCGTGCTGTTTGTTGGTGAGGGGCAGAAAGGGGGTTGGGACAAGGTACTGAATCCCAGATCAGTTCTGGGCATCTCCTTGGTGTTGGCCTAGTTCACAGCTCTAGGTGCTGAGTCCACATTCTTGGCCCTTCTGAGCTGCATGGTCTGTGATTAGCTCTGGGCAACCCTACACAGACGGCCTAGGTCTGGAAACTGAATTGACCCCAGTCCACTCCTACACCATAGTGTATGCTCAAGTCATTTGCCAATAGGTAGAATTTGTGATCTTGGACTGGAAAGATAAACCACTCCAGTTTCTATTTCAATTTTCTCATCACTACTTGGTCCAACATTCTGTATTCTTAAATCATTGTTTGAGTAGTTGGTGGGGGCAGCTGGACTCTACTTCTTTCTCCTACTTTACTATTTTGGCTGGTTCCATGAATACTGTTTTGTGAACATCCAGTTTGAGACACCTGTATAATAGGGTACCTAATTGGAAATGTTCGACAGTCATTGTGTTATAGTCCTGGAGTTGAGAAGAGAGATAACAGAGCTGTCTGCGAAAAGGAAATATTTGAATCCACAGGAACTTAGGAGAATACAAATGAGAAGAGTCTAGAAAGCAAAGAGGACAGAGCCCTGGGGTACACCCACACTTAGAGCAAAGTATTGGACTTCGAGCTGGAAAGGACACTAGAGGTCATATAATCCAAACCTCCTCTTTCAAATGTGAGGAAACTAACAGCCAGAATTTGAGTGACTTGCCCAAGGTCACACATGCAATAGTGCAAGACTTACCCAGAATATTTACATTGGTAGCAATGTTAGTTGTTAAGGGGGAAAATGGTACCCCTAAAAGACATCTTATTCTCCAATTATTTCAAAGAAAGTGCCTAGAGCCAAAGAAGGTATGACATTTCCTTTAAATTCTCCCTCTCTATTACTGCTGGACCAAGTTCAAGTGTTTTGTTATTTTAATACGTGGTTACATATCTTGAGTCAGGATTAGAGCCATCTAGCCACTTGTGTTTCATTTCGCTAATGACTTGTGAATGTGACATGCATAGTGTATGAAAGCTTCCTGTGAGGCTTTTTAATAAACCTGGAGCCCCTCCTGAGCTTGGACTGCTCAGTCATTTAAGAAGTGATAATTACCCTGCAAGTGTTATGTAAATAATAAGTGATTCCTGATTTCTGGGTCTTAGCTAGGAGGAATTTTTGTGCTGACAAAGAAGTTAACTAGACTTCCAGGCCCATCACGGACCTTAAAATGCTGGTGTCTTCTAAGTTTCTTTTTTCCACCTCTAAAGTAACCTTAAAAATCTCAAGTGACTGAAAAAATTAATAATATCAGAAATATCAAGCTAGAATGACTTGAAAGGTCATTCAGTCTCCCTCTCTTTTTACAATTGTGGAAACAGGCTGGAGATGTGAAGTGATGGTCCAAAGTCAAACATGGTGGAGCTCGGAGTTGAAACCCTGACCTCTGATATGGTTGTGTTGACTCAGTAATGCAACAAATTCTTATTGGCTGGTCAATTTATTATAAGACGATCATTAATAAATGAGTCCTAAGGTCCTTCCATGTTCGATCCCCGTGATTCTATGATGTATCAAATGAAAGAAGTGACATAATTTAACATAAAATACTATTACAGTTATAAAAATTTTTACATTATTTCTGCATAATTATTTTTTTCAGAATTTATCTGCTTTTCTTTGAAAGCGCTCTTAATTTACACTTGTGCTTTTTATTTGAATCACCATGATCTTCTATACGTGTTTACATTAATAGACCATATGAAAATATTTCATTCAGGTAGGAAACTCTCCATGTAGGAACTTTTTCTACCTATGAGCACTGAAATCCATTTAAGGCTTAGTAAGCAAGCCCATTAAAGTTTGCTGAGACACTTAGATGCTATCACATGGATTGCAGGTGGTCACATAGCTAGTTTACAGCAGTCATTGAATAAAACCCAGGGCTTCATGATTCTGAGCAAAACCCTTTACCCATTGTGTGGTACTGTTCTATTTTCTTATGTATAGTTCCTGTTTAAAAAAAATACTCTCATCGATTATGGTAAAAATGTTCAGTTCTGTTCAGCAAAAATCAACAAAAACAAAAGAAGGATTCATGCAAAGTACTGAAAAAAATAATATTGGAGAAATCAGTTTTTTCTTAGGCAAATCAGGAGAGGCTTTATGGAAGAAGTGGAATTGAACATGCTCTGTGACCTAGACCTTAACGAGAAAGATTTCAAGAGGTGTAGTTCTGAACTAAGTGTGTTCCAAATGTGAAGGATGAGTAGTAGTGCAGTTCATTTGGAAAGTACAGTAAATGATGAGATGAAGGGTTAAAAAAAATCTAGAAGGACACAGTGAGGCCAAATCATGGAGATCTTGAAAAGCAGGCTAAACTTCTTCTAGAACATCTTTTAGACCACTGGTTTTTTTTTCAAAATTTTTGTTTGAGTGCTCGTTTCATAAAGAAAAAAAAAAACATATACCCATGATATATGCATACAGGGCCTTCCAAAAGTCTTAGCTCAGTTGCAAGCTTTTAAAGCTTGGATAGCATGCAATTGCACCAAAACTTTTGAAAGGTCCTGTAATTGATTATTAACAAATTTGCGCATGTGTTACTATACCCTATGGAATTTAGAATAGACATTTTAAAGGATGAGATCAAGATAAATTGATATGTGATCCCAGGGTCTATAGGGAGTCAATTAAGTTTGTTGAGTAGGGCAATCACATGGTCAGACTACATATTAGAACTAGAATACCAGTTTTTCAGTTAATTGGAGGAGAGGAGATAAATAAAGGAGGGCAACCATTTAGGTAGATATTGCAACAGTCCAAGCAAAAGGTACTAAGTTGAGAGAGGGGGACAGATGAGACAATAAATAAGTCTAGTCAATAAATATTTATTATTTACCTATTAGGTAGATAAGTCTAGTCAATAAATATTTATTATTTACCTATTAGGTGCCAGGCACTGTGGAAAGCACAGCAGATACAGAAAAAAGTCAGTCCATGCCCTCAAAGAATGCACAATCCAATGAGAGAGATAACATTCAAAAACACATGCATATACATATGTATGCATATACATGTGTGTTATATATGTGTGTATATGTGGTTGTGTGTATATATATATATGTACATATATACATGTAGACTTAGAGTTAATCTTAAAGAAAAAGCATTATATTAAGGGACAGCTGTGAGGAACAACATAATTTGTTAAATGATTGGTGATGTGGGCTAAGGGAGAGTGAGAAGTTGAGAATATTTCTGAGGTTATGAACCTAGGTGATTGGAAGGCAGTGGTGCCCTCAACAATAACTGAGAAGGTTGAATAAAGGGCTTTTTTTTAGAGGAAAGGTATTTTAGTAAAATAGCTAATGCAGATTGGAACACATTTGTACTTACTCATTTCGTGAGGTTTAGTGCCCAGGAAAAAAAAAAAAATGTAAAGGTTGAGACATGGCTTTTGATCATTAATCACTGACCCTGAGTCCAGAGGTCATCTGCTCTATGATGATGTTCACAGCCATGAAGTGACCTGGGGGACAGGTTGCTAGAATGCTTAAAGGTGCTGAAAGGGATTTGAGATTTCATCTGTTTGGTTCTCATCTCTTAGATAGGTAGATAGATATAGATATGTAATATACATATGCATATACACATAAAAACATCTATATCTATCAATCTATATCTATATCTTTCTCTATCTATATCTCTTTATCTATACCAATGTCCCAGTCTTTGGAATGTAAATTGCTTCTTAAGCCCCAAACAATAAACTATACATGATGATCAATCATTAAATTGATTTAACCTCTAACCTCTATTCATCTCTTCTCTTAACTTTCTGGTTTTTGTTGAAAGCATCATTAAACTTCCAGTCACACTTCTTTTGGGGGTATTTCATGCTCATTCTGGACTTTTCTTTTCCCTCCCTTCCCCCTACCATTTCCAAATAGTTACCAAGTCTTGTCAATACTGTCTCTACATCTTGCATATTGTACTGCCTTTCTGCACTCTTTTCTATCACAAGTCAGATTCTCTCATCATCTCTCACATGGGTTAGTATAATCACCTCTTAACTTGTCTTTCTTCTTTCAGTCCCTTCCCTTTCCAATCCATTCCCCACATAGCTGCCAAAATTAATTACCTAAAACACATCTGAACATATCATTATTATATTGAAGTTTATAGGTGATTTCAACAGGATATAATAACAAATCCTCAGCTTGACATTTAAAGCCCTCCACAGATCTGGATCCCATCTACCTTTCCATTTTTTTTTCTTATCATTCTTTCTCACACTTTCCGTTTTATTCACTTTGGCCTACCCTGTCCTTGATATTCAATCTCCTACCTCCCTGCTTTTGCAGATATAGTTGAATAAATATGAATTTTATTTATTCTTTACCTCCACCTAATAGAATCATAATATTTCTTTAATGTGTCTATCAGGTGATAGCTCCTACATGGGATCTTTTCTCATCTTTCCAGTCAGTATTAACTTCTCTTGTAATTACATGCAATTCCTTTGTATATGTTTATCTCCGTATATGTTTTATTCATACACACACTCACACACAGTAGAATTTAAGTAGTATGAGGGCAAGGGACATTTTGGTGCTGTTTGAATCCCTATTGCCTTGTGCATTTCATGCACATAATAGAAACAATGAATATTTGGAGAATGGAATTATCATTGGTTAAACGAGCAGTAAATTAGCAACAGACTTGTCTACCTAGCATTATAATTAACTAAAACTAATGTTTGGATTGATGTTGATTAAAAGATAAGCCAGCTTATGGGACATTATTTGTTAAAGAAATACCATCCCCACTCACTATAATTTTGTGTCCCATGATTTCCTGGAATTGCTTTAGCAGAGCCCTGTTTTCATTTATTTGAATTATTTTCTGGCTTAGTGTGAATGCCTTACTATATAAGCACTTAAAATGTCAGCAAGGGTTGAAAACAGTTGGTGCAGCAGTGGAGTAATGAAGCCAACACATAATATGTGTCAACCTTCACAGCAGGGTCCAGGGCACAGACTTCTTAGAGAAGCTGTTCTAAGTAGTCCAGGGTGAAAGGAGTCAATTGAAGGTGTTGGCTGCACCAAATGGTCACTGTGATTAGAATAACCATGATCCTAGTTACTTCCTGTAGCGACTAATTAGCCTACAATTAGATAATACCTCTTGTTAAGGGTCAGTCATGGTTTCCACATTTCCCTCCTCATTCCCATGCCATTCTATATGCATTGTAAGTTTACTATATTAATGAAGAAATGGGGTTAAAACAACAGCCCTAATTTGAAGATGATTTATACAATACAAATGTGGAAATGTGAGATTATTTGTTCAGTCCAGCATTGTAAGATTTTTAAAAGTAGTAATCCTGAATGGCATTAAAAAAAAATCATGAGAAATGGAGTCATTATATCACCATGAAATGAATTCTCAATTACAGCAAGAGAAAACTAAGATTTTAGTTTATTCTGTATGACATAGTTACATAGTTTAATTATCTTAGTCATTGAGCTGTAATGGAGAGAACATGAGTTATCAAGTCCAAAGGCTTGGCCCTAAATTCCAGATTTACTATTTGCTAATCCCTGATTGATGTTGGTTAAGTCTGACATTTCCTCATCTGTCAAACTGGGATATTAATAATTGCATAATCACTGGGTTAAGATCAAATGAGATACTTTGTAGAGAAACAACATAGTGTAATAGAAAGAGGATTAGACCTGGATTTGGATCCTGGGGTGGACACTTACTAAGTGACCCTGGACAAGTCATCTTACTTTTCTGAACTTCAGTTTTCTCATTTATAAACTTGGGAGATTATACTACCCACTTCTCAATCTTATTAGAAAAGTACTTTGTCAACCTTAAAGTGCTTTCTAAATGTGTCACTACCTGCCTCAAAAGATTCTGAGATTAAAAGAAGTTATTTGTAACTCTTAACCATGTTATTAATAAAATGCTTTGTTGTTTTAAAATAAATGATAATTATAATTAAATTTACAAATAATGATTACAGTTAATAAAATTAATAACCTTGCCTTTGAGTACATACAGTGATTTGCTCATGTTAGGTAGATAATGTGCATTAAATGAGTCTGTGAAACATGTATGTGTGAGATAATATGGAAGGTGCAGAGAGGAATGAAAAGAATGAGACTAGTTCTCACCAGAATCTTGTTTTATTATGTGCAATTCTGCTTTTTTAGTTTCTGAAATTGTTTAGTTCAACATCAGAAACTGATATAGTGTGTTTCCCCTTATTTCTAATACCTTCCCTCTCCTGATAATTTCTAATTTATCCTGTATATAGCTTGTTTGATCATAGGTGCTTGTGTGTCATCTCCCCCATTATGCAGTGAGTTTCTTGGAAGCAAGGCCTGTCCTCTGTATTACTTTATACCCTCATTGCTTCGCACAGTGCATGGCGCAGAGTAGTTGGTTCATAAATGCATATTGATTGATATCCATTAAAGAAAAAGCATTACTATCTACTCTGCTTCTGTACCAGAGGACCATGGGACCCTTTCATCTGACTTGAAGATAAAATATATATTGTCTCCGCTGTTAGAATACAAGCGCCTTGGGGGCAGGAACTGTCACACTTTTCTGTTTGTATCCCCATCATTTAACATTATGCTTTGCACATAGTAACCACATAATAAATTCTTGGGACATGTCCTAAAAGACTTTGATGAAAATATTCATAGCCCCCTTTAGTCTACTCAAACCTATCAGAATCCAGGGTTCATAAGTTTGGCATATTTGACACAGCCTATTCCCTCAAACTGACTGCCAGAATCTTACCACCTTTGACACAGATATGTCCAAGATTATTGGGACAGGCTCAGATGGTACCACCAATGACACAGTTGCTATTAATCTTGGAACACTGAATCACTACCCAGACTCTTGACTTATTCTGTACCTAAGACCTCAGATACTTTATAGCATAATTCAAGATATAAGGAGACAGAAAACACACACTGAATCAGAAAACAACTATAAGGGAAACTCACCCAGATAAGAAGGCTGTCTGTCCCTCTACTATTCCAAAGCAAAGCATCTTGACTCCTGTGTTCCACCCCCGCTTTTTTTCAAAATTCATGGCTCAGTTCTCTGAGAAGTCCTCATCCACAACACTAGATTTTGAGATTAGTCAGGTTTAGGGAATATGTGGACAATAACCCAGATTCAATAATTATAGGATAATGAACCACCCAAAAAAACAGCCTCCAAAACAAACCCTCCTTGAATTAATTTGCTACCTTCTGATGGCCCCGGGGCAGGGGGTGGGGGGGAGAGAGAGAGAGAGAGAGAGAGAGAGAGAGAGAGAGAGAGAGAGAGAGAGAGAGAGAGAAAGAAAGAGTGAGAGACTTATCCACATGAATGCAATTGATATCAGTTGCTGACTACTGGTTCCAGGTGTCAGTTGCCCTGCTTTTAATGAATGTAATAAGAAGTACACACCCAAATGTGAATACGCAAATATTACATTTGAATATATGTATAAATACATACACTTTACATATATACATATATGTATGTACACATCCATATACACATGCACCTATGTATACACACATATAAACATTTCCTTATTTGTAAAAGGGGAACAAGCTTACATGGACTACTCTCCTACAGTGCTATTGTGCAGAAACTGCAATATAGTCTATAAAGCACCATATAAATAATTGAGAGTAATTACACTTCATTTTGCTTATAACAAATGAACCACAATTTGACATTTGTATTTCTAAAGCCCTTATTCAGAACATTTTGACTCTTTAGTCAATTTTGAATGGCCCTAAATAATTCCCTTCATTTTGCCAAGTAAGCTAGCTCTTTTTTCTTTCTTTCTTATAGGAACTAAATTATATTAACTATATTAATGTCTCTATCCAAGAATATCATCTTTTCACCTATAGATTCAATGCTGACCTATACTCCTGTGACTTGTGCTATCATTTCATTTTCTCCTTTTCTACCGAATCACTGAAATTTCAAGGAAAGCATTATAATTCAATGGAAAGGACACTGACTCTGGAGTCAGAGTACCTGGGTTCCAATTCTGTGTGACCAAAGGAGTAAAAAAAAAAAACAGCAAAAAACCATCTACCTATCAAGATTGTTGTGAGGATCAAAGGATATGATATTTGTAAAGCAGTTAGCACACTCTCTGGCACACAGCAGTTGCTATACAAATGCTTATTTCCTTGCCTTCTCCATCATCATTGTTTGTTTAGCTTTATCTCCCTTACCCTTCTCTCCCAGAATTGCTAGAGTGATCTTTCTTTAGTGATTGTAGACTGAATAAATTGTTCTGTTTTATGCAAGTCTATGTAATTAGGACAATACCATATGCAAATGAGAAAATCTAAATAATCTTACCATCTATGCAGAAAGAATGATACATGCAAAATGATCTATGACATGAGACAGAGAAAGGAGAGATCCAAAGATAATACTCTCAGAAAGCTGAGGGGACAGAGAATCTTTTTCACTTGGGAACATACCAGACGTAGTCATAAGGACAGTTGCACCTGGAACTTAAAGGACCTGGAAGATTTCAATGGACAGAAATAGGGAGAGTAAGAACCATCCATCCTATGCACAATAGATGATATGAGTAAAGAAGGGAGACTGAAAGATAAGAACCCAGGATAGAACTATGGCTTGTTTGGTAGAATGTTAAATGTGTGATTTGGAGGAGTATTGAAGACTGGAAAAATAGGTTGAAGCCAGATTTTGGAGGATTCCAGAAGTTAGAACCAAGTGTTTAAATATTGTTTCATAGGCCATGGGGAAACTGAAGGTTTTTTTTATTAAAGAAGTGATACCATGAAAAAAGGGCAATAGGGAGATTCTTGTGATAGCAGAATGAAGAATGGATTGGAGAGAAGCGAGAAGACCAGGTAAGAATTGAGTACACTATTATTAAAGAAGACTATAAAATAGTTTCAGTGGAATTATAAAGAAAGAAATTAATTTCTGAGGCATTGTGGAAATAGAATTGAGAGGAGTTGGTAACCTTAAATGGGTATGAAAAGTCTAAGAGAAGGAAGCATCAAAGACAACTGAGGTTCTGAGTCTGGATGGCATAAAGGATTGTTCCATGCCAGCATCAACTAAAATAGAGAGATTAGGGGGAAGGGGCAAATTTGGAGGAGGAAGAACAGAAGGTAGTTTTTGTACCAACTGAGGCTGAAGGTCATCCATTTGTAGCTATCCATCAAACACTTCAAGGCAAGGAGTTGGAACTCTGAGGAAGGATTATGTTGGAGATAAGAATCTGTGAGCCACAAGTAAGGGTATAATAAATGTAGATAAGGAGTCCTTGAGATCACCAAATTAGGAAAGGGAAGAGAAGAGAATAGAATAGAGGGATGATATTTGAGGTGTATCTATGGGAGGGAGAGAGGGAAATAAGAGTTAGCAAAAGAGATAGAGCAGTGCTTGAGAGGAGTCAAAAGAATCAAAGCAATGTAGTGTTAAGAAAATTAAGGGAGGAGACTGCATCAAGGATGAATAGGTTGATTAAAGTTGAGATGTCAAAATTGAGGCCCAGTGACAGCATGTACTTGGTAACACTCTGCGATGTATCTGGAACCAGATTAAAGCCTTAACCAGATTAAAATGAAATTGGGGAATATTTTTTTTCAAATAAATAAAATAGAACATAGATAATGTTAATATATGGTTTTCTAAGTCAATATGAAGCCTAGATTAGAGGATTCTCTTATTTGAGTTTGAAACCACTAGATTAAGCATTGAATAGAGATAAGAGTTCACAGAGGATGGGGATAGCTGAAGGAGGAAAAAAAAATAGTTATTTAAGGTAGGAAGGATCCTCTCTACCTTCTCTGGCTTCCATTTTAGAGATGAAGAAACAGTGACCCAGTGACAGTAAATGACTCAGCCAAGGCCATACAGGTATTTAAAAAATTTTTATTTGGTTTTCCTATTTTTATTTATTTACGATTTTATTTTTCCCCAGTTACACATAAAAAACAATTCTTACCATTAATTTTTAAAACTTTAAGTTCCAAATTCTCTCCTTCCTCCCTCCCCACACCCTACCCCCTATTGAGAAGGCAAGCAATTAGATATAGGTTATAACATGTGGAGTCATGCAAAACATTTCCATAATTGTCATCTCGTGAAAGAAAACATAGACAAGAAAACTCAAGAAAAATAAAGTAGAAAATGTGTGCTTCAGTCTGTATTCAGACACCATCAGTTACTTCTCTTGGGATGGAGAGTATTATTCATCACAAGTCCTTCAGAGTTGTCTTGGATCATTGTATTGCTGTGAACAGAAAAGTCATTCACAGCTGGTCATCTTACTATATTGCTGTTACTTTATACATAGTATATTCCACTTTGAATCAGCTCATGTGAGTCTTTCCAGGGTTTTCCAAGAGAATCCTGCTCATCATTTTTTATATAGCACAATAGTATTCCATCACAATCACATAGCACAATTTGTTCAGCCACTCCCTAATTGATAGGCTTCCCATTAATTTCCAATTTTTTTGCCGCCACTAAAAGAGCTGCTATAAATATTTTTGTACATGTAGGTCCTTTTCCTTTTTGTTTTTTATCTCTTTTGAGATACAGACTTAATGGTGTTATTGCTTTGTCAAAGGGCATGCATGGTTTTTAGCCCTTTTGGCATAGTTCCAAATTGCTCTACAGAATGGTTATATCAGTTCACAACTCCAAGAGTGCATTAATGTCTCATTTTTCTCACTTCCCCTCCACCATCCATCAATTTCTTTTTTCTGTCATATTAGCCAATCTAATAGGTATGAGGTAATACCCCAGAATTATAATAACTTGCATTTCTCCAAGCAATAGTGAGTTTGAGCATTTTTTACATATGGCTCTAGATAGTTTTGATTACTTCATCTGAAAAGTGTTTATATATTTTAATCATTTTAATTGGGAAATGGCTCTTATTTTTTATACATTTAACTCAGTTCTCTATATGTTTGAAAAATGAAGTCTTTATCAGAGAAACTTGTTTCAATTTTTTTTTCATATTTAATATTGCTAAGTGTATTTCCCTCTATCCTGTTCCCCCATTTATTCTATTCTCTCTCTCCTTCCACCCTGTCTCTCCTCAAAAATGTTTTGCTTCTCACTACCACCTCTCCTATCTGCACTCCTTTCTATCAATCCCCAACTCCTTTTTCTTACCGCCTTCCCCCTCCTACTTTTTTATATGGTAAGATAGATTTCTATACCCCATTGAGTGTGTATATCACTCCCTGTTTGAGCCAGTTCTGATGAAAGTAAGGTTCACTCACTCCCCCTCACCTTCCTCTTCTTCACTTTTACTCTAAGAGTTTTTTCTTGCCTCTTTTATGGGAGATAATTTGCCCATTCTACCTTTCCCTTTTCCTTTCTCCCAGTATATTTCTCTTTTATCCTTTAATTTTATTTTTTTAGATATGATCCCTATATATTCAACTCATACCTATATGCTCTGCCTATGTATATGCCTTCTAACTAACCTAATAATGAGAAAATTCTGAAGAGTTACAAGTATTTTCCTATGTAGGAATGTAAATAGTTTAACCTTATTAAGTCCCTTATGATTTCCCTTTCCTATTTACCTTTTTATGCTTCTCTTGAGTCTTGTATTTGAAAAGCAAATTTTCAATTCAGCTTTGTTCTATTCATCAATAATGTTTGAAAGTCCTCTATCTCTTTGAATATATTTTTTCCCCTGAAGGATTATATTCAATTTTTCTGGTTTGGTGATTCTTGGTTGTAATCCTACCTCCTGTACCCTCTGAAATAATATATTCCAAGCCCCCTGGTCCTTCTTATGTAGAAGCTGCTAAATCTTGTGTTATCCTAAAGGTGGAAAAATGATACTTGAATTGTTTCTTTCTAGCTGCTTGCAGTATTTACTCCTTGACCTGGGATCTCTGGAATTTGGCTCATATAGTTATTAACTGGAAGAATCTGGATTCAAATCCAGATCCTCTTACTCCAAATCTAAATACAATTTTCATTGCATCATTGTTTCTCCCATTAGTTTCTTTAATGTTCACAACAACCCTCTGAGATGGGTACTATGGATATTGTTCGTCTTACTTTAAAACAAACAAACAAACAAATAAATATAGCCCCATTTTGCCCACAGGACTACCCACTAGACTATTAACCTGTTCCTCATTTTCACCACCCCTCCCCACCCCCGGACTCTGGGTGATTAGAAAAATTAACATCGTCACTCTTTCCTGGCCCCTTCCCTACTTGGGTTGATTTGTACATGGGGCAAATTGTTGCATATCTAAAAAGCAGGCTGTACCTTCTCCCTGAGCCGGAAGTGCTCTGGAGTTCTGCTATTTTTAGTAAATTAACTCTGGTCTGTGGGTAAAATCTCGTGTGTGTGTGTGTCTGTGTGTGTGTCTGTATCTGTCTGTGTCTGTGTCTGTTTGTGTCTGTGTCTGTGTGCTTTTGTGAAATCTTCCTTCCTGTACTGTTACCCCAACACCAAACTTTTCCCTTACTTTCACAAATTGCACAATAATTTTCAACTTTAAACAATCTTGTTCACCTTGTCCTAATTGAAGTCATGTTAAATAAGGTCTTCCAAAGTTGTTATGGATATAACATCACCCTGCAACTGTTCTTGTGGCAAGTGTTTCCAATTTAACTAGGCTGTCCCTCAGATGATAGGAGTGTACTGTCATTTTCTTACTTGGGAATCAGCATGGCATAATGGATAGAGTGCTGAAATGGGACTCAGGAAAGCCTGGGTTCAAATCCTGCCTTAGATTCTAAGTAGATGTGTCTCCCTGGGCAAGTATCTTAACTTCTCTAGCATAGATTTCTTCATCTATAAAATGAAATGGTTGGATTTTATGACCTCTAAAGTCCGTTGCATCTCTCAATCTCTTATACTATAATCTTATGAGCATAACAGCAGTGCCCACCTCACAGAATTATTGGGAGGATCGAAAGAGATTGTATATGTAAAGTGCTTTATAAAGGTTAAAGCACTATAAACATATTACTTATAATTATTATTACCATAAAATCTCATTAATTTGAGCTCCACAAAATCAGAATGTCTTCTAAACTTTGGTAGGAATATCTTGATATTTCCTTTTGAACTATACATGAAAAGGGGCTTGTTAAGTAAATGAATGACATACAGAACTGTTCAGGGGCATGTTTAACCTGCTTAGGAAAACAAACTGTATTTAAGATTCTAGCATATTGGTTGTTTATATGCAAATTGATGCTACTAATTACAAATATGTCTTATCTATTCATTAAAAGAGGCCTGAGAGGATTTCTACTTAGAAACATTTGGTTAGAAATGAGTTTTGAGTTAGTTTCACTTAAGCATAATGCAGCTGAATGTCTTTAATACTATTCAATAATTCAGACGTTTTTATTCTTTGGAGCCCATCTCTCTCCCAATTAGCCTGGATCAGTGAAAAATTACTTGACTTAGAAAACACTGATGTTATTTTCAGGTACCGCTATTTTGTAATTTCCTTGGGCTTTTGCATTGTTGAACCTCTGTTAAATTCAAAATGAATTTGTAACCCCTGTAATGAGACTTTGAGCAAATAGTCTACACACTCAATATGATGTCTGAACCTTCTGTAGAAGTGCTGTACCCTCTTGGTATATCTGTATATAATGTTCCAAATAGGTAGCAAGACCTGTTTGATCCTTGATTTTCATATCACATAGCAGGATGAAATGTTTGTCTAATAGTTATCCCATGTGTCAGGATGTCACTAATATTCTAAACAGTGGTCCTGTTCTTTTTATTTTCTTCTCTCTCTCCAGCAATCACACTACTGAAATGAGGAATCTATTATCTTGGGGGAGGGGCAGGAAATGATTATTGCATAATCATTATCCCTGCCAGTTCATGATGCTGGTCCATATTGGTTACTGAGAACCTGGGTCTTTTTCTGTCTGGTGAACAAGTATTCAACTATTACTTAATTCAATTTAATTCAACAAAAATATTTTAGGTGATTATGTTGTGCAAGGCACTGTGCTAAGCATAGGGTATCCAAATTGGAGCAGAGAAAGCCCCTGTTCTCAAAAAACTTACATCCTACCAGGCAGAGTAGAACAGGCACACCAATAAATATAACAAATGGGATGTGATGATAGGGGAAAGGAGAAACCTCTAGGAAAATTAGGGAGAGATGGCTTTCAGGAGAGAAGTAGCCCTAGAGATTAGACTTGAAGAATGAAAAAGATTTGACAATCAATGATAGGGTCAGAGATCTTTCCAGACAATGGTACTAGCTTATCGATAATACAGGAAGTATAAGAAAGGTTCCTATTCACCAGAATGTATGGTTGAATGAGGACTGTTAGAATGAAATAGGGCAAAAAGGTGTATTGGGGATAGATTATAGAGATTCTTAAAGGCTAGCCTAACTAATTGATATTTTATCATGTAGGCAATAGGAAGTGAATGAAAGGTTTAGGTCAGAGCAGTGACCCTATTAGACTTGTGTATTCAGTGTACAATTTTGCCCTTTAATTTATAGGAGAGAAGCCAATAGATGACCTGCATTGTTGAGCCAGTGGCAAGCTCCCTCTTTTTTTCCCATTATCTCTATGAGTTTGTTTTTTTCTTGGGAAACTATTTTGGCTTTTCATCTAATAAAGATGGAAATTACATACGTGTTCTCAGAAAATAACTCTTTATTGGTCACAATTCAGCTGTACTTATTGGCAAGAAGCTGAGAAGAACCAGGGGTAAGTGCTAAATTGAACCATATTTTCAGAGATTGACAGTCACTGCAAGAAATGACCTCAGTTGGGGCAGCTAGGTGGTGCAGTAGAGCACCAGCCCTGGAGTCACGAGGACCTGAGTTCAAATTTGATCTTAGACACTTGACTAGCTGTGTGACTTTGGGCAAGTTACTTAACCCAAATTGCCCTGCCTTCTCCCTCCAAAAAAGAAAAGAAAAAAAAAATGACCTCAATTTAACCTATAATTTCATTGACCTCTCAGAACCCTTCCAATACTATGTCTATGATCCAGTGACAAAATTATGATTAGGTAGAGGAATCATAGGTTTATAGAATATTAGAGCTGCAATCTTGGTTTTTGTAACTAGTTGAGATGTGTTTAAGGTTAGAGGGCAAATCAATAGCAAGGTCTCAAATTAAATTCATGTCTTCAGATTTCTAATGCTTTTTTTTCCTGTCCTTACATTGTACATTGAGGGAGTCAGACATATGGCCCATGGTCTACATGCAGTCCACAATACTACTAAATATGTCCCAAACCATATTACAATATAGTTCTTACATATTTTAATGTGTTGATATATTAATAAAAAAGAAATATATAAACATGTGGCTTTCTGAGACAATCTGTTATGCTAGGTTGCCTCTCACAACATAGAAAAACAAGCTCAAAATCGCTAGTGTCTGAGGGAGTCAAGATGGCAGATTAGAGGCAAAAAAAAATTCTTAACATTCTTCTCTAAACAACATTAAAATAACACCTCAAATCACATTTTGGAATGACAGAAACAACAAAGATTTGAATGAGACATTTTTTCCAGCTTAAGACAACTTAGAAGGTCCATGGGAGAAGTCTGTGTCATGGGGTAGAGGCCTGTCCAGAGCACCCACATGCCGAAGTAGCAGCAGCAGCAGCAGCTTCAGGAGCTCTCAGCCCAGAGATGGTAATGAGGTCAGAGAACAGATCAGAAAGAGATTATAGGGGATCTATTGAGGGCAAAGAGTGCAGCTGGTACTAATTGGCAATTCTATTGCTCATATGCAGTTCTGGGTTTCAGTTCTAGGGCCAAGAGGAGTGCTTGTGTTTGGTCATAAGGGAACAGTCTCTGGTCACAGTTTCAGGGCAAAGAGGACCACTAGTGTTTGTAGCTTCTGGGGACCAGGGACCCTTGCAGGGTACAGACCAGAGGACAGACCAGGAAAGCAACAACTATATCTTTCTAAGTATCATACTACCTAGGAAGAACCAAAAACTTACAGACTCTCAGAACTTGCTCTGAAAACAGCAGCATAAAAAAAAAAACTTGAAATTTGAAACTGTGCCTCCCCATCCCAAGGTGAAAAAAGCTCAACTTTAACAAAGTTCAAAGCCAAGACTAAAAAAAAGCCAAGGCTAGAAAAATGAGCAAACGACAACAAAAGAACCCGACTATGAAAGGCTACTATGGTGGCAGAGAAGAAACTCAAAAGAAGACAATAAGGAAAAAAAAAACAGCTGAGAAGAAAGTAACAAAGAAAAATGCTAACTGGACCAAAGCCAAACAAGAATTTCTGAAAAAAATTAAAGGAAGAGATAAAAGTCATAGAGGAAAAGGTGAACAAAGAAATGAGAGTGATGAAAGAAAATTATGAAAAGAGAAATAACAGCTTGATACAAATTCATAAGAAAATAACACCTTAAAAAAGTGGCCTAATGGTAAAACAGACATTAAAAATTCACTGTAAAAAAAATTCTTTGAAAAGCAGAAAAGCCCCAATTCCCACCTATCAGAGTAGCTATTATGACAAAAAAGGAAAATGATAAATATTGATGAAGATGTGGAAACATTGGAATGCTAATGCATCGTTAGTGGAGTTGTGAATTGATACAACCATTTTGGAGCGCAATTTGGAACTATGTCCAAAGGGCTATAAAATTGTGCGCACCTTTTGACCCAGCAATACTGCTTCTAGGTCTGTATCCTAAAGAGATCATAAAAATGGGAAAAGGACCCACGCGTATAAAAATATTTATACGAACTCTTTTTGTGGTAGCAAAGAATTGGACATTTAGGAGATACCCACTCACTGGGGAATGGCTAAACAAGTTGTGGTATATGAATGTAGTGGAATACTATTGTTCCATAAGAAATGATGAGCAGATATATTTCAGAAAAAAAACTGGAAAGACTTAAATTAACTGATGCTGAGTGAAGTGAGCAGAACCAGGAGAACATTTCACACAATAACTGCAACATTGTGTGATGATCAACTTTGACATACTTAGCTTTTCTCAGCAATACGATGTTCTGAGGCAATTCCTAAAGACTATGATAGAAAATGCTATCCACCTCCAGAAAAAAAAAAAAAAAAAACTATGGAGTCTGAATGCAGATCAATGCATACTACTTTGTTTTTTTGTTTGTTTGTTTTCTTTTTCTCATTTTTTCCCTTTTGCTCTGATTCTTTTTTCACAACATGACTAATGTGCAAATATGTTTAATATGATTATATATGTATAGCTTATATCAGATAGGTTGCTGTATTACAGAGGAGGGAGAAAAATATTTGCAACTCAAAATCTTATAAAAATGAAAGCTGAAAACTATCTTTACATGTAATTGTAAGAAAAAAATAAAACACCGTGGGGAGGGGAAGAAATTTCTTTTAAAAGGGTAAATGGAAAAGTAAGTAAAAAAACCCCTCAAAAAAGTCCTCTTTAAAAAGCAGAATCGACGAAATGGGGGAAAATTGTACAAAAATTCACTGAAAAACATAATTTCTTAAAAATTATAATTGGGCAAATGAAAGTTAATGATTTCATGAGACATCTTGAAGCAGGAAAACAAAGGCAAAAGTATGAGAACTAGAAGATATGAAATATGTCATCAGAAAAACATCTGACCTGTAATATAAATCCAAGAATGATAATTAAAAAAACACATTAGCCATGATCAAAAAAAGAACCTAGACATCATATTTCAAAAAATTATCAAAGAAAATTGCCCTGATATTTTAGATCCAGAGAGTAAAATAGAAATCAGAAGAATCCACTGATCACCTCCGGAAAGATAACCTAAATAGAAATACCCAGAAATATTATAGCCAAATTGCAAAGCTCCCAGATCAAAGAGAAAATACTTCAAATAGCCAGAAAAAAAACAATTTAAATATCATAGAGGTGCAGTCAGGATCACAGAAGTTTTAGCAGTTTCTATGTTAAAGGAGCAAAGGACTTGGAGGCAAAGGATCTGGGATTGAAACTAAAAATAAACTACCCAGCAAAATTGAGTATAATCCTTTAAAGAAAAAAAGATATTTAATGAAATAGAGAAATTTCAAGTATTCTTGATGAAAAGACCAGAGCTGAGCAGAAAATTTGAAGACTCAAGAGAAACATAAAAAGGTAAACTTGAAAGAGTAGTCATGAGGACTCATTAAAGTTAAACTCTTTACATTGCTTTATGGGAAGATAACATGTAACTCTTAAGAACTCATCATTATTAGGTCAGATAAAAAGGAGTTTATATGGACAGAGGGCATGAATGTGAGTTGACTATGTTGGAATGACTTCCAAGAAATGAAGGGGTGATAAAAAAGGATTCACTTCGAGCAGGGGAAAAGGAGAGGTAGAAGAGGGAAAATTTTATCATACAAAAGCAGCAGAAAAGAAAAAAAAACAACCTTTTCCAGGGAAGGAGAAAAAAATGGGTTGCAGGCCATGATTGAACCTCATTTTCATTAGAATTAGGTCAAAGAGGGAAGAATGTAGGTATGTATTTGCATATATACATATATGTATGTCTTTCTCTGCATATATATGTATATATATATGTATGTCATATATATTCAGTTGAGACATGATTTGTGTGTTTTTTTGGCAAAGATAGTGGAGTGGTTTGTCATTTCTTTCTCCAGTTCATTTTGCAGATAAGGAAACTGAGGCAAACAGTGTGAAGTGACTTGCCTAGCATCACAGAGCTAATAAGTGTCCAAAACTAGATTTGAAGTCAGGATGTTAAGTCTTCCTGAGTCCAAGATTGGCACTCTATCCACTGTGACACATAGCTCTCCTGACACAGTAGGTGCCTACAATTGTTCCCTTCCTTTTCCCTTCATATTTACCTCTATTCAGAATTGTAATTGTAAGCAGAGGGATTCTGGTAGTTGATTTTCACAGTGTGCACCACAACCAGAAATAATGAAATGAGAATAAAAGAACAGCTGTGTGTGAAGGCTGCATCATTTCCAACTACTGGATATTTCTTCTTTTAAAATTGTTTTATGCTTGTCTTCTTTTTTTTTTTCCCTGTGGGCAAGGCATATAATGAAATGAACTCTTAAGATTCCAAGGTTATATTCAAATCCTTTCTTCAACTCCTTTCCAGGCTTCAAAGTAGCCCCCCCCCTACCAAAAGTCCTAAATAACAAATCTATTTGATGTAGTTAATAACTTATTAATTAGCACTTAAAAATAATTCACAGTTTGTCTGTATTGGCCACCTAAGAAAACCACTCCACTGAAAGTCTTTGGAATGCACTTTCTCTCTAGTATGAAACTGGCTACTGAAAATAGAGCCAAGAATACAACATAATTACCTGACAGGAGGCCCATCAGCCTGTGTAATGGATTGATGGCTTAATTGCCTGGAGAATCATGACAATGACCAGCTGTCCGTTTTCACTTATCTCACAAAGCTACCAATACATCCATCCCCAGGCACTCCCCTAGCTGATCTTCATTAGGAAATGAGAAGGAAGGAGGGAATTCAGTAGAAAGTCAGAATAATAATTACCAAAGCCCATCTATGCATCTGCCCACTGGGGCCAGGTTTCTAGTACTGTGTAAGCTTGGAACCCTGAGCCAGTCAATAGGGAAGAGCTACTAACAGTGATGTGAGGTTGGGTAGGAAAGGTCCTGGGTTTGAAGTAAGAACACCTGGTTTCCAGATCTGGTAAGTACTAGTTGTGGGACCTTGGGCAAATCACTTAAGCCAGGGCTGTCCAAAATGGGGGCCGTATGCTCCCATGCTGCGCTGCCTGTGTTCACCAGAAGCACAGAAATCAACGTAAATGCTTTGGTTAAAGCATTTATGTCAGTTTCCATGCCCACAGTAAACACAGGCAAGACACATAAAATTGCACTGCAGGCTGCTTGGGGCCCAAGGGCCACACTTTGGACAGTCTTGGCTTATAAAGGCCTCAACTTCCTCACTTATAAATTGGTACAACAAAGCTTTAAACATCTACCTCATAGGTTGGTGGCTATCCCTTTACAAGTGTTAGAAAATGTGAATTGTTATTTTCCAATCATCACATACAATGCCATTTTTTTTATTTTATAAATCAGGGCATTTTTCTATTATGCCTGATCTCAGAAACCCAACCTTAACTTACCATGCAGTAGCCATGGGCATACATTCCTAGCACCTAGTATTTGTGGTCAGCTGATATAGCAGCAATCACAGTGCCCCACACATCAATGATTTTAATACTTTAAATTTTATAGTGTTTTAATCTTTGAGTTACAGTATGTCTTATAGCATGCTGAATGGATAGGATAGAGCTATGGACTTGGAATCAGGAACACAGGTTCAAATTTTACATCTGATTTTTGGTAGCTAGGGAAGTTTGTGTCAGATCATTTATTTAGAACTTACCATGTATCAGGCACTGTGCTAAGTGCTGGGGATGAAAATATAAGCAATCAAGATAGTGACTTCCTTTAAGGAGCTTGTATTACAGTGGAGGAAGAAAATAAATAAAGGGGTGTGGAGCAGGGGAACACATGGCAGCATTGTGAGGAGCCAGCAGAATGTGGCATGGAGGCCTGGTCACAGGCAAGACAAGGTGAAAACTCACCAGCAGGACCAGGAGACCCATGGTCAGAGTTTTACTTTCTAGTTGGAGGGGAATGAAGGTGATGACTAGAGTGCAGGCAACATTCTTAATGTAAGGTTCTTTGCCCATTAAATTGAGATAATTATACTTCTACCACATATCTTATAGACATGCTGAGAGGAAAGCACTTTAGAATCCTCAAACGTTTTATAAATATTATTTATTCCTTCAATCAATAACAAACCCAAAAGGAAGGTACAGCAAGCAGTATTATCTCCTATTTTACAGATGTGGAAAACTGAGGTGATGAGTGATTTGGCAGAGGTAACTAATCACTGGAAAATCTGGTACTCTAATTCAGTTATTATTATCTTTATTATTATTATTACTTTAAGGGAAATAGCTTTCTTTCTACTATAGGACACTTTTTAATGTGGGTTTATGGTAATACTGAAAATCATGTTTTGTTAATTAGCAATCATTAGACCTTATTACCATTGCTATTCACATTACTGAAAAAAAAACCCCAGTATGATTTAAGGGAAAATAATTAAATTTGGAATTAAAATTCTTAAGTTCAAATCCTAGCACTGCCACTTCTTATGTTTGTGAGCTTGGCCTAGTTATTTTGATTCTCTCTGGTGGATACAGGAATAGATGAATAGGGGGGTAGGAGGATAAAGCATTTATAAGAATTCATTAAGCACTTATTGTATGCCTGGCCCTATGTTATAGTAAAACCAGTTTAGAATCTCACAGATGCACAGATGACTATTTTCACCCAGGCCTGTTATCATATAGAGATCCTAATTATGAATTCCTGTTCCACTTTCATTTCCAGTTTCCCAAAAGGCATCTTGGTCTCCTTGACTATGTCTAATATTTTCTCCTTACATTTGAAATAGGTACAAATATATATCTTAGTATAGATGATGAGGTAAAGTAAATGCAAGGCAGTTCCATTTGGAAGCTTAGGTGGGAAGGCAGCAGAGCTTAACGGAGAGCAGTAGTAAGAAAGTCAAACTGGAGAGGATTCTAGGAAGACGGCAGAGTAGGTCGGAACATTCCAAGCTCTCAAGATTTCCCCCAACAAAAGAGATAAAATAGCACGTTAGGGTGAACAAAGTGCAGGTAAAACT
This sequence comes from Phalanger gymnotis, assembly GCA_028646595.1. Classification (NCBI taxonomy): domain Eukaryota; kingdom Metazoa; phylum Chordata; class Mammalia; order Diprotodontia; family Phalangeridae; genus Phalanger; species Phalanger gymnotis. The sequence continues at coordinate 721,738,629 of CM053622.1, read as the reverse complement.
AAATAAGAATAGGGGCACAAAGGGGGTCTTCATGGGACAATTTGAGAAGATCAGAAGAAAAATTCCAGGATGACATTTGGTCCCAGTGAATAGTAAGTATCTCCAGGCTAAGGTCTGCTTTAACCACAAGCAGCAAGCTGCTTAAACAACAATCTTCAAGCCCCGGGGTTAGTTGGTTTGAGAGTCTGACTTGGCCTCCGCCAAAGGAACGTTTACCCTGTTTAGTGAGGGGAATTTGCCATCTTAGCCTGGGGAAGATCAAGGGAACCTCTACTGACCAGGAACTCCAGACCCAGCTGTGCTTCGAGGAGCGGTGGGGGCGAGAAGGAACCAGCACATGCCCGGTGAGTGCAGAAGAAGTGGGGCAGAAAAGTCTCTGGCTGTGGGCACTTACAGGAGGTTGGAGGTTTGGCTTTGGTTCCAGGCTAGAGAGGAGAACTGAAGATCTGGGGCAAGAGGCATCATCCCACGTACCCCAGGGCTACAAGTGGTTACAAAAGTTAAGCTATTATCACAAAAAAATGTGCAAAGGAGAAAAAAATCCAAACCTAGAAAGCTATTAATGGAATAGAAAAGACCAGGGTTCATATTCAAAGGAGGATACTCAAGAAACCCCCAGAGAGTAATGTAAAATGGTCAGCTGCCCAAAAGGAATTTATAGATCTTTTTTTTTATTTTGTTTTTATTCTTTAAAATAAGTTTATTTATTTTTACTTTACAACATTCATTTCAACAAGCTTTTGAGTCCCAAATTATCTTCTCCTCCCCCCTCCCCAATGTGGCATGCAATTTGATATAGGCTCTGTGTACACATTCACATAAAACATATTTTCATGTTAGTCATGTTGCAAAGAAGAATGATAACCAATAGAATGAATTGTGAGAAAGAAGAAACAAAACAAAACAAAAAAAAAGAGAGCAAATAGTATGCTTTGATCTGTTTTCAAACTCCATAATTCTTTCTCTGGATGTGGATAGCATTTTCTATCATGAGCCTTTTGGAGTTGTCTTAGAACCTTGCATTGCTGAAAAGAGCTAAGTCTATCAAAGTTAGTCATTGCACAATGTTGCTGGTTCTGTTCCCCTCACTCACTTGTTAATCATTTCTTCTAGCTTAATAGTATTCCATTACATTCATATACCACAACTTGTTCAGTCATTCACAAATTGACAGGTATCCCCTCAGCTTCCAGTTCTTTGACGCCACAAAATGAGCTGCTCCCAATATTTTTGTATGTGTGTTTTTTTCCTCCATTTGTATGATCTTTTTGGGAGATAGCCCTGGAAGTGGTATTGCTGGGTCAAAGGGTATACACATTTTTATAGCCCTTTGGACATGGTTCCAAATTGTTCTCCAGAATGGTTAGTTCAGTTCACAACTCTACCAACAATGCATTAATGTTCCAATTTTCCCACATCTTCTGCAGAATTTATAATTTTCCTGCTTTGTCACATTAGCCAATCTGACAAAAATGATGTGGTACTTCAGAGTTGTTTTGATTTGCATTTTTTTACTCAATAGCAATTTAGATCATATTTTCATATGATTATAGATATCTTTAGTTTCTTCCTCTGAAAGCTTCCTGTTCATATCATTTGACCATTTATCAATTGGGGAATGACTTGTATTCTTGTAAATTTGACTCAGTTCTAAATATTTTATAAATGAGGCCTTTATCAGAGAAACTGGTTGTAAAAATTCTTTCCCAGTTTTCTGCTTCCCTCCTAATCTTGGCAGCATTGACTTTGTACAAAAACTTTTCAATTTAATGTAATCCAAATTATACATCTTGCATTTCATAATGTTCTCTAACTCTTGTTTTGTCATAAATTTCTCCATTCTCCATAAATCTGACAGGTAAACTAATTCCTTGCTCTCCTAATTTGCTTATAGTATTAGCCTTTATATCTAAATCATGTACCCATTTGGATTTTATTTTGATATATAGTGTAAAATGTTAGTCTATGTCTAATTTCTGCCATACTATTTTTCCAGTTTTCCCAGCAGATTTTGTCAGATAGTGAGTTCTCATCCCAGAAGCTGTAGTCCTTGGGTTTATCAAATATAGGTTATTATAGTCATCAACTACTATATCCTGTGTACCTAGCATATTCCACTTATCAACCACTCTATTTCTTAGCCAGTACCAAGTAGTTTTGATGATTGCTACTTTTTAACACAATTTAAGATAATTATTGTGATAAAAATGTGCATGCCCTTTGGCCCAACAGTGACACTTCTATATCCCAAAGAGATCATACTAATGGGAAAAAAACCCCACATGTACAAAAATATTAATAGCAGATCTTTTTGTGGTGGCAAAGAGCTGGAAATTGAGAGGATGCCCATAAATTGAGGAATGGCTGAACAAGTTGTGGTATATGAATGTAATGGAATACTACTGTGCTAGAAGAAATGATTAGCCAGCGGACTTCAGGGAAAACCTGGAAAGACTTATATGAACTGATGGCATATGGCAAGGCCACCTCCCCTAGGATTTTTTTTTTCATTAATTCCCTTGATATTCTGGACTTTTGTTCTTCCAGATCAATTTTGTTTTTATTTTTTCTAGCTTTGTAAAATATTTTTGGTAGTCTGGTATGGCACTGAATAAATAGATTAATTTAGGTAGAATTGCCATTTTTATTATATTAGCTTGGCATACCCATGAGCAACTGATGTTTTTCCAATTATTTAGATCTGACTTTATTTGTATGAACAGTGTTTTGGAATTGTGTTCATAAAGTTCCTGGGTTTGTTTTGGAAAGTGTACTTCCAAATATTTTATAATGTCTACAATAACTTTAAATAGAATTTCTCTTTATATCTTTTACTGTGGGCTTTGTTAGTAACATATATATATATATATATATATATACATATATATATATATATGTATATGTATATATGCTGAGGATTTATTTTATATCCTGAAACTTTGCTAAAGTTATTTATTATTTCAAGTAGTTATTTTTACTTGATTCTCTAGGATTCTCTAAGTATATCATCATGTCATCTGCTAAGACTAATGGCTTTGTTTCTTTTTTGCCTATTCTAATTCCTTCAATTTTTTATTCTATTATTGATAAAGCTAATATTTCTAGTATCATATCGAATAACAGCGATGATAATGGACATCCTTTTTTCATTCTCTGTCTTACTGTAAATGCTTCTAGCTTATCCCCATTACATGTAATACTTGCTGATGGTTTTTTGGCAGATATTATTTATTATTTTAAGGAAGACTCCATTTATTCCTTTGCTCTATAGTGTTTTTAATAGAAATGGGTGTTGTATTTTGTCAATAGCTTTTTTTTGCATCTATTGAAGTAATCATATGGTTTCTGTTAGTTTTTGTTGTTGTTATTGTTGACCAGCCCTGCATTCCTGGAATAAGTCCTTCTTGATCATAGCATATTATTCTTGTGATAAGTTGCTGTAATCTTTTTGCTAATATTTTATTTCAGATTTTTGCATCTATATTCATTAGGGAAATTGACTTATAATTTTCTTTCTCTGTTTTGATTCTTCCTGCTTTAGGTATAAGTATGGTATTTATATCATAAAAAGGATTTGATAGGACTCCTTCTTTGCTTATTTTCCCAAATAGTCTGTAAAGAAATGGATTAATTGTTCTTTAAAAGTTTGATAGAATTCACTTGTAAATCCATCAGCCCTGGAGATTTTTCCTAAGTATTTCATTGATGGCTTGTTCAATTTCTTTTTCTGAGATGGGGCTATTTAAGTATTTTAGTTCCTTTTCTGGTAATCTGGGCAATTCATATTTTTTGTAAATATTCACCCATTTCATTGATTGTCAAATTTATGAGCATGTAGTTGAGTAAAATAATTCCTAATTATTGTTTTAATTTCTTCTTCATTGGCGGTGAATTCACTCTTTTTCATTTTTGATACTGGTTACTTGGTTTCTTTCTTTTTTTAAATCAAATTAATCAAAGGTTATCTATTTTATTGTTTTTTTCATAAAACCATCTCAGTTATATTTATTGATTCAATAGTTTTCTTAATTTCAATGTCTCGTTTGGTTTTTAGTATTTTTAATTAGGGATCTTTAATTTTTTCTAGCTTTTTTAGTTAAATGCCCAATTCATTGATCTCTTTCTCTATTTTATTTATGTAAATATTTAGAGTTACAAAACTTCCCCTAAGAACTGTTTTTTGCTGCATCTCATAAATTTTGGTATGTCGTACCATTATTGTCATTCTCTTGGATGAAGTTATCGACTGTTTCTTTGATTTGTTGTTTGACCCACTCATTCTTTAAGATTAGATTATTTAGTTTCCAATTGATTTTTAATCTATCTTCATGGTCTTTTATTACATATATTTTTTTATTACATCAATATCTGAAAAGGATGCATTTAATATTTCTGCATTTCTGTATTGGATTGTGAGATTTTTATGCCCTAGTACATGGTCAATTTTTGTGTAGGTGCCATGTACCACCAAGAGGAATGTATATTCCTTTCTATATCCATTCAATTTTCTCAAGGGGTCTACCATATCTACCTTTTCTAAAATTCTATTCACCTCCTTAACTTCTTTCTTATTTCTTTTGTGGTTAGATTTATCTAGTTCAGAGAGAGGCATGTTGAGGTTCCCCACTAGTACAGTTTTCCTGTCAATTTCTTCCTGTAACTCTCTTAACTTCCCCTCTAAGAATTTGCATGCTATACCACTTGGTGCCTATATGTTTAGTAATGACATTCCTTCACTGTCTATGGTGCCTTTTAGTAAGATATAATTTCCTTCCTTATCTCTTTTGATTAGTTCTATTTTTGCTTTTGCCTGGTTGGAGATCAAGATTGCTACCCCTGATTTTTTTTTTTACTTCAGCTAAAGCATAATATATTCTGCTCCAGCCTTTTACCTTTACCCTGTGTGTATCCCTTTGTTTCAAATGTGTTTCTTTTAAGCAGCATAGTGTAGGATTATGATTTTTAATCCATTCTGCTATCCTCTTCCATTTTATGGGAGCGTTCAACCCATTTACATTGATAGTTATGATTACTATCTGTGTCTTTCTCTCCATCCTATCCACCCACCTTTTTATGCTTTTCTTTATCCTTTCTCCCTTTCTTTCTTCACTAGAGTTTAGCTTTTGACTGCTGCCTCCTTCAATCTTCCCTCCCTTCTGCCAGCTCCCCTCACTTTTCTTTCCCTTATTCTTTCCTACTTCTGCCCCCTTCTGTTCCTCCCTCCCTTTTCTTTCCCCTTTCCCCCCAAATTTTCAATAGGGAAAGTTAGATTTATATACCTAATGTAGTATGTTATTACCTCCTTGAACCAAATCTGATGAGGGCAAAGTTCAAATAATGCTCATAATCCTCCCTTCTTTCCCTCTACTCTAATATGTCTTTGTGCCTCTTCATGTGATATAATTTACCCTTTTCTGCTTCCTCCTTTTCTCTTCTCCTATTACAATCTTTTTTTCAGCACTTAATTAGGTTTTTTTTTTATCATCACATCAAAATCAACTTAAGCCCACCCCTTCTATGTACGTATTTCCCTTCTACATGATATAATAAAAATACAACTCTCAAGAGTTGTATCATCTTCCCAAATAGGGAAGTAAACAATTTGTCTTTATTGAATAATATGTTTGTGTGTTTTTTTTCCCTTTCCTGTTTACCTTTTTATGCTTCTCTTGAGTCTTGTATTTGAAGACCAAATTTTCCATTGAGCTCAGGTCTTTTCATCAGCAAAGTCGGGAGGTCCCCTATTTCATTGATTGTCCATCTCCTTCCCAGGAAGATTATGCTCAATTTTGCTGGGTTGTTGATCCTTGGTTGTAATCCAAGTTCTTTTGCCTTATGGTATATCATATTCCGATCCCTCAGATCTTTTAACGTAGAAGATGCAAGGTCCTGCATAATCTTGACTGTGGTTCCACAATAGTTGAATTGTTTCTTTCTGGCTGTGTGCAGTGTTTTCTTCTTGATCTGACAATTCTTGAATTTGGCTACATTTTCAATTTGGGATCTCTTTCATGAGGTGATCAGTGGATTCTTTTGATGAATATTTTACCCTCTGATTCTAGGACCTCACGGTAGTCTTCCTTGATCTTTTCTTGAAAGATGCTCTCTGGGGTCTTTTTTTCATCATGGTTTTCAGGTAGACCAATAATTCTTAAATTATCTCTCTAGGATTATTTTCCAGATCAGTTGTTTTTCAAATGATGTACTTTACAATTTCTTCTATTTTTTTCATTCTTTCAATTTTGTTTGACTGATTCTTGAAGTCTTATAGAGTCAATTCCACTTATCCAATTCTAATTTTTAACAAATTGTTTTCTTCAGTTAGCTTTTGTACCTCATTCTCCATCTGGCCAATTCTTTTTAAGGAATTTGTTTCTGTCAGTGTATTTATTTTTTCCTTTTTGTCAATTGTAATTTTAAATTTTTCTTCTCCCTCTCTTATTTGACTTTTAAAATCATTCTCAAGCTCTCCCAGGAATGCTTTTTAGGCTTGAGAACAGTTCATATTCACTTTGAGGTTTTGCATGTGGGCATATTGACCATGGTGACCTCTCCTGAATTTTGGTTTTGAGATTCCCTGTCCCCAAGATATTTATCTATGGTCCTTATTTTTTAAATTTTTCTTGCTCATGTTATTTGCCTTTTTTTCCTGGCTTTTAAATTTGATCTCTACTTCTGGGGGCCAGGAGGCACTGTCCTAGACTTCTTGAGCTGGGGACTAGGGACCTGGTTACTGGTTTTCTGTTTTGGGGCTTCAGGTGCTGGCTATTGGATGTTGTAGTAGTCTGGTAGTTTGCCTGGTGCTGAGTTAGAAGAGCTGTGTGCCTGGTGTTGGTGCTTGCTTGCTCCTTCACCCTGGGGCTCAGGATCCTCCACTGTTCCACTGAGGTGGGGCTTGCTGCTGGCTTGCTGGGGCACCTCCATTCCTATACTGGTCCCTTTCAGCCTTTGCAAGAGAGACCTTTATTGTTAATCCCTCTAGCCTCCAGAGCTAAAGACTATAGTATGTGTCACACAGTTCTGCTGGCTCCACTATTCCAGAAATTTTCCTTGGGCAATATTCTCTGGATTTTTCAAGGTGAATAAGGTAGGGCAAGAGCAACTTAGTGCTTACTCCACCATCTTTGCTCCTAATAAGTGACTTTCAAACATTCAGTCTGTGGGCTGATAGCCCCAGGAGCAGTTGCTGCTACAGGGCCACAGGACCTGTACAGGTCTGTGCTTCTCTCTCACCTGGTTCCAACAGATCCCCCCGCCCCTGCACTGAGAGATGTATCAAAGACTGGTTATAAGGGATTCAATAAGGACAGACTGTTTACATATGCAAAATGTAAAACATATATCTAAGATTCTTATTAATAATTGGGTAGCTCTCAAGAAATATTGGGGTAAATCTGATTTTGTTATGGATTCAAAAAGTAAAACCATTTAGGAAAAGGTAAAAAGAATATATATATATATATACATATATATATATATATATATACATATATATTGCAAATGAGGTACAAGAGGAAGACTAGATAGAGAGGAATTAGATGGAGAGGAGAGCTGTTAATTTTTGTAACCTACTTTCATTGCGAATGGGTTTAAGAGGGAACTATATATATATGTATATGAGTATAAACTATCTATCTATCTATTTATCTATCTATCTATCTATCTATCTATCTATCTATCTATATTTAAGAGTATAAAAGTCTTCTAAATTCGGAAGAAATAAAATTATAGGGGCATAGGGAGGTGGGAGAAAAAATGGAAGAGGTCTTTGGAGGGGAAGTTGAGGGAATAAGACAAGGGGAGTTTAGAAGGGTGCTTAGATTTATGGGAATGGGTGGATAGGGGAGGGATCCTTGGAGGGGGGTAGGCAAGTAATAAGAGGGCAAGGTAGCAGGTAGAAGTAAAGTAAATGAGGCAAGAGGGATAGGAAACAAGAGGTATGCACAAACATAAAAAAACAAAGATCGAGAGTAAAATTTGTTTGGGAAAGTATGTATCGGTATTTGTATGTATATATGTTTATATGTATGTATGTATATATAGCTATAGAGAAACATATCCAAACTTAATTGTACCCTTCTTGGGGGGTTGGTAAAAAGAACATAGTAGAAAAGCACATAGCAGAGAACAAAAGAAATCTTATAAGGAAGCAAGGAGAAGATGAATATTTCTAAATGCAACATGTATTATTTATCGTACAGGCTTTCTTGAAATGAAAATTTATTGTTACATATTTTGAATCCTCTCATGTTCTGCTATGTATGTGACATGCTTTTTTCTTTCTTTGCATTTAAGTTTGTGACATGTTTTTGTTTCTTTTTTATATTTGGTATTTGTGTTTTGGCGTTTGAGTCTAAACTAAAATTAAAGATTAAAAAAAAAACAAGAAGGTCATCATAAATTAGATAAGCTAGAAGCCTTCCCAATAAGATCAGGTAAGAAACAAGGATGCCCACTGTCATGAATATTATTCAATATTGCATTGGAGATCCTAGCAGTAGCAGTGAGAAGAAAAAGAAATACAAGAAATCAGAATAGGGAATGAAGTAATAAAACTATCTCTTTTTGCAGCCGATACAACAATATACTTAGAAAATTACAAAGACAAGTAAAAAGTTGGTTGAAACAATTAATAATTTTAGCAAAGTATCAGGAAATAAAGTAAATCCACATAGATCATCAGCATTCCTATATATCACAAACCAAATCCTGCAAAAAGAGATTGTGATACCCCATTTAAAATAAATCTAGATAGTGTAAAATCCCTGGGAATATACCTGCCTAACAAACACAGAAATTATATGAAGAAAATTTTTAAAAAATGTTTTTGTACAAATAAAATCAGATTTAAATAATTGGAGAAATATTTATTGTTCATGGGTTTGTAGGGCCAATATAATAAAATGACAATTTTACCTAAACTAATTTATATATCCAAATGCCACCCTAATTAAGTTACCAAAATATTTTGCTGAATTAGAAAAAAAATAACAAAATTCATTTGGCAAAACAAAAAGTCAATGATATCAAAGTAATTATTTTTTTTAAAAAAAATGTTTTTTAAAAAAAAATGTAAAGGAAGGAAGCTTAGCAGTACCAGATCTTAAATTTTATTATAAGGCAGTGATTATCAAAACTATCTGGTACTAGCTAAGAAATAAACAGGCAGAGCAGTAGAAAAGAGTAGATATACAAATTACAGCAGCAAATTAATATAGTAACCCTGTATTTGACAAGTATAAAGACCTAAGTCTGGGGGATAAGAATTCATTATTTGCTTAAAAATAATTGTCGAGAAAACTGGAAAGTAGATCAATATTTTACACCCTTTACCATGATAAAGTCAAAATGGATATGTCTTACATATAAAGAGATATTATAAAAAATTTGAAAAACATAGACCATATTACCTATCAGACTTATGGATAGGTGAACAATTTATAAATAAAGAAGAGATAAAGAATGTGAGGTGTAATATAGATAATTTTGATTTCATTTTATCAATTTTTTAGGGTTTTTCTTTTTATGGCAGGGCAATTGGGCTTAAGCAACTTGCCCAAGATTACACAGCTAGTAAATGTGTCAAGTGTATGAGGCCGGATTTGAACTCAGGTCCTCCTGACTCCAGGGCTGGTGCTCTACTCATTGTGCCACCTAGCTGCCCCAATTTCATTTTATTAAAAAAGTTTTTGTATAAATAAAACAAATATAGCCAAAATAAGAAGGAAAACAGAAAATTGGAGAAAAAATACAGAATTTCCCAGATAAAGGTATCATATCTCAAAGGTATGAAAAATTTTACCAAATCTATAAGAATATGAGTCATTCCCCAATTGATAAATGGTCAAAGGATGTGAACAGGCAGTTTTCCAATGAAAAAATTAAACAATAAACAGTCATATAAAATGATCTAAATTATTATTGATTAGATAAATGCAAATTAAAAATATCATTTCACACCTATCAAATTGCCTAAAATGAGTGAAAGAGAAAGTCATGAAGGGGAAAGACAAATGTTGGAGGAGATGTGGAAAAATTGGGGCAGCAATTCAGTGTTGGTGAAACTGCAATCTAGAATGATGCTCAAATAGTTATTCAAATGCCTATACCCTTAGACTAAGAAATAAAAATACTAGATCTATTTCCAAAGATAACTAGGCAAAAAGGAAAAGAACTTATATGTTCTAAACTATTTATAGCAGCTCTATTTGTGGTGGCAAAGAACTGGAAGTGTGGGAATGCCCATCAATTTTGGAAGGACTGAATAAGCTGTGGTTTATGATTGTGATGGAATACTACTATGCTGTGACATGATGACCTCATTTGTTTTAGAAAAAAACAAACATAGAGTTGCATTAAATTATGAAGAGCGAAATGAGCAGAACCAAGAGAATATTGTTTACAGAAATTGCAATATAATTTAACAACCTGTATGACTAAGTCATTTTGACTATTATAAATACCTAAATTAACTACAAATGACATCTGAAGGAAGATACTATCTGCCTCCAGATAAAGAACTGAAAAATAGAAGTATGAATAAAATTATTTTACAAATATATGTATATAGATATGTAGGTCTCTAATAGTAGCTCTTCTAGGGTAGGGGGTGGGGAAAAAGAATGTTACAAGATAATTTAATTATATATTTTAAAGTAACAGGAATTTGTACATAACAGAGTTGCAGTTTCATGTGCAATCATCTTTTTTCAATTCTACTATGTTATGGAAATGCTTGTTTTATTTCATAAATTAAAAATAAATTTAATTAAAAAAAAGAAAGCACATCTTCATTCTAATCCTAATACTTCCTCTAAAAAATGACCTGGGTCAAACTTCCTTGCTTCTCTTCACCTCCCTTTACAGGTTAGTCAATAAAAGGACTAGGTTATATGATCTCTAAAGTCTCTTTCAGCTCTTGCATTCTACAATTGAACACAGAACAGGTCAGAAGAATCCCTTAGATTTTACAGTATACTTAACTATAGATAAGAAACTGTGACTAGATAGCTAAAAGCTTTATTTATTAGTTGTCTCTACTAAGACTGTTTTCTAACTTTGCCCCAAGGAGTAAAATATACCCACCAACTGTTGACTTTTAATGAATTAATTGGGTGCTAAATTACACTGGTGTAGAAAGATAATACTGTGATTTATACTCTAAGATAAGTAGAATGTTACACTTTGCTTTCTAGAAGTTTTAAGCCAATATATACTGATTTTTTAAAGTATGTGAGAGCAATAGGGGAGACTGCTTCCTTGAATCTTTATGCTAAAATATATATATTTTGAATATATTTCTTAAAGAAGTTAAAAAAAAACCTTTTAAGTATTTTTCCTTTTGTTAATGAATTGAATAAGAACTTCTTTTGTAAATGGTTCACAAAACTATGTCAAGGTCAACAGTACTGAACATAATTACATATGAGAAAATGGTCTAACTTTATTTTTTATTATGATGATATCATACAATTTATAATATTTCACAGTTTTGAAAATTATTTCTTAAATATTCCTATCCAAAATAGCCAGACCTTTTGATGCTGAGATTCTACTGCTAGTCATATACCCCAAGGATGGCAATGACCAAAAAAAAAAATAAATAAATAAAAAAGAAAGAAAAAAAAAGAAAAATAAAACAAAAAACACCCTCCTTATACTGTAAAATAAACACATGACATCTGATTAGGTAGAGACCGCACTTACATGTCTGAATGGTTAGAGCCCACATGCATACCTGATTGGCTTAGTGAAGACACATATGAGACTGAGGCTGGGAAAGCGAACAACACAAACAGGAAAACAGCCAAAAAAAAAAAAAAACACTTTGCTTGCCCTTACACCTCAGTTCCCAGTTTTCACAGAGCCCTGTGCTTTTAGCCCATTCTCTTGCTAGGGAGGAATAAGGTAAATCCTCCTATCCTGGACTATCCATTTCCTTCCCTGAAGCCTTTCTGACTCCAAGTAGAGGACTGATATTTCACTATCCCATTGCAAAATGTAGCACCAACGTGATACAGTGCTTACAGAAGCTATGAATATGCTGGCATAGTTCTGACTCTCTTCATTGAAGGCAGAACCAAAACATTTATTCAAACACCAGAAAGCCAAATTCCAACACCAGAAAGCCAAATCTATCATAGCAACAGAGAAGTCTACACATAGTATCAATGCAGAGGGCACCGCCATCCCCAAGCCTTCCCTCTTTTAGGGCCTTCCCACGAATGAACACCATCAAGCAAAATAACTCCCTGGATCTCACTAGCTGCTGCTCTGTGTCTCTTTCCCAGCTCTGACTCCTCTGTCTCACTTCCTCTCAGCTCTGCTCCACCTTTCCTGCTCCACCTGTTCTGCAAGCTTCTCCCACCACAGGCTCATATGACTCAGGCTTCCATGTGACTCAGGCATGTCACATGGGCCTGTTAATGCATGGGAAGATCTTTTCATTTCATTAAAATACATTAACAATACACTTGGCTTACTTTTTAGATGGAGTTGCTTGGCTGCTAGATCATACAGATTATATAGCTCTCATCTATATGAAAGATATAAATATCTTTAGAAATATAAAATGCATATATGTATATATATATGTCTTTATATATAGAAAGAGAAGAAAAAAAGTATGTCAATGGTAGTCTGATTTTTGGCAAATGACTTTTATAAAACATATCTTTCAAGATTGATCTTACATTATCCCCCGGCCCATGCTTTCAATATTCTAGACTAATTGACTTACTTGTTATTCCCTCTATAAAACATTGCATCTTCTCCCTCTGTTTGCTTCCACAAATTGCCTCCTAACTGGAATTATTTCCTTGTCTCTACCCCTGCAAGATGCCAGTTCCTCCTTAATCTTCCTATAAATCTCAGCTCCTTTATAACCAAGTAGGTGAAATTTTTCCATGCACCACCATTACTTATTATAGCCACAGTACAGAAATAACTTAATATTTACATTGCATTTACTTTGTGTTCACTTATTTGGAAAAGTATTTTACTCCCTGATCAAAACATAAGCTTTTGATGGTAGTGACTATTTTTTTCTTTTTATTCCCATTGACTGACCAAGTATGTTTCCCATTGTAGACACCTGATAAATTTGCATCAAATTTAATTGAGATTCCATGCCTGTTATGTTTTTGTGTAAGATAGAAATATGTGGACTCGATAGAAAGATGTGGGCCAGATAATAGCCCAATTAGCCAAATTCAGGACTAGCTGAATGATTGAACCCAAAGAGGGGTAATTATTGAATCAACATCAGATTCTATGAAGGCTTCTAATGGAGTATTCCCTGAGATATGTCCTTGGTAGAAAATGTTTTATTAATGATGCTGACAAAGGTATAGGTGGAATGCTTATCAAATTTGCAGATGGCAAAAAGCTGAGAGGTGGTAGAAAATGTACTAGACAGCAGAGTCTGCAAATAAAGAGATGTTAGCAAGACAAAACAGAATGAATCAAATATATTACAACATAATGGGGTAAATATAAAGCCCTTCATTTGGTTTAAAAAAATTCAACCATATAAATACAATTGTATTTACAAGTTAAAGTTGGGGAATACATGTCTATATAGCAGATAGTATTAAATAGCTCTGTGTTTTGATAATCTTTAAACCCAATGTAATTCAGCATTGTAACATGGCAGAGAAAACAAAACAAAACAAACAAAATTAAATATAGTCTTATACTGCATAACAAAATAAATAGTGGTCAACAGAGAAAGTGTTGTCTCATTGTAAGGTACAACAATAGTGTCCAACTCAAATTGAAATGGTGCCATTAAACCATAGATTTCTGCAAGCCACATCTTAGAAAACCAGAAATTAACATTATCTATATTCTATTGTATTTAAAAATTTATTTTGTTAAATATTTCCCAATTACATTTCATTGTATTTCAGTATAGTAGAGCACATTGTAGATTGTTTGACATCTCCGATCCATGTTGCTTGGATCGTATCAGGAGCATTGTCTTCAGTTTAGGCATCACAGTTTAAGAAGGGTGCAAATCATAATGTGTACAGGAAAGGGTAGCCAAAGTACTAGAGAACTGAAAGCCATGCCATTAAAAAAATTGAAATAATCCGGGGATAGATGATCTTAATGAATGGACAAGTGGATAAATGGATAGAGGGATGTTTGGATGGACAAAATCATTATGATGTGCCAAGTGCTGTGGTAAATGCTGGAGATACAAATACAAAACCAAGAAAGCCTTAAGGAATTGATCTGGGAATTCATAGGAATGGTGAATGAAGCCAATGAGAATTGACAGACATGCCCTTTCCAAGAGAGGTGTTAGTATTTCAATTGATTATAGTTCTTAGAGCAAATATCCTCTAGAAGAGAAGACTTAGGTTTGTCATAATACTGACCTTCAGATTTTTGAAGAGCCATCATGTGACAGAGGATTAGGAAGGGATCTGCTTGATTTTAGGGATCAGACCTAGAAGCAATGGATTTAAATGACAGAAAGCCAGAATTTGACATGATTTAAAAAATCTGTATTAATAACTATCCTGAAGTTCAAATCTTATGTGGTCCCTATGGTTGCTTTGAGGTTAACTCTTGTATTATCATTCCACTTATATGTCACCAGCTAGTAATGACCAAATTTGAAAGTCCTCTGGTTGTTTAATCATGCCCTAAGAAGACACTGCCACAAGGCTGGTCATATCAAGCTAACAACTTACTTCTGTATTCCTCATAAAGCAGTCACCAGCCAACCTTACTTTTCCTTTTTCCTTCAATCAGCACTATGTCTCTGTCTTCATTTTCTGTGATACATGATATGGTAGCTGCTTCACCTTCAGAGGATTTATATCAATGTGAACAGATGTATTCCCAGTATTCAGGAATATAGGAAGAACCTATGATTTTATCAATCCACTGCAATGGGAATTACATCCACCAACAGAAATAGCAGTCTTAGAAAACAGTAACTAAGCTCTAGTGAAATGGTTTAGGAACAATGTATCCCAAAGTTATCATGGGGGGACCACTGAAGGTCTCTGAAAACCTTTCAGGGGGTCCAAAAATCAAACCTTTTATAATACTAAACTATTTTAATTTCAATAAGGCAAATACTAATAAATATATCCTGCACAAACAAAAGCATATATATATATATGTATATATATATTATTTTTAGTTTTAGTTTTTGACACACGGTTCTACATAATTTTGAGTTCCAGATTTTCTTCCCTCCTTCCCCCCCTCCCTCCCCAAGACGGCATGGAATCCCATATAACTTGGCATTGAGTTAATTTACACACTAGTCAAGTTGTGGAGAAGAATTAGGATCAATGGAATGAATCATGA
>CM053622.1:721675683-721722799 GCA_028646595.1 Phalanger gymnotis | reverse complement strand
GGAGTCCTGCTTCCCTCTGCCCCTTTGTGGGTTCTGTAGTTCTAGAATTGGTTCAGAGCCATTTTTTCATAGGTTTTCAGAGGGACTTGGAGGGGAGCTCACGCCGGTTACTGCTTTCCAGTTGCCATCTTGGCTCCGCCCCCCTTGGGCCCATTTTAGAATGTATGTTTGCTTGCTTATCCATTCCTACAATTAATTTTGTTACTTTCTTTTGTGTGGTATAAAAATTCATGTGCTTTATATTTATTATTTGAAAAATAGAAACAACATCAAAGTGAGAAATGAAACTAGGGTTAGTGTCTTTTAACTTGGACAAATTACCTGTCCTATTATCCTATCAATTTTTTGTTGGTTTTTTTTTTTTGGTTTTTATTTTTAGTTATTTATTTTTTAGTTCCCCATGCTATGAAAAGTGGTCTCTCTTTAAATTTCAGGGTTAAATTTAGGGAGAATAATACTAATATTTATATAGTTATAATAATAATAATAGCTAACATTTATATACTGCCTGATATGTGACAGACACTGTGTTAAGTACTTTATAAATATTATCTCACTTGATCCTCACAACAATCATAGGAGGTGAGTGGTATTACTATTATCTTCATTTTGCTGTCAAGGAAACCGAGGCACATAGAGGTTGTGACTTGCCCAGGGTCACTGAGCTAGTAAGTGTGTGAGGCCAAACTCGAACTTAGATCTTCCTAATTCCAGACCCTGTTACCTAACTGCATCAAAATGAGATCAGAGACATGGAAACATACTTGGAAATTTTTTTTAAATGTAAAAACTAAATTTTTCCTTCATAAGGAATGATTAGATTAATCAGGAGTAGGTACAGCACCTTGGATATGTCACTAGACCTCTGTTTCCTTATTTACAAAATGGGGATGATGATATTGGTATTAACTACCTCACTTGGATTGTCATAAGCAAAGTTCTTCATGAATCATAAAATGTGTGCAGTATTGAGTACAATATAAAATTTTAAATGCATTTTATTGTATGTTCTCTCCTGTGCCTCTGACAATGCCAACATTCTTATAAAATCATACATATGAAAAGCAACTAATACCTCCGAATGGCATGGGAACAAGATTGACAAATATTGGCAGAATTTGGATTATTAACAGAGCAGCCTAAGAAATTCAATCTACTGTATTTGATCCTTGACTTCCGAATTTCTCTATAGCCTTCCTTAATTTTTTTTTTTAGAAAATTAGTCATGTTCAGATTTTTTTTTAAATAAGAATGCTAAGTTATCAGTAGTTCTGCATCTGGATCACTGGATCACTTTTAAAATTAGTAAGTTATGGTAGAACGAAAATTTCTTTGGGAGTTGGGTTCTGCTCCCAACAATGCCTGTTGTGAACTATGTCCTTTGGGAAATCAACTGACTTCTCTGAGCCTTCCTTTACTCAACTCTATAAAGAGAAATGTTCTCTGTGGTCCTCTTGTCCTCACGAAACTTAAAAAAAATAGATATAAACAAAATTAATGATCATATAATCTTGAATATTCAAATGCATCAGGAGATTACACAAAAGTCTGGCACTAGGAGTTTCTTCAATGAACAGTCATCATGGAGCATCAGAGCTAAAGGGAATCTCTGAGGTAAGAGAGTCTAAATTATAAAATTAGGATTTATATTATCTGCAATATCTCTAGTAAAAAAAAATCCCCCAGCCTTATTTTACATGTGAAATGTGAGGCACAAACAGAGGAAGTTACTTGCCTGAGGACATACAGCTAGTCAGGAGCAGAGCCAGGATTCAGATTCAAATGTTATTCAGTCAGTCAGTCGACAAGCATTTGTTAAGTGATTATTATGTTCCGAGAGCTGTGCTAAGCACTAGGAATGGAGAGAGAGGGAGAGGGAGAAGGAGAGGGAGAGGGAGAACAAAAGGGAGAGGAAGAGGGAGAGCAAGAGGGAGAGGGAGAGAAGGAAAGAGAGAGAGAGAGAGAGAGAGAGAGAGAGAGAGAGAGAGAGAGAGAGAGAGAGAGAGAGAGAGAAAGAAGAAAAAGGAGGAAGTGGAGGAAGAGAAAAAAAGATTAAAAACTCATAAAAGTGTGCTATCTGCAATCCTTTCTGCATTATTTATCCTCTTAACTGTTTCTATGAAATCGTTTCAAAATGCATCTGTCTCCTTTTCCCCACTTATACAACTAAAAATCCTAGTACATGCTCTCATCAACTGTAGTTTTTACTTCTAAATGTACTCTAAAGTACATTTAGAACTTCTAAATGTACTCTAAAGTTCCTCCCTTCGCGAATCCATCCTTCACTCAGCTGCCCAGGTAATTTTCCTAACACTGGTCTGAATCTGTTATCCATTACCCACCCACACTAAATAAATCTCAGTTAATAAATGTCCAGAATCAAATATAAGCTCCACTGCATAGAAGTCAATGCCATTTCTAATCTGGCCCCTTCCTACTTTCCTGGCATTCTTATATTTTACCCCCCTCCATGCCTCTATGATGCAACTACAATTACCTCTTTGTAGTTCCTTTACTATGACACTCTATTTCCTGCCGCCATACCTTTGTAATGGCTCTCCTTTATTCCTGGAATTTTGCCCCTCCACATTTCTATCTCTGAATTTCCCTGGCTTTCTTAAAGACTAAACTCAAATCCCACCTTCTACAGGAGGCACAGTAGATTTTTTCCCCTTTTCTTATGCCTCCTGCTTCATCACCCTCTCAAAACAAAACAGAAATAAATAAACAAAAGCAAAAGCAAAAACTTCTCTTATTAGGGCCTTCCCTCTGAAATTACCCCATCAACTAAATATATTATATACGTACAAATGTACTTACATGTTATCTTTTCAGTTAAAATATGAGCTCCTTGAAGACAAAGACCCTCTTTCTCCATTTCCTTACCTCCTTTACTCCCTCCTTTTCCATCTACATACCTTCCTTCCTTCCTTTCTTCTGTTCTTCCTTTTTTCTTTCCTTCCCTTCCTCCTTCCTACAGTTCTTTGAATAAAGCTCTAAGAGATAAAAAAAAGAAAAAAAACACAATTACTAATAACTTCAGGATGTCTTGCTGCTCACTGCACAAAGCTCAAGTCATTTTCTCATCCTCCATTCTTGATTTCACATTCTCTCAGAAAATAATTGCCCTGAATGTAGGCAATTTCTTCCTCATTTCTCTATGTTTGCATCAACAATTACTTTCTGTTTTCCTTTCCATTTCTGAAACAAAAAAAGAACAACTATTTTTCTATGTTGACCTACATTTCTGCAGTAAACATGTAATGATGAGCGTGTGTGTGGGGCATTAAATAAAAAAAAAACCTGCCATTGATATAAGACTCTAAAGTTTGCAGAATTTGTACTTTGAATAGAACAACCCTGTGAGGTAGGCAGTACAGATATTATTTCCCCATTTTGCAGACAAAGAACTTAAGAAGAGAAAGGTGAGATGACTTGCCCAGAATTATCTAATTGTAAAGTAGGGGTTGGGGGTGGGGAAGATTGGAATATTTTTAGAATACAAAGAGACTCCATATCTTTCTCAATAAAAGTCCATCACTTTGTCAACTACTCAAGATGGAAAAAGGAGAATTCTGGAACACGAGTATGGAAAGAAATCTTAGATTTCACATAGTCATACAGCCTTATTATAGAGAGAAAGAAACCAAGGCCTAGGATAAAGAAGTGACTTTCACAAGGTTAAAAACCGTTACTCATAGAAACAGGAGTAGAATTTCGTTCTGAGTTGTCTTACATTAGTATTTTTTCTACTCTCATCTAGCGCCATTTCAGAAAATCTTAAAGTTTAACATCTCAGTAATCATCTTATACAACTTAGACATCAAAAAAATCACCATTATAAAGGTGGAAATAGGAAATAGTTACCCCAATGTCTTTTAAAAATACAATTCTATTTTTTTTCCAAATTAAGATCTACCTTCTTTCCTACCTGCACTACCCTCTCTAAAAAAAGAAAGAAAAACAAAATCTCTCATTACAAATATGTATAGCTAAACAACATAAATTCCTAGGTTGGCTGTGTCCAAAATGTATGCCTCACTCTGCCTTCTGAGTCCACCAGCTCTCTATCAGGAGGTGAGTAGCCTAATAAATCATGAGTCCTCTGGAACAGAGATTGGTCATTGTGTTCATCAGAGTTCTTAACACTTTAAAAATTCTTTATGACACTATTGTTATGGCATAAATTATTGCCCTAGTTCTGCTCACTTCACTCTGCATCAGTTCAAGCAAGTCTTCCTGGGTTACTCTGAAACTATCCCCTTCAACATTTCACACAACACAATAGCATTCCATCATTTTTATCATATTCCATCATTCCATTTCTATGTTATAACTTACTCAGGCATTCTCCAATTGCAGAGCTCCCTCTCAGTTTCCAATTCTTTGCTGTCATAAACAGAGCTCAATAGGAATTTCTTATATCTATTTGTCTTCTCCCCTTTTTATTTTTGGGGTATCGACTTTGTGATGATCTCAGTGAGTCAAAAGGTCAATGGCACCAAACTGTTTTTCCAGAATTACCAGACAAGTTCATAGCTATACCAGCAGTATATTAATTCATCTGTTGTTTTTTTTCCCCCACAGCCCTTCAAGAATTTGTCATTTTGTCAATTGTACCAATCCGAAAGGTATGAAATGGCAATTTCTTTTGCATTTATATAATAGGTGACAGTGGAGAGAGCATTGTGCTTGGAATCAGTCTCATCTTCATGAGTTCAAATCCAGCCTCAAGCACTCATTAGCTGTATGCCTCTGGGAAAATGACTTAACCCTATTCGCCTCAGTTTCTTCACCTGTAAACTGAGCTGGAGAAAAAAATGGCAAACTACTCCAATAGCTCTGCAATGAAAAGTTGAAATGAGGTCATGAAGAACTGGACATTAATGAAATGATTTCACAACAACAAGAACAATATTAAGCATTCATATGAGTATTTGAATTTCTTCATCTGAAAACTGCCTTCTTTCACTATTAATTGATTGGGAAAATGCCTTTTTTTTGTAAATTTGAATCAATTCTTTATGTAGTTTATAAATGAGACTTTTATCAGAGAAAACAACAATTGTTACAAAGATCTTTTCCCCATTTCTTATAGGTTTCTTCCCCATTCTCTTATAGGTTTAAGTAAATGAATGCTCTTTTTTACAAAATCATTTTTATTTTTTTATTATCAAAATCATCTATTTTACCCTCAGTGACTGTCTTTACCTACCCTTTCTTTTGTCACAAACTCTTCATATATCCATTGATCTCACAGGTCCTTTCTTACTTCTCTCGTTTGTTTATGATGTCAACCTGTGCATCAAATTCACATTCCAATTTATAGTTCTTCTGGATATACTGTACAATATGTTGGTTTATCCCATATGTTCCTCAAAATAAATCTTGTTATTGTTCTTCTAGTCTTTATAGGCTAATCCTTTGGTTACTTGATTGGTTTTGCACTAAGTAAGTGTAATGGCAAGCAAAGTGGGACTTTTTGCTGTTTCTTTTTTCTTTTAGAGTGCTTCTCAGCACTAAGGCATTCAAATGACTTTGATTGAGTCTTGCTTTTGTTTGAATCAAGTCTTTGATTGAATGAAAAGTCTTTGATGACCTGCTGAAGTCCCAAGAAAGCCTAAGTTGCATGAGTTTGAGTCTCATGGTTGTGACACCTTCTTACCCTGAAGAACTGTATATATACTCTGAGCTTAGCATTTTGCTTTGGGGGCTCACTCATTGGAAGAATGTTTCTGTGATTTGGCCAGACAAGATTCTGGGTAACCATTAAGGAGTCCCCTCATCTTTGAAAACCCAGATGTTGGGGCTTCTCTTTCTGGTAACTATTTATGTATTGTATTATTGGCTCTGTTCATATAATTTCTGTTGGTGTTTTTTCTGAAGATCAGGGCACTGACTTTTCCTCCTGAACTAAGTGAATGCTATATGCACATTTAATTAAAGTGAGATTGTAAACTCTTTAAAGTTGCTTTCCTTAGAAAAGCAGATCAAAGAACCTCTGCTAGCAGCCCTCCTGTGTGCTGGTGTTATTGGCCTCACACTTCCACAGTAGCTCTGAGTAACATTATTGTTACAGTAAGTAAAATAATATAATAATTATTACATTGG
Organism: Phalanger gymnotis; assembly: GCA_028646595.1. Lineage (NCBI taxonomy): Eukaryota > Metazoa > Chordata > Mammalia > Diprotodontia > Phalangeridae > Phalanger > Phalanger gymnotis. The sequence goes on along the minus strand of CM053622.1, from coordinate 721,716,688 downwards.
TTTGACCTACCTATGAACAATTAAAATTTCTCCAGGTATTTAAATATTTCTTTATTTATATTTTAATATGTTAATATATTTCCCATGTGTGTCTTGCAATGAAGACTTCCAAGGAAATTTTCATTTTCCATAGTTATTTTATATGGAATTTTCTTTCTCTTTCTTCCTGATGTCAGACAATAAGCAATTATTTAGTACTTATTATGAGCCATGCACTGTCCTAAGCTCCGAGGATGAAAAAGAAAGGTAAAAGATAGTCCTTACTCTCAAGGAGATCATGAATAAAGAAGACAACATGAAAACAACTATGTGCAAGCAAAACATATTAAGGACAGATTGAAGATAATAAAGGAAAGCACTAGCATCAAGGGTGATCAGGAAAAGTTCTTCTGTTGTTGTTAAATAATTTCAATTGTGTCCAATACTTCATGACCCCATTTAGACTTGATGTCAGTGAAAAAAATGTCTTCCTAACAGCACCATTGAAAAGTAAATGAGTTGCTTTGAGATATGCTATGTTTCCCCTTGATAGTATGTTCCGTCAGTGATCATTGTCAAGTATGCAATAGTGAAAATTCTTTTTTTTTTTTAATACGGGAGGGGTGACATATGAGGTCTCTTCCAATCCAAAAACTATATTTCTGAGCTCACCCTCAAACATGTGTAACAACAATGTTACTTCCTGCTGCTGTGGAGGTGTAAGACCAATACCAGCACACAGGAGGGCTGCTAGCCCAGATTCTTTCATCTGCTTTCCTTAGGAAAGCAACTTTAAGGAGTTAACAATCTCACTTAAATTAAACATACATATATCATTCACTTAGTTCAGGGGAAAAAGTTGGCACCCTGAACTTCAGAGAAAACACAAACATAAAGTACAAGCAAGAATTATATAAATATAGTAAATAACACAAATCAGCAGACAGGGCTTCTAACTGTCCATAACAATACATACATAATTACCAAAGAGAGGAGCACCAACATCTGGGTTTTTAAAGGTGGTGGCGCTCCTTAACAGCAACCCAGAGTCCTGTCTGGCCAAATCACAGGAACACTCTTCCAATGAGCGAGCCCCCAAAGCAAAACCTCTCCTCCCACAGTTCTGAGAGTTCTAGCTTAACAGCCCTTTTTCAAGGCCTGAGGGCTTCACACCTCTAGTGACCTAATTAGCAAAAGGGCTAACAAAACAAAAAGGCAAACAAAGACAAGACTCAATCAAAGACACTTGATTGCTTCAGTGCTGAGAAGCACTTCAAAAGAAAATAACAGTAAAAAGTCCCACTTTGCTTGCCCTTACAGCATGTCATCTTATTAAATACTTGCTATGTGTCAGGCATTATTTCTGCTAAAGGACTGGCTTAAATTGCTCTGTCTTCTATTAATGCAATCCTTTGGGTTCTGAAAGGATCTGATATTTTATACAAAACTCATAGGATCAAGTCAAATCAGGAAGTCAAGTTAAAAAAATACGAACATTTATTAGGCTCATATAACTGTCTGGTTCTGTGCTAAGCATTGATGTGACCAAATTTCTTCAGCCAATCAAAAGCTTCTTAAACAGGGGAATGATATGGTCAGACCTATCCATGGATGGTCCAATAAGCTGCTGTGACACCCTGTAGCCTCGAGCATCACATGCAAACTCTTCTCTTTAGCTCTTGATTTCCTGTATAACCTGCTTCCAGTGAACTTTTCAGGCTTATTATATATTACTCCCCTTCACATACTCTATAATCAAGCCATTCTAGACTATATTCTGTTCCTCAAACATCATATTCTGCTGTACCACAAATCCTGTAATGACATATCCTGAGTGGCTAGAGCAACCAGCAATAATAAGTTGGTAACAACTGAAATTTTAAGTGAGCAAGAAGTTTGAGTTTGATGTGCCTGGAGGAGACTTAAATGGTACTTGAGAGAATTTGGGGCTATAGATAGATTGTAGATACAAGAGACATCTTCCTAGAAAATCATGAAGGTTAACAACCTTTTATATTCATAAAGCATCGCATATATGAGTGTCAAGATTGGAGGTAATGTCAGTCATGCAGGATATTGACTATGAATTCTGTTCATCTTGAATATCTCTTCATCATGGCTTTTGAGGGTTTGGAATCAAATAGAGAAAAATAGAAAACCTGGCTATACTTATTGGCCCATGAAATCCTGTATTGCCATGTTTAACATAGCTAAACTTCCCTCTTTCTAGAAATAAAAGTTTTCAGTGACATGATGGTATAGCCTTCATTCATTCCATCCCCATGATGTTGGCAGTGTTGCTTCCTCTCTTATGCCATGACCACTATGTCTCAAATGTCCAGAACGCCCCATTTCTTTTTTTTTGAGGGGAGAAGGCAAGGCAAATGGGGATAAGTGACTTGCCCAAGGTCACCCAGCTAGTAAATATCGAGTGTCTGAGGCCAGATTTGAACTCAGGTCCTCCAGACTCCAGGGCCAGTGCTACATTCACTGCTGCCCCAAGGATACACTACTTCTGTCGCACAATAGTAGTAGTAGTAGTAGTAGTAGTAGTAATAGTAGTAGTAGTAGTAGTAGCAGCAGCAGTAGTAGTAGTGGTAGTAGTAGTATTTATATAGCACTTTAAGTATTGTAAAGTGACTTACATTTATTATACCATTTGATCCTTCCAACAACCCTGTGAAGTAGAAGCTATTATTTCCCTTGTTTTACACAACTGGCATATTTCTGTACTTATTCAGTGCAAGCTTTGGGGAACAGACTCCTGCACCATCATAATTAATTGTCTTGCTTTTCCTGATTCTGTTTGCTACCAAGTATTCCAGACCTGGTAGCAAATATTATGATGATGCATGTTATTTTGGCACTGCCTGTTATTATCATATGATTTCTGTTGTATTGATTCCCTATGTCTTGTTTTCCCTTTTATTGTGTAATACACTGGGGAAAAATTCTGATTTTGAAGTCAAATGGGTTCAAATTCCATCTTTACCATGTGAGATAAAGTATCAGTGTGATATCATGTGTGATTTTGAGGAACTCACTTAACATATCTGGGCCTCTATTTCTCCATCTCTAAAATAAGACAGTTGGAATAATTGCCTCTAATATTCCTTCCCTGGGCAGATGGGTGGCTCAGTGGATAGAGTGCCAGGCCTGGAGTCAAGAAGACTCATTTTCCTGAGCTCAAATCTGGCCTTAAATGCTTATTAGCTAGATGATCCTGGGCAAGTCACTTAATCACATTTGCCTCAGTTTCCTCATCTGTAAAATGATCTGGATAAGAAAATGGCAAACTATTCCAGTATCTTTGCTAAGAAAACTACAAAAGGAGTCAGGAAGAGCTGGACACAATCAAAAAAAAAAAGACCGAATGACAACAATAAAATCATTTCCAACACTAAATATATGATCCAAAAAATATTTCCTTTGTATTCCCAGTACTTAGCATAGCGCCAGGCATATAGTAAAGGCTTAATAAATACATCTTGACAAATGGCTGTAGTTACTAATTATGATTTCAGATGTCTAGAAGTATCTTCAAGATACCTCCTTCCTCTCAGCAGAGAAGTGAAAGACTATAGGTGCGGAAGGTGACGTTATCAGACGTAATAGCTAACATTTTTGTAACAGTTTAAGGTTTCCAAAGTATTTTACAAACATTAACCCATTTTATCATCACAATAACCATGGAAGGTAGGTAACGATATTATCCTTATTTTATAGATGGAAAGGGTGAAGCCGAAAGAAGTGACTTGCCCAAAGTTACACAGCTAATAAATATGTTGAGGCCAGATTTGAACTCATTTTCTTGACTCTAAGTCCAGCACTGTCTATTACACCATTTAACTGCCAGCTTCTTGAATTATTTTGTTTAATTATACTTTATTTTAAGTGAAGGTTCTACTGAGGGCCAGAGTGTAGTCCTTGGAAATTAATACAGAGTTTTGTTGCTGTTTTTTATCATTTTTTTCCAAAAATAATAGTGGCACACTCTGCACTTCTAAATGTTTATCACCTCAGTGTTTTCACTATAAAGTAAAAATATTTCTAAACCAAACCCGATGCCAGTGACTCTATAAGACTATTACTCAAATTTCTATTTTCCTGTCAGTGTTACCTCTTTAGTTTTCAGAATACTCCTTCATTTTAATGAAAAGCCTTATGAGAGTAAGAAAATGCAGTAAATAAAAGGAAATAATATTGTATAGGAGGCTTCTTGGCCACTGTAGCTTATATTGTCTTTGAATTAAAGAAGTTAAAGGGTGGAAGATATCCCAGTGGCCATCTAGTCCAATCTATATTCCAAAACGTCTTATACCTGATGAGCATCTGGCCTTTGACCAAATAAGATAATATTAGTTAAAAGTACTTAGCAAAGTGCCACACACACACACACACACACACACACACACACACATATGTATATTTTTAAAATTCCTATTTAACTTAAATTTGCATTTTTCCAAAAATATTTCTCATTGACCCTAGTTCTCCTCTCTGGCACCAAAGAGGGTAAGTTGAATCTCCCTTTCAGTTGGTAGCCTTTAAAATACTTGACAACCATTACCATAGATCCATGAACCTTCACTTTTCCAGGCCCAAACCTATATCTATTAGGTGCTAAGCCTATATGGGTGTGAAGCCCTCAGGGTCCTAAGGGGAGTTGCTAAGACCAGAGCAAATAGTAAGAGCTTAAGTTCTGGTCACTCAGATGATATGGCTAAAGAGTGCATAAAAAGGGAGAACAGAGCTATTTGCTTAGGGCTTGCACTCTAGGCGGTGTGCTGATGTGGAGACTCTGGGCAGCTGTTGTTAAGAGCCCTCCAGCTTGTAAACCAGCATGTTCACTCTTTGGTAACTATGCATTGAGATTTGAATGAGAAAAGATCCGTCTGTTGATGTTTGTAATTTGTTTGTATTTGCTCTGAAGTTCAGAGTGCTGGCTTTTTCCCCTGAACTAAGTGAATGATAATTGTATACTGGATTAAAGTAAGGTTGTTAACCACTTAACGTTGTTTTCCTTAGTAAAGCTGATCAAAAGAACAATGTTGGCAGCTTTCTGTGTGCTGGTTGTTGGTGGGTCTTATACCCCTTCAGCAGCTGCTAGCAGATTGCTGCAACAAATAGATACTTATTTGGTAGGTTTTAGAGAGAATTATTTTTTTTAAATGCAGATTGGACTAGCTGCACACCAATATTCTTTGATTCCAAGATTCCATATCTGAAATTCTTTTATTTTTTATCTTTTGAAATTGCAAAAATGAGAGGGCATGGGGACATGACAAGGAATGAGAAGCGTGTAGGGGAAGCAAGAGTTACTAGAAGTTGTAACAATTGACTTGAAGATATTCTTAACAAACGTTTTCCTTCTGATGTATCCAGCACTGCTTCTAGGGACCAATTTCTTTCATGTGCTAAAAGATGGATTAAAACCCTTTCCTGTGTCATGTACCCCTTTGGCTCTCGAAACTGATGGATTCCCCTTCTCAGGAAAAAAAAAATATTTGAAATAATTTAAGAATCATTATTTTTATGTTAGATTGTACCACAAATAAAGATGTAATTGTTTTCCTACCCAATTTCATAGCCTGTGAAATCTATCTACTATCCCTAGGATTTTAGTATAAGAACTTCCATGCTAGTGAATTCTCACACAGGTTTCCATGTCAAATATTAAAAAAAAAACAGATGCAAAGTCAGGAGATCTGGAGTTTTGACTATTCTTCTTAATCACTTTGGGAAAGTAATTTCCACTATCAGTTCCTCCATTTCCTCCTCCGTACAAAGAGTTGAACTAAATGATATCTAAAAGTTGTTTTTTATTATTATTATTATTTTTGCTAGCGCTGGAGTCCTGGGAATAATTTGTGGTTTGGTATTCTTTTTACCATGTGACCAGCTAGGAATCTAGAATTAGAGTAAGTTAATTACCCAAAGTTAACAATTACTAAGGGACTGATACGTGATTCCTGCCTCAATCTCCTAACTTTATGTCCTATGTTCTTTTGAATTCACTGACATGGAATCTTACTGTTATTTGTGATTATCAATACTGAATTGTCAGAATACAATAGAGTCAGATACCACTACATTAAGCCAGATCTCTCTCTCTCTCTGTCTTTCTCTCTCTCTCCCTCTCCCTTTCTCTCCCTCCCCATGTGTGTGTGTGCGCACACATATGTGTGTGTGGGTATCTCCATTTTCTTAAAGATTTTGTGTCAGGCCCACAATTAAATTACATGTCTCTTTATTAAGACTTGTGCTGTCACAAATCAAATCCTTCCCTGGGCACAAACTTGTGGAGAGCGAATATCATTGCCTGGCCAGTTATTTCTCAATTCAATAAGTTTTGTTTTGTCAATACCCTCCTATTCTACTTTTCACTCTAGATAATTAGACTCTTTCTCCAGGGAATTTTCTAAACCACTTCACAAGATTTTGCTTCTCTTGTGTTTTTTATGCTGGAGTTCACACTATCAGAGTTCAGTTATCAAGAAATTAAGTGTCTGATTTGAAAGTCTGTCCTAAGAGACAAGGTAACAGTGAATTGTTGATGTGAACACAGAGTAACAATCGCCTTTGTAATCTTCCCAACTTTTATTCATTCTGAAAATGATTAATGATTATCTACAATGTGCAAAATGTGCTAGGCACCTAGGGAAGATACAGAGATTCAATAATTACAAGAGTAATAATATAAAAAAATTCATAATTACCATTAATTGTAGTGATAAATTTACATATTATCTCTTGTGGTCCTCCTAACAATACTGTGAGGTAGGTGCTATCATTAACTTCACTGAAAAGGTGAGGGAAGTGAAGCAAACAGGTAAAATGATTTACCTGGGATGACAAAATTCAATGTGTGGAACTGGATTTGAACACAGATCTTTCTGACTCTAGGTCCAACCTGTCCACTAGATTACCTAGCTAACTCTGAGACAATTACAATGTGAGGGCTGCTGGGCTGAGGATACAAATACAAACAAATGAGAAGGTTCCTGCTCTCAAGGAGCTTACATTAAAATAGGGCAAGAATATGAAGGGAAGCTAGAAAGTTGTTGGGAGGAAGGGCAGGATACAAGACTGGTGTTGAGCAACTGATCATCTAAGATTGAGTAGATATGAAAGTGAAGTGACAAAAAACTTGTATCCTAATACAGGACCTGGATGGACCTGGCCAAGACTCACAGAAATCAGATGAGTAGACCCCAGGAAAGGTATCACAAGGAGGGCAAGGCTGCTGAATAACTAACATTAATTATACAACATGTGCAACGGCACAATAAAGAGTTCAGAGTCCTAGTCCGAAATCAGAAAAGGCATTTATTATTCTTTCTCATGAGAGAGGACACCACCTAAATGGTAGAGGTTGGGGGCACTTTAATTATATTTTACATTTATTCGGTTTGAATAAATGGGTACCTCCCCTGAACAGAGTACAGGAGAGTACAAAGGACTCAGATGGATGCCAATCCTTTTATAGACTCTTTCTTCGAATTTCCAACATGAAAGCAGCCTTTACCTTTTTCTCATTACTTCTTAAGGATGCCAATGGAACATACAAACTATTGAATAATTATCCCTCTCTTTTGCCATATGGACACTTCCCCTTATGTTTTCCTCACTTCCTTTATTCTGCTTGATGCTTCAGGATTTCTAATTCGTCATGTGCTTGTCCTGTGTTGCAGCCTGCTCACATCCAGCAATCACCTTTCTATTTCCCTTTACCCAAACTAACTTTGGTGACTATAGAATTGTTTTGTGGGTAGTCATATAACAACACAAGAAGAATATTGGTATTTTCAAATGGTCTTTTGTTCCACAAAAAGCATGGGTGTCATTAAAATAATTTTATTATTTTCCAAAGACATTACAGCCTACTCTCCTTGTGTTCAATTCTGGGCCTCTTCCAAACATGAGATTCTCTGTTATTTTGAATGTCTTTGAGCTAAGTATTGGGAATACAAAGATGATAAATGGCGTAAATCTTGCTCTGAAGGAGTTTACCATCTAGTAGAGGCAGCAGTGCTGTATATAAATTTCGTGAGCTATGGAAACTTCTTCTGTTTGAAATGCAGCTCCAACTCTTCCATTAATATTAGAAACTCTTACAGTCTCTTATAGCTTCAGTTTCTACATAAACAGCAAAATCGGAAAAATAATGCTTAAAATATTTTAATAAAATGTTTCAAAGTTGGCAAAGCACTTTGTATATATCATTTCATTCAAACCTCACCATAGTCCCATGTGGTAGATGCCACAGATATTTTTGTCATTATTATTGTTATTATTATGAATTTCATTGTCATATATTGATGTATTTCAAATAGAATTCATACAGTGTGGGTCACAGTCCTAGTCTTATTCTTTTATATTTAATATCCTATGCACCATTGAACAGGTAGATAAAATAATTTCTTTTTATAGTTGAATAAAAGTATTGTGAGGTAAGCTCATTTTCTGTGGGTATACTGATAGTCTTGGGGGGGAAAAAAAAACTCCAGTACCAGATAAGAAAACATGAAATAAAACATATGAACCACATCCTGATTCCTCAAATTTTAGATTTATTCTGTTAAGTCTGTATATTTTAAATAGTTTTTGCTTTTTTAATCTTCAAAATTCCTTTGCTTTCCGTAATGTTCTATGTAACATGTTTTTATTTTTGTTATTTATATGATTTTTCTTCAGTAACAGAGAGGGTTAAGGAGGAAAAGGAGGCAGTGAAGAAACTATGGCATTAGCAGATAGAGTTCTAGACTTGCAGTCAGGAAAATCTGAGTCCACATCTCACCTCTGATTCATATTTAGCAATTGTGGGATCATGAGCAAGGCACTTACCCCTCTAGGTTCATTTCCTCATTGCTGATAAGGGGTGATAGTACCCAACTCAAAGAGCTTCTGTGAGACTCAAATCTGATAATCTAGGAAAAATAGAAATATAAGACCAAAAGTAATTCCCCAATTGATAAGCAGTTAAAGGATATGAACAAAACATTCTTTAAAGTTGCAAACTCTTCACAACATATAAAACATTGTTTTAAATTATTCATAAGAAAAAGTGAAAGGATTTTATCTGTGGAGAAGACAACATCCTCACAGCAGAAGCCACCTTTCTTCCTCATTGCCCAAATCTGAATTGGCTTCCATGTCTTCAGGTTGGCTGGTTGTTCATGTTTACATGAACTCAGGTAGCCTTCTTTATCACCAAGATTCTCTGAGAATGAGCCTTGATGTGTGACTAGCAAATTGTCTGCTTGCCTGTCCCATTAACCTGTATCTACATTGCGTGAGAGTTAGATGGGGAGTGACAGGAAATCAGTCACTTTGAAATATGTCCTACTACTTGACTTTCATTTTCTCCAGAGTTTTATTAGTTTCAAAAGGTCTAATAGTAAGAAGGGCATGAAAACTAATATTCAAAGCTGCCACTCTTCTTCATGGTGGGCAAGAAGGCAATACAACAAAATAAAAGTGGAGAGAAAAGGGCATCCTTTTGGTCTCCCTTAAATTTAAAAAAAAAGATATTTTTTCCAGAAATAATTGCACATGTCTGCCATCTGCCAAACTAGATTATGGCACTTTGAATCATTCTTGATCTTGATTCAAAACATTTAAATGAGTATACAATCTTAGATATAAAGCTGTAAGGGACTTGAGTGTCCCTTACAATGAATATCAGAATCCAATGAATATTAGAATTTTTTTTAAAAAAAATATCCCCAATGGTAGGGGTTTTTAAGCTTTCTCTCTCTCTCCCTCTTTCTCTCTCTCTCTCTCTCTCTCTCTCCCTCTTTCTCTCTCTCTCTCTTTCCGTGTGTGTGTGATAGACCCCTTTCACAGTCAGTTAAAACCTATGTCCCCTTTCTCAGGATAATGATTTGAAATTCATAGAATGCAGCACATAAGGATGAAAATAAAATCAATTGTATTGAAATAAATTTATCAAAATATTATATTGTTGTTGTCTTTAAATTCATGGACCTTACATTAAGACTTGCTGCTCTCCTGAATTCCTGATAGGTGAGCAATCAACCTCTACCTGAATATTCCCTTGTGAAGAAATACTTGCTACATCTCCATGGCCAGATTTAAGTGGTGGTTCTAGATCTCCCTTGCTTCTTTACTATGATTTTATTTGATTATATGATTATAATTACGATATGATTTGATTACTGTGATATGATGAAATGATCCCTCATTTCTTAATTTCCAGTTCATTAATCTTTCTATCACCTAGACATATCTAAATATGTCTTTCAAGGCAAATGCAAAGAAATGGATAAAAAACGATATTGCATGCAATCTAGAACATCCTAGACTGAGAGCCTAGAAGATGTGGGCTCATAACCTGCCTTTGAAATTTACTAGCTGTGTGACTTCTGACAAATCACTTTTTTGTGAGTTTCAGTTTCCTCCAATGTAAAGTAGAAACTGCAATGCCTAAATCATCTAATTGATAGGGGTATTGTGAAGCTCAAACAAAATAACACATTGAAGCTTTTTCTAAATGACATATATATATATATATGTATATACATACATACACAAATATACATATATGTATGCATACATGTTATTATTACTATAAATGACTACCTTAATGTGTTATGGTTGTGAAATACAAAAGCTTTGAATGAATGAAATAAATACATCTAGAAAAAGGAAAAAAATGATAGAAAAAATTTTGCATCAAATACTGGAGAAGGGTCACATGTATAAGATATTTAGGGAACTATCTGGAATCTATGAAAGGAAACCATTCTCCAATAGATAAGTGATCAAAAGATAGTAACACACATGCTTCTTCAAAAGAAATGGAAGCTATTAAAAACGTATAACAGATTTCTGTGAATCAGTAATAGCAAGAGAAAATAAATCTGGGGATTTACCTCATACCCAGCAAATTGGAAAAGCTGCCAAAATATTTGTATTTAATATTGTATTTAATGGTAGAGGGACTGTAAAAGGAAAGACAAACTGATACATTGTTGGTTTGTCCTTTGACCCAGAGATTCCACTGTTAGGCACATAGCTCAAGGAAATCAAATACAGAAAGTAAGTTCCTTTATAAACCAAAATACTTATAGAAACTTTTTTTTCATGGTAACAATGAACTAGAAGCAAAACAGATGGAGTTCAATTGAAGAATGGCAAAATAAAGTGTACTACATCAATGCAATGGAATATTTCTGCTCAGAAAGCCACAATCATTATCAAGAATGTAGGAAAGTATTGAAAGACTTCTTTGAACTGATACAAAGTGAAATAAGCAGAATCAAGAGAAGAATAATGTTGATAATGATGAAACAAAGGAAATGAACAATAAAAAAGCAAAAACTGAAAGCTGTATAATTACAATGACTAAGTTTGGCCCCATGGAAGAGGTGAAAATGAACTTCTTTTCTCTCTCTAGTGCAGCAGGATACTGTAGGTGTGGACAGTGCATATAATGTCATACTTCCCTGATGTATTGCTTTGTTTTGCTGTACTAATTATTTTTTTTCTTTTTGTTTGTTGTTAGAAGAGATGGCTTTCTCAAGAATGGGAGAATGGGATCTTGAGAAATTCAGTTGATATAAAAGCAAAAGTCTCATTTTTTCTTCACATTGGCCATTGCATGATTTCTGAGCTCCCCCAATTTATTAATTTATTTTTAGTTTTCAATATCGCTTCCATAAACTTTCTGCCCCTCCCTCTCCCCTCTTTTCCCAAGATGGCATGCAATATGATATAGGCTATACACATACATTCCTATTAAACACATTTTCACATTAATCATGTTTCATACAAGAATTATAATGCATGGGAGAAGCCATGAGAAAGAAAAACAAAACAAAACAAAAAAGAAAATAGCCTTCTTCACTCTGCATTCTGACTCCACAGTTGTTTCTCTACATATCAGTGACATTTTCCTTCCTGAGTCCTTTGGGAATGTTTTAGGTCCTTGCATTGCTGAGATGGGCTAAGTCTGTTAGAGTCAGTCCTAACATACTGTGGCTGTTACTGTGTACAATGTTCTTCTGATTCTCCTTGCTTCACTCAGCTTCAGTCATATAATTCCAGCTTTTTCTGAAGTCTACTTGATCATCATTTCTTATAGCACAATATCATTCCATTACACTGAGAGCAAATCTTGTTCAGCCATTCCCCAATTGATGGGGAGCCCCTCAATTTCCAGTTCTTGGCCACCACAAAAAGAGCTGCTATAAATATTTTTGTACATTTGGGTCCTTTTCTCATTTTTATGATCTCTTTTGAATAGAGCTGCTTTTCAGAATGGTTTGATCAACTCACAGCTCCACCAACAATGAATTGGTGTTCCAACTTTCCCGAATTTTCTCCAATACTTATCATTTTCCTGTTTTGTCATGTTAGCCACTCTGATAGGTGTGATGTGGTACCTCAGAGTTGTTTTAATTTAGCATTACTTTAAATTAAGAAAAATCTGTTTTCTTTCCTTATGACATATCTCCATTTGTGTGGAAAAATGAAAAAAAAAACAACAAAATCTTTCTAACAAAAATGCTGACTAAAACAAAGCAAATTCATCCATTCTGATTAGATTTCAAAATTTAAATCATATGCCCCTTTTTCTGCTCTTGGTAATGATCTGCTTCATTCTTCACAAAGGTTTTTGTTTGTACTTGTCTAAAATACTAACCCTATAGTATGTTTTTGTTTCTTATTTTTTCCAAATTACATGCATTTTAAATATTTTTTTCTAAATTACACATAAAACAATTTTAATATTTATTTTTTAAAAAAATTGAGCTCCAGATTCTCTCTTTCCCTCCCCTAACTTCTCCCTGAGATAGTAAACTATTGGATGTTCTAAGACATATCTTCATATTAGTCATATTGTTGAAGAAAGCAGGTTCCTTAAAAAAATAATAACGTGAAAAATAGTAGGCTCTTATCTACATTCAGACTCCATTATTTCTTTCTCTGGAGGTGGACAACATTTTTCATCGTACCTTCTTTGGCATTGTCTTCGGATCCTTGTTTTGCAGAGAATAACTGTTGTTTTTTTTTTTATTTTAAGTTACAAATTTTGACCTCTTCTTTCTCTCTTCCCCTCTTTGAGAAGGTAAACAATTTGATGTAGATTAGACATGTGAAATCATGCAAAACACATGTCCATGTTAGCCATATTGCAAAGGAAAACACAAACAAGAAAAATAACAAGAAAAATAAAGTTAAAAAATATGCTTTGATTTGTTTTCAGACATCATTTCCTCTCTGGAGATGGATAACATTTTTCATCATAAATCCTTCAGAAGTGTCTTGGATCATTGTTTTGCTTTGAATAGTTCAGTTATCCACAGTTGATTATTGTACAATATTGCTGTTACTGTATATAGTGTTTTCCTGCTTCTGCTCACTTCACTTTCCATCAGTTCATGTCTTTCCAGGTTTTCCTGAATGCATCCTGCTGGTCATTTCTTATACAATAATAATATTCCCTAACAATCATATACCACAACTTGGTCAGCTATTTCCCAATTGATAGCCAATACTTCAAAGTCTGATTCATTGCCACCTTAAAGAGAGCTGCTGTAAATATTTTGTACATACATATACTTTTCCTTTTTTAAAAAATCTCTTTGGGATACAGACATAATAGTGATATTGTCTGCAATTATTTTAAACGTAATTTCTCTTTCTATCTCCTCTTGCTGAGCTTTACTGGTAATATATAGAAATACTGATGATTTCAGTTTATTTTTATGCTGCAACTTTGCTAAAGTTGTTAATTATTTTAACTAGTTTTTTTTTTAAGATTCTCTCCCTACTACACTATCCTTCCCTGAAATGGATCAGAAGTTACATTGAAGTATAAGAATTAGTGCAACAGTTTCTAGCTGTGATGATTTGGGTTTTATGAAGGGTAGAACCTGGTAAACATGCAAGGCAGAGAGGGTAGAAAGAAAAACTTGGACCAACCTGAGGGAGTGTGACTCAGTGAATATACAGGAAGTCGCAACAGATGGAATTTGCCATAGGGTCTATGCCAAATCAAAGGGCCTCTGTTTTGTGTTTGTACATCTTGTCTGCCTGGTTTCTTTTTTTAAACCATGTATTCAAAGGAAGCAAGGTGTAATTGTTACATCATGTTACACCATGTTAGACATATTAATCATGCTACCAATGTTCCCCAACATCTTTCTCCTTAAAGAAGGAATTCAAAATAGAAGAGATGTTAGTTGTAAGTAATTATCCATATGAAAAAAGTAAGTATAATTAAAAACAAATCTTTTCAAAGCAACCCATGTGGAAAGTAAATGATTGACTTTCAGTGAATGACCTACTCCATATATTCTGTAATTCCAAAATCTTTATTTTAATAGGGAAAAAAACTCAGAGGTCATTTAGTTAAATATTTTCCTGAATAGCAAACTCTGTAAACAAAAATGCTCGAATATATCCAGTAACGATATCTCCAATAACTCCTGAGAAATCTTATTCCATTGTAGGACAGCCCAAATTGTTGAAAGATACCAAAAAATCAAAATAAACAAATAAAGCCCCTCCTATTGAGCTAAAATCTACCTTGCAAAAGACAATAAGATCATATAAGATACCAATATGGAAAGTATTTTTCAAATGATAAAGCTCCATAAAATTCTAATCATTATTTTTCTTTGGAACGGAACATAGCTTAAAAATAGGAATGGAAAACAGAGATCATCTAATACAGTTCATTTTGCAGATGAGAAAACTGAGGAACAGTGAAGTTAATTGACTTGTCCCAGAATAAATGACTTTCCAGGAACTCACAGCTATTAAGTGTGTGAGATTGTATTTTAACGTAGGTTTTTTTTTTACTCCAAATCCTGTGCCCTGTGTATCATTCCATGAAGTGAAATGTTATTCAATGTCACACAAACAAGAAATTACAGAAATGAAATCTGAACTCATTATTCTGAGTAGAATGTCCTAGGTTTCACCAGACTGTCATAGAGAGTCCATAACAAAATCGTGAAGAACCATGACATGAGATATGCCATGGCATAAGCATAATAAAAGTATACATTTCTTTCTACGTATGTCTGGGACTCAGTTCACAAGTATCTACTGCATAAGAAACAGATGCTGAAACTACATTCTTTATATTTCTATTCTCCTTCGCTCATTCCCACTTAAGGGTAAATTGGCTAAACATAAGAATTGGTCATCTCAAACTGTCCAGTTACATCAGTTTTGTTCAAATAGCCAAGACCATTGGCTAATTCCGTCAAATTTTCATCTGATTGAAAGAAGGCAATTCATGAGATGTCATGTATTAATTATAAGATCTCTTTTATTGTAGGAGTTCATGGAAGGGGGGAATAAATTCTTCTAAAGAAGGATCATAGACTGAAAAGTGGAAGAAACCTTACAGGCCATTTGGTCCAATCCCACTGATTTACGGACGAAGAACTTGCCCATGGCTATTCAGAGCCAAGATGCATTATCCACTGTACATTGCATTGTACAGATACAAATCAGATAATAAAATTCTCGTTGCCTAGCTATTAAACAAACAAACAGAATCTATCCCTATGTATAAATCAGTGTTGGGCACTTCCCTTACACGTGTCAGGGCTTCAGGTTTTTAGTACAGAAATGTATAACCAACTAATGTAAAAGGCAAAATTCTATTCATTGATAGAATATTAGATTTGTAGACAGCAGGAGATCTGTGCTAGAATCCTAGCTCTGCCATTTTGTGGTGCCTGTATGAACCTTGGAAAGCCAAGAACCTCTTTGATCTCCAGGCTATTCCTCTGAAAATTGAGGTGGCTTGGCCAAGTATTTTCTGTTGCCCCTTTTGGCTCTCAATGCTAATGTTTTCTGTTTAACCTATTAGTGTGTTGCAGTATTTTTATTCTTGAATAGAAGAGTTCTTTTGTGTATCCACTTGAGAGGTAGAAGGAACTAAATAATTTAGTGCAGCAATGGTGCAGGGTTAGATTTTAATCATTATTATTGAAGGAGAGATCAATAAATCTTTTTGCTTCTACATAGGAGTTTGCTCTTTTCCCTGGGGGAAATTGGCCTTCTATTCAAATACTTCTATGTGACATGTTTTATATGAGGTAAAAATTGAGACACAATAAGAAATTACTTTTATACAATCTGCCACTAAAAAGGTTACTATGGATGGAGAAAACAAAGGGACAATATAAATTTAGTTATGGAAAAATACAGAGTACTAAGGGTATGAAGGGACAGAAAAAGGAAAGCAGAATGAATGGCAGCTTGATATAGTAGAAAAAATGTGGGGCTAAGATTCAAAGAAGGGCAGCTAGGTGGTACAGTGGACAGAGCACCAGACCTGGGGTTAAGAAGACCTGAGTCAAATCTTTCGCCACTCACTTGCTAGCTGTGTGACCCTTG
Organism: Phalanger gymnotis; assembly: GCA_028646595.1. Classification (NCBI taxonomy): domain Eukaryota; kingdom Metazoa; phylum Chordata; class Mammalia; order Diprotodontia; family Phalangeridae; genus Phalanger; species Phalanger gymnotis. The sequence goes on along the minus strand of CM053622.1, from coordinate 721,700,320 downwards.
GGAAGTTACTTAACTGTGTTTGCCTCAGTTTCTTAATCTTTAAAATGAGCTGGAGAAGGAAATAGCAAACCACTCCAGTATCTTTGCCGAGAAAATCCTGAAAAATTGTATCAAGAAGAATTGGACACAACTAAAAATGACAAAACAACAAGAAGATTCAAAGAAAGGGTATGGAGTCTTACATCAACTTCTTACTAGCTGTGAGATATTGCTTAAATAATTTAATCCTTCTAGATATCAGTGCTTTATCTATAACATAATGAGATTCTCCTGTTGATTACTCAAATTCCTTCCATCTCTAACCCTCTGTGGTTAACTGACCTGATTCTTTGATACCTTCCCCACTACAGTTAGTCTCAGCAGAGACCACAGAATATATGTGTATGCTAGGGTCAAGTGACCCTACTCACCATGCCTTCCATCACAGGAAATAAACACTAGTGCATCATTCCTATACGTTTGGCAGATATTTCACCTTGGAAATAGGATAACTGATATAAATGGATAAATTAACCTTATAAACGGAATGACATTTATTCATTGAAAGCACCTCTGAACTCTTCGTCCCCTTCTGGCCCTATCCTTGGCTACCAGTCTTCCAAATTATGCTATCTCATCCTTGAAAGTCACTCAGCAACCTGGCTTTCATTGACTTGGAACATTTCACTACTCATGTCTCAACCTAGAACATCTGCCTCCCTCATCCTACAATTAGAAATTTAATCTCCAGTGGTTTGAGTACTTCATCACTGTGGATAATGCCTTTCATGTTGCAGATTGTGATTCTTATCAAATATAATAGACTATTTTTGAGACAAATTGTTGTCAATGTATATATACATATATGTATATGTGTATGTATATGCATATGTGTACATATGTATGTGTACACACATATAAATGCATATTGTATGGGCATACATAATTAACATCTATACACACATATATATGTATACACATATGATCGCATGTAAGGATATATGGGATGGTCAAGGAGGACTAGCACCTCTGGTGCTGTTTATCCACCTTTGGTGTTTATCTTTTCAACTAATTCTCACCTGTGGCTTCAAGAAGCTGTAGTGTGCACAGCAGCCACATCCCGGTAAAACTGTCTTGATAGACAGGCTAAAACAGATTGCAGGTAACCAAGAGTCCTCAAGCCTGTGGATTAATTAGGGGATATCTATCCCAAGCATGTGATGACTTCCCCTTGTAGAATGGGAAAATGAGAATAATTTGTTCCAATGGTCATGAAGGTGGCTGAAGAAGGCACTGTAGAGAACTTAGAATTTAAAGCCAAGATCATGCACTGCACCGCAGGCCATGACCAGTCGTATTGATTTTTGTCCTGCCATTGCACTACAATGACTCAGGAAGAGAGAGTGGAGCTGAGGACTTTGTGCAACTCTGCCTTACTTAAATCCAATTCATATGCAAGTCAATACCTCCATGATGATGCCATCAGTCCTCTTCAGAAATGAAAGATGACTAACAACAATGGGTGTATGTAACACAAAAATAGCCACTATGAAGGACAACTTCCGTGAACTTATCTGGGTTGGTCTTCATGTGACAGGCCTATGCACAAAGCTTTTCCATTTTGGTAGGACCTGACAGAGCCTAAGCTTTTAATACTACAGCTTTTAAAAATACTTCATGGTCACTGTATTGGTCCCTCTGATGGTGAAGCAGTGTGAGACTGTTGCTGAGGTGACCCTTTTTCAGACTATGTGTCACATCAGAGTTCCTGAGACTATATTTTTCAAGAAAAAACTTAATGAGACCCTCAGTAAATGTAGTGGAAATTCATTCCCTTTCACTCTGATTTCTCCTTCTACTCACAAGAGAAACAACTAATAAACTGAATGTAGACTGAAGCATACTTTTTTTTTTACTTTATTATTCTTGGGTTTTTTGGGAGGGTCTAAATTTTCTTTTGCAACATGTGAAAATGTTTTGCATAACTGCACATATATAATCTATATCAAATTGTTTGCCCACTCAAGGAGAGGGGAGATGAGGGAAGGGATAAAATTCATGTAATTTTAATGAAATAGGAAGATCTTCCCTGTCTATGTGATGGGCAACATTAATAGGTCTATGTGACTGCACATGTTCAGTCACAACTGTGATACACCCCGAGTCACACAGAGTTCCTCCCCATTGGGGGAAGAACTTGTTTGTAGGAAGACTTTCAAACCTTTTGCTACTAAACTAGTCAATGAGTCATGAGGGTTGTGATGCTGTCTGTCTCTGAGAAGTGTATATATATTCTGAGGTGAGATTTTGCTTTGGGAGTTTGCTTATGAGAAGGACTTTTTTTTTGTTCAGATCCTCCAACTATTCAGATGTAACTGTGCTCCCCCATCCAGTGGTATATGTAGATGGTCATGTTACCTTGATCAGACAGGTGGAGCCTTGTCTGTTGGTCTTTGTGCTAATTTCTCTGACTGTATTTTCTTCACATTCAGGGTGCTGACATTTCCCCTGACCTAGTGAATGTAATTAAAGTAAGATTGTTAACGTCTTTAAAAGCTACCTTTCCTTTAAGAAAAACAGATCAAAGAACCTGTGCTAGCAGGACACCCTGGGGGTGCCCCAGTCCTTGCTGTTACAATTTGGAACTTCAATTTTTAAATGTTAATTTTTGTTTACCTGTAATAGAGAAAAATAAAACAAAAATTAAAATTTAAAAAGTAAAAATATCATAGTCCATGCCTCACCAAGATAAAGTTGAGGACATCTAAATTTGACTTCATTTAAATAAGCTCATCTTCTGGCAAATGATCATTTTAGATGCAAATATATATTATATCCAAACACATGGGCATAAAAGAGTTTAGACCAAAGTGCAGCAGCAAAGAACCAACAGAAGTATCATTCAAATCCAAACAAAGTAGGTGGAACTAAAGTTCATTTCATGAAACCCATATCAGCATCCCTTCTTGCTTCTGATTCTATATGAGCTGCAAAAGCCTCAGAGACTAGCCTAATAATGAGAGCCTTTGCAGTCTTATCATCTCTTCATTTCCTAGGGGAAAAAATACTTTTTCCCCTTTTTTCTCCATATTATTCTCTCTGTCTCTGTTCCCCTTTCTCTGTCTGTGGATCTATCTGTTTCTCACCCTCTCTTTTAAGTCTCTCTCTGTCTCTCACTCTATATTCCTCTCATCTCACCCCTTCTTTCCTGTCCCTCTCTTATTGGGTCTGAAACCTACTGTAATCTTGGAGATATTTTGTCCTGTCATCACTATCTTGAAATCAATGCTTTAGTAGATACTTCTGATCTGGGAACCAGGGATGGATATTTTGCCACAATATAATCAAATAGAGTAGAACTTGGGCCCCCTGATGGTAATACTTAAACAATACCATGAAGCAGAGACAGTCTGCAATCGAGGGAGAGGCAGCCAATTCTTTAAACTATAGTAAATTGGCTTTGCTTGCTGTAGCAATACTGTCATAGTTCCTCAATAATTACCCATATGTTCAGAAAGGTTTGGAACGAGCCTGCCATTCCCATGCTAATTGTAGGCTGCTACAAAGCTAATTTTTCATTACTGAGATCCTGTTATGCTTATGGGGACTGATGAGGTTTTTTAATGCTTTTTTTTTCTTTCTGGAGTGATGTGTTGCAGTTTTGCAAAAAGTTGCATATTTGAATTGCAGATCAATAGTAAGATAACTTTTTTTTAACCAGCCTGCATTCCTGTCAGTTCAATGATCATAGAGGACAGCATTGACTTCAAGTCAAGTGTCCTAAAGGAAAAACCATAGCTCTCAACTGTAAACATGATTGATTATTCATCAGAGCTGGTATTCTCTTTTCAAATTCTTGCAGATCATTTCTACTATTGGATAAACTGTAAAAACTTGGTTTGCCTCAACTTTGACTTTGAATATCTACCACAGGGCATGAAGGCAATGTTGCCATACTACCTTTATATGTGGTGAGGGGAGAGATGGGTGGTCACTTGATTACCCTATAGCCCAGATGACATAACAGAAAGTAACAACATTGCAAAAGAGACAATAAACTTAAGATTTTAAACAAAGCGTAAAGAAGGATACGTATACTCCACGTAAAGGAATAAATGCTTTTTTTAAAGAAACATTTTAATTAAATTAAACCACAGCTTGCTATGGAATGACAATGTTAGACTTGACCTGTTGGTAATTAAAAAGCAAAGTCGACAGCTTTGGATTAAGGCAATGTAGAATGTCAGAATAATGCTGGGGATCACCCTGGTAGGAGAAAAGAGAGTCCCATATGGAAGAAGTACCCACCATTTGAGAAATAACTTCTCTTCAGGAATAAGATATTTCTCTTTCCTGTATCCCTGACTTTCTCATAGAATTTCAAAACAGAAAAATCACCCAGTAGGAGTCACCACATATTTGCAGGGAGCAGGCCAGAAAAGAAGCAATACAGAAGAATGCCTTGAGAAATGACAGCTGGCACTGCAGAAGGGAGCCATCTACAAATTCAAGAGGAAGTTAACCCAGACATTTGGTAGCCAAGTCAACAAGAGAAGGCCCAGAGAGCCTGGATGAAAGACCTGCCAGGCAGAGATGTTTTGCTTGGGAAAGAATAGCATGAGGACATGAGGAGAAGAGCAAGAACTTTGTGTTTCTTTGGAATGAGAACCATGAGTTGCCTTGACCTTGTGCCCCTTTACCAGTGTGTTCTATGTTCCCACTCTGCCTACTAAGGCTATTTGTTTTGGGGGGATAATATGCTCAAGGGGATAATGACTCATTTATCTACTATTCTTGCTATGTCATATTTTGGGGAGGAGGAATGCCTTTGTTTGAAATATATTTGTCTACATCTTACTATTAAAGGGATATATATATATATATATATATATATATATATATATATATATATATATATATATAATCAGTGGTTACTAACGAGCTATAGATTTAGGAGTCTGTCCTTGTAAAGTTCTATGAATCTGGGATAGCCAATTCCTTGGGTAACCCAACCTGAATATTAGTTGCAGGGGAAGGGGAGGGTGAATTTGTAGCTCAAAAGGTTACGATATTGAAAGGGTATAATACTTAGAATGAGAAGACCAGGATTTATTTACAGTCTTTTCCACTTAGGTTCTTTTGTGCAACTTTGCTTTGGTTCCTTTGCCACCTTGGGCTTCAATTTTCTCATTCTTAAAATGAGAATGATAGCAATATCTCCTTCTTCACCCTACAGAATGATAAGAAAGCTGCTTTTTGAGGCTCTCTGGGCATACAAATTATAATAGAATTCTAGCTCACTGTAAAAACTGAGAACAGAGCTGAATTGTATTAATTTTCAGTATTTAATGATCAATACATTGGGTCTAGCTAGCTAAATATTTTAAACCAAATGATGGTTATGTCTACCTAGAAAGCTAGTTATATTAGTTTGTGTGAGATTCAGTAAATAATAGCTGACATTTATCCAGATCTGTAAAGTATTTCTTTATTCTTTTTTTAAAATTCTGTTTATTTTGTTTTTAGACCTTATGTCACTTGACCTGGCCTATCAGGATAGAACAAGTTAGGTATAAAGGAGAAGTCCCAACAAAGTGAGCTAAGAAAATGTGAGAGGGAAATGAGCATGCAATATTCCAAGGTGACTGTCTCAGCAATAACAACATTTAATGTCGTATAAGAGTTTTGGTCTGTTAATAAATCAGTCACACTCCTTTATTATCAAATCTCCTATGCTTAAAAGAAAATCCGGCACATTTGTGTGACATTTCCTCATTTTCAAAGGTCTTTCACACCCATTATCTCATCAGATTATGAATATGACATTGTTGAATAAGAAGTGCAAGTATTAGTATCTTCATTTTACAGATGAGGAATCTGCGCCTCACAGAATTTCAGCAGCTCACTCAGTTAAGTGACAAGGTTGGAGCTGAAGCTCCTATCTTTTGATCGTGCTCTAATGTTATTTTCACTATATCAAGCAGATTTTCCTAAAAATACATCTCACGAACATTCTCATTTCATTTTATTATTATTTTGGTCATTATATGAAAGTTGGGCATCAGAAAAAAATTAAGATATAGTCACCTTCATAGGATCAAGGCTATCTAGTCCAGCTCTCTTATTTTACAGATGAGGAAACTGAGGCACAGTGACTTTCCCGAGTTCGCACAGACAATAAATGTTAGAGGTGATTCTAAAGACTGTCTGTGCAAGAGGGGGAGGAGGAAAAGAGATGACAAGATGGGGAAAGAGGAGCAGGTGTGGGGGAGTAGAGAAGGATGGGGGGAAAAAGTAACAAGAGCAGAGAAAATAGGATAGAAGGATAGGAAGAGAGAGAGGAGGAGGGAAATAGAAAGGGAGAGAAAGAGAGAGGAAAAATAATAGAGAAGTTTAGAGGAGGAAAAGGAAGATTGCTTCTGACTTTTTAAAAAATTGTTTTTATTTTAATATATTTACCATAAATAACCCAAATTTTTCAACCAGCAAAGTGCCTTATTTAAAAAAAAAATTGATGCAATTCTTGGTGATTACACAGGCTTTCAAGACATATACTCATTATAAACTTATAGCATTTTACCTAGGGAATAAAAACGATGCCTATTCCTTATCCTGAGAATCACTCCAGAAAAAGGATGTCTGCGATCTTCCAAATGGGGGAAAGTCAACTGAAATTGATGGTAGAGTTGAATTTGCTAGGTGTTGTTTACTTTATTACCACTGAGTGTCACTGTGTGCTGAAAAGCCCATAGGAAAATCAGAGCCAAGTGTGAAATGCAAGAGGGAAATGGAAATCATCAGGATGATCCACAGAATTTTCCTGGCTTTCCTTTATGTACCCCAATCCATTACTTTTGCTACATGAGTGGTCTTCTGAATAAACGAGGACCATTCGGTGGGAGCACATAGCCCTTTAGCAGGAGAAATAGATAAACACCAGATCTTTTCAAAAAAGCAGGAGTGAATAAAACAGTCAGTAGAGAACTGATTAATGTCATTAAAGAAACAAAAAGAAAATTTACTTTTAGGATGCTGAACTTTCATGACTGGAAGTTAAGAACCCCCGATTTTATATTTTTGGTCTTGCAAAATAGATCAGGAATTATTGTTGAAATTTAACTGTGGAAAACAGGCATTAGTGATGTTCAAAGAGCTTGAAATTGGAGGAGAGTTCCACATGTGCCATCATCTACATCAGAGACATGAAGCCTCATTTGTGAGTTGCACTGTCTCCTTTAGCCCTGCTTTTTGCCTTCCTATTCCTACTCTCAAACTTGTGTAAATTGTGATGATTATTGGTCAAGTCACTACTGCTCTCTGTATTTCAGTTTCCTTATGTGTAAATTGAAGATAATAAAACATATAGTAGCTCCCTCACTGGGTTATTGTGGGGCAAGATAGTTCATGATGCTTAAAATATTGTAAAAATATGTTATTGATGCTATCTCACTTCCTGTTATTTCACATTGCTAGCAGATTTTGATTCAGATGTGACCTCTTTCTGCCAAGGGAACACAGCTGAAGTGCCATGATGTGTCTACACACAAATTAGTTCTGTTTCAATTATTTCCTGAGAGTGACATTTGAAAAGCTAAGAGTATAACTATTTGGAAACTTGGATATTTGGGGATCCAGTTTCAAATGAAACTCAAAATACTTGAACAACTACTCTAACCCATACATTTTACATATGAGAAAACTGGATTCTAAAAAGATTAATTGACTTCCTCAGGATCACAAGGTCAGCAACTTAAAACTTGATTTGAACTGAGGACCTATGAAACTAAATGCAGCACTATTTCCATTATACCACATTTTTTTTCTGTTATCTTAAGTAGCTGGGTGGCTGAGTAGATGTAACACTAGGCCTGGAATCAGAAAGATCTGAGTTCAAATGTTACCTCAGACATTTAGACAAGAGACCCTGGCCAAATCATTTAATCTCTATCTGCTTCAGTTTCTTTACCTATGCTGAAGGATAATAATAGAATCTATCTTCATGGTTATTTTGATGAACAAATAAGATGATGTTTGCAAAGTGCTTGGCACAGTGCCTGGCCTATAGTAGGTACTTAAGATTTCCATCCTTCCTTCCTCCCTTCCTTATTTCCTCCCTCCCTTCCTTCCTTCCTTCCTTCCTTCCTTCCTTCCTTCCTTCCTTCCTTCCATGCATCCATCATAGATTTGGAGCTGGGTATTGACTTCATAGTCTTAACCAACTTAACCTCTTTATTTTACGGATGAGAAAACTAGTGCCCAGAGAAATTGCCAACTTGACATAAGTAGTGACAATGACAATATTTGAATCCACACATTGTTTTTTGTTTGTTTGGTTACAACTATGACTTGGTTGATTTTTGTCAATTTCTTTGATGGAAAATTTACCAATGTAGGTCAGCAACTTCTATAACATTTATAATTTTAAATAATTTCTTTGGAACACTGAAACATTAAGTAACTCACTCAGAGTTATATAAATTTTTTGTGTCTGTGGCAGGATAGGAACCAATGTGTTGTGTTAATGCCATCTGTTCAGCAAGTAACATGTAAAGAAGTGTCTATAAACAAGCCGTATAGAGGGTAAACTGGAAATAGTTGTGGAGAGAAAGCATTAGAGTTAAATGAGGAGTCAAGAAAAGGTATCTACAGGTGGGATTTTACCCCTCCCAGAGTAGGCTCAGATGGCTGATGCAAGGGGAAAAGGATGTTCATCCCTCAAATTTTTCATGCATTGGTTGAACGATGAACAGAAAGTGAAATTATGCTAACTAAAGTTTGCATGGGCAATGCTTCAGGGATGAGACAGGAAAGAAAAGAGAAGATTCTAGGGTGGATTTCAGGTATCTTTCTAACAACAAATCTAATATTTCAGCCTATTTTTCTCTTGGTTATTTTAGACCAAATAATCTTTAATGTCTTATTTATATCTGATATCCTATGTCCTTTACTTGAACATTCTATGTTCTAAGATCCTTTATAGCACCAACATGCTCTGTTCTAAAGCTTTTCCAAGGTCTGACATTTTATATTTCAAATCCATTCTATATTTTAAATCTCATTTACATATATATTTATCTATTTATGCACACACACACATATATATATATATATGCATCCATGCATACAAACCTGCCTAATTCTTTGCTTAATCTTCTGTCCTCTACTATCCTGCAGTGGGAAATGTCATCAGGTGAGCACTGGTAAATAACTGATTATGACACTGCCCCTGGCTTGGCTCATCACAGTAAGTAACATGTAGGTCTGGAGGAAGTGGTCCTGGCCAATGCTGTTTCTCTGAACAGTTCTCCTTTCTTCTCACCTTTCTCTCTCTCTGTCTCTCTCTCTCTCTCTGTCTCTCTCTCTCTCTCTTTCTCTCTCTCTGTCTCTTCTTTCTCTCTCTCTGTCTCTCTCTCTCTTTCTCTCTTTCTCTCTATCTGCCTTCCTCATGGAAAGAAATTCCTTCCCAAGGCAAAAAGCCTTGGAAACTTGGCAAACTGATAAAATACCTGCATGCCTGCACATAGACACTTTTGCTCCACCAAATCTCCATGACAACACCCTTTGGCAGGGGTTATATTTATTAATTTTACCATCACCAACATAAAATGAAGACTTGGGACCAGATAATTTCTAATGCCTTACTTATATCTGAAAACCTACATCCTTTATTTGAACATTCTATGCTTTAAGATCCTTTATAAAACTGACATGCTATGTGCTAGAGTTCTTCCAAGGTCTGACATCCTGTATTTCAAATCCATTCAATATTATAAATCTAATTTACATATATGTATTTCTTTATATATGAACATATGCAAAGGCGCACACAAATATAAATACATATATAAATGGATACATTCTATTTGTATATATTTGTGTACATACATACATATATATAGTATTCCAAAAAGTCAGTACAATTTCAAGCTATTAAACTGTAAAAGCAATATATACATATATGTAGCTATGTGTGGACAATGCTTGTATGTATATAATCCACACATGTGTGTATATATACATATATATAAAGGTTTACACACATATGTACATTATATGATATATGTAGTGAGTATATAAATATATGTGCATGTGTGTACATATGTTGGTGCAGAAAAGGATTAAAAATACAATGGTAGAACTTAGAAAAATTTACTGCATGTGTGTGAGTGTATATATGAATTTATGTATAGATAGGTATGGTTATGCATATGTATATATGTAGGTAGCTATGAATATGTATATGCATCTGAATTCTGTATTCTAAGTTCCTTTTTAATTCTTACATTTTACATTCTAAGGTCCTTCCCAGCTCCAATATTCTATCTTCCAAGGCCTCTTCGAGCTTTAATATTTTATTCAAATTCAAATTCAAATTCTGTCATAATTCTGACATACTACGTTCTGAGGTCCCTTGTAAGATTGCCATTCTTGCTTCTGAAATTGGTTCTTGGTTTTAAAATTCTTTGCTCTAAAGTCCACCCCAACTACTACATACTATGTCTTGAGGTCCTTCCTTCAAGCATAGAACATACTATAATAATTCTTTATTCTAAGATGACTTATAATTTTGATATTCTATGCCTGAAATTTTTATTTTACCATTAAGATAACTTTTAACTGATATCCTATAATTTTATATTTTACGAACAAAACAGGAGAATTCATGTTGATTGAACTAGATATGTTTCCTTCACTACTGTATTCCCTTAACTTCTTGTACCAGATTTACCAATAACAGTATTTTTATCCAAACCAAGTCCAGGAACACATAGCTTCATAAGCAGCTTATCTTCCTCTCTCTTGTATCTAAACAAGTGGAGAAAGTATTTATTATTTTTATTTTTTTCGCTTTCATTGTATACCAACACTAGATGTCTGGTATATAGAAGGTGCTTAATAAATACTTGTTGTCTTGACTTTTCTAATGTAGTGTTAGGAACTTCAAGGGATATAAACTTAACTCATTTTAATTTCATAGTACTGCGATTGACTTCTAAGATTTTGTAAAGAAGATATAAAATCTCTTTAGCATTTATAACTCTCCATAACTCAGCCCCTTCCTAGCTTTCCAATGTCTACTCTCTCATGCAGAGTCTCGATGTAATGGCCTTATTGCTGCTGTTTTTCACATGGACAACATACAATTCCCAGAATCTATGCTTTTTCTCTAGCTGCCTCCCATTCCTAGAATGTATTCTCTTCTCATCTTTGTCTCCTAGATTCCTTGGCCTCCTGCAGAAAGTCTTTCAGCCCCTCCCTCTTTCCCTTTTCCCCTGACATTATAGTATCTTCCCTCTGAGATTACTTTCTATTTATACTCTCTAAATATACTATGCATATAGTTATTTTCATATTGTGTTCCCCCATTTGAATACAAGAATGAGCTCATTGAGGGCAATTTTTTTTTTCATTTCCTTCCTTCCTTCCTTCCTTCCTTCCTTCCTTCCTTCCTTCCTTCCTTCCTTCCTTCCTTCCTTCCTTCCTTCCTTCCTTCCTTCTTTCTTTTCTTCCTCTCTCCCTCCTTTCTTTCTCCCACATTCCCTCCCTCTTCTCTCTCTGTATCTTTCTCTCTCTGTATCTCTCTCTCTCTCTATCTCTGTCTTTGTCTCTGTTTCTCTGTCTCTCCCCCCCATCTCTCTCTCTCTCTTCCCCTCTCTCCCCCTCTCTCTCCCTCCCTCCCTTTTTCCATCCGTGGCTTCTTTACATCCTTCCTTTTCTTTCTTTTTTTTGTAGTCATGGCTTAACACCATACCTAGCACACAAGTGCTTAATAAATGATTGTTGACTGAAAAATGAATTAACATTCTCTGATTCCCAAATACAAATTTTCCTCCCTACTGCCATGTCTTCTCTTAAGTTGTTTCCTAAATTTCTATTGCCACCCTCATCACTTCACCTGATAAAATTACAAACTATTCTTTAATATTCAACTCAAACAGAGCCTTTTCTAATGACCTTTCCCTGATCCCACAGTACTCTTTATAGTTGGCATAAAAGTGTGCTGAAATGGAATCTTGCACATTATAATGGTTATGTCTTTGTCTTAACCACTAACTAAATGGTTATCCTTTTGAAAGCAACTACCAATCTCTTATCTAAACTCTGTATCTCTCTCAGTGCCCAGGACAGTGCTCTACTGATGGCAAGTACTTTAAAAAAGTCTGTTTGATTTGTTGTTGAACCATAGAAAACAACACCAGAGATGTTCCAAGGTAGCACACAATTCAGGGCCAACTGAATGACAGATAATAAAGGCTGTGAGTTAGATGATTGCTTATGGAGCTGCGTAAGGTTAGATAAGCAGAATGTCTCTTCCCTCCAGGAATTCCCAATGTGAAGCAGACAACAAATGAAAAGACAGAAAGATGACAAACAATGAAAAGAAACTATTTTGGTGGTTCATCGAAAATGCAAAGAAACCTGAGCAACAACAGACAAAATCCTAGAATATTTGAACACAGAAGACTTTGAGCCTTTAGGGCTAGAGCTCTGATGTGGAAAACTAATGAGCCCCCCTTGCTTTTCTACCACAAGTTGTCTATTCTTGCTGAGGAATCAGTTATTTTAAGTGAGATACTGAAATAGCTCTTTTTCTCTTTTAATGAAATAATGGATGACTTTATTTAACCTTCCTCAATTCTTTCATTTACAAAGGGATACATTGGTGTCAGGAAACTGGATATATCGGTGCTTTTGTGCTCAAGAAAAAAATGCTTCCCATATAGATTTGTCCTACTGTTCCCATCTGATCTTTGCAGTAGCCTTTGCAGTCTGGAGCAGGGGAGAATTCTTTGTATCCTTTATGTAACCTACACAAAGAAGTCAGCATGGTCGTCTTCAAACAAGCTTTTCCTGCTGTAAGCACAAGGCAGGGCCATGCCCTCTATCACCCTAGATCTCTTCTTCTAGTGATCAAGGATGCCTGGAAGGTTCTGAAATGCTTGGGGGTCATTGTGACACTATTCTGAGCAACCTGTCACTAATCAATAGGTCACTCAAGAATGCTATGGATTGTGTGTGTGTGTGTGTGTGTGTGTGTGTGTGTGTGAGTGCCCGCATGCCCATCTGTATGTGTTGTTATTGTCACCCCTCACTATTGGTTCTGAGGGTTGGCCAAATCTGTGATTAAGCTCTACTTTGGTCCTGCAAAGAGCAAAAGGGATCTGACTTTGAAATGTTGAGGGGCATCAAGCTGCTACTTAGAAGAGACCACATGCCATGTGAACTGACAGCTAACAAATAGAGCAGTAGAAAACGAACCAGATGACAAACTGGTTTAGCAAGCCCAGTGAAAATCACAAAAGATAACATAAAATAAGCAATCATCTAGGCCCAATAAAATAATTCTCTTTTATTGGTTTAGACTGTGCCCAACTGATGTACATTGTTATTATGATAATTTATATTCACATAATATGAACTGACAATATGATATTAGTTACATAATAAGGGAGCATTCATAATGCAATAAACACTTTACCTTAGGAACCTAGGCTTTCAATAGTGAGAGTCTTCTTTTGGCAAGCACAAATCACAGTACTTCAGTGCCTCTCACTAGAACAACCAGGTCTAAAAATTTTCCTTTACCTGGTGATAGAACCCTAAGTGGAGTACAATAATGGGGGCTTCGACTCAGTGCCCTGGAATTAAATGATGTAAAAATTTAATAAATGTCCTTCAACAGCCTAGAAGTCACATTAGTAATTCATCCTCTAATTCTACTTGATTCAATTACGTCTTGAATAGTTTTCACCTCATCAATTATAAAGTTTATGCGAGGGGCAGTTTTACCCCTAAGCATATTTCATGCTGCTTGTCGCCAGTTTCAATATTGCTATTTACCTGGGATCCAACCATTGAATGATGAACATCTCTGAATCTAGCCAGTGAATCACAGGCATAGTCTGCTACCAGGCTACTGTATCTGGTAGTTGGGTCTTAACAAGACCAGCCAGAGTCTGTACCTCGCTGGCTGAGTTTCCAAGAGCTCAGAATCACTTCCACACCCAAAATGGATCAGAGGAGGATGTACATGGGATATATAGTAAATATTGTTTTGAATGATGTCAAAACAACTACTAAAATTATAATACTTTATGTAGCAAAGAGTAAGTCCCATATCCCACATGTTAAATGAGGTTCCACATATAGTGAGGATGATGTTCTTGCGTCTGTCTTAAAAGGAGGCAGAAGAGACATCTCTAGCCACTTCTCTCCTCACTCTTCTCCAGGGGAGACCCTCAGTCATCTCAGGAGGGGAAACAGGATGTTGGGGCCAGAAGAATTGTCACTTTACTCTCCTTAAAGAGAGGGGTTCCCAAGCTAGAACTATGTCTATCTGCTCCCTTAAATGTTGTTCATCTAGGGGATATGATCAGGTTCCATCTTGTTTCTGATTGCTTTACCATGTTTTTTTTTTTTGGCCAGGGAAGGAGGACCCTAAGCTCTATATCTAATATTTGACCCTTTTCTCACCTAATAGCATTTCCATAATTAACACATATAGCAAATAGCATAGATATCCATTAATCCAAATGATAGTAAAACAGAAATCAGAGAGGGAAACATAAGATAATATATACTAGAAGATACAGAATGAAAGCACTCTCTCATTGAGAGCAAGATGACTCAGCTCAACCAGAGAGAGAGTATCCTTGATCCCACACAAGTGAAAACTCCCTGAAGTCTCTGGTGCAGGGCCATGATGGAGATTGCCAGCTTTGCTTAAGTCTTCCCAGAGTCATTACCTTCAGCAACCTGAAGTGGGGTTGGCCTCTTCCATTGTCTCTATCATAGCTGAATTCCAATGCAAAGCTCAAAGAAGACTTGCTTGGGGAATCCCCAAAGGGAGACTGCATGCGAACCGAAGCATCTGCCTTTCATCAACTCTACCCTGCTCTTACAAGGATGGGAACTTCATCTCCACCAATAAGGAGACAGTCTCATAACAATGGGCTATAGAACAGGGGTTATATTTTACTTTGTATAACAGTTTGAATTTACAAAACACTTTCACATCCATTACTTTATTTCATAAAATTACAGAATTTTAATTCTAGAAGGAACCACAGAACAACAATTGAAAATTAGTGTTGTTGAAAACACTAATTTTATACAGAGT
The DNA here is from genome assembly GCA_028646595.1 of Phalanger gymnotis. Taxonomy (NCBI): domain Eukaryota; kingdom Metazoa; phylum Chordata; class Mammalia; order Diprotodontia; family Phalangeridae; genus Phalanger; species Phalanger gymnotis. The sequence continues at coordinate 721,685,220 of CM053622.1, read as the reverse complement.
ATTTGACTTAGAAGATATGGTTTGAATTTTGGCCCATCACACAATATAGGCTTGTATCGAATACCTCTATCTCCCTTTCCAGAAATTGTAGACAATAGTGTTTACTAAGCTAGTACTGATGTAAAAATATGTTTTTTTCTAAATTCAGCTCTAAAGATCTATAGAATTGGTAACCTTCCTTGGGTAGTCCAGGCTCTTCATTTTCTATAGATATTGAGGCCCAGAGACATGAAGAGCCTTGTTTATGATCATACTTTAGAACCTGAAAAGACATGTTTATTCCCAAACCCTCACCCTCTAAAGCAATTAATGAAACATAAATAATTATCAACTTGGATGTCTATTTTCTCACATCTAAAAATCTTCATAATACTTATTCACACAAATGTTATTTTTTTCCAAAAATATGAGGTCTGAATAGACTGGGTCTCATAAACAAAGTATTTATAGGAGAATTCTTTTACAATCATGAGTTGACAGAAATTACGTAGAACTTAAAATCCATCTGTGATATTTTGTTATTGATTACTAAAAAAATGTCTAAGTAGAGTGAAACATACACTTGATGGGTCTACTTCATTCAAACAGGAGTCTTCCATTATTTGCTAAGATGATACTTGATTCCTTGATAAATGCAACTAGAGAAAACTCTTCAAAATCTTCTAATTATTAATATTGAACAAGGCATAAAACAGGGAGATCCACATTCATCATAGGTTTTTGCCACTCCCATGGAAGATATCCAAAAGGAAAGATTTCCTATTAATAATGACATCTTTCAATTAATCTTTTTTGAGGATGATAGTCCTACCTCTGTTACATACATCTTGGCTATTGGCTTTGTGCCCCTGGACAAGTTACTCAAATTCTCAGGACCCCCAGGAAACTCTCTGAGATGGTCAATTTCAGAGAAGTTGCCTATCTGAATTGCTAGGAGGGTTTTTTTATTTGTTTTGTTTTTGCTAGGGACTCCCTATGCAAATGGATTTTTAAAGTGCTAATTGGATTGTATCAAGCTTTAGTGTATTTATATATAAATATATATATACATATATATGTGTGTATGTGTATATATATATATATATACATATATACATATATATATATATATGACTTTCTCAACGTACTATGTTGCAATACTAAAAAGAAGTGCTTGCTTTGGCAGCACAGATACAAAACTACAAAGAAAGGTGATTGGATCCAGATGGATTGAGATGGAAGACAAATATGAACTGGAAGATGAGATTAAAAACTAGATTTGAAGTGAGTGAATTTATCCCAGGTATAGAGTTGGAAGGGGACTTAAAAGCATTCTAGTTAACCTTTCTCATTTTTAAGGTGAAGAAGTGGAGGGCAAATAAAGTTAAGTAACTTAACCAGTCACACAAGTAGTAAGTACAGAGCTGAGACATCCATTATAAATTTAAAGAGATCAACCCAATAATCCATATAAGAAAAATTAGTATGTAAAAGATGCTTATTGTCTAACCAATTCCACTTACACATCTATTTCTCCCCTCTTTAGTATTGTCACTGACATTCCATAATTCAAGCCCTCATCATCTCTTGCCTATATTATTATAATAGCATCCTACCTAGTCTTTCTTCCTCTAGACAGAGTCTATTCCCTCCAATTTATCCTTATCAAGTCTATTTAAATAATCTTCCTAAGCAAAGTATATGAACAGGCATTTCTCAAGGGAAGAAAATCAAGCCATATTTTTTTTTAAAAAGTGCTCCAAATGATTAATAAAGGTGAATGCAAATTAAAGTAACTCTGAGGTTCCACCTCACACCCATCAGATTGTCAGAGTTGACAGGAAAGGAAAATGACAAAAGTTAAAAGGACTGTGGGAAAATAGGCACCTTGATCTACTTATTGTCAGTGTAGCTGTGATTTGGTCTAGTCATTTTAGGAAGCAATTTGGATTCATGCCTCAAATCAACAAAATTATTCATACCCTTTAACCTCCTAAAAAGATCAAAGACAAAGTTAAAAAAAACTATATGTACAAATTATTATACCTTGTGTGAATAGTGGTAGCAAAGAATTAGTAAAAGAGGGGTAGCAATAATTAATTTGGGGAATACCTAAACAATATGTATATATGTATGTATATACCTATACATATAGGCACACATATGTGTATGTATCTGTACATACTTATGTACATATATGCACATCCACATGTACATGTTGTTTTATACACACATATTATGGTAATTAGGGTAGGGTTTTTTTACTGTTTTCTCTTTTGGAATGCTAAGGTAATCAAGTACCTTTGATGAGTCTTGCCTTTCAAATGTAAGGGCAAGCAAAGTGGACTTTTTCTTGTCTTTTGTTTCTTTGATTGAATCAAGAGTCTTTGACCTGCTTAAGAAATAAGAAAGCCTAGTTCACAGAGGTTTCAGTCACATGGCTGTGACACCCTCTGACCCTGAGAAGGGTATATAAGACCTGAGACTGACCTTTTGTTTTGGGGCTTTCTCTCACTGGAAGAGCATCATGTGATTTGACCAGACAAGACTCTGGGCAGCCATTGTTAAGAGCCCCACAGCTTTGAATACCCAGATGTTGGTACTTCTCTTTTTGATAACTATGTATATGATATCTTGATCAGACAAAGCCTGTCTATTGATCTGTTTGTAGTTTCTGTTTGTATACTCTCAGAAGTTAAAGGTCCTGGATTTTTCCCCTGAACTAAGTGAATGATATATGTATGTTTAATTAAATTGAGATTGTACACACCTTAAAGTTGCTTTCCTTAGAAAAGCAGATCAAAGAACCTGTGCTAGCAGCCCTTCTGTGTGCCGGTGTTATTGGCCTTACACAGCCATAGTAGCAGCAAATAGCATTGTTTTTACAACACACCACACTATTGTACCATTAAAAATGATGAAAAGGAAGGTTTCAGAGAAATCTCAGAAGATTTTTAGGAATTGATGCAGAATGAAGTGAGTAGAACCTGGTGAATAATATATACTATGAAAATAACAGTGTAAAAGTGAAAAATGTTGAAAGTCTAAAGAACTGTGATTAATGCAATAACCAACCATAACTCTATACATAACATGTATCACAGTGATACATGCTACTCTTCTACGAACAGATAGATGAATTAAGTATGAAGAACGAAACATACTTTTGGGACATAGCCAGTGTAGGTTTTTTCTTCTTTGACTGCCAAATTGTTCCAATGTTGGTTTGTTTTGGGGGGGATGAAAGGAAAAAAAAATATATGTTAATTGAAAAAAGATATTCTTAATACACAGCTCTGATTTTCTTAAACCTTTACTAAAAATGTTCAATGGCTCTTCATTATCTATTAAATAAAATATAATCTTATTCAGGGTGTTCTACAACCTAACCCTATCGTTCTTCATGGACCCTATGGTCCAGCCAATCCATGCTAGTTGCCACATCTCTTTCTTGCCTTAGTATCTCCCCTCTCTGTGTCTCTTTCCACTCTGTACCTGGAGTCTTGAATGGTTCTACTCCCAAGTGTCCTGGTAACTTGGCATTGACAACGGTCAAGTTACATCATCTTTTTAAGGTCCCTCCTAAATGTAAATCCTAGGACTCTATATATTGCTCTTATAGACAATAGAAAATAACAAGCATTTCAGTGTGGTAAGTCATCTCAACTATGTCTACATACTGTAGTACTTAGAAATAAGAATTATAAGACTTGTTTACATAATTATAAGACTTTTAAAACTTATTAATCACTATTCATAGCATTTAAGAAATTTTGAGTGTAGATTTTCAATAGCAGATTGTACCCAGAACAATGAAACAAAAGGAAATGTTAGTGCTGCTGCTTTTGGTTAATGATAAAGGCAGTTAAGTGATATGGTAGATTGAACTCTGGGCCTGGAGACAGGAAGCTCTGATTTCAGATGTGACCTTTGACACTTACTAGCTGTGTGACCCTGGGCTGGTTATTTCATCTGTTTGTTTCAGTTTCCTCAAATGTAAAATGAGAATAGTAATAGCTGCTAATTCACGGGGTTCTTTTGAGCATAGCATGAGAATATTTCTTAGCATAGTGCCTGGTACATGATAGGTGCTTAATAAATGCTTGTTTCCTTTTTTTCCCTAGAGTGTGATAGATTTGGACAGGATGAACCTAAAGCCCTGGCAAGCTAAGCCTTGGCCCAGAATATTATGTATTAGGCAATACTACTATCCGGAGGTAGCTTATATATAGTAATAGGATTTGAAGTGGTTAGATTTATAGTCATATAAATTAGATTATAAATGAAAATGTGTGCCTCCTTGAAAGGTACAGGGCACAGAGAAAGGAGTGCAAAGCATGGAAGACAGAGTATCAAGGCTTAATTACTGGTAATGCTACAAACAAGTCACTGTCTTAAACTAGTCACTTTTCTTCTCTCTTCTTTAATTTCCTTCTTGAGAAAATGAGAGTCAGCCTCAGTGACCTCTGGTTTCCCTTTTACCATTTAATCTGTAATATAATTATTATCAGTCCTTCTTTAATAAATCATCATTTTATGCAGGCAATTCTGAACTTTCAAAGGCAATGCTAGCAGAGTACAAGGTCCTACAGATACTTCTACTGCTACTAAAATTATTTATTATTAATTTATATGATATTTATTATATATTTAAATATATGTTATATGTAATATATAATTATATACTTAAATACATTATTGATAATAATGGGCAGCTAGAGCACTGGGCCTTAAGCCAAGAAGACTCATCTTCCTCAGTTTAAATCTAGCCTCAGAAACTTAAAGGTTGTGTGACCCTGTGCAATTCACTTAGCCCTATTGGCCTCAGTTTCTTCATTTGTAAAATGAGAGGGAGAAGGAAATGGCAAGGCACTCTAGTATCTTTGCCAAGAAAACCCCAAAAGGGGTCACAAAGAGCAGGACATGTCTCAAAAACAATCGGACAATAACAAAATTAATAAGAATATTAATAAAAAAAACTTACATAACACTTTGAAGATTATAAAGGGCTTTACCTAAAGACATCTCATTCAATTCTCATGATAGTCCAGTTTGGTGTAGGTGTTACTGCTTGACCCATTTTATAGACAAGGGAATTGAGTGTCATGGAGATTAAATGACTTGACTAGGTTCACAAATCAATAATAATCTGAAGTGGGATTCAAACTGAAGTCTTCCTGACACCAAGTATGTCTCTTTTCCCACTCCCCATGAAGTTGAAAAGGCTTTGAATATGGGGCCCAGAAATGGACTACATGCCTATAATCTCATTACCAGAATAGCTAATTCCAGAGAAACTCATTACCAAGCAGTAATCAAAAAGAATTGCAATTTTTTTAGCTACTATGACTCAGGAAAATTAACTGGTAAACCACGGAAGGACTAAAATTTGCACTGCTAAAGGGAATACCCATACTGACGAAGTACCTGATCTGTGAAATATTGTAGTGAGAAACAAAAATGGATAAGCCAGGACAGATGAAGTTGGTGTAAAATGCACTGCCATCAGCTGAAAATTACATATAGATAGATAGATAGATATGTAGACATAGATATAAGCATAGATATATAGATATATAGATATATGTTTGTGTATTATATACATATATGTGTATGTATATGTACGTGTAGGTATATACATATATGCATACGTACATACACACATATTCATACATGCATATATTGTGTCTATATGTGTGTATATGTATTTACATATTATATATGTATAATATTTAAAACATTATGTAGCTCTTCAGAATCTTATATATGTTACTAAGAAATGACTTTTATCCCTTAAAAGGTTTCTGTCACCCACTGCCATAGGATAAGTTTCCTCTACTGTATCACTTAGCTATTCTACAGTCTATGAATTGCTTGATTTTTACCCATTTCCCTTAGATTCTAGCAAATCCACTTTTGAAAGGTTAACCTCTCTCAGGTGAACCAAAAGGTACTTTTACCCAGGCAATTCTACACACAATAGAGCAAAGAGAATTAGCTTAGGGTAGAGAATTAGTGGAATTTAGAGGCCAGGCAGGGCTTCCTGGCAATGGAAATGGGGAGAGAGAGAGGTATGAAGAGTGGGTATCTGTGTAGTCCATTAGAGAATGAGCATGACCTGGAGACAAAAGTATAAAAAAAAAAAGCCTGAGGAAGAATAAGGGCAGAAAAAGCTCTAGGTTTTTGCTGTGACTGTTGGTCACCTTCTTGCCCTGGGTCATTCGATTCAGTTCAATACCAGCCTTATTCATCATGTATGTCCAATGTGCTCTGTTCCTTGCAAGGTAAAGAGGATACAGGGATAAAAATAAAACACTCCTTGACGTCAAAGAGCTTAGAATGCCCTGAAGAAAATAGGTATACAGATAAAGAAATACATCATGTATACAGAGTAAATGTTAATTTGAGGCTGGGGGCAAGGAATAATGACAAGCAATATGTCAAAACAGCAGAGTGAATCATGGCCTCTGTCATCGGGTGTTTTGAGGCTTCCTTGATCATAAAAACTACATGTTACATTTAATATATATTAGCGATATATATACACTATGTGTATACTTATGTGTATGCATGTATGTATTTATTGTATGCATAATATACACATATATGTATATATGCCTGTATATATGTATATGTGTGTATATGTGTACACATATAAGTAGGTATATATTTGCTATATGTGTATATACATATGCACACATATCTAATACATACCTACATGTGTACTTGTATGTGTACACACATATAAATATACATATGCACATATACACACATGTACACATAAATACACATATATATATGCATAACCTATATATGCATATATACATATAGACACACACAATATACATACATTCACATATATACGCATATATGCATATATATACACATATGTGTATATGTGTGTGTATATAATAAAGAATTAAACATAATTGAAAAATGACTGAACAACAAAAAGATTACAAAATACTTCTATTCCCTTTAGTCATGTGAGGTCGACCATAATGCATTATTTCCATTTTACAGGTAATAAAATAGAAGTTTTTTAGAGATTGAACCCATTGCCCATGATCTCATAGCTAGTAAGTATCTGAGGTAGGATTTTATATTAATACAGACTCAACAAGCTTCTCAATACCAGTAGTCCAGTACAAGGAAATATATAACATACACGATAGTAAAATAAGCCAGTTTTATTAATGGGACATGTTTAAAAATACAAAAGGTCAAAGAGAGGGTGAAGGAAGGGAAGCGATGAAATATTAGCATGCTACCTACTAAGTTCTAGGCACTGTGCGAAGTGCTTTATAAATATTATCTATTTTACTGAAGGGGAATGGAAGAAACTGATCAAGTCTGCTGGATTCCTAGGTACAATTGGTTTTGCACTGCTGGGGTACTGGAAGGAAAAGGCCAAATGAAAATCTGGGGAGGGGGTGGTTATGATGTTATTTGATTCTACTAGCACTAGGCATTTGGGCAAACGGGCAATTATATCTATTCTTACTCTGAGATAATAATTCAGTGGTTTGTAAGATTCCCTGGGTAGAATATGGTGGCTACTGGAATTATTATATGTATGAAATCAATATCTTCTGATTTCAGGTTGGTCACTGTTCATAAGACCATGATTCCTTACTAGATTTTCCTATATCTCTGGAATTTTCCTAGGCAGCAATCATTATGGCTCACATAATATCAGAGATCCAAAGGACATTAAAGTATTTTTTTTTACTTCTAACCCATATGGGAAATAGAGCATACTGCAGTATTCCTAAAAAGTGGGTATCTAGACTCTGCTTGAAGAACATCAGTAAAGAGAGAAGTTACTTCCCAAAGTAGCCTATTCCCTATCTTCCTGAAAGAGGTATATTGGTAAAAAAGAAAAAAGGTCTTAGAAATCATTGTGAAGATCAAATATAAGTTTATCAGCAATTTGGTAGAGTGAAAGAAGGAAAGATAAGAAATAATGATTAAGGGCAAAGCCAAGATGGCAGAGTAAAAGCAGAGACTTGCTTGAACTCCCTCCCAAGCCCCTCCAAATACCTGTAAAAATGACTCTAAACAAATTCTAGAACAGTAGAGCCTACAAAAAGATGGAGTGAAACAAATTTCCAGCCCAAGACAACCTGGAAGGTCGACAGGAAAGGTCTATTACACCAGTGGGAAAGAAGCACAATCCAGCACAAAAGGTGCCAGCACAAACCAGAGCACCAGCAAACATGGAGCAGGCCTCAGGGGACTGAATCACTGACAGCTATGGCAGATTCCAGACTTCTGAAACTGCAAATGCCAAAGACAACTTAGTAGGTGAGTAGGAAAGGTGTGTCAGACCTGGGGGAGAGAGGGGCAAGGTCCAGCCCCAGCTCAGGGCAGCAGCAGTGGTGGCAACAGCTGCTTCCTGACCTCTAGGCCCACAGACACTGGGAAAACTGATCAGCTGATAAGAGGGTAATTGCAGGGATCTCTTTGCTGGCACTGAGGCAAGATTCTTTTGCTTTGCCCTGCTTGCATCTGGGTCGAAGTCCTATGTGGTGGTCCTGGGGTGAGGATGAGCACAGCCTTGTCAGAGCTTGTGGTGGAGGAAGAGAGGGAGTCCTCTTCATAGTTCTAAGGCAGAAAGCAGTGCTTGTGGCTACTCATACACCAGAGCACAGACCAGGAGAGGAGTAAACATCTCTCCTTTCATCACACCAATGAACTGGAAATTTACAGGTCCCTAAAATTATCTGTGAAAACAAGTGCACAAGACTCCTGCAGCTTGGGACAGTATACCCTCCACAGAGCAGAGCTCTACCTTAACAAAGAGTTAAAAAGTAAATTAATTGGTTGGGACAATGAGCAAACAGCAGGGGGAGGGGACAAAACTTCAGACTATAGAATCTTACTTTGGTAACAAAGGAGACCAAAACATAGAACCAGAAGAACACAACAAAGTCAAAGCTCCTACATCCAAAGCCTCTAAGAAAACTCTGAATTGCTTTCAGGCCATGGGTAAGCTCAAAAAGGATTTTGTAGATCAAGAGAAGTAGAGGAAAAATTAGGAAGAGAAATAAGAGTGCTGTAAGAAAATCATGAAAAACAAGTCAACGCCTTGCTAAAGGAGACCCAAAAATATTGAAGAACATAATACCTTAAAAATAGATTGGCCCAGGGGGGCGGAGCCAGGATGGCAGCTGGGAAGCAGTGATTGGCGTGAGCTCCCCACCAAGTTCCTCCAAAAACCTATAAAACAATGGCTCTGAACCAATTCTAGAGCTGCAGAACCCACAAAGTGGCAGAGGGAAGCAGGGCCCCAACCCAGGACAGCCTGGATGGTCCCTGGGTAAGGTCTGTCCCACACGGACCTCCCAGCCCCCAGCTGAGGGGAGCGGAGCTGAGCCCAGCGCGCATGCGCGCGCACAGCATGAACAGACCAGACGTGGACCTACCAGACCAGGAGACGAGCGGAAAGTGCCCTGGCATCCTGAAATACTGAGCTGTGGCATGTACCAGACCTCTCAACCCACAAAGAGCAAAGTCATCAGAGAAGGTTAGTGGGAAAAGCTGTGTGACTGAGTT
>CM053622.1:721534758-721675183 GCA_028646595.1 Phalanger gymnotis | reverse complement strand
GTTGCCTCAGTGGTGGTAGTCGAACCGCAAACTCCATCCAGTCCCGCAGCTTTTCCCACTAACCTTCTGTGTAGTCTTTGCTGTTTGTGGGTTGTGTGGTCTGGTACATGCCACAGCTCAGTAATTCAGCATGCTAGGGCACTCTCGGCTCCACTCCTGGTCTCGTCGGTCCGCGGTCTGCCGCGCTGCGTGCACTGGGCTCTGCTTGGCTCAGCTCCGCTCCCCTCAGCTGGGGGCTGGGAGTTCCGTTTGAGACAGACCTTACCCCAAGACCATCCAGGCTGTCCTGGGCTGGAGCCCTGCTTCCCTCTGCCACTTTGTGGGTTCTGCAGTTCTAGAATTGGTTCAGAGCCATTTTTTTATAGGTTTTTGGAGGGACTTGGTGGGGAGCTCACGGCAGTTACTGCTTTCCAGTCGCCATCTTGGCTTCGCAACCCACCTACCATCTTTCAAAGCATAGCTTAGGTGTTACTTTCTGTGTTAGATATTTCCTGAAACCTTCTCTATCCACTGCAATTAATGCTCTGTCTGTTATGAAGTCACTTCATATATACATTATATCTAGTTACTTGTTTTCCTGAAGCTTCTTTTTGATAGAATTCAGGCTCCCTTTTCATTCATTGTATTGTAGCCCTTAGCCCAGTGCCTTAGACTTAAAATCACAAATTCAGGTTTGGAATTGGAAGGGATCTGAGAGAACAATGTCAGACATCCCATTTTGCAAATGGGGAAGTTGAGACAGAAGTAAGTTAAGTGATTTGCCCAGGCACACAGGGCTAACAAGTGCTTGAGGCAGGATTTTAATGCATGTTCTCCTGAGTCTTAGTCAATTTCAAATGTACTATGCCATTCTACCCCTCCAAAGATGAGAAAATGGGCCCAGGGAGGATAAATCACCTGTCTCAGATTTCACAGGTAAATGTCAGAGTCAGGCCTTGAATGCAGATCTTCTGACTCCAATTCTCTACCTCTTCCCCTGGTATTCTGTCTTCCCTAACATGTACTTGATAAATGTTCATTATTGGACTGTTTTTATTTTCTGTAGTCAATAAATTAAGGTGCATGTAATGTTATTCCTACAACATTTTTGACTTTTTATAAAACAGACTGAAGTTATAATAACAATAATATATTTATATTGCTATGTAAGTATAATTCTAGTTAGATGATAATGCAATATCAGATTATATATCACATAAAACATATTATAATTAGGTTATAATGTAGTAAAATTAAAATGATGTTAGTAAAATTATATCTATAATATAGCAAAATTATATATAATAATTAGATTATGATATGAAAAAATATATTATTTCATATTGTAATTAGATAAAAATATAATAGAATATATTTTAATTAGATAGTAATATAATGATGATGATGATTTTAGCATTTTGCATCAGTATAAGGTGTGCCAAAAGTCTCAGTGTATGTGAAAACAAATATCGGCCAGTATTCTAACCTTTCAAACTTGACGGAATCTTCCAGAGTTTATATTCTTCTAGCATGGGTCTTATGAGTCTGGGGTTACTACCATAGCATGATAAGCTATCAGACTGCAACCTCGTGCAATTCAGTATATGGAAAAGCATAGCCATGTCTACACTTAGAGAATAGTGATTGCCTTAGTGTGGGTTCTTCCAATACCAACATAGACTGGAAGCCACTTAGTCTTGAATTATCTGTCATCTAGAGAAGGTGTGGCTAACAAAATCCTCAAACTGTAACCCACTTAGTACTCAGCTTATTCACATTTAGCTAACCTGGTGCTAAGATCACAGATTATGGTATGTTTCTTGCCTGTCCTCAAAGCCATTTCCATTTGGAAGACCCTGCCAAACTTTGTACGCCTTACCAACTCTAGGACCACTTCAATTTTATGATGAAGAGTTGGACTTTTGTGTAACATTTACAATGCATAGAGCAGTCAGGAAGACTTGATCTCAAAGCTTGCCATGATATTCACCAATTCTATGATCCTAAGCAAATATCTTAACCAGTCTTGGTCTCAGTTTCCTCATCCATCAAATGGAGATACAGTCAAAGCTATGTTTTTTCCAGTAGGAATGTATGGACGTGAGAGTTGGACTATAAGCTTTGACTGTATGGCAAAGTGATATCTCTCTCTTTTGTTTGCTATTTAGATTTTCCATAGCTTTTCTACTAAGGGGAAAATGTTTTTTAATTTCATGGCTGCAGTCCCTGTCTGCAGTGAGCTTTGAGCCCAAGAACATAAATTCTGGCATTGTTTTCATTCGTCTCCCTCTAATAGCCAGGAAGTGATGATACCATTTGCCATGATCTTCATTTTCAATAATATAAATCTTCAAGTCAACTTTTGTTCTTGTTCACCTTTTTCATTCATGTAGGACTCTTTGTGATACAATTTGGGTTCTTCTTGGCAAAGATATGGGAGTGGTTTGCCATTTCTTTCTTCAGCTCAATTTGCAGATGATGAAACTGAGATAGACAGAGTCAAGTGACTTGCCTAGAGTGACAGAGCTAGTAAGTATCTGAAGCCAGATTTGAACTCAGGAAGATGAGTCTTCCTGACTCCAGGCCCAACACGTTCTGCTGCACCACGTGGCTTCCCTCAAGCCAGTTTTCACCCTCTCTTTAAAGTTCTATGTACATTCTAGCTATTGTTTTATTGATTTTATTTCCTTGATTTATCTGTCTCCATATTTATACACACCTATAGGTAGAGTCACCAGTTCAACTAAATACTTACTATGTAGCATGCTTAGTGCAGGACATACAAAGAGTCGAGTTGGTACTCTAAAAGAGCTTCCATTTTTTTCATCTATCTGTGTTTTCTATATATCTTTATAGCTAAATATCTATAACTATCTTTAGCTATATCTATATTGATATAAAATGGAATGGAAAAGCCCTTAAGTGCTCACTCTGTGCCAAGAATTGTGCTAAGAGATCGGGATATATTCCCTGCTCTTGTGGAGCTCAAGGCCACCTGATGATTCCAGTCTAAAGTTATATCTATAGAAAAAACAGCATAGATATCAATTGGGATAGGTAGAGACCTGTGATTTCATAGGTATAGGGAACTTCTAATAGAGAAGTTCCCCTACCAATGTAGGTTGGAACCTTCTCTGAAACATATAGACATGGAGTCACTTATGATAACCTCGAGTGGTTGAGTGACTTGGTCAGAGTCACACAGCCAATTTGTGTCAGAGTGGCAGTTGAACTCAAATCTTCCTAGAGCTGAAGCCTGTACTAACCACTATGCTATGCTATCTCTGTAGTTATTTCGGTATTGTTCTCTATCTATTCCTAGAGCTATAGCTACATTTATTTATCTGCATCTTTATTTCTGTAGCTGTATCTATAGCTATATCTACTTCTATAGCTATAGCAATTTCTAGAAATCTAAGACTTTACTATACTATGAGTACTTCCATAGAAAATGTGGCTCTGTAAGCATGTACAGCTTAAACTAATATTCTTTGCCTTTACTGATCACAAGCTAACTGGGAATAGCTGGACTAGTATGAAAAATTCATGGCATATCACAATCATATTGAATAAAGCACAAGTGGGATAATTGAAAAGCAGCTATAAGATAAGTTTCTGTTTGGAGTAGAAATCAACCTCACTGTAGGGAGGAGATAGTATATGGATTCATAGTTACAGGCAGACACAGGTTTTAAAAGGTGGCTCTGTGTTTACATAGCCTGTTTTTCTCAGACGCTTTCTCTAAATTGTAGGATTGACGGAATCTGGAGTGATAAAAAAGACGTAAGCCCTAATTCTGCTTTTAAACCTCTAAGCATTTTGCTGAGCCATTTTATCTTTGGGCACCTTGATTTTTCTCACTTATAAGAAGGGAACAGAATAGCAATATTATTTTAAGAACAACTTTGGGTGACTAAGCTATTTTGATTATTACAAATACTCAAGTTAACTACGGAAGACCTAAGAAGGAAGATGCTATCTACATCCAGAGAAAGAACTGATAAATAGAAGTATGTATAGAATGATTTTATATATATGAGTGTGTGGGTGTGTGGATGCATGTATGTATACACACACATACAGACACAATACGTATGCCTGTATAATACATATACACACATTTGTAAGTATATGTACATATTTATTTGCACACATATGCATGTGTACATACAGATTTGTATCTGTGTGTATGTAGTACACATGCGTGTATATGTATATGTAAAACTATGTGTAAGTACATATATACACTCATATTTATGTACAATGGTAGCCATCTCTAGGATGAGAGGAGGAAACAAGATATATATATTTATTGCTGCTCAGTTTTTCAGTCATGTCCAACTCTTCATGACCCCATGGACTATAGCAAACCAATGCAGAGGTTCACAGGGCTAGAAACTTACATACCTTTATTATACTTTTAAAAGAACATAAACAAAAATAAAAGAACATAAATAAAAATAAAAGTACATAATAGATTTTCAGTTTCATGTGCAACCATCTTTTTTATTATACTGTTATAGAAATGCTTGTTTTATTCCAGAAATTAAAAATTAAATTAAAAAGAGAAAAGGATAGAATACGATTTTGTGAGCATCAGTTCAGGAAGGCGTAATTTAGGATATTGGTTTGTATTGGTTGTAGCTTACTCCTTGATGACTTCCCACAGCTCTTCAACCTTCCTCTGATCCCATATTCATAATTTCTCTAAATAAAGATGGGAAAAGGACCCCACCTAAACCATGACCCTAGCTCACCTATCCATCAGTTCGAACTGAGTGAGTTCTCCTGCCCCATATAGCACAGCACATTTGAAGAGACTGTGGAAGAGCTATAACCTCTGCCTTGGAGGATTTTACCTCTGACACAGGAGGTATAAATTTTATACTTAAAATTAAGTAAAATGCCTATACTTTGAATTGTTTCCAGAAATGTTGACCACCTTTCTGAGCAATAATTGTAAACCACCTACTGAGAAGAGTTCTGGGACTTCAATCAAACTATTGCAGGCTAACAAGAAAAAAAAAAAAACACTGAAATGGGAGTCAGGAGGCTACTCAGTTACTGCAGAGGAATACAGTTCTAGAAGACTTGAATCCCCATTATGGTTTTGCCACTTATGTATTATTTGACTTTGGACAATCCTCTTCACTTTTGTAGACCACAGTTTCCTCATCTGTAATATAACGTATTCAAACTACCTCCATTAAAGCCTTTCAAATGTGAGATTCTTACTAACAAGCCCTCAATTTACTCCTCTGTATAAGCATGTAATTTAATTGCATTATATTATTGTATTATATAGTTCAATTCTATAATTGGACTATATAATGATCATTCTAATATTAAGAATTTATGATCCTATAATTTAAATAGGTGCCACTGTTATAGTCTCTCTACCAATTTCTCTCTCTCTCTCTCACTCTCTCTTTCTCACACACACACACTCACATGCACACACACACACACACACACTATGGTATAATCAAGTTAACTTGGTCTATTTAATCAAAATTTTTACTATAATTCTAAATAAATATGGCGTTATTTCATTTCTTTTTGTCTATCATATTACACGCTATAATTATTGCCCAAATTCTGATATCTTTCAAACCAGTTTTTTTGTTTGTTTGCTTTTTTTCCATTTGAAAAGTTTCTCAAACGAGGAAGGCAAAAAACCTTCACAACAGAATACCATTTATTATCTGAAAGATTTAGATTAGATATAGTTTTGCATATATCTACATATCTATATATACACACATTAATTATGTTATATATTTATTGTTGTTCAGTTTTTCAGTCATGTCCAACTCTTCATGACCCTATGGACTATAACAAACCAATACTGCCCAGGTTCACATGGCTAGTAAGTGTCTGAGGTTGGATTTTAATGTCTATACATACATACTTACACATACTTATATATACACACACACACATACACATGTATATACATATACATACATATATGTACATGTGTGTATACATATACAGGCATGTATAGAAACACATATGCATTTATTTATATACACACATGTGTGTATCTGCTCTTGCAGTAAAGAGAATATTCTTTTTCTAGTATAGACACACATGCATAATATATACATATGTGCATTTTACACACACACATATTAGATAGACCATAGAGAAATAGACAAATGATAGATAGATAGATAGAGAGATAGATAGATAGATAGATAGATAGATAGATAGATAGATAGATAGATAGATAGACAGACAGATAGATGTCCACACTAGGAAAAGCTGCCAGGATACTTAATGAGTACTTTGGAGCAGCAGCCAATTAAAAGAATCAAGTCAAAATTTATTAATTATACTCCCTAAATAGTTACAAATGGTTATGAGAAAGATAAAGAAAAATGCATATTAACCCGATTTTGTAGCAACGGAATTAAAATAAAAGGAAAATTGATGAATTAATGTTTGGAAAGACAAGTAAATAGCAGAGAATGAAAATGTCACTATGTAATTAAACATTCCATGCTAGAAGGAGAAATTTTTGGCTCTGAACCTAATCTATAAGATATAGAATGCATAGAACATTTTAAGACACTTGCCCATCGAAGCCTATGTGCTGGCACTTCACAATGTGTGGCATTGCACTCACAGACATATTCTACATGGCCCTGTGCTTAGGGACTCTTGCAGTCTTGTACCTCTGAGCTTCTGTCTGCCTTCTACTTAGTCATCTCTCTTTTTCAGCTTTGAGTTCTCCAAAGTTATATCACTGATCATGGCCGCAATGATATCTAAGGCTTCTGAAGGTAAAACAAAATAAAAAGAAAGGAAGGAAGGAAGGAAGGAAGGAAGGAAGGAAGGAAGGAAGGAAGAAAGAAAGAAAGAAAGAAAGAAAGAAAGAAAGAAAGAAAGAAAGAAAGAAAGAAAGAAAGAAAGAAAGAAAGAAAGAAAGAAAGAAGGAAAAAGAAATATAACAAATAAAGTAGAACATAGTAATAGAATAAAGTAAAACATAGTAAAAACCTACTTTTTTTTAAACTATTTATTGTCTTTGTATAAGACAACTGCAATTTTGTCAAAGTGATTACCTTAATCCTGTGGTTTTAGATAAACAGATATCTTTTTTTTATAATTAAGATTTTTTATTTTTAATTTACAACACTAAGTTCCACACAATTTTGAGTTCCACATTTTCTTCCCCCCACTCCCCTCCTCCCCAAGACGGCATGGAATCCAATATATCTTCTACATATAACTTCGCATTGAACTTACACAATAATCAAGTTGTAAAGAAGAATTATGGCCAATGGAATGAATGAGGAGAAAGAAGAAACAAAAGCAAAAAAGCCCCAAAAACAGAGAAAATAAATAAAGGGAAAAAAGGAGAGCAAATAGTGCACCTCAATCTGCATTCATACTTCATAGTTCTTTCTCTGGATGTAGATAGCTATCTCCCTCATGAGTCCCCTGGAACTGTCATGGCACCTTGTATTGCTGAGAAGAGCAAAGTCTACCAGAATTAGTCATCACAGAATCCATATGTTTGTGGTTGTGTATAATGTTGTCCTTATTCTGCTCCATTTACTCAGCATTATATCGTGTAGGTTTTTCCATGTTATTATGAAATCCATATCACCCCCATTTCTTATTGCACAGTAGTGTTCCATTACCTTCATATACCACAATTTGTTCAGCCGTTCCCCAATTGATGGGCATCCCTTTGATTTCCAATTCTTTGCTACTACAAAAAGAGCCTCTACAAATATTTTTGTGCATATAGGTCCTTTGCCCACTTGTGTAATCTCTTTGGGATACAATCCTAGAAGTGGTATTGCTTGGTCAAAGGGTATGAACATTTTTATAGCCTTTTGGGCATAGTTCCAAATTGCTCTCCAGAATGGCTGAATCAGTTCACAACTCCACTAGCACTGTAACAGTGTTCCAATTTTCCCACATCCTCTCCAGCATTTATCACTTTCCTCTTTTGTCATTTTAGCCAATCTGACAGGAGAGATGTGGTACCTAAGAGTTGTTTGCATTTCTCTAATCAGTAGTGATTTTGAGCATTTTTTCATATGCCTGTAGATATCTTTAATTTCTTCCTCTGAAAACTGTTCATATCCTTTGATCGTTTCTCAATTGGGGAATGACTTGTGTTCCTATAAATTTAACTCAATTCCCTGTATATTTTAGAGATGAGGACTTTATCATAGACACTGGTTGTAAAGATTTTCTCCCAATTTTCTGCTTATAGTATTAGCCAATATTCCTAAATCATGAACTCATTTTGACTTTATTTTGGTATAGAGTGTAAATCTATGCCCAGTTTCTGCCCTACCATTTTCCAATTTTCCCAGCAGTTTTTGTGAAATAGTGAATTCTTAGCCCAGAAACTGGATTCTTTGGGTTTATCAAAGAGTAGATTGCTATAGTCGTTGACTACCGGGTCTTGTGTACCTTTCCTATTCCACTGATCCATGGCTCTGTTTCTTAGCCAGTACCAGGTAGTTTTGATGACTGCTGCTTTATAGTACAGTTTAATATCTGGTGTGGCTAGTCCACATTCCCTAGCATTTTTTTTTTCATTAATAGCCTAGATATTCTTGACCTCTTGTTCTTCCAGATGAATTTTGTTGTTATTTTATCCAGCTGTGTAAAATAATTTTTGGTAGTTTGATTGGCATGGCACTGAATAAATAAATTAATTTAGGTAAAATTGTCATTTTTATTATATTAGCTTGACCTAACCATGAGCAACTGATGTTTTTCCATTTATTTAGATCTGACTTTATTCACGTGAAAAGTGTTTCATAATTATGTCCATATAAGCCCTGGGTTTGTCTTGAAGATAAACTTCCAAATATTTTATAGTGTCTACAGTACCTTTGAATGGAATTTCTCTTTCTCTCTCTTGCTGTTGGACTTTGTTAGTAATGTATAGGAATGCCGAGGATTTATGTAGTTTTATTTTATATCCTGCACCTTTGCTAAAATTATTTATTATTTCAAGGAGTTTGTTGCTTGATTCTCTAAGGTTCCCCAAGTAAGTCATCATATCATCTGCAAAAAGTGATAATTTAGTTTCTTCTTTGCCTATTCTAATTCCTTCAAGTTCTTTTTCTTCTCTTATTGCTACAGCTAATGTTTCTAGTACCAAATTCAATAGGAGGAGTGATAATGGACATCTTTGCTTCACCCCTGATCTTATTGGGAATGCATCTGGCTTATCCCCATTACAACCAATGCTTGTTGTTGGTTTTAGGTAGATGGTATTTATAATTTTAAAGAAGACTCCGTTTATTCCTATGCTTTCTAATGTTTTTTTTTAAATAGGAATGGGTGTTGTACTTTGTCAAAGGCTTTTTCTGCATCCATTGAGATGATCATATGGTTTCTGCTAGTTTTGTTGTTTATATGATCAATTATGCTGATAGTTTTCCTAATATTGAACCAGCCTTGCATTCCTGGAATAAATCGTACCTGGTCATAGTGTATTATTCTTATGATAAGTTGCTGCAATGTTTTTACTCATATTTTATTTAAAATTTTCGCATCAGTATTCATTAGGAAAATTTTCTTTCTATAATTTTCTTTCTCTGTTTTGACTCTTCCTGGTTTGGGTATTAGTACCATATTTGTATCATAAAAAGAATTTGGTAGGACTCCTTCTTCACCTATTTTCCCAAATAGTGTATAAAGTATAGGAATTAATTGTTCTTTAAATGTTTGATAAAATTCACATGTAAATCCCTCAGGCCCTGGAGATTTTTTCCTAGGGAGTTTATTGATGGCTTGCTCAATTTCTTTTTCTTAGATGGTGTTATTTAGGAAGTTTACTTTTTCTGTTAAGTGGGGCAATTTATATCTTTTGTAGACATTCATCCATATCCCTAAGGTTGTCAAATTTATGGACATACAATTGGGCAAAATACTTCCTAATTATTGTTTTAATCTCCTCTTCACTGTAGGTGAATTCACCCTTTTCATTTTTGATCCTGGTAATTTGATTTTCTTCTTTCTTCTTTTTTAATCAAATTGAACGAAGGTTTATCAATTTTATTGGTTTTTTCATAAAACCAGCTCTTAGTTTTATTTATTAATTCAATAGTTTTCTTGATTTCAATTTTATTAATTTCTCCTTTGATTTTCAGTATTTCTAATTTGGTATTTGGGATTTTCAATTTGTTCTTATTCTAGCTTTTTCAGTTGCATGCCCAGATCATTAATTTCTATCTCCTTTTTCCCTATTTTATTCCTGTAAGCATTTAGAGATATAAAACTTTCCCTAAGAACTGCTTTTGCTGCATCCCATAAGTTTTGGTGTGTTGTCACATTATGGTCATTCTCTTGAATGAAGTTATTAGTTATTTCTCTGATTTGTTCTTTGGTCCACTCATTCTTTAGAATTAGATTATTTAGTTTCCAATTAATTTTTAGCTTATTTTTCCCTGGTTCTTTATTACAAATAATTTTATTGCATCGTGATCTGAAAAGGACGCTTTGACTACTTCTGCCTTTTTGCACTGGTTTGTGAGGTTTTTATGCCCTAGTACATGGTAAGTTTTTGTGTATGTGCCATGTACCACTGAGAAAAAAAGCGTATTCCTTTTTATCCCCATTCAGTTTTCTCCAGAGGTCTATCATATCTGCCTTTTCTAAAATTCTATTCACCTCCTTAATTTCTTTCTTGTTAATTTTGAGGTTAGATTTATCAAGTTCAGAGAGGGGGAGGTTGAGGTCTCCCATTATTATGGTTTTGCTGTCTGTTTCTTCCTGTAAGTCCCTTAACCTCTCCTCTAAGAATCTGCATGCCATACCACTTGGTCCATATATGTTAAACAATGATATTGCTTCATTGTTTATGGTACATTTTGGAAGGATGTAGTGTCCTTCCTTATCCCTTTTAATTAGATTTATCTTTACTTTTGCTTTGTCTGAGATTAGGATTGCTACCCCTGATTTTTTTTTTTTACTTTAGCTGAAGCACAATATATTCTACTCCAGCCTTTTACCTTTACCCTGTGTGTATCCCCCTATCTCAAATGTGTTTCTTGTAAAAAGCATATTGTAGGATTATGGTTTTTAATCCATTCTGCTATCCATTCCCACTTTATGGGAAAATTCATCCCATTCACATTCACAGTTATGATTACTATCTATGCCTTTTACTCCATCCTATTTCCCCCGTTTATGCTTTTATTTCTCCCTTTCCCCTTCCACTCCTCAACAAAGTTTTGCTTTTGACTGCTGCCTTCCTTAGTTTACATTCCCTCTTGATTCCCCTCCCTTATCTTCCTGTTTTCCACTTGCTACTTCTTCCCTCACTTCTGACCACCCCCTCACATTTTCTCCCTTTCCCATCCTACTGCTTGTAGGACAAGTTAGATTCCTATACTTATCAGGGTATGTTATTCCCTTCTTCAGCCAAATCTGATGAGAGTAAATCTCAGATAGTGTTCTCCTCCGTCCCTTCTTTCCCTCTACTACAATATATTTTTGTGCATCTTCATGTAATGTAATTTACCCTTTTCTACTACCTCTTTATGTCTTCTCTCAGAGCCATCCCTTTATATCTCTATAATTATATTTTTATCATTACATCAGTTATTTTATACTGTCATCCACAATCTATGAATATCCCTTTCAATTGTCATAATAAGTGTACTATTCTCAAGATTGACATATATATATATATATATATATATATATCTCCAACTTACATAAAACAAAATAATTCTATATAAGGATTTAATTATTCAGCCTTATTGATTAACTAGGGTTTTTTTTTCCACATTTACCTTTTTATATCTCTCTTGCATTTTCTATTTGGAGGTCAAATTTTCCATTGAGCTCTGTTCTTTTCATCACGAAGGTCTGGAATTCCCTTGTTTCATTGAATGCTCATCTCCTTGCCTGGAAAATTATGCTCAGTTTTGCTGGGTAGTTGATCCTTGGTTGTAGTTCCAGCTCCTTTGCCTTTCAGGATATAGTATTCCAATTTCTCCTGTCATTTAAAGTAGAAGCTGAAAGGTCCTCCGTGATCCTGACTGTAGTTCCATGGTATTTGAATTGTTTATTTCTAGCTGCTTGCAATATTTTCCCCTTGACCTGGTAGTTCTGGCTTTTGGCTATAATATTTCTTGCAGTTTTCAATTTGGGATCTTTTTCTGGGGGTGATCAATGGATTTTTTTGATGATAGTCTTATCCTCTGGTTCTATGACCTCAGGGCAATTTTCTTTAAGGATTTCATGGAAGATACTGTCCAGGCTCTTTTTTTCATCATAGCTTTCAGGTAGACCACTAATTCTTAGATTTTCTCTCCTGGATCTATTTTCCAGGTCGGTTGTTTTTCCAATCAGATATTTCATGTTTTCTTCTATTTTTTCATTTTTTAGATTTTGTATGACTGATTCTTTAGGTCTCATAGAGTCATAAGCTTCCACTTGCCCAATTCTAATTTTTAACATTTTGTTTTCTTCCTTTGTCTTTTCTATCTCCTTTTCCATTTGGTTGATTTTACTTTCCAATGAGACATTTTCTCCTTTTATATTCTGATTTTCCTTAACCAATTCCCCAATTTTACCTTTTAAAGATTTGTTTTCCTGAATGAATTTTTTTTCCATTTTTACCATTTTTTTCTTTTACCTCTCTAATTTGGTTTTTAAAGTCCTCCTTGAGTTCTTCCAAGAATGCTTTTTGGTCTGGAGACCAGATCACTTTCCCTTTTGAGGTTTCAGATATTGGTTTAGTGTCCGTACCATCCTCTTCTGAATCAGTATTTTCGTCTCCCCGCCTCCATAATATGAGTCAATCATCTTTGAAAGCTTCTTACAATTCTTTTTCACGTTGTTTTTTTTTTCCCTCCTGGTTTCTGAAGAGGATCTCTGTTTCTGAGGCTCAGGGGGCTCTGTCCCAAGTTTCTTGTGTTGGGATCTAGCTTTATGTGCTATGGCCTCTGGTTTCATGAGGTGTGGGAGAGGGGTGGTCTGCCTGCTGGGAGTCTCCTCTTCCCCAGGACTGCTCTACAGCAGGGGTGGTTTCAGCTTATGTCTGTGTTGGTGTCTGCCACTTCCCCTGGCTGTGCAAAGCTAAGTCTGGGGTCCTGATGTTGAAGTTAGTTAGCTCCACTCCCTGGGGCTCAGTTACTCTTGTTCTGCTAAGGTGAGGGCTGCTGGGACACCTCTCTTCCTGCACTAGTCTCCTTCTGCCTCCACAGGAAGGGCCCTCTCCCCCACTTCTCTCACTACTGAAGCCCCACTTCTGGCTCCTCTGTTGCTCCCGAGGTTTTATTCTCTGGGTTTATTAAAGAAAGGGATATGATCCATTTTACCTGCATATCCTGGCTGCAGGGAGTCCAAGAAGGCAAGTTTCAAACCTTTAGACTGTAGGTTGGAGGCCTCTGGGCTAGCTGCTCCCGTGGCTGCAGGCTCTGCCCTCCAACAGACTCTGTCCTGGGCTGAGACACCTGGGGCTCAATCTCAGCCATAGCTCGTACAGGGCAGAAGTACCAGCTACCTTGGGCCTGTTCCTGCTCAGGCGTTTTGCTCATCCAGCACTCTCCCACACCCTCAGGCTGCCCTGATTCCTCTGCTGTTCCCGGTTGGTTTGGTCTGTTGCCGATCCATGTGCCCGGCGCTTCTACACCTCTCAGTCTACTGTTGGCTTCTAACTCTCTCAGATCTGCTCATATTCACTTTTTTAGATTTATCTGACAGAATTTGTGAGAGAGCTCTGGTAGTTCCTTCCTTTCACAGTGCCATCTTGGCTAGACCCCCCCTAAATGGACGTCTTTAAAAATTTTGAAAGTATTTAACCAGCCCTTTTTTAATTCTTGTCCTCCTTCAGTTGAGTGTATTTCGTCATTCTAATAACAAATGCTGCCACTTACAGGACAAATATACTCCCTTTCCCCAAGAAATGCCCCCCCCTTTCCCAGTGGCTGATTCCCTCTTTCTATATCCTTCCATCTTCTTGTCAAAGGAATTTCTTGTCCATACAAAATTTCTGTAGAATCCTACTGAATAACTGTGAAGATTAAACAGGGCTGAAAAGTTATAGAAAACAAACAAACAAATGTGTGCCCTAGAAAGCTCCAGTTGCTACCAGTCTTAGCAGTCTTTTTTTTTAACATAATAATAAATTTCTTTTCATTTCGTTTCAGCTACTCACTTTATTTGATCTCTATTCATGTAGACCTACTGGTAAGTGAGAGTCTCTGTGGGTTCTCAAGGACGTCAGATTGAGCTATGCCCCAATATTCTTCAGTTAAGTACAGGGAGACTCATGACAGGCTTCCTGCAACATGATGAGTGGCAATAATGCTGCTACTCATACAATGGGTGTTGGAGCAGCTTTGTTAAAATGTCTGCAGTCTTTTGTAGTAATTTCCAGATACCAGCAGGTCTTGGAAAGTGGCTATCTTCCCTTATTTTCAGTCATGACTCAGTAGCAATATGTTTTTCTCTCTTTGATTTTCCTTTTCCCCTCTCCTCTTTGTCTCCTTCTGTACCCCTTTCTCCCTCTTTCTCTCTTTGTCTTTTTCTTCTCCTCCCCTTCAGTCTCAAGAGGAAACTCATTTCAGCACCTTACCAAATCAGGGTATCAAGTGTTGTAATTGTAATTTACAATCTTAGGGTTTTGGCCCTAATACTGAAAGATTAAGCAAGTATCAGAGTACTGATGAATCTGCCATGCTGAGTAGATCTTATCTCTTACATCTGGGTAGTAGTAGTAGTAGTAGTAGTAGTAGTAGTAGTGGTGGTGGTAGTAGTAGTATTAGTAGTAGTAGTAGTAATAGCAGTAGTAGATCAGTGATCTTCAGTTCACATAATTATTCTATTTTTGGATTTACCAATTTATATTTACATAAGATTTAAGTTCTATAACTTTATACATAACATCTAATGAATCTCACAATGAATGGTAGAGAGACACACTACAAAAATTATTTTCTCAATTTTTTTTGTAAAAGGAAACAGATTCATAGAGGTCGAGTGACTTCCCCATGATCGCCCACATCAAAAGTGTCAGAGGTAGAATTTGAACCTAGGGCTCTCTTGATTTTAGAATCAGTCTTCATGCCATGGCATCATGCTGGACTTAAACTTCCAAAAAAGGACAGATTGAAAAGTTAAGTACAAAATGAATAAGAATAATTAGAAAATTAAAAAAAAACTAGAGAGTAGATGAGGAGAAAACTGTTATAAGCCCTTGGAATGAACATTATTCCACTTGGGCATTGATTTTTGCTTAGTTTTCCAGTAAAAGTTTAAAAAAAGGAAATACCTTGGGTTATGTAGTTCTCACTGTGGGCCAAAATAAAGCAGATAACTCCATTGAAAGGGAACACATTTTCATTAAGCATGGAGATATGTAAAGAAAATTCTACTGGACAAATAGACTCATAATTGTTTCCTCCATATTGCATTACCTCATAAGGAATTTTTCATGAGACAATATGCATTTCAAAGATGAGAACATATTCAAGGTGGTAAAGAAAGACTGGTGTACTTTTGTTCAGAGCAAACTTCTATCCCTTTTGAAAATAAAGTCTTTAAGTTACTCCTCGGTATGAGAGGTTGGCCAGGACCCTGACCTGGATTTTAAATTGCAACAAATTCAATGAATTGTGCCTATATATTCATGTAGTTATGCATGGCAAAAAGCATGCATGTGCTGAAAAATGTGTACATATGTATACATGAATGTGCAGACCTATGTATGCCTGTGCGTATATCTCATACACACAGTTATTATATGTATATATTGAATAATGTATACGTAGATGCACAGAGAATCAAATTCATGCATGTTATGAACTTATACTAACTGCATCACTCATTATAGATATAAACTCATGTATGTATAGGCATAATTCATTGAAGTGATTGGAATACATAGGCACAAACAAAACAGAATCACAGAGAATGGATGTTAGTTTCTGGTACCTAATGAACAATAAATATTCCATTCACCTGTCTGTCTATCTATCTATCTATCTATCTATCTATCTATCTATCTATCTATCATCTAGCTAGCTAGCATTCTAGCTTCCAATCTATTATCAATATCTATCTTTATCTCTCTGCCATTTATCACCTGTCTTTCTCTCTTCTATGACACTAAATTCCATGAGGACAGAAGACCCTCTCTTACTTAGGCTTGGTATCTCCCCCTACACCTTTCACTCATCTACAAGTAGTTTGTGGTTAGTATAAGCTGGATACCATTTCATGCTAGCAACAAGAATGAATCTTAGAGACCACTTTCTCCAATCATCTCATTTTTCTTAAAATAACCTGAGGCTCAGAGAGGGGAAGTAATTTGCACAAAGTCACAGTAAAAATTTGTGTCAGATTCACAACTAGAGGTCAGGCCTTCTTATTCTCAAGTGTTGATCTCACTCACTATACTATATTACTTTGGATTCCCTGTTGGCATATCACAATCAGAGAATAATTATTAAGTACAGTCTGCATGATATTGTTCATTCTTAGTTGTATATGTATTTCATCCTTGGTAGGACCAAAATATGCCATCAGCATTAACAATTTTTAAAAAATCTTTTGTCAAAATGTCTGGTAAAGCATAGAAAAAAATATAGAACAAATTAATCTGCAAAATGAAGAAATTCTACAATGGAAAGAAAACTTCAAAGTTGGGCACAAAGAAATCCAACAAAACTTGCTTTGTAGATGACTACAGATTCATTGCAGTACAAGATACATTATGTGTCTGGGCTGGTCATTGGCCCAACTTTCCCTTACAGCTAATTTTAAAGTTAGGGTATTAGGGTTTCCTCCTCTTTCACCATAGACCTGTGTTTCTATTTTCATAATTCCTTTAGATTTGTATTCAGGGGAACTGAGTTTTAATTCTGACTCTGCTCCTTAATACATGTTTGTACTTGGGCAAATCACTCAACATTTCTGGGACTCGATTTCCTAATTAGTAGAAAGGAGTCCATTTTAATTCTTGATATCATGGCAAGATCTATGGGGTGTTCAAAGAGGACTAGTACCTCTAGTGTGAGGGTTTGCTGAGCCCTTTTCAGGGCTGTTCATCCACCTTTGGTGTCTACCTGGGACTCAACTCTCACCTTTGGCTCCAAAAGCTATAGCATGTATAGCAGCCACACCCCAGTAAACTCAGTAGATGGGTTAAATCTTCTTGAGGCTAAGTGATGGGCCTAAAACCCATTGGTGAGATAGGGGTTTGTCTACCCCAAGCATGAGAAGACTTCCCCTGACAGAATGGACAGATGAGAACAATTTGTTTCAAAGAACATGAAGGCAGCTGAAGCAGGTGATGTGGAGCACTTAGAGCTTAGTCAGTCATTGAAGATGCTAAGATCAGCCATGCATCCTGGCCATCAGCAGTTGTATTGACTTTCATCTTGCTATTGGACTTCGATGACTGGAAGGAAGAACAAGGCTAATTACTTTATGCAACACTGCTTCACTTAAATTCAATTTAGTCATGAGTCAAGACATCACCCCATGATGTCATTGCTCCTCTTTGAAAATGAAGAATAAACAACGTGACATCATGGCCTTCCCATATCATGGTGGAAATGACATTTATCTCATGGGAATTAACTTTACAGATGACTCATTGGAGGTAGAGTAGAAAAAGCAAGCACCTTCTCTGTATGTTTCTAGCTTTGTTACTATGAAGGAGTTATTTACTTTTTCTGAGCCTTGGTTTTCTTATCTATGCAAAGGAAAATAATACCTACCTCATGCATTGTGAGAATAGATTTAAAACATATATGGCAAGAGAATTATAATTACAAAGCCTTCTTCTTCCTTTTTCTTTTAACTTCCTCCTTCCTTCTCTTCCCTCTCTACTTCTACTCCTTATCACCTTCTCTATCTCCTTTTTTTCCCTCCCATTCCATCTCCTTCTCCTCTACGTCTTTCCCCTCCTTTCATATCTCCTCCTTTTTTTTTTCTTTCAGTAGCAGGAATAGTAAGGGTGGTAGATAAAGCAGCAACAACTGGAGTAGTAAGTCCATGCAGAGTTGGAGTCTGAGGAACGGCAAGAGTAGTACTATAAGTGATAGAAGCAACAATGTTAATGGTAGTGTAACTTTCCTATAAAGTGAAGGCTGCCTGTGAATTGTTGAGTGATGTGGATTTTATTTCTTAAAAAAAATAGAGACACAAAAAGATGCACATCCCCATTGCCACTTTACAATATGAATGTAATTAGCATGTTTCTTTACTTCAGGGTACCACTCTGTATCATCCTAATGCTGCAATTTCATAACGTGTTATGGTGGAACCGTCTCAAAGAACTCAGAGTCAGACCCCTCTAATCCAAATAAAGGCATTTATTGAGATTGATGCCTCTCATGAAGTGGGCTAATCTCTAAGAGGAATCAGCAACTTCAGAGAAAGGAAGATGGATTTTATAGGGTAAATATGCAATTATGTAACAAAAATTATGAATATTAAAAAGGCAGAAATAATGGTAACCACACTGGCATACCCAGGATGGCTGCTAGTGCAGGTTCTTTTATCTGCTTTACTAAGGGAAGATAGTTGTTTCAGGGGTCAACAATCTTACTTTAATTAAAACATACATATATCATTCACTTAGTTCAGGGGGAAAAGACAGAACCCTGAACTTCAGAGCAAATACAAACAGAAATTACAGAGAAAAAAATAATATAAATCAGCAGATAGACTTCTGTCTGACTATATCAATACATACAGTTATAGAGAGAGAAGAACTAACATCTGGGTTTTCAAAGTCAGGGGGCTTCTTGATGTCTACCCAGAGTCTCATCTGGCCAAATCACATAACACTAATGCCTCAAAGCAAAATGCTAACCTCAGAGCATATATACTGTTTCCAACCAAGGACTCCTGATTCAATCAAAGACCCTTGATTCAAACAAAGACAAGACTCAATCAAAGGCACCTGATTGCCTTAATGCTGAGAAGCACTCCAAAAGAAAAAAAAAACAGCAAAAAGTCCCACTTTGCTTGTCATTATAGTAGGAGGGGTTTGTTAAGGGATTAGATAATAGGGCAGGCTTCCCAGCCACAGTAGAACTATACATGCAATTACACACAATGCATACAGAAAAACCCATAATGGGGTATGTATGTGTGATGATATTATAATAAGCCTCTCCACATCATGAGCTCACCTAAAAGACAGCTTTTGCTATTACTACACAGGTGCCTACTTAGGGAAAGTCCTTTCTATTGTTTTGGGGTCCACATCCTGCTTGAGTATCCTAGTGGTGCTGCTTTCTGATTGTCTGAGTATTGTAGTCCTGTCTGAGACTAAATGAATGTGGTTGTGGTTGAGTGCATGGATTAACCTGCTGTCTCCATGGGAAATATGAGAAATGGAAGTGAGGTAGTGGCTAACTAGAAGCAGTGTCTAGCTAGAGGGAGTGGTTCAGATCCCATCACATGGACACACCTTCTGTTTCTGTGTGAAATGAGAGTTCCGGACTCACACGTTGTTCTAGTGAGCAGTGAGGCATATATGAAGAAGTTAGGATGTTGAATGGGGCAGAGTGAGTGTCTGGGTAGGGGCAGAGGGCCTGCTGTTCAGTGGGGCTTATAAGGAAGTTAGAATGTTAGGACTAGGCAGAGCTTTATTAGGATTCCATCACTAGAACTTGAGATTTCTTTGTTTCCATTATCATTAACCAGAAATGACTGCTTGTTCTACACAGCCATACCTTCAGATCATGTAATGGTGAGGGTACCCATACTCTTTCACAGAGGAAACAAGGAAAAAAAAGCCTTCCAATAATGGAAACCTTCTTTGTGTCCTCACTCAAAAAATGAGAAAGGTTCCATAGAGATGGCTCCGTTGCTTTCAAAGAGCCAGCATTTTTCACACATTAGATTCTTTACCCAGGAAAAAAAATAACTCATATTTCTTCACATTTCCTCAACCATTTTGAAATTGTCTTCCTCTCTATGTCTTTTGCATCTCCCACATTGATTTATAATAGTCTGTATTAGTTCAGGCCTAAACATCCTAAGAAGAATAAATGACACCTAGTTTCCTTTTGTTTTGTTTTTCTCTTCTTTTTTTTTTGATTTTCTTATGTCCCATTGAGGTATGTTAAATCAGTCTAGACCATATTAGAGCCGCAGGCATCTCCAAATGTGTTAGTTTAATACTTTGTCATCTCCTCTTTGCATTCTTAGTAAAAGAAAGATGGTTTTATATTAAGACATATAACAATGAAGTGTTTTCTGAAAAGAAAAAGATTGATTTTGCTGACCTCTATCAAGTACATGAAATTAATCCTCCTGTTTCCCCTTGCAATCACAGAACTCCCAGTGAAGGAAATCCCTAAGAATGTTCCCCAAGGAAGACTAATATGATATGAAGGATCAAAATGGTTTCCTTTCTAATATGTCAGCCTTGGATACAACGAAAACTAGAAGAACTTGATTTCTGTATATGTATAGATTCATAAAACATTTGAATAGGAAGTTTAGAATATGGAATAATGGGCAAAAAACACCCTTAGAACACAGTGTACAAAGTCAGAGCTATTCAGGACTTTATTATACAGAACTATAAACAAATATCCATTCCTGAACTGTGACAAAAATTACACCAAAAATATTAAACAGTGAATGACTGCAGTGAATTATATGTTATATTATTACTGCTACTAATAATAGTAATGATAATCCAAGTTTCTAAAATAGCTAAAAATACACAAAGTACATTCTGCCAAACAACAATGAGAGCACATAGGGCAAATATCATCCCCTCCATTCCTATTTATGAATGAGAAAACAAAGGCTCAGAAAAGCTGAGTGGTCATCGAATTCATAGCTTTCTGATATGGTCCAGGAACCCTGGCTTCCTAATACTAGATTGATCACTCGTTCTATATAACGTATTACACATCGGTGTTTGTGCAATGGTTTAAATTATTCCTAAGTGTGAGGCTTTTGCCTAAGTCTTTAATACAGACATACTTTCAATGGAGGAGGAGCAGGAGAGATTTTTAAAAAAGGACTAATCTGAGAGTAAGGAAGACCTCGAGTTAAACAAGAATTAGGTATGTGGCTGTAGTAGTCAATTAGTCTCCTATAATCCGAGACAACTCTCTAAGACTATAAATTATAATTTGTTATTCTATACAGCAAAGGGGATTTCCACAACCAGAGTACCCTACTTAAATGAAAACCTGGTTGAAGATCCCCATCAAATGAAGACTCTTCTAGTAATGCTCTATTTCTGTGAACCATGGGACTCAGATCAGTCCTTGGATATTTAGGAAGTAACCCAAAGCACAATGAGTAGATATATGGAGTGTGTGAGCATGCTATAACTGCTACTAGAAAATATAAATTTTCCCAGAAGACATCATTTGGGATGCGTATAACTGGAAAAGGAATATTGGGCTTCATAGAAAGAATAAAAAACCATGGAAAGATTATTATTATTAGTAGTAGCAGATAGCATTATAAAACACTTCAAGATTTGCAAAGCACATTACATGTGTTATTTGGTTAAAAAGCTCAAGTTTTCCGTGAACACTTCTGACACATTAAAAACTCAGGAGAAGGCATGCAGCTCATTCAGTGGATTCTTTATGGAGTATTATGGAAAGATATACATTCACAAGAATTTCATAGGCTCTGAAGGTTTCAGAGATTTCAACATCCTTTGGGCTTGTGCCAGGGAAACTACTAATCCATGAGAGTATTCAAAAATGAAGGGAATGGTTTATAGGAACCAGTCTCACCTAGCTTTTATTTTCCCTTCTAGTTAGAATATGAAGACAAGTTCGGGAAAAACAGTCAAGAGTTTTAATTCATCCTGATTTTGTCTCCTCCCCAAATTAGGAGAGACATGGGTGACTTCTTTAGGACTATTGGTTTAGAATGCTCTCCCTATCACCTCAACCTCATGCCATCCTTTGTTTTCCACACATCTCAGCTAAAACTCCTCCCTTCTTCAAGAGGACTTTCCAGTTTCCTCTTCATACTAGTGCCTTATTGCCTACCCTCTGAGGTTACTGTTCACCTGCACTGTATGTAACTTGTATGTACATAGTTGTCTGCATGTTCTCTCCCCATTAGAATGTAAGCTCCTTAAGAGTAGGGACTATTTTTTTGTATGCTGATTTCTTATTTTTCCCCCTTTTGTGTATTTTCAGCACTTAGCACAGGGCCTGGCATACAGCAGGTATTTAAAAAATTCTTGTTCTCTGATTGCCCCCAGTGGCTGAATTCCTAATCCCATCCCTCAACTGCCCTTGTTTTCTGATTGCGGTACTAGCTTGCACACAAAGAGTACATAAGTTTTTGTTGAAGGAGGGAAAAATTGTTCATAGTGGGGGAGAATAAATCAGAGAAGGGTTTTTGGAGGAAACCATGTGGTTTGTTTAAATTAGAAGTAATTAAGCTTTTTTATTGTGTCTGAAGAGTAATAGAACAGGGAATTTCAGGTGAATATAAAAAAATGCCTAATGAAAAGAGTCCATCAATGGAAGGATCTGTCCAGAAAACAGAGCTAAAACTCACTGGAACTTTGAATTGGGACACTTAAACTTAGAAAGTACTGAATGCAATTACATTCATTCCAGCTAAATAGAAAGAACAAAGTTTAAAAGCAGGTAGCATTGGGAAAAATAGTTAAAATGAAAACATATCTAGAAATTTTCAACTCTCCCCAATTTGTACCTCAGATAAATTCTGCTCTTCTAATATAGCTGCTATCTTCAGGTATCACAAGGGCTCTAAATTGCTTTTCTCCCCACACATCTCCATCTTTTCTAGAAGAACAACAGGCAATATGTTATCAAATGCTTTCTTAAAATGTAGATGATTGATATCCATAGTATTTTCTTAATCTATTTCTTTAGTAAACAAGTCAAAAAAGAAAAAAAAAATCTCATACTTCTTTGATCTGCTCTTGTTGAAATCATTCTGGCTTTTTTATGATCAATACTTCCTTGTCCCAGTGTTCACTAACCATCTCTAGTCAGTACATCAGCTAGAATTATTAAGCACCTATAATATGCGAAGCTCTATACTAAGATCTGGGAAACAAAGTAAAGCAAAGACAGTTCTTCTGAAGGAGGTCACAGTCTAAGGCAAGGATACAACACACAAAACCATGCACAAATAAGATATGTACAGGATAAACTGGACATAATAAATGGAGAGAATGCAATAGCATTTAGGGTATAAGAAAAGGCTTCATGTAGAAGATGGAATTTTACCTGGGACTTTAAGGAAGCCAGGAGACACAGGTAAGGAGGGAAATAATTCCAGTCATGGGGGACAATTAGAGAAAATTCAGAAAGAGAGTATCTTGTATAAAGAACCGGAAAGAAGCCAGTGTGTCACTGGAGTTCATACTCTTTGTGTTTTTGTCAGGGTATAAGGTGTAAGAAGACTGGAAAGTTGGACGGCCCTGCTTATAAAGATATTTGATCACTAAATAGAGAATTTTTATATTTGCAACTGGAGGTGATAGCATGCCATTTCAGTTGATCTAATAATCAGAGTAATATGGCTAGAATCATCTTTTAAGAGGATCACTTTGATAGCTGAGTGGAAGCTAGATGAGAGTGGACAGATTTTTGAAGTAGGAAGACTAACCGGCAGACTACTGCAACAGTCTTAGCATGAACTGATGACAGCCTGCACCAGGTTAGTGGCACTATCAGCCAAGAGAAGGAGGTGTATTCAGAACACATTACAAACATAAAATCAACAGGACTTGATAAAATCTTAGATATGGAAGATGAGACTGACTAAGGAGCCCAGGATCACAATTACCATGCCTGGGCAGATAATAATTCCTTTGAGACTTTGAGAGTAATAGGGAAGTTTATAAGGTAGGAAAGTTTTGGGAGGGGGAGAATATATACATCTACATACATATACCTATGTGTGTATATGTATATCGAGTTCAGTTTTAGAATACTAAATTTAAAATTTCTACAGGATATCAACCTTGAAATATCTAACAGATATATTTGGAAATGTGACCTTGGAGGTTAGGATCAAAGTTAGAGCTGAATATGGAGTTCTGAGAATCATCAGCATAGAAATGATAATTGAATCCATGAGAATTGCTGAGATCACCAAGTGAAATACAATGGAGAAACAAAGAGAAGAGGATACAAGATAGAACCCCTTAATAATAACATTCCAGATTTTTCCTAGGATTCAACATAATTCTCAGTTTTTAAACTGGATTGCCGACTCTATGCTCCTAGCCCCCACATTTTTAAAATCAATACAACTTTTTAGCCTTGCTCCAATCATATATTAACTTTCCCAGTATCCAGATTCTTTCAAATATCACAGACAGTAGCACAGTAATGGTATTTCCCAATATTTGTGTACTCAAAGATACATTTCACTTAGTCCAGGCTACTTGAATTCATCAAGGTACAGTTGGTTAGTTGTCATCCTTCAATCTCAAAGAGGACCAAAATGACATCTCTATATTGGAGTCAAGGTTTAGTGTGTCCAACTGTGATCAGACCAACATAAGCTTGGAATGCTCTATGATACATCAAGCATGTGAACATGTGGAGTGGAGATGTCTCTAATTGTGAACAGCTCACATTTTGTTTTAAGCTACTAAAATTTTACTTTGTTCATAGAGTACAGCACCTCTTTTGATGTGAGCATGACATACTTGTCAGTTTTTGCCAATGCTGCCCATGTCAGGCAATCACTTCCAAAGGTCTTCAGAGAGACCTTGAGTGTCCTTGTATTACTTCTTCCAATGATCCTATGAGCACAGGCCATGTATGAGTTCTTCTTTTATATAATAGTCTTTAAGGCAAAGGGACATTTGGCATTCAAACAACATGGCCAGCCCAACAAAGTTGCTCTCTCTGCAGTAGAATTTGAATGCTTGGCAATTCAGCTCAAGAAAGGGCCTCAGTGTCCAGCACCTTATCCCACCAGATAAACTTCAAAATCTTCCTAAGATGATTCAAATGGAAGTGATTCAGTTTCCTGGCATGGCACTAGGAAACTGTCTAGGTTTCCTAGGCGTACAACAATGAGATCAGCACAATGGATCTGTAGACCTTCAGTGTGGTAGAGAGTCTAATGCCTCTTTTCCCCCACTCTTCCCTTTGGAGTTTCCCAAAACACTGAGCTAGTTCTAGCAATGCATGCATCAACCTCATTATCTATATGAACATCTTTGGAAAGCGAACATAGCTAAGCATTCAGAATTTCTCCATTTACTGAAACCAGCGTATCCAAATGGATGGCGAAGTGCTAGCTGGCACAGAACCTCTGCTTTCTTGGAGTTAATTGTTAGGCCACAATCAGAAGAGAATTGGTGGATATTTTGTTGCATCTCAGCCTTAGAGATTGCATTTAGTCCAAAGTTATCTGTGAGCAAAAAGTCACACGTCTTGTCTTAGTCTTGGCTTATAACCTTTTCAAGTTAAATAATTTATCATCAGTGCAGTAGCTGACCTTGATGCCTTTTTCATCCTCATTAAAGTTGTGCTAAGAAGGCATGGAAGGAAGCACATAGCCCTGTTCATATCATTGGTAACTAGGAAAGCATAAAGCCGTATCCATTATATAGAACCCATTCAAGCATACTGTCAGGAAACTGACTTACAGTAATGATGAAATTCTCCGGGCAACCAAATTTTGCAATAATTTTCCATAAGCCCTCCCTTCTGACAGTATTAAAGGCCTTGGTCAGATCAACAAATATTATGTACAGATCTCTGCTCTACTCCTAAGATTTCTCCTGGAGTTTGCAGGTAGCAAACACCATATTAACCATTCCTTGGCCCTTTCTGAAGCCATACTGGCTCTCAGAGAGATGACCATCTTCCAAGGGAAGGATCAGTCTATTAAAGAGGACTCTGGCAAGAATCTTGCCAGCAATGACTAAGAGAGTATCCTGTGATTATCACAGGACAAGCTATTTGCCTTTATGGAGATGCCAATGGGGGCATTCTTGAATTCCGCGGGGATAACCTCCTCTTGCCATAATTACCAGTAAATTTCTAGCAGCTTTTATATGAGCAGTACACCCCCTGCCTTGTAAATCTCAGCTGGAATAGAATCAGCACTAGGTACTTTGCCACATGAGAGGAGCATAATGTCATTCAAAACATTTTCTTCAGTAGAAAGTTCAGCTAGACAGAGATTGACTTCAACCTGATTTATATGGTCAGTGAATTCAGCATTGATTGACGAAGGTCTGGTGAGGCTGCTATGAAATTGTTCATCCCATCTCTCCAGGAGAAGGTCTTGAGATGCACAAATCTTCAGCAGTAAGTGATAGTCGCTAATGCTGTTTCCCACTCTGTTCCTCAAAGGATTCTCTGCCGTGTCTGATAGTCTGTGCCTACTCTTGCATTAAAGTCATTAAGAATTATAAGCTTGTCTTTATTTGGGGGGGACCATGTTGATGATTAGAGTCTCCATGTCTTCATAAAATTTTTCTTTGAACTCATCGGAGATGGTCATAGTGGAAGCATGCACACTGATGATGGTGGCATGGTACTTTCTTGCAAGTAGTATTTGCATTATTATGAGCCTGTCTTCATTCCTTTTGGTAAGTGTATAAACTTGTTGACTTGATTAGTTTTGATTGCAGATCCCACAGCAGCTTCATGTGGCTCCTCATAATTCTAGCCACTCTAGAAAATATGTATCTAGCTCCAACCTTGGTAATCCCTTCCTCACACCAAGAGGTGAGCAGTACAGTCCTTCAAAATGGCTGCTTAGATACCCCAAGGGGCTCCCAAATCCCGTTGCTGCTTCAGTCCAGTAAGAAAATTACTCTGTTACCTAGGATGCTTTGTGACTGCAGCTCCTAATAGATCCATACCTGCTGCTTCATCACTTATCTGTCACCACAGGACTTTGAGGTAGGTAAAAATGGTAAAATGGTATAGTGATTTCTTTTGATTCGCACATAAATTGGATTTAAGTGAGGCAGAGTCGCACAAATTAGTCGGCCTCACTCTCTCTTTCAGAGGCATCAAAGTACAGCGGCAAGACAAAAGTCAAGATGACTGCTAATTTTTAAATCAAAGAATTTCAACAAATGTTTACCTCCCCCATCACTACCATAATATGCCTTTGTACCAAAATGATCCTCTCTTTTCTGAACTTACTTATTTCCTGTTTTTCTCCTGTTGTTCTGTAGTATTTACCTATGACAAATCACTCCTGTTTTTTTTCCCTCACTTTATCTTCATTAAGATGTTCTCTGTGATGCTTCCTTGCTTCCCACTACCTTTGTCTTGGATTTCCTTATATGAATATATCTTTTAATATACAATGCTGATCCCCACCATCTTTTACCTTGCCTGTTTCTTTGAACAAAATACGGCCATGCAGAGACACAGTCCAGTCATGGGTTTAATTCCACCAAACCTCATATAAGACCTCCAGTTTATTTTACTTGTTACTTAAATTCGTTTATAGAAACTTGAAGCCATGCAAGTTACTACTGATTCCCCTATGGATTTTATCTCCTGTGAATGTATGGATTTTCCTACTGCTGTTACTTTTCCCCATACATTTTAGCTATGATACTCAGTTTTATAAGTTTTTTCCTTCATTCTTTAAGGGCTTAAAGCCCTTCTGGTTTGATCTGTGAGTACATTATTGCCACTTTTTGTTTCTTTGCTCCCCATTCTTAGATAAGAATGACCATTCAAATAGATTGACTTAATCCAGAAAACCACTGGATGTCTACTCAGGAATGTTTTAGGTTGGATACATCTAAGGGACAGCTAACTGGAATGTTAGGATCTCTTTCAATTTAAAAACTTTTTGGACAGAAGTACAAATTTTTCAGGGCAACTCGTTATCACAGTGAATACAGTGCTGGGATTGGAGTGAGGAAAACGTGAGTTCAAATCCCGCCGCAGACACTTAATAACTACTTGACCCTGGGCAAGTCTCTTAACCCTGCTTGCATCAGCTTTTTTATCTATAAAATGACCTAGAGAAGGAAATGCCAAACTACTATAGTACCTTTGCAAGAAAACCCCAAATAGGATCACAAAAAGTTGCATACAAAAAAAACCCAGATACTTTTACTTTTAACACAGCATTTTTACTGCAAAGTGGGATCTTGACATGTATGTGATATGTGTAAAAAAATTCTGTTGAAAGAATTTATATATGGAGAATATAAATGATTGTGTATGTCTTTGGGTACAGAAAAAAATTGAAATGAAAAGCATATATTTTTGAGAACAACATTGCCTTCCAGCAACTGGGCCGGTAGGGATAAATGCATATAACCCATAAGATAAAGAGTAGGGTTGAGGAAGTAATAGCAGGAAGTGTAATTGTGACCCTGGGGTGTAGACGGTTTCATGGATTGGCCCTGAAACAAGTTATGAGGTAAATCTGTGGTTTAGGTAAGGCAGGACATCTAATACAGATGAATTTGGAGCAACAAAACATGAGGCAGAGGAAAAGAGCAAGGGGATCTTAAATGAGGAGGGGTGATCTGGAATTTGGGAATCACAGTTATAATAATTGGTATCCTTAGAGTGATCTAAGGTTTGCAAAATATTTTACTAACAACTCATCTCAGCCTCAAAACAAAATCATTAGATAAATACCATTATCCTCATTTTACAGATGAGGAAACTGAGGTTTAGGAAAATCAAGTCACTTGTCAATAGTCACATAACTCAAGCACAGGAGGCAGGATCTAAACCCAAGTCTCTCTTTAATTTGGTCCCATCAGCATTTCTTTTGGGGTGAGATTCCCTATTGCTTCCTAAAATGTGTCCAGAGCAGTCATTTTAGAATGAGGAAGAACAAGTGACTGGTTTCTTCTTAAGAAGGTAAGAAAACTGAATATCACAAAGTATATTAATTTATTTATGTTGTCTGGCTTTTAATTAAAGGTGGTATTAATTAAATTCCTATGCCAATGTGTAGGGGTTGCTCTGAAGGGACTCATGTAATTTTCAATGTGTCAGAGTACATTTTACCAGGATTTTGAATCGATTTGGGGAATATTAATTACAAAGCACATTCATTTTTTGAGTATTAATCTCAAGTTATCTATTTTAAAGGAAAAGTGACATTAAATTTTTCTCCTAAAGGAAAGAAAGGCAGTCAAACACTACCACACACAAACACACACACACACACATACACACACACACACATTCGGAAATCTGCGTACTCTGGTCCTTATAAGGCAAACACTGGAAATCTGTGTGTGATGTTTTTCCCTCAGTTATACTTGTTCCTTATTGATTTTAAATTAGATAAGTAAAATATTCATTTAACTCAGTGATCATCATTTTATCTGCAAAGGCATAAATACCTTTCTAATCATCAGAATTAGTGTGGTGATGATTTATATTTCCTCTATTAAATTCAACATGAGGAAATACAGAGTTAAAACAAATTCCGTTATACCCAGTCACTAAATCCTCTGATACATGTCATTAAAATAAAATATGAAAGGAAATATGTGACTCTATCAGAAATTGAGGTCAATTAGGGACTCATTATGAAGGAGCAGTGAAATTGATTTGTAACTGTATCTCTTCGGGCTGCCATTCTCCAGTGTTAATAATAAAATCTGAATTCTGACAAGGAGAGCCATTAAAGTACTTCATAGGGAAGGGTCATTCATTACCTTAAAACTTATTATCTGGAATTTATTCCCTTCTGCTACCAAGATTTGTCATGTCCAAGAGATTAATGATAGAGAATACAAACGAGTTAGCTGACGTTCGTTATGATAGGCCACATTTTCTGTAGATTTATGTGTGGCATTATTGTTCTTTTATCCTGTTAA
This sequence comes from Phalanger gymnotis, assembly GCA_028646595.1. Classification (NCBI taxonomy): domain Eukaryota; kingdom Metazoa; phylum Chordata; class Mammalia; order Diprotodontia; family Phalangeridae; genus Phalanger; species Phalanger gymnotis. Next base: position 721,645,428 of record CM053622.1, on the reverse strand, counting down.
ATGAAGGGATCCAGAAAGGAGGTGGGCGGGCCATGTAATAAGAATGGCACACAATAGACGGACAGCTGGAATGATACATCAGTACTCCTATAACCCTAGAATAATCAGAAGAAGGCTTCCCAATTGTTGAATAGAACTTTTATGGAGAACTCAAGGAGAAATATGAGTAAGATTTACTGGGGAAAGAAGGCATGTCAAGGATCTTCTCTGGTGTTTGTGGGAGTAGCAAATATATAAATGAAATTAGAAATCTTTTGAAATGTCAGACCAATCTTCAAACTTTAAGGCAAACTTCACTGGGGTTCAAATATTTACTTTACTGTAGGTAATTCTTTAAGGCATTGGTGCAATGTGTTTCTGTGGCTCCAAAGACCTCTAAAATGGTTTTATAAAAACAGTGCATAGATACAGATGGATTTCTCTATGGACATATTCATCACTAGATCTGAAAAGAGATCTCATGTAGCTAGAAGAATTCCAGAGAAGGGTCAAAATAATGAAGTGAATCAGTGAACTATGAGATAAATTACCAATACCGACAAAATCATATGTTTCTGTTAAATGATATGTTATGATTTAGAAAGCATTTTCTCACATGATATGTGCAAATATAATTCTCTCCATTTTAATTCCATTCAACAAACAAAGTATTAATTCAAGACCTACTCTGTGAAGGTACTGTACATAGAAACTGCATGGCAAAGAGATTGTGAGTTTATAATAGCCACATGAACCAGACATCACCAGAATCAGAGCTAAAACCCAAACATCAGGACTCAAGGTCGTATGTCTTTCTCATGAAACCACGTTGCCTTCCATAGAACAGAATCTGACCTGGATGTTTTATTTTGCTGGAAATTTATTGAATCCATCGATCAATTAAATAGCTTCAGAGAATCTAATGTGTCATTCTCAGGTATTCCCCTTTCACATTGCTCAATGAATGGAAAACAGAACCCAATTAAAAGAGCTGACAAATTGAAGGCTCTCTTGTTATGACCAACAAGCAAAGAATGAATGAAAGAGCCAGGGAAATTTGATCAGAATGTAAATGCTTCAGAATTAGGAGCATCATCTGTTAGTATTCCTGACAATATGCTTATCACCAGGTAACCCACAGCCATGGAAGACAGAATCTCTACCCAAAGGGTTTAATATCTAAATTGTAGTACGTGCATGCTGTGTGAAATGTGATTCATCTTGAGTAGAAGGAATGGTTTCCTTACAATTCTACTTAAGACTCCATACATAGAGGTACACTTGAAAGTAAACTATATTTTATATTGGACTTTGTGGGATCTTAGTGTCTCTGAAGTCAGTACTTTCATGCAAAAGAAGCCTCTTTTCTCTCCATATGACCTTGAATTCATGTCAGTCTTTTCAGAAATATGACCTTGAATTCATGTCAGTCTTTTCAGAAATATGTGCTATTAACACTGTCAGAGAGGAGATTGGTGAGTGTGGATAAAACAACTCAAGTCATCATTCCTAGAATAACAGCTCAAAAGGTTTAAGAACACTGAGGAGTCCTATTGAGGGGTTTGGGGAATGGGAGATCATTCTATGGAAAGGAATTTTGTGTGGATCATGAAGAACTGAAAAACGGACCATCCATTTATACCATTTCTTAATGAGTATAAAGTGTTTTCTCTTCTAATAAGGTTACTTTTGTTGAGTCATTTCAGTCATATCTGACTGTCCATGACCCCATTTGGAGTTTGCTTGCAGGACAAAGATACATTTCCTTCTCCAGCTCATTTTTACATATGAGGAACTGAGGCACTCTGGATTAAGTGACTTGCCCAGGGTCACGAAGCTAATAAGCGTCTGTGACCGAATTTGAACTCAGGTCCTCTTGACTCTAGGGGATTGCTCTGTCCCCTGTGCTACCTAGCTGCCTTCTCCTTATAACAGCCTTTTTCAGATAGGCATTGCACATATTGCTATATACCTTTCAAGATAAGGAAACTAAGGCTCAAAGAAGTTAGGGAAATAGTTTAAGATCATAAAACTCATTAAGGCGAGATATAAGGATGTGAGCATAAACTAAAAGAGGGAGTGTGGTACAAAGGAAAAAAAAGGTCTGATGTGGAATCAGAAAGCCTGGGCTTGAATTTTAGATCTTCTGCTTAATACTTGTGTGGCTTTGGCAAGTCAATTAAGCTCTGATGAGACTTAGTTTCCTCATCTGTAAAAATAATTGCTTAGAATAAATAAATACCCTCTAATTCCTTTTTATATTAAAAGCTTTGAAATTATAATTGTGATATTATGATTATAAGATGAGTATTCTGTCCACCAAAACAAACATCATCTAAAATATTAGAATTAAAAAATACTAAGGAGTTTGTTTTTGTTCATAAGTGAAAAGGCACCCCTGGGATTTATTGAGCAGTAGAGAAACATCATCAGATCATGAACATCAGATATCAAGGAATATCAGGTTGGAAGCTAGGTGGTACAAAGATTAAAAAAAGAAGTGAATGACAATTACATGATGAGAAGTTGTCAGTCAATAAGCATTTATTAAGCACTTACTACATGCCAGGCATTGTGCTAAGTGCCAAGACTAGAAAAGTGGTTATGAAAAGAAAGAGATAAATATAGTAGAACAGTAGGAATAAAATAGGAGATGAGTAATGAGAAAATTACAAATACAGAATTGAAAGAGAATTATGAGGAGAATTATAGGTAATTTGGCTAGAAATGCATCTTCTTAAACAATATAAATTATTTTAAGGTGGTGAATCTCTATTATTGCCTTCTAAGCTCAAAATATTGATTTTTTTCCCAGCATGTTTATTCTATTAAAAGATAAATTGTGAGTTAAGGTGGTGGTCGTGGTAATCATTCGGTATCAACTTCAGTCATTTATTTTAACACTCTCATTTTACAGAAGAGGAAATAATGGAGGGTAGAAATGCGACTAAGGACACAAAGATAGTAAATAGCAGAGTTGAAACTATTACCCAGGAATTGGACTGAAATTCAGTATTCCTTCCCTGCTCTGTAACTGCCCTAATAATAGGAAGTAAAGGGTGTGCCTCAAAGGTGTTCTCTTGAAATCCTTTACTTCACTCTCAAAATTTTTCTTTTTTTGGTGTGAAGGAAACCTCTAACAACGGCTATGTGTGTGAATGAATCCTAATAAACACCAATAACAGAAGAGCAGTGTGATAATGGAATGGGATGCCAACCCTGCTGTGGGAGCTTAGGAAGTTTCACCCACCCAATTGCTCAATAAGTATTTGCTGGTGCGAGTATCTACAGTGGGAAATGCTCTAAATTTTAAAAGCAGATGGCACCATTTTTGGAGAAAACTAACAATAAAACAAATAGTGAGTGTGAGACATCTCTGAGCAGCTCAGAGAAACCGGATGACAAACCCAGAGCAGCAGGAGTTTATAAATGGAAATTCAAGGGGGATGAACTATATTCTTTCCTTTGATAAATTTTCAAAATTAATGGATGGAGGAGAGAACATGATATATTTAGGCATTAGCAAAACATCTGATAGTATGTCTGATGATATTTTACTTGCAAATTTGTTTTAAATGAGCTTAGATGACAAGAAAATCGGTCAGATTAGAATTGAGGGAAGGCTTATAAACAAAATGTAGCAAATGCTAGGGCTAGTCTTATTTAACATTTTTATTAAAGATCTGCAATGAGGGAGTAAATGACATATTAATAGAATTGCCAAATGATAGCAAATTTGCAGGATTACAAAGTGTGAGGATTGCAAACTGTGAGGAAAAGAAAATTGACCTGAATTTAACAAGGATTTAAATATGCACAGAAAGCAAATTAGATGTAACCTTAAGGCTCAATAATACTGGTGCCTCAAATACACAGGGGGAAGTGCTAACTGTATTCTGGGAAGAGCCATGAACCAGAGGTCAGGCACAGTGGGATGTCTTCTCTACTCTGCTACCAACTCCCATTGTAACTTGGGCTAAATCTCTTAACCCGGCTGTTCCTCTGTGTCCTCACTCATGCAAGAAAAGCATTAGACTAAATTATTAAGGTTCTTTCAAGCTCTACATAATATTCCATTTTATACATTCATCCATGACAGTGTCTGGAGAAGAGAACAGTAGTTTGGTTAAGCCTGTTTCAGTTCAGAACAATAAATCCTTACAGTATTCATATTGTGTTTGGAGCACAAAGATAAAAGTAGTATAATCCATGTCTTCAAGGGGCTTACAATCTAATAAGGAATCAAAATACATGTATTCCATTCAATTGAACAAACATTTATTCAGTGCTAATTCTCTGTATGGTAGGGTAATAAATGTTAGCTTTAAAAAGACAAATCCATCAAGGATATTATACACTCCTGGGAGTGATATAATATATACACAAATAAAAAGTTTTTTGATTGAATAAAATTGATGCCTTACCCTTCTTTTTCAGTATTCTTTGCAAGATCTTCATCCAAGTCATTTCTGTTAACCTTTGGTGTCCCCCATATTGTCCCCCTGGGGCCAACTTCTGTTCTCTGTAATATTTCATTTGATGATCTTATCAGCACCCATAAATTCAAAATCATGACTATGTAAATGATTCTCAGATTTATTTATCTTGACCTCCAGTCTCACATCTCCAACTACCAACTGGAATTCTCAAACCGAATGTCTTGTAGACATCTTAAATTCAACATTTCCTACACAGAGGCAGGAAATTCAACAAGCTGAATTCATTATCTTCACCCTCCCCCTCTTCCCCCCCCAAAAAAATCCTGTCTTTCTCATCACTGTAGATCGTACCACCACCCCCTAAGTCATCTAGACTCTCAACCTAGGTGTTATCCTCAGTTCCTCATTACCTCTCACCCTCCATACAAAATCAGTTCCAAATCATTTCATTTCTACTTTCGTTCTATCTCTTCTATACACTTTCTTCTCTCCTCTGACAATACCACTTCTCTATTACAGACCCTCATCACCTAAGGCCTGGTAGGTGGTCTCCCTGCAGGAAGTCTCCTTTTTGGTCCTCCTCCACTTAGCTCTAAAACCGATCTTCCTAAACACAAGTATAACGAGGTTATACCACTTCTATGCTCTACTGATAAACTTCCATTTTGTTTCCGGTATTTAAAAATACCTTCTATTTGTCTTTTAAAATACCTCATAATCTACCTCCCACTGACATTTTCAGTCTTCTTATACTTCTCCACATACACACCCAGAGACATCTTGAGCTATTGACTCTGGATCGCTTGTTCTTCCTCCCATAGGATGGAAAGCTCCTGACTCCAGACATTTTCAGTCTGTCCTTCATATGGTGGAACAATCTCCCTTCTCATTTCCTCCTACTAGGTTCCCTGGCTTTCTTCGAAATTTGGCCAAACTGTTCCACCCCATGTTTCTGCTTAATGTCAATGTTTTCCCTTTATTAATTATACATACATATATTCACACATATATGTATGTATATATATGCATATACACGCACATGCACACACATATTATATACATATATGTACATTTATATGTGTCTAGTATATAATTCTTTGCATATTTTTATCCCATTAAATTATGATCCCCTGAGTGCCGAGACATTTTTGCCTTTAAAAACAGCGGCATCTGGCACATAATAGGTATTTTATAAATGCTAGTTGACTTCCTTGTAGTCTGATGGAGACATGAACCCTTTCTTATGATAATGTTTTTGAATATATTAAATATATAGGATTGCAGAGGAAATAAATTGTCTTAAAAAAGGGTATAGTTCCCACCTCCTATCAAAGTTCAGAAACCAGTTAAATCTATCCATGGACCCTTTTATTAGAGAGTTTCCTGGGGCACCAATTTTAGTGTTTTTCCAGAGTCTCACAGCTGGTATGTATCAGAGACAGGACTTGAACTCATTTCTTCCCTACTCCAAAGCCAACTCACTAACTACTATACTGCCTCTATTAGGATTACCCATTTTCCCCATTGCCATTATTACAGCATCTAAGTGATTGTTTTTAATTCTTTAACAGAACTATTTCTATGTACAGTCAGTATTATGTTATTAAATCCGCCACCAAATGGATATGCATTGAGAGAAAAAGAAATAACTATTAATTTCATCGTGTTTCAGTATCTGCCAGAAGTATCAAATGGGCAGTGTCCTTGCATAGTTTCCTCACTTTCAGAGAAGAGCTCTCTTATCTCCACACTGCTATGGTTCTGATTCTAATCAGCAGATTCCTTTATAGGCCTGTAAGCGGAAAAAAAAGAGAAAAAGAAAAAAAGAAAAAAAAGAATGAAAAAAAGAGAAAAAATGCTGATGAAGGCCATAAAAATAAATGAAGCTTATTGCTTCATGACATCTTTAGCAGTTTCTGCTGCTTCCTGAATGAGCAGCCCTGGCAGACAATGGCTGGGAGATTGTGTGCAAGAGAATGAGAAAAATAAATGCCTCCCCAGGCGCAGGGAGCAGGAACGGCTGTTAACATTCATTATCCAGGGTCTTGGCTGCACCAGAGATGATGGTATTAATTTGGAGAATGAACTAAGAGGTGTGAAAGAAAGCTGATGTTTGCTCCTGTCCTCCTTGACCATCATCGTGAATATCAACAAAGAGGGGCTCAAATAGGTTATAACTGATTCTTTGGTTTCTTTTTATGGCACTGATGCCTTCAGGCAGAAATGTGTCAGCATTTATTCTTTCTTTCGTTGGGGAAAATATAGATAGAGAACATAGAAAGAGAAAGGAAGAGGGAAAGGGACATTTGTGGGGGGGAGACAGAGACATTCAACATATTGTGTCAATCAGAGCTTATATTAACTTTAGCCAGAGGGGCTGGCCAACAGTCTTCAATATATTTAAAACATCACATATCTTAACTTCCACCTGGTCCATTTAGTGGCAGGATCACCAGTAGCAGTAGCCAAGGAGTTTATTGTGATGACCAGGAGCTTTTCTTACTCTCTAAAGACCAGGGTGATTGGAAATAGACAAGTTTGTCATTTAGTACATAAACATTACCAATTGTCATAATTTAAAGAGAAGCATTGATGAGTCAGGGAAGTAAAGCTAGAGAAAGAAAAAAGTGGGGTGCAATTTTCCAATTCATTTAGTGCACATGAATTTCTTTTACCTTAAGATAGACATGACCTAGAAGAAAAAATGATAGAACTATTGTACCCTAACTATTAGAGACATATCTGTCATAATGACTCCTGTTCTGGGGGCCTTGCTTTAGGATGGGCTAGGTCAGATAATCTGGGGAGTGTGAAGAGGAGGAAAACCACACTGGCAAAAAGATTGGTGAAAATATCATACAAGGTCTACAATGGACCATTTTTATAATCATTTGTAAGTATTAGCCCTGGCAAAATCATAGATCACAAAATGTCAGAGTTGGAAAGGACCTCAATGATCAGCTCCAAGCCATACATTAAAAAAATTCTAATCTACAATATACGTGGAGCGGCATTATAGCTTTTGTTTCTATATTATGTATGTATTTGTTCATCTAATGACAATCTAACTATATGAGTTCATCCTACATATAGATGACACTGATCTTTAATATTTGGCAAGACTTTTTTTTTCTTATGTCAAACAATATACTTTTGAGAGGACTTCCAACACTACTCCTAGTTATCCCATCCACCTAAGGTGAGGAGAGGGTGAGGCAAAAGAACAAATTTTAATTCCTTTTCAATATTACAGATTTTTAAATTATTGAAGACAATTATCATGCCCAACCCCTCCCCCCATTTTTTTTCTTTTCAAGGTTAAGTATCCCTGGTTCCTTCAGCTGATGCTCATATTGTATTTTTCCAATCATTTTGTCAGCATGGCCCTGATTGGTAAGCAGTACACATAGTCCATATTTCTTGAGGAAAGACAGTTCTGTGTTTTTCTTTGTGTCTTTAGTGGTTAGCATGGTACCTTGCACATTATCGGTGACTAATAAATGCTTGCTACTTGACTTATTGACTTCACAATGTGGAGAGTTCAATACAGATAAAGAGGTCCATGCACAACACTTTGATATTAGAGAAATAAACTAGAAACCAGACAAGTTCAGGAAGAAAAGTTTCTAGAAAATGTTAAAGTTTAAGTGGGACAGTGTGGAGAAGAAGGCAAGAACAATACAGGACGTAAATCAAGGAGAGTTTGTACCTAACAATGCAATCCAACAAACTCTTTTCAAGTATCTAAGATGCTAAGTCATTCTGATTGGTGCTCTGGATACCAAGGAGAAAAAAAAAATGCTGTTCTTAGCCTCAGAGAGTTTTAACTCTATTGAAGACAATCTACTTTGTGGAATCATAAGCACGGTAAACTGAAGGTGATGATGAATTGACTGCCCGATGCCATTTTTCCCTGCTTGAGAAGTGAAGAGAACTTTAGTTTAGATTAGAAATTAGCCAGTTTCTCAGGACAACTAAAATAGGAAATTGATCTTTTTGAAGTATCTATCAGGTATGAATAAATTTGTACACATACTAGGAACATCAAAGATACATCACTATCGTATAGAACTTATAACTATGACATTACCTGTTTCATTGCAGAAGAGACGTAGCAGTTATTAGACCTGAGACAGTTCATATGTAGCTCTAGTCTTAATCCCTTTCTATAATATAAAGTGCTCACGAGAACACTAGATCATAGATCAGAAACCCTCATTGTACTTCTTGCTCTACCTCTGAAACTAACCAGTAACCATGTCCTAGTCACTTCGTGTCAATGATTCTTTGCTTTCTTATTTATAAAATGAGGGGAAGTAATCTGAAGTGTTCTTTAGTAAGCTTCAAATGACTTGTGAGATCCGATTGTTGAATTTTTAATTTGAGCAATTAGTTCTCAGAAATCAGCAAATGCTAAAAAAAAAAAAAGGGGGGGAGAGGAGCTTGTTTTTTTTTAAATTTCTAGGCTTTAGAAAGTAATAAGAAAATGCTAATATTGTAGATTAACCTTAAAGGCTTGTTGTATGTACTCTTTTTTTTTTAAAGACATCCAACTACTAAACATTGACTAGCACAACTCTGGTAATGACAATATTTGCACAGGGCTACTGCTAAGGAAAAAGTTTGGTCACTTTGAAATTGCTATTTAAATGTCAATGCTTTTTGCTACTGCTGCTGTTATCATTTATGATTACTATTATTATTATTATTCATTGTTTCATTTTCAACATTTTTGATTGGATTCTGTTCTGGGAAAATTAGTATCCTACCATTATTCTTTGATATTTGGTTTCCTAAGCAAGGTAGATAAAGTAAGTTTTTTATTGCGAGGTAGATAAAGTAAGCGCTTTTTAAAACACAAATAAAAGTGCAAGGATGAAAAGTTATTTTCTTTATGTGTACTGAAAGCATCTTCAGCACAATTTCAGAAAAGAAAAGTAGGGATGATATGATATTGCCTTGTGATTTTTGTATTCTTATCTAGGTCTCTATATTTTGAAAGGCTTTTATTCCATGTTAAACTAAGATTACAAGTATTTGATGGGAGATCATATTATATTTTTAAAAACCCTACATATAAGGGGTTTACATTCTAATAGAGAGAGATAGAACATGTTAGTAAATGTTTCCTGCACTGATATTTTGGTTTGAAAAGTTATAGGAATAGTTAATAGAATCATGGGTGTAAAATTGTGGAAAAATCTTTATACCAGCAATGGTAGCATTTGTTTTTGGTCCCAGAAATCTTGAACATGAGGGAAAGCAGTGCAGAAAATATATGTCTTATACCAAGGTGGCTATTGAGGGGACGGCTGGGGAATAATATGAAATATGTCTGGAGCTAGCCTGATATAGTGGGCCATATGATTTACTCAACAATTATGTCAGCAGGTTCCCTGGACAGGAATTGCAGAGATGGACATGAGAAGTAAGCCCTTGAGATCACAGTCTAAGGTCTAGGTGTCAAGCTGCCTGATGAGAAAATGCTGAGGAAGTAAAGCATTGTTGGAGGTATCCTGAGATAGTGGACCATGTGTGTTGCTTACCAATCAGGGCAATGAATTCACATGGTAGGAGTTCTGAAAATGAAAGGATGAAGTTATACTGATAATGAGTTGAAAGCCAGGGAGTTTGGCAGACAGGGAGTACCTTTAATTGGAAAATATGCCTTTTAAATTTTCTATTGAAAGTACTGGCTATACTTTTATTTAATATCCTAATGAGTTTCTGAAGATCTCTAATAATACTTTCCAGTCACTTCTTCTACATTGGTATTTAATGTCAATCCTTATGGGTGTTTCATGATAGATCCACCTTTCCTTTTATAGTTCTTATTTTGATAAGAGTTGATAGATAGTTTGATACATGCAGGTCCTGGAATATTTTCATATGTTTAGTCAAATGTTATAGGGGAATTGCTCATTCATGATAGTTATAGTAAATATTAACTTTATTGAATTAAATCATTTTTTGTTTAGATTCTTGTGATCGCACCCAAAGGAGACTTTTTAGTATTCTGTTCTAAGCATGTTTGTTGCCTTTCAAAATTATTTAACATATTTATTCTTTTTTGTCATTCTTTTCATCATCAGAGAGAATAATTAGAGATTACATTAACTGAAAGCATTCAGCGATCTCAGTCCTCAACTTTTTCCTATTCTAACTTTCTAACTTCCCAATTCCATATTTTCTTTCTCCTAACCCACATTTAGTGATGGAGATTCCTTGCTCTTTTTTAAATTTCTTTTTATTTTGTTTGTCTTTCTTTTGTTTTTCTTTGCTTTTGTTTTATAGGAATGCCTTGTACTAGAAAGCAACATGTTGTTGGGGACTTGATGAGATATATGGGACTTGAAGCTGAGGTCATTTTTGAGAAAAAAATGTTGTATGTGCCTCTATCATAACTAATTAGATTTGTTTCCAAATTTTGTCATGATCTATTCTATGTGAATAAAAAAAATCATGTCTTCAGTCTATTTTTTGTATCTTTATGGTTTGTACATGTGTTACATGTATATGATTGATACCACCTACACCGAAGCTTTTTTGGGGAACTGTGGTACTAGTATTTCCAATTTCTTGTGATTCATCTTGCTATCTTGTGGCATCAGAATATGAAGGGGCATCATTCATTCTGCTGTCTTTTCCATCAAGATAACCATCACTATGGTTTCGAGTAGGGCCAAAATTTAATCCTTTTCCATCCTGCCCATTTTTTTGATACATAAAAATGCTTTCTTCATATTGGCTGGGTTCTAATTAAAATAAACCTATTTCCAGAACCCAAAACCATAGAGAGTATTTAAGGGTTCATGCCAAATCTTGACAACTACCTTAGCCATCGTACATCCACAAAGTCTTCACCTTGCATATCCCTGGCAAGCACTTCCTTATTTTGCTATTGATGAAATCATCACCATCATCATTGTCACCACCAGCACGACCACCACCATCATCATAATTATTTTTAGCAATACACCCTTCTAAACCATGAACATATAACATTGTAATATTTTCCATTTCTGTTACAATTGGGGAGAAAGAAAAGGAAATGAGTTCACCTTTTTTGTGAAGAATCTTTATTCTCTCTTTGTTTTATACTACCTTACATGTGCTTTATGGGTAAAGGAGAGGAAAGTACACATTATCCTCTGTTAGAAATGGTAACTTAGATTGAATGAGTTGTGTAATGATGTTTGTTGTCACACCCAATAAAGTAGGTGCAATGTATAGACAGCAGAAGTAGACAGATTTTTCATGAAGTATAAAACATAGTCTTTCTGACAATGGGGTGGTCTTTCTCATGAGGCAGTGAGCTACTTGTTAGTGGAAATATACATGAAAATGTTTGAAAATCATTTGTAAGGGATGCTGGCTACAAACATCATCCATATAGTGGGAGGTAGTCAGAGATAACCACTAAGATTCCTTCCTACCTTAAGATCAAATGAGTCTGTGACATGTCTCACATCATAATTACTTAGAAATCTAGTAGTCCATGAACCCTCATGTAACAGGAAAGCAATCAGTAGTTGTTATATTTTTATTTTCATTTCATTCCTGAAAACCAATGACTAGTAACATTTTCCTCAGTCTGAACAGAAGTACAGTAAAGTGATGATTCAGAGGGGTGAAGGTATCTAAACACATGACCGTGATGATAGTCTATTTGGCTCTAAGAAGGATACAGTTCATGCTTCTGGGGAACTTACCTAAACACAGATACACATCTAATGCCCTCAGCAACCTTAGAGAAAAATGACTTATTTGATGGAAGACATTTATGTTTCTGTTTTGTTTCTGTTTTGCAAGATAATTAAAGATGACCTTGAAAGAATCTGCCATTTTCTTAGAATATATGGGAAAGATGGGGAGGCAAGTGGGATTACATAGTTAGATTTCTTATGGAAAAAATAATATAAAAAGTCACTAAAATTTAAATAGTCATTTAGCTGTTGAGGAAGGAAATCATCCAAAATGGGTACTCTGTAGGTCCTTCCAGGATACAATGATTATATTCAGTCACGTGCTACAGCTGGTTGTATCACTTAACTTTATGTATAAAGACAGAAGTCTGTTAATCAGTAGTACCTTGAATTGGGAGGTGGCCTGCTACAGTCACAAAAGTATGAGTCTTAGACAAAAGGCCAGCTATAGCAAGGATGTGCAATAAGAACATATGACATTCTGTCACATAGTCATATGGGTCCTTTTTTTTTCTTTAAATGGGAAATATCATAGCATATATCACTTGCATGAAGGAACTTATCATCCCTGTAGAACTATAGACTAACATGAATTGTTCCTGAAGAAAAGGAAACTGGTAGCTTTTAAAATAAGGTAGCTAGACAGTGCAGTAGATATAATGCTAGACCTGGAGTCGGGAAGACTCATCTTCTTGACTTCAAATCCAGCCTCAGACACTAACTAGATATGTGACCCCAGGCAAGTCATTTAACCCTGTTTACTTCAGTTGCCTCTTCTATACACCAAGCTGGAGAAGAAAATGGCGAACCACTTCAGATTTGGACACAACTAAACAACAACAAAATCCTTTAAAATATACCATTTTGTGTCACTTGATCACAGGAGCCTCTAAAGACAAAGAACAGGTTTTAGCTGGAAATAGTGACTTGGTCACATTGTTTTGGTTGTCAGTGGCACTTATAACTCACTGGTCATTGTAGCTATTTCTGTCTCTGTAATCCTGTTGTTTGGGGAATGAAAGACTTGAAGTGGGGAGATGAAGCGGGATAGCGACCTTCAAGTATTGAAGTGCTATAATGTAGTAAAGGTGTTAGATTTATCCTCTTTGCCACTAAAGAACAGAGCTAGTATTATGTTTGCTGAAAGGAAGCTGGCTTTATTTTTCCCCTCCACTATAATGCCAGCTTCCATTCAGCACTTCTCCTGAGGTTTGAGTCATCCATTGAACTTTTCATGTTGCTGAGGTCCTTGGATTAATGTCCATCCGCCCAGAAACTATACCTTCCTGGTCCCCAGGATTACAGACTAATATCAGATTAGAACAGGGGGAAGTTTATATTGGGTGTATATTTGGGAGAAATATTATGTATATCTTGAGTTCTGATTCCATCTTAATCTAGATCCCTCCACACACTGATACAAAGGATTGTTTTGGTTAAGGTGGGTCTTATGAGAAAGTCTAGGAATTTCCAGTTTTCACTCTTCTACTGCTACCAAAATCCTGGTATTATAGAGAACTGATCATCTAAGGGACTCCTCTCCCATGAGAGCTTAGTGAAGGATAAATCAGGGCACATGGCTGCTTTGAGACTGACACATTTCACAGTAGACAACAAAGACTAGCAACTTCTCATTTGGCTCAGAAGTGTGCATTAGTGACCTGAATGTTTTCTGCCACTAGACCACAAAGTCATAGGACATATAATAACAGTAGTACATATATATATACATATATATATACACACATATATATATAATATATTAAGCTTTACACAATGTTTTAGACACATATCACTTTATCTTCACAATTCTGCAGGTGAGTGCTGTGATTACATCTTATTTTTTTCCAGATGAAGAAATTGTAAGACAAAAAGAAGTGAAGTTAATTTACCCAGAGTCACAGAACTAGCGATTGACTGAGGCTGAATCTGAACTCAAGTCTTCATCACTCTAGTTTCAGAACACTATCCACTGAGCTATCTAGATATTAAAACAAAGAATGTCAAAGCTGGAAGGAACCTTAAAACATGGAATGTTAGAGCCAAGGGGGACCTCAAAGATTATATAATTTGATACTCTCACTTTACTGATGAGGAAGATGAGTGGTATTCAGGACTTGAACGCAGGTCTTCAGTTACTATCATACCAGATGAAAGATCCCAGAAGAGGTCGGACAAGAAGTAGAATGAATTGTCCAGTATGAGAGTTGGCCAGAAATGGGATTGGATATACTTTGTAAGATGTGAAGTTAAGAAAAAACATAGAATATTAGAGCTGGAGGAAACTTTAGAGATTATCTAATACAACTATTTCATTTGATAAATGGGGAAACTGAGGCCCAATGGGGCTAAGTGACTTACTTGAGGTCATATGGCAATTGAATGGAAGTTGGGTTGACCAAAACACATAAAACAAAATGGAGCAAATTAAGACAGCGAATAGAGTCACAGAATCTTATTCAGAAAGCCAAATGAAAGCCCAAGAAAGTGTACAAAATGCAAAGGAGAGATGGCCACTAATGTTGCTTCTCTGCATACCTATTCTAGAAATTATAAAAGGAGTTCCTCAAAAAACGTGAGTTGAGTAATATGCATCATGGGACACAATCATCAAACAATTCATCTAGAAGAAAGGTAGGGTGGAAAGAGCCCTGGACTTATCACCAGAGAACCTGGGCTCAAGTCCAGGCTATACCTTTGGCCACCTATATTCCATGGACATAACACTTTACTTCTCAGTTCCTCAGGTTCTTCATCTGCAAAATTTGAGCATTAGATTAATCCTCAAGAGATCTTAAAGTCTCTTTCAACTATAAATCTCTTATTACCTATTTTACTGGCCACCATTCTGGTGATATTTCTCTATACTTACTAAGCCTCATTCTCAAAGAGCCTCTTAACTTGGCCTACACTAAAAGCCTTTCCATCTTGGTAGAATCTAGCAGATCTTGGGTTCCTCTGGCTGAACTATCAAGAAGTTAGGGTCATGGTCACCAAGCAATTGGAATGAGGAAATTGAGGAATATCAGCAAATAGGTGGTATGGTTCATAAAGAGCTCGTCTTGGCATCAGGAAGACCTGAGTTTGAATCATGCCTCAGACTAGCTATGTGAGCCAAAGCAAGTCACTTAACCTCTATAAGACTCAGTTTCCTCATCTGTAAGATAGGAATAAAAATAACACCTACCTCACAGGTCAAATGGAATAACATAAAATGAAAGATGCTTTTCAAAATTAAGATATAGATAGATGGACTATAGTCTATAAAGAATAGCCAGAGTTGGGATTTGAATTCAGGTTTCTCAATTGTAGACCGACATTTTTTTTCTGTTCTGTCATATCACCTCTCTCTGAGTTAGAGAACTCTTGGCTCTTTACTGGGAGATACTAGGATAAATCTGATATATCAAAATGAAGATTATAAAGCCAAAATAAAAGAGAATTTCTAGGAATTAAACAATGACAGAATACCCTCTTAGTACCAGTAATAATATAGTACTTTGACATTACAAAATACTTCACAGACATTTAAGCCAAGCAGCAAGTATATTAGAAAGGTAAAGAAAGAGAAATGACCTATGATTTCATCATTAAATGGAGTCCCCTGGCCCAAACAAACAAGCAACAGCTACAGCAGCAACCAAAACAAACAAACAGCAACAAAAACTTCCCTCTACCAAAAAAGATAGGCATCTACTCTACAACTTATAGTCTCATAGAGTTGTCTAGAGCCATGGTGTCAAACCGAATTAGAAACTAAAGCACTAAACCATGCATAAAGATCCTTGTAGCCACATATTGACTTAGAAAACCACATATTAACATCATCTATATTCTATTGTATGTTTGGTTATTTAGTTAAATATTTCCCACTTACATTTTAATTTGGTTCTGGCAGCACTGTAGGCAGCATTCACACGTTTAACACTTCAGCCCCAGAGTGTTGAGAATAAATGATATGACAAGGTTCACACAGTCAATATGTCAGAGGTTCCCACATAGATTATGTCAAAGAGCCAGAAGTCAGTTGCAGCATTTGAAGCCAGGTCTTCCTAGCCCTGACTGGATTTCTATCCACTATGTAAAACTAAATTTGATGACAGAGATAAAGGAGATATTATTGGCCTCCATTTTATAAGCAAGGAAAGCAAGTACAAAGAGAGTAAATGACCCTCTCAAATTCACACAGGTAGGTAAAGGTCACATTTTTACAGTGTTTCAAGGTTTACAGAATCCTTTCTTTTGTAGAATCTGGATTCCTTCAGGACAAGAACTGCTTTCTTTTGTCTTTGTCTCTGGCAGCAAGCGCAATAATATATTAAAATCTTGCTGAATTGAACAACCCAGAAAAAGAAGGCATTACACATTTCATTTTCACTATTTTTCAAAAAAAGACACTGGAGCTCAAAGACCTAAAGTGATTTGCTTAGGCTCACTTATCTAACATGTGTCTAAGCCTGATTGAATACCACTCCCTCATGCAATGCCTTTTATTCATGGCAAGGTCTGGTTTTCCATGAACACGGGCATTTCAAACGCTAGCTTGCTAGGACTGGGGAGAGAGAGAGAGAGAGCGAGAGCGAGAGCGAGAGCGAGAGAGAGAGAGAGAGAGAGAGAGAGAGAGAGAGAGAGAAGGAGGGAGAGAGAGACAGACAGAGACAGAGACAGAGAGACAGAGAGAGAGAGAGAGAGAGAGAGAGAGAGAGAGAGAGAGAGAGAGAGAGAGAGAGAGATGGAAACAGAGACAGACACACACAGAGAGACAGAGACACAGAGAGACAGAGACACAGAGGCAGTCAGAGACAGAGAGACAGAGGCTAATTCTGAGCTAGAACATAGCATTTTCAATTCATTATTGTATTAAATTGGGTCTCTGAGATCTTATGTCCTCAGACTTGGCTAAAATGACTAGGGCAGAATGATGTATATCAAAAAGTACTCGAGAAACCCCTATTAGAAACTTTAGCAGTCAGGCCAAATGCTGCTCCTTACTTCAGTGAACACAAAGATGTCAAGGAATTAGCTTTTCAAAGCCAACATCAGCATACACCCAACAAAGCATGACCATTATCCCATGCCACTCTCACCTCAGCCAATTTTAAAACAGGTGTTACAAAATGAATAGAGAAGGACCTATTGAAATTCAGATTAATCCAAACAGTATTTATTAAATGCCTTTGTTCGGATTACTTTTCTAGACATTGGAAGAGATACAAAGTTTAGATAAAGTAGTGCTCTCTGACTAGATTTCTGTAAATAAAAGGGGGGTGGGATTATTAGGGAGTTGAGACTCAAGGTAAAAGAGAATGTAATAAAAGCATCTAGCCACCCTTGTGAGGTCAAGTCCAAAGGACAAGATAAAATAGATTCCATGGTACTGAAAATAATGGCTAACGTGCCTTCTGAGTCAAGTGATATGATCTCGGAAAGGTAATGGAGAACCTGAAAGGTAACACAGGATTGGAGAAGGGTAAATGATGTACTGATTTTCTCCAAAAAGAAAAGTAAGGAAATAGAGTATGTCAAATACACAGCAGTAAAGCTGACTTTGATTCCTCAATTACGCAGACACACACACGTGTATATGTGTATGTATGTGTGTATGTGTATGAATATATGTGTATGTCTATATGTATGTATATATTTATGTGTACACACACACACATATATGAAATATACGATGAAAGTACTGGCTAATATATCTCTAGAAAAGGAACTAGAAATCAGAAAGAGCAAGTCTAGCTTAACTAAGGACAAGTCATGCCAGAATCACCCTGCCTGGCTTCCTTTTTGATAGAGTTATTAGGATGATGGATCAAAGAATGATGAATGTTTAGTTTATTTAGATTTTATTCAAGCACTTAACAAAATGCTCATGATATTTTCATGGATAAGATAAAGAATAAACAGGAATATATTGAAGCTGATTTAGAACTGGTTGAATAGCTGGAATCAAGGAATAGCTATTTATGCTTAATGTCAGGTTGGGAGATCTCCAATGAAGTGCCCCTGAGATCTCTTCTTGGACTGGTAGTGCTTACTGTTTGCTGTTGTTATTGTTTTATCAATCACTGGGATAAAAACATGGTTGGCATATTATCAGACTTGCAGATTACACTAAGTTGGCTACCTCGGTGACTGACAATGTCATTATTCCAAAAGATCCTGATAAGGTCAAATTTAATGAGATACAAACTAATAAGAACAAAATAGCTTTCAAAAAATCAACCTTATAATTATAAAATGCATGAAGGCATGGCTATATAGGAACTGGTTTGAAAAACAGCTTGAGGTTTTAGTGTACTGAAACCTTCTAATGAGTCATCATTGTGAAAGCCAAAACTGTTAACATGACTTTAGGCTGTATTGATAAAGACATTGTGTTCAGGACTAGCAAGGTGATACACTTACTGTCTCCTGTTCTGTTCACATTATATCTGGAATACTCTGTTCCATTTTGGACCCCATATTTTATGAATCCTATTGATAAGCTAGAGAATAGCCAGATGACAGCTGGCAATTAGTTATTCAAAAATTGGATCAGCTGTTTCCAAAAGTTGCAGTTTCCTCCAGCCTTGAAGGTCTTCAAGAAAATTCTAGATAACCATTTGTTGAGTTTGTTCTACTATCTAGAAAATTCTAGATAACCATTTGTTGTTTGTCTCATTAAACAGGATTGTATCAGATGGCCTTGAAGATCCTTTTTCCTCTTACTCTTTGATTCTCCTTGCTTACACTCTGGGAGGGAGATAACACATAAATACAGATAATTAAAATGCAAAATATTGCATAACATATGCTTTAAATAGTCACATAACAAAGCATAACATGGGCCTTGAAAGAGAAGGTTGTAAATGAGAGCTAGAGTGCATATAACACTTTAAAGCTTGCAAATAGCTTACAAATATGTGCTTTACTTTCACAATGACCCTATGAGGTTGGCGTTATTATTACTTTACAGATGAGGAAACTGAGGCAGGTAAAGGTTAAGAGCCTTGCCCAGAGTCACAGAGCAAGTAAGTGCCTGAGGCACTTGAATTCAAGTTGTCCTGACTCCAAGTCCAGCAGTCTGTCTTTGGTGCCTTGGAGAGATCAAAGAAAACATTTTTTGTTTGATTTGGTTTTTAACAGATGGATGGAAACTTACTATGTGAAGAGGGCAATGGAGGAATGTGAAGAGGGCAATGGAGGAAATGCCATACTCAGGGAAGAGATCAAGCAAAGGCACATAAGTTGGGGGGGGGCGGGGAGAACTGGTTTGTTTGATAACAAAGTGCACTCGAATTTAATGGTGTATAGAGTGCATGGAATTGACCGTTCACATTTATTTCAATACATTAAATTGACATTGAATTGATTCAAATAAAAAATTCAAAGGACAGAGCCTCAGAATACTATACAAATTTGTATAGTTAAAGGGGTATGGGGTAGGGAGGGCAGGCAGGTTTATCTGGCTATTTCTGCTTTCGGGAAGGCCCTATGATGTTATTTTCTGTTTGGAACATCCCTACATCACTTAATGTTAGCAGCTATTCTTCAACTTAGTCTTGGAGAATTAGAAAAAGAATAGAAATTAAGTAAGTGAGTTGTCCAGGTTCATGCAGTCTGCCATGCCAGAGAAAAGATTTGATTTTGAACCATGTATTGTTGATTTTAAAGCTAGCCCTCCAGCCATTAAGTCATGCTGCAGTCCTCTCATGGACTATGATAATATGCTTAAAAACATCACAGTGTTTTTAACTTTTTAATTTTGCTGTCGATATCAGATTTATCACATCTTGAAAAATACAATTGTTTCATTTAAATATTTAATCAATTTGTATTTAGAAAAGACTTTTACAAATTTAACTTCATCTGATCTTAACGGATTAGATGATCATAACCCTAACCCCATGAGATTGATAGTAAGGCGAATATGGCTATTCTCATTTTAGAAATGAGGAAACTGAGACCTTGATAGTTTAACAGATTTGCTCAAATTTTATGCATTAAGTGCCAGAACTGGAACTTGAAGCCAGGTTTTCATCCTCCAATTCTATTGCTTTTTACGTGATACTCTATATTCCATGCAAATTGTCCTATTTGCTGTTACCCTGATCCTCTGTCTCCTGTCTCTGTGCTTTTGCATAGGCACTCTCCATTCCTGGAGTGCATCGTTTCCTTTCCATTGCCTTGAAAAGACTCAGTTAATAACCTAGGGAAATTCTTTCCTGATATCTTCCTTATTAGTTTTTTTTTTAATTTACTCCTCTAATTACATGTATATATATACATATATATGTATATATACATACATACATATATATATATTCTGTTTGTATGCGGTGTTCACTCCCTCACCTTATCCCTTGCAATGTCCTTGAGGACTCTGTTATTTGTCTTTGCATCTCATGTACCTAGAACTACTGTAAAATTGAACATAGTGTTTAATAAACATTTGTTGGATCAGTTCAGATTGAAACCACATTGCTTTGTTCACTAAAAAGACTTCTTGGATATTAGGCAGTTCTTCGCAAATACATGAACATAATTTTAGGGTAATGTAATTTTTGAAAGCATTTCAAAAGGAAATGAACATTTGTTTTCTCCTGGGGGGGTTGGATATCCTCTTCTTCTTTTGATTTCCATAGTCACTGATGGTCATAGCTAGGAGGTAGCAGTTAGAACTGGAACCTGAGTTTTCTCTCTCCTTACCTTTGACCCTACATCCCTTTTCAAATTTGTTTTCTAACAAGGCATGCTAGTAGAACTTAGAAGAAAATCCTTGCTGCCTCATTATCTGAATTCATCATGTTCTATTCTATCATAGACTACAAAACTGGACTTTGATTTTTTTTTTTAATCCCTTTCAAAACCTCCAAGCCCTAGCCTCCTTCCTACCACTCACTCACCTGTGTCTCAAAGTTCTGATCTAAATCCATTGACCACATTATGTGGTTCATTAAGTAAAGAAGAGACATATAGATAGATAGAACGATAGAGACAGACAGACTAGATAGATAGATAGATCTTTCCCATTTAGCTTGAAAGGTAATTGAAACCTATTCCCCATGTAGAACCAGATGTGGCATTTTGGAAAAAGTACCTCCTACTAAATATACAATATAACACACTGAATGGCTACTATATTAATGGCTTCCTGGGTTGAGAAAAAGCAAAAAAAAATAATCATAATTCCTACAGACTACAATCTAAACAGACTTGCTTTTCTTACACACACAAAAAGATCCCAAGAGTTTCTGTGGAGGGTAGCAGGATATCTCGACACAATTCATTTAGAAGATGAGAAAAAATATTAATAGTATCCCTTATAACCTAAATTACGTCAATATTTTACTGCTAAGTTATCATGGGAGTTCAACTGAATGCTAGATTACAGATATTAGGCACATAATCATTATAGAGAGTAGGATCTAGAGAATCTGTTAGGCTTGAATATATGCACTAACGAAATTTAAATACTTGTGTGTATTACTTCTGTGTGTGTGTGTGTGTGTGTGTGTGTGTGTGTGCATGAGAGAAAGAGAGAGAGAGACAGAGAGACAGAGAGAGACAGAGAGACAGAGAGAAAAAGAAATTGCCAACTTTTTTCTGTCCTTGGGGCCCAAGGCACAGTGAGTATACCACGGAGTCATGGAACAGCAAAGTTGGAAGCGACCTGATCTACTTTAAATCTCCCCCTCCCAACAATATTTGTTATTGGGAAATTAGTCAATTTTAGTCAATTTGCTTTAATTATTTCCAGAAAAGGGATCTTTTCCCCTCATAATACAGTCTATTCTGTTGTCAGGTGTTTTTGGTTAGCAGCAAGTTCATCCACATATTGAACTGAAAGCCTTCCCCAAACTAATTCTGTAATACTAATAGTACCTTCTGGGACCCAGAAAAAAAATAGTCTCCTTCCTTTTCTACAATCACACTCCCATGATCAAGAAGTTTTAGCAGTTACCCATTGCCTGAAGTCTAGTATGAAATACAAACCTGTCTGGTATTTAAAAGCCTTCATAGTTTGGTTCCAGTATGTTCGTCCAGGTTGATTATACTATACATGCCTGGAGCACTCTACATTCTGACCTAGTGTTATCCTTGATGTCTAGAATGTTATGCCTCTTATATCGTGGGCACTGGGAAATCTACTTCCTTCAGGATTCAGCTCAGGTGGGGATGGGGACTCCTCCTCCAAAAATAAATTTTACAGTCACTAATGAATGCTCTTCAACACCAACCAAAATCAGTTTTCCTATCTATATTCTGTATCTAACATCTGTCAACATATTTAATCTGCGATAAAAGCATGTTAATCAATGATCAACCCACTGGTGTCTACTTATCTGTGACCATGTTGTAGTAACCCCAATAGAATATATGAGAAGTTAGCTTCTTTAGGGCAGGGACACTCTCACACTTGTTTTTGTATATTGGCATCTAGCACTGTTCCTAGCACTTACTAGTGTTCATCATTAATCAATTCATGTATTTTGAACATTTATTGATTGACATCCCATCAGACCATTAAGGAACACTTCTCCATGTTTCTTCAACTGATCTTTGTAAGGCATAGTTTTCCCCACCTTATAGGTTTTTTTTTCTTTCTTTCTGTGTTTTTCCAGATTGGCAAAGTCCTTAGTCAGATATAGTCATCTTAACATAAAAACTTTCACGAGGTCTGACCAGGGAAGAAAAGACTGATCCTATAACCTCCTTCACTGTGAACACTGAATTTTTGTTAACACTGCCTTAGATTGGCTAGCTTTACCTTTTGTGTCTGATTTATTCCTTTACATCAAAATGTAATTTGGGAATTCAAAATGCATATTTGGTGACCATTGTCCAGGGTGCCTTTTAAAGGAAGTGTACAGTGACTATCACTTCTAGGAATTTAGAGTCAAAAACAATCAAATGACACTGGTCTGTACAAAATCACAGTAGATCTGAAGGATCATAAAAAATAGAGCTAGAAGGAAAAGAGAGGAGGAAGGGAACAAGTGTTTATTAAGTGCTTATTATGTACCAGTCACTATGATAAACACTATAAAAATGTCATCCAAGAGATCTAACCTCCAAATTTTATAAATGACTAAACTGAGGACAAAAGAGGTTAAACGAACTGCCAAATATAATAAATAGGAATCGATCAATATGCATTAATTATACGTATAACTATATTCTAGAGGAAGAAACACAAACTTTAAAAAAGTTCAATATAAGGATGAATAATAGCACAGACAACACGGAGGAAGGATTATTCCACACATTTACAGCAATTGTTCAATGACTTTAAAAACAAATTTGATCAGCAAAAGATATTGTGCAATCTCTTCTTGTCTTGAGTATTGTGATATATCTTGGGTATTTGCCCTGAGGGAATTTCTAATCTAGTTGGATAGACAAGGTACCTCAAAATTAAACATCAAATATCAGCACATGATTATTTAATGCGGATTCCTGCTAGGTGACATAAGAGATAGAGCTTTCAGCTTGCATTCAGGGACATCTGAATTTAAAACCTGCCTCAATAATAACATTTTGTGATCTTGTACAAATCACTTAACCTTTCTATGTCTCTGTTTCCTCATTTGGGAAATGAAAGGCTTGCATCCACCGTTATTTAACAACACTTCTAGCTCTAAATCTATGATCCTATAATTTAAATGTCTAAGAGAGAAATAGAAGTGATGCCCTAGAATAGAGCATCATTAATTGATAGTTCATTCAAAAACAGGGACAGGTCATTTCAGACCATGTGGGCATCAAGAAATCAAAGTTCTACCGTGCTTTACCACTAATCAGCCACACCTGGAAGGGTTGGGAACCACCATTCCAGTAGTTGTAAACACTTGTTGACCAAATATTTCAAAATCCAATTTCAGATCTCTGATAATTTATATCATTAGAATAGCTGATTACTGTGCCAAGTAATCACCACATAAGCATTTGTGTACATGATTTATGGCATGCTGGACAGATCCCTGGACTCATGAACAGGAAATGCAGGACTTTAGATCTAGTTTAGTTGTTTACTGACTTCGAATTAGCATAAATCTCTGCACCTCTCCAGACCTCTGTCCCAATAATATTTATATTACCTATCTTACTGTGAAGAAAATATTATATAGAACTTCATGATTTATAAAATTTTGAATTTAAAAAAACAACAAATATTATAATACCTAATTATAGGATATCTTGGAATAAAGTACTGGCTCTGGCATCAGAAAGCCTTATCTGAACAACCTTCAATAAATCATTTACCCTCTCAGTTTCTTTTTTCATCAGTTAAATTAGGGAGTAGTTTTAAGTGATTACTTTTTTTCAATTTTAAATGTTATGATGGCTCTTATGGACCTTTACATCTAAAGATTCTTTTGAGGAAAGAATAAGATGATAGCTCATATCAACAAATATGAAAGTGCTTTGAAAACTGGAAAGCTTTATACAAATATACAGAAATATTAGTGAGTTTCAGTAGTTCAATAGCAAAATTATCAAATAATTTACTAAAATTAAACTTCAAGGAAGTGGGAGTGGTTATTTTTCCATGAAGGAGCATTCAGAATTCACCTTCACTGGATGTTATACTTAATTGATTCAAGTTGGATCTAGTGAGTAATTAGGTTTATTAACAGCCTGTCAATACAATTTTCCTTCTCCTGTCACTTTAAATCAGGTATAACAAACTCAGGTGGAAAGGTAATAAACTAGCACATTGTAGGCAGGGACTCTCAGGACAAAGAAACCTTTGATGATGGACATGAGATAAATTATATGAAACAGGTAAGAACTAATGCCAAGTTCACAGTTCTTCAAGTCAGGAAGCAGGCAGCTAATGAAAGGGTGGATAGATTGCTAGGCCAGGAGTCAGGATGAACTTAGTTCAAATTTGACCACAGATACTTACTAGCTATGTAACCTTAAGCAAAACACTTAGCTTCATCTGCCTCAACTTTCTTATCTGTATAATGGGATTAATAATAGCATCTGGCTCTCAAGGTTATTGTGAGAACAAAATAATCCAATATTTGTAAGTCAGGGTGCAAAACTTGAAAGAGATGCATATATGCTCATTTAAAAAATGTTAGGTGACACTGAAGTTTTCACTGATTTAATTCACTTATTCAATAAGCCCCTACTATGTGCAAGGCACTTTGGTAGAGGAAGGTTATACGAAGACAAAAATGAAATACTATCTGCCTTTGAAAAGCTTCTATTCTGCAAGTGAATGAAAATATTTTTTGAATCTTTGATTCCATGAAAGGAGAAATAAACAACTATCCCCTCCCAGCACTTGGTAACATTCTTGCTGTTGGAAAATGCTATAATACAGAACCATATCCTAGTTATCATAGAACATCCCAACATGTTCTTATGCCAATCAATCAATCCTTTGACCAACAATTATTAATTTAGTTTCTATTATATACCAAGTACTTGCTATTGATGCATGGGAATCTTGCTGTTAAATCTCTATAACCAGTTTTAGAAACCAATTTTTAGATCAAACATTGCTGAGCTATGGAATGATCCAGAATGAGGAGAGCACTAGAAACTATCTATGTAAATAAGATTACTGGAAGGAATTGGGACTATTTAATCTGGATAAAGATAACTGGAAGGGGGAGTTGAGAACCTGATGCTTAAATTTTTCGTGAAGAAGGAAGGTGTGCTCTATTTAACTCTAGATGGTCTAACTAGGAATAGAGTGGAAGTTGAAGGATGGCAGAATTTAGCTCAGTATAAGGAATTTCCAAACATTTAGAGTGACCTAAGAATAGCATTGTCTATCAGTACATCTCTCCCTATGCTTTTATTAATCGCAAACCTATTCTCCATACCCCCCATGGCTTCCAATCCTGCTGCCTCTCATTAATTTTCTAGACACTCACTCCTGCTCTAGCTACCCTATCCTCCTTTCCCAGCATCAACCCCTTAGCAAACCAGTTCTATGATCCACTACCCTTTCCTTCCAAATCTTTTTTTTTAACAATGTCCTCTTGTGAATCACGTCTTGCCAAACACCAACATTGAGTTACTCTTAGCATCTGGCTTACTGTACCCTAATGCTATGGAATTGAGCTGAAGGAATCAAACATAGGGTGACTGGATCTGTTACAAATGTATGTATTCCAGTCTCAACTAGTCTCTCAGTGCAGCTAGGTAATCCTGTTTCTTCTTAATTGTTTATTTATCTCACTCATCACAGTAGGTGTTTCAATGTTTCATCTCTCCTTAGGCCTCCCACGTAATTCACTTACCTCCAGCTCACAATTTACCAAAAATATTGAGGCTATTTGTCACAAGTTCTCTCTTCCCTCCTTTTGTTCATCACACATCTACCAAACTTTTTCTCCCATTTCCATTACTCTTGATTCTAATGAAGATGTTGCCCTTCTCCCACCAAAGTCAGCTCCCCTACATTTGCATTTAATCCTCTGCCCTCCCATCTTCTCAATATATCACTCCTACTATTATCTGTCTTCTCTCTTTATACTCTTCAATCTTTGTTTCTTGGTTCTTTCTCTGTTGCTTTTCACATGTCCAGTCTACTGCCCCATACTAAAACAAACAACAAAAACAAACAAAAAAACAAAGAAACTCTCTAGATCCTACCATCCTATTAGTAATTTTTCTTATATTCCCTTCTGGGTTTTCATGACACCATTTTCTTTCAGTTCTTGAACTGCCTTTCTGACAATTCCTTTTCAGTCTCCTATTCTAGGTTTGCATCCACGTCATGTACATTAATTCCATTTATACTCCAAGGTTCTGTCATGGGCCCTTTTGTCTTCTCTATCTGTTCTCTCTCACTTTGTGATTTCATCACCTTCACCATTTCAATTATCATCTCTGTACAAATGCTTCTCACATCTAAATCTCCAATCTCACTCCTGAGCTTCTGTCCCATGTAACAAACTGCCAATGAATATTATAAACTGCATATCCCATGATCATGACAAGTTTAGAGTGTCCAAAATCTAACTCATTATCTTCTCTCTCAAACTGTTCCCTCTTCTAAAATTCCCTATTACTGTTGAGGTCACCACCATTCTTCCATTTGTCCAGGTTAATAACCTTGGTGCCATCTTTGAGTCTACACTCTTATTCACTCTATATATCCAGTCAGGCTCTACATACTGTCCTTAAGTCCATAAAATGTCACATTCTTCTCCTTTTCTGCACTCTGAGAGGCACCGCCCTTACTCAAGCTGTTATAACTTTTTACCTAAACTATTAAAATAGACACTTAATTCATCTCTCAGCTCAAATAGCTCTCATTTCCAATCCATCCTCCACAAAATTAAATGTGATTTTTCTAAAGTCTAAGTCTTATTATTTCTTACCACTCCAAAGCAGTCAATACATTCTCATTATCTTCAGTATCAAAGATAAAGTTTTTTTTTAAGGTCTCAACAGTCTAGGGCTAGGCCTTTCCTATTTTTCTAATCGCTTTACATGTTACTATCCTCTATGTATTATATTTTCTAGCCATACTGACTTAGCCTACATAGTCTTCCTCATCAATGATACTTGGGCATTTCTCCATGTGTGGAGTGTCCACCTTACCTCAAATGCCCTTCCTCCTTACCTCTGTCTCTTAGAATATCAGTCATTCTTTAAGGCTCAGCCCATGTGCCACCTTCTGCAAAATGCTTTTCTTGCTCCTTCACCTTCCCCTCCCCTTAGTTACCATTGTCTTCTCTTCACTCTACTTTGTATATATGTAGTTTATGTCTTTACATGTATATTTTTTCTTTTCCTTATTTGAAAATGAGCTACTTCACCTGAAGCACCATTTTCTTTTCTGTCTTTGCATCCTGACGATTTAGCCCAGTGTGTGGTATACAGTAAGTGTTTAATATATTCTGATTGATTGCTCCCAGAAGGAAATAAGAAGCCTTACCTAAGTAGTTAGCAAACTCCCTATCACAGGCAGTACTCAAATTAAGGATGTGCACTGGTTAGATATATTGTAGGGATGACTAAAGGAGTGGATAAAGTTGCAACTCAAGGACCTCTATGTTCCCTTTCAGCTCTCAGATTCATTGTTTTGGTGGGAGTGGGTGGGCTTCATCTGAGTCACATTTCAGATTTGACTGCTTGTTTTGAAATCTGGATATAGATGAAAATAATTTGGGAGGAAATACAATGTGTGTGTGTGTGTGTGTGTGTGTGTGTGTGTGTGTGTGTGTATTTCCCCCCACAGCAGTATCACACTCACTATCTCATTTGGTCCTTATAGGATTCATTAAGATAGGTAGTGCTAATATC
This sequence comes from Phalanger gymnotis, assembly GCA_028646595.1. Lineage (NCBI taxonomy): Eukaryota > Metazoa > Chordata > Mammalia > Diprotodontia > Phalangeridae > Phalanger > Phalanger gymnotis. Next base: position 721,617,038 of record CM053622.1, on the reverse strand, counting down.
CCCATTTCGCAGGTGATGAAACTGAAGCTCTGAGAGGTTAAATGGCTTGTACACCTAGTAACCTGGACCTATAAAAAATTTTCATCCTCTAAGTTCAGTGTTCCTTCGATGATTCCCCCCACTTTGTATTTCTTTTTAAATTAATTAATTAATTTTTAAAGTTTTTAATATTCTGTTCCACATACTTTTGGGTTTTAAATTTTCTCCACCTCTCTCCCCTCCCCCCTCCCCAAGACAGCATGCAATTTGATACAGGCTCTACATATTCATTCATATAAAATATATTTTCACATTAGCCATTGCGTAAGAAATAATTAGAACCAATGGGATGAACCATGAGAAAGAAGAAACAAAACAAATAAGAAATGGAGAGAGAGTATGCTTTGATCTCCATTCAGACTCTGTAGTTCTTTCTATGAATGCACATAGCATTTTTCATCATGAGCTTTTTGGAGTTTTCTTCTAAATTTGCATTGCTGACAAGAGCTAAGTCTAACAAAGTCAGTCATTGTACAATGTTCTACTGGTTGTATGGCCAATGTGTAAGTGAAAGATCTTTCCTGCCCATTGAATAGGCCTCAGGTGGGGCCAACAAAGGGAGGCTTCATTAGAGGCAGGCCCACACCCTTTCACTAACTGTGAGGTCCCAGGCCCATATCTTTTTGCTAGTTAGGCCTCCCAGAGGCTTGAAGCCCTCAAGGGCCTTAAGGGGAGCTGCTAAGACCAGAGCCAGTGGTATGTTCACTGAGTTCTAGTCAATCAGATGCTGGCTAGGACTGTATAAAAAGAGAGCTCAGAACCGAAAGCAGCAGAACTGGGAGCCGCAGGATTCAGAAGCAGACATCAAGAAAACATTGAGGCAGCAGACAATGAGGGAGAGCCAGCATCCAGAGAGACTGCAGAGTGAGAGTGCAGAACAAGAGAGTGTTGTAGAGATCAAGGAATTCAGAATCCGAAGAGCTGCAGGAGAGAGTGCTGAATGGAGAGTTGGGATTCCGCTGTGATTGTTTACCGGAAGGTCTAGTGAGATGTGTTGGGGGCGGGGGGCAGGAGGGTGGTTGCAGGGTGGCTTGGTTTCTCACTGTAATATTTTGTTATAATTTCCTCTTTATTACATTGTGGTAAACTTACTGGCTTTGGAATATTATTGCTACTACACGGAATTGGAATTACTGGTCCTGGGATTGGATTCTCTAGTGTCTAAATAAATGTTATACTTCCTTTGCCTTCTCACAAAAGAATTTCTTATACTTCGAGATCCTAAACAATTCAGGCATGTTCACGCTCATCCTCGAGGTCATGAATCTTGCCTTACCAATATACTGAGTAGGCTCAATTTGCTCACCATCAGTTCATATAAGTCTTTCCAGGTTTTTTTTTTTTTTCTGAAGACTGCCTGCTCATCATTTCTTATAGCACAATAGTATTCCATTACACTCATATACCACAACTTGTTTAGCCATTCACCAATTGATGGTCACACACTCAACTTCCAATTCTTTGCCACCACAAGAAGAGCTGCTAAAAATAGTTTTATACATGTGGGTCTTTTCTCCATGTTTATGATCTCTTTAGGATACACCCTAGAAGTGATATTGCATAGTCAAAGGGTATGCATATTTTTACAGACTTCTGGACATAGTTCCAAATTGCTCTCCAACATGGTTGGATCAGTTCACAAGTCCACCAACAATGCATTAGTGTTCCAATTTTCCCACATCTTCTCTAGCACTTATAATTTTCCTGTTTTGTCACTTTGCTTATTTTGTATTTCGAACAACACAAATGGCAACAACCAAGATAATGAAACTAGTCTTGGAGACAAAACAGGGGGAAAATAACAGCAAAGGAGAACTATATGAGCATTTCTTTCCTTTGCTAGGTTTTGCAAATGTCATGTTTATTTAATAATCTTGCTATCTAGGGACTTAATTAGCATTATGCCCATTTTGGAGATGAATAAAGTCAGAGATTAAGTGACTTGTCCAAAATCAAACAGCTAGGAAGTGCAAGGGCTAGGATTCCCACCCAGGATCCTGATTTTAATTGTTTTTACATTGTACCATTTTTTACTACCTGATTTTTTTTCTAAGTTAAATTTTAAGAAATCACTGGCTTTCAAATAACATCCCAATCAAAATGGGCTTTTAAATAGCATGACTTCAAAGAATGCCTTGTTGAATTAATAGAGTTAAAATTGGTTAGTGGTGATATGTAAACTAGACTAACTGACCCAAGTAAGCAGCTCTTTTCCAGGCTTGAATGGGCTTCTCTCCACATTTGCATTTTGGAATCCTACATGTATAATGAAAGTAATGAGAATGTTGGTGGGGGGGGGCAGTTTTTTTTTTTTATCAGTATTACAACTACAGATGGAAAATAAACTCTGCTAACGAGTGCTGATGCTCATTCACACCAGAGGGAGGGATGGCATGTTCATCCATGTGATTTTATTGCCCCTGAATAGGCAGGATGGCTTTCTGCCCAATATGCTAATTTCATCAGAAATGGCCAGGGTCAGTTAATGTCGCCTTGCTTCTTCCTCAGCATTGGGTGTTATGAAGCTAGACAGGCAGCTTTGATGTAAATAGGAAATATAAAGCACATATACCCAAATAGAGTCATATAAGGGGAGATGGGATTTTTTTAATTCACAACTAAATAGATGTCCACATGCACACACTCATGCACCTATATACACACTTGCCTAGTAAAATTAAAAATTGTTACATAAACAAAACATTTTTAAAAGATTGGCATTCAATCAACCAGTTTTCTGGTTTTATATAGAACAAACATGGCTTATTTGATCACACATTTGCCTCTACTCTCTGAGTCTCTGAAACATAATATATGTAAGCCAGAAGGTCCCTGGGAGAGACAATCTTGGTGCCCAAGAAAGAATGCTGGATTTAGTGCCAGAGGACCTGGGTTTGAATGCCACCTTGGTTACTTACCACTTTATAATCTCGGGCAAAGCACATCCAATTAGATAACAGTGTCTCCCCTCCCCCCCCAAAAAAAATGGGATCGCAAAGATTCAGAAATGATTGAGACACCTCAACAGCAGCAACATCAGTAACTACATCAATAATAACAACACTTCCAGGTGATAAAGTGAATAGAGCCCTGGACTTGGAGCCAAGAAGATCTGAGTTCAAATCCTCTCTTAAATATATACTAGTTGTGTGAATCTGGTCACGCAATCAGTTAGCTTCTCCCAGCTTTAATTTTCTTTCCTATAAAATTGGGAGCATAATAATCTGTAAAACACAGGGCTGTTGCATAGATTAAATGAGATAATATATGTAAAGCATTTTGCAAATCATTAAGTATTCTGTTAATGATACTACAACTACCAAAACCACTTGCATGTTTTACCTCTGTATGTATTTGGTTCCTTCTATATACATTCAGTGAACATTATAAGGAATATTAGGGATGGGTACAACCACAAGATAATAAAACATTTGACTTGGCAGGGGGAGGTTGTTCAGAGTTCATAAGGCCAACCCCATTATCTTCAAGAATAAGAAATTAAGAAATAGAGAGAGAAATGACCTTCGCAAGGTTTCTTTTCATCCCCACAGTAGCCCTGTGAGGTAGGTAGTACAGGTATTCAAAGTAACTAAAAAATTTGTGGCACTTAGGATGACAATAGGATGAGACTTTGGAGACCATCTCCTTCAACTCTCACTTTGTGGATGGGAACACTGAGGCCCAGGGTGTAAATTGACTTCTCCAAGTCAGTGGCTAGCTACTAGGCCATTTGCCTCCTGAATGTAAGCCTCTCTCAGCAGCCCCATAATAAATACATTATTATCCGCATTTTGGAGATGAGGAAACTAAGGCTCAGAAAAGTATAGTGACCTTCCCACGTGGCTAGTACCTTTGGTGGGCGTATTGATCTTCCTGATTTAAAGTCCAGAACTCTATCCATTATTCCACATTTCCTCTTTTAGACCTCTGTTAGGCTTCCTAGTATAATGTGCAGAGAATTAAGCTAGGAGACAGGACGACTTTGGTTCAAATTATCATACAGGGCAAATGTTCTTGTTCAAACCCAATGATCAGGACTGAGTCAACTTTCCCACCTGTTGGCATTGTATTCAAATGGGAGATTTCATTTTGTAAAGGACAACTTAAACTATTTTTGAAGGATTAATCTATAAACATTATATGTATATATATATATACACATATATAAGTATATAAACACATATACATACATATGCACACATACATACACACATATGCATATGTGTGTATATAAAATTTGTACCATCTATTTCCTTCCCCCTAAAAATTTACTGCTTAGTGTAGTGGATTGCATGCTGGGCAATCCACCAAGGAGAACTAAGATTGAATCCCATATCACATACTTTGTTGTTGTGTGACATTTGGTAAGTCATTGAGTTTCTCTTGTCCTATCTTTTATAATAACAGCACCTTTTTCAGAAGGGCTATTGTAAAGAACAAGTATGTGTGTATGAAAGTCTTGCAGTATAATGTTAGCAATTATATCATTAATATTATTATTTGTAATAATATCACCATTTAGAGTACTGAAGGACTATCTTGCCAGAAGATAAATTTATATGTATGTATACACATGTGTGTATATGCCTATATACAATGTATGTATACATACAAACATACGTATATGTTTATGCATACACACATCATATATACACACATGATACACACATACAACAACATATGTGCTATGTGTGTATGTTGTACATGTGTTATACAAAGTGCGAAGGGTCAAGAAGCAAAGGTACATTTTTTTAAATAATCTAGTCTGCTAAGTGCAACAATTCAGATCAAATATAGGGACAAATAAAATAACAATAATAATAATAATAAACACTATGATAGTAAATGAAGCTTTTGATAAATAATAAATTTCTACAGCCCAGGGTATTCGCTTTTTACAGTGAAATTCAGTATTAATAGCTCAAAATTATATAGCATGTTGAGGTATATGATTTGTTTATGTAATAGCTCTGTGAGGTAGGTCATGCTTCTACCATTTTCCACATTTTACAGACAAAAGCGGGGGGAATTAGACTGAGAAAAGAGAAGGAATTTGCTATAGAGCATATATAGTCAGTGAGGCGTAGGACTTGAACCCAGGTCTGCTGAGTCCAGGCTCAATCCTTTATACCTTCCTTCTGGTTAAGAACAAAGATTTCTCCTATATGCAGAGTTGCATAATATGTAAGCCATAGTCCCAGTACTCAAGGAGTTTGGTGTATGTTAAGGTAGGGGGACCATATACCCAAGTAACTCTACTATAAAATACAACTAATGTTGTGCACTTTCACCATAGTTTTATTTAGGGGGCACTTTCTTATATATGGCATCAAATTTGGAAACCAGTCAGACACATTGGAAGGATACCTGACCTCTAATGAAATACTTCTTTACTCCTCATTATCCCTGAGGTTCTATAATGGATGGAATAAGGAAATGAGGAACAGGGGGATCTAGATGTAACACTATGCCCATTCTTTGGGCAAATTCTGAAGTTAGACATGAATTCTTTCCTTTGATTCTGAAAACCAATGGCCCCTATAATCTCTCATTTTTCAAATGATAAGGTTAAAGTGCTTTCTGGAGGGAGAGATCACATCTAATTCGAATTTCTTCCATTGCCTAGATAATAGCCTAAAATTTGCATAACCCCCAGAAAATAATTGTTTTTTAATTATTCTTTTCTCTTTCTCATTTATTTTTAAAGAAGTATTGTTATCTTCTTTTTATATAAAGATATTTGTTAAAAATTTACTAGTGGCAGCTAGGGGGTACTTTATAGAGCCCTGAAAAGGAAAAGGAGTTCAAGTCTGGCTTCAGACATTCACTAGCCATGTGACTTGGGACAAGTTATTAATTTCCATTTGCCTCAGTTTCCTCATCTGTAAAGTGGTTTATTTTGAAGATTGAATGAAATAATAAATATAAGATGGATAGCACAATGACTAGCATATAGTAGGTGCTTAATAAGTGCTTATTCCCTTCCTGTTTACTATATGCCAGGCATTATGCCTGGCAAAAACAACGAAAAAAATCCACTTTATACGACAAAGTACATTCCAATAAAGAAGCACAGTACCCTAAAAAAGATCTGGAGGAGGGAAAGGAAGGAGGATTTAAGGGTATCCAAGCAGGAGCAAGGCTGGAGATGATGAAGTAGACAAGAGGGTGATGAGTGGAGCTGGAGCAGTACTTGAATACTTTTTAAGGAAAAAAACAATAGATGCTTTTGAGATGTTTTTGCTTGTTTGCCTATTTCATTCTTTTAAGAATATTCATTTCTTTTTTTTGATATGACATGCCCATGTCAGAATATCTCTCCTTCTTCACCATGCCAGAAATCCGTTCTTTACCAGAAAATAGAGAGAGACAGAGAGAGAGAGAGAGAGAGAGAGAGAGAGAGAGAGAGAGAGAGAGAGAATGAACAAAGCTAATCAACATACCGAAATAGTCTTGTGGAATTGGCAGTATTCCATACCCATAGTCTTTCCAACTCTGCAAAGAAGACAAGGAAATTTACCTTCTCCTTTTGCTAATTTGGGATAAAACTTGGTCATTAAAATTTCACAATATTCAATTTTGATTGTTTTGTTGCTGCTGTTTCTATTTATATTTCTGTAGTATATCTATTTTTAACTAAATCTGTGTACTTAATTTTGCATAAGTTCATATAAATCTTTTCATGTTTTATGTATATCATTTCTTATTCATATAAAAATTGTTTGTAGATTCCATAGTTAATGGCCATCTTCTTTGTTTTCAGTTCTTAGTTATCACAAAATAAGTAGCTATAAATATTTTGGTGTATATAAGTCTTTTCATTTTGTCATTTACTTTCTTATGATTTATGACTGGGAGTAGAATCTATGGGTCAAAAAGGACATCCACTTTAGTCACAAGAAAATATTTTGCCTTGTCTTTCCCTTTCTAATAATCTACTATTATTCTCACTCTTACCCCACTCCACTCCCACAGGTTTTCAAATAACAAAAAATGATGAAAAATTTTAAGAAGCACCATCTTACTACTATTCAACATGTGGATAACACTTTATAAATATCATCTTTACTATCCAAGCTATGAAGTACTTAGTCCAAATATTGTTATCCTAATGGTCCATTACTAGGATTTATACGAGGCTTCATAGAAAAATGAGATGAACCAGAAGTGCAAAGGTCCTTTATGTATTAAGTTTACCTCACAAAAGAAGCTGCACGGCTTGACTGAATACATCCAGAGATTAAGTAAGGTGACATAAGGAGTACTTCTATTATGTAGAGGAAGTGGAACAGGTTATATAGGATCTTATCACAGTCACTGCTGAGGCAAGTTTTAGACCAGAATGCAGAAGAACCATTGGGTATCGGGCCTGAGGAGGCAATCCATGGTAATCGTTGGAAAGACTGCCTCCAAAGTCTGAATTAGACCAAGTTCTTAGAACTTCTTGTATCACTCTATGTATCTGGGAAACTCAAAGATGCTGGAGAGGAGAGGATATTTCCTAAGAATGATTAGATATGTCTGATTGGTTTCCTACTTCATATATTGAAGTTTTATGGGAGAAAGAAATTTAAAGCATGGAAAGATCCCTTCAAATCTCATAAGAGGAAGGAGGTGCTAGGCAGGAGATGATATTGTGATTAGAATATCTACCAGCTCTTCCTCCCCCCAAAAATGAGGCATCTAAAATCAAAATATTTGCCCATTTGTTTTTTATTAATTACTTCATTTCCTTTTATCAGATGAAGAAATTGAGGCACAGAGAGGGAAATGATTTGCCAATTTCATGTGACTTTTAAGTGGTAGAGCCAGGACTTAAGCACAATCAAAGAAAGAAAGCAAAAGAAAGAAAGAAGAAGGAAGGAAGGAAGGAAGGAAGGAAGGAAGGAAGGAAGGAAGGAAGGAAGGAAGGAAGGAAGGAAGGAAGGAAAGAAGACTTGCTGAATGTCTGTCTAGTCTTCAATACAATTTTAAATATGGAAATAATCCCCAGCTGGTATCAGTGAGGGGGAATTAAAATGTAGCTATACATACACAAACTATAGTCATAAATTCATAAATACATTCTATAAAACTTGTTGGGATGTGGAGTTGGAAGGGACCTTAGAAATTATGTGGAATTCAAGTTCCAAATTTAAGATACATTTTCCCCTGGTGCCATTGGTAAGAAGTAAAAGGAAGAAATGAAGAAAACAAGCATTTATTTAGGTCTTACGATGTGCCATATGTTTTATAAATAATATCTCATTTGATCCTTACAACAACCCTGGTTATTGGTTTCTTGTTTGTTTTTTTTTCCAATTGAGGAAAGGGAGTCAGACAGAAGTTAAGTGATTTGCCCAGGGTCACATAGCTAATAAGTATTTGAGGCCAGATTTTAACTCAAATATTCCTAATTCCTGGGCAGCACTCTATCCATTGTACCACCTAGCTTGGGCTCAAGTCAGGTCCTCTGATTCTAAATTGATTGTCCTTTTTGCTACAATACATTATTTCTGCACGAAGAAAAACTGACCCTTGGCCAAAGAAGAATATAAATATGTCCATTTTATTTTTGGTTTTTATTTGTGAATTGTCACTCTCTATAGGTCTTCCCTTTGCAATCTTCATGTCCATCAGTTCCTATGACACAACAATATTGCATTATATTCATATAGCATTTTTATCTGTCATCCTCATTGTCATCCTTGACTCCTCTCTCTTGCTCACTCCTTATATCCACTCAATTGCCCAAAACTATAATTTGTTTCTCCCTAACATCTCTCTATACATCCCTTTTCTCCATTCTCAGTAACCATCCTGGTTCAAATTTCTATCAATTTTCATCTATTCTAGTGCATAACTTTTTAAATGATCTCCATTGGTGGTCAGTGGAAAGGTTAGGGCTAGATAAGTAGGTTTGGGAATCCTCAGCATAGAGGTGATCATTGAATCCATGAGAACTGATGAGATTATCAAGTGAAATACTATGGAGGAAGAAGAGAAGAGGGACCATGACAGATCCTGTATGGGTCACCTACAATTAGGCCAGTTACCAGCTGGCTGATGTTCCTACCATGAATCTCTCTCCAATCAAGTCAGTCTTCCAAACTCAGCTGTCAAAATAGTTTCAAATGCTGAAATCTGATCATATTAGCAGCTTTAAAATAAAATATTTATTAAGTATTAAAATAAAGTATTTCTTAAAATAAAATAGGAGAAACTGTGTGTGGCACTCAGAACCCTTCACAACCTCTCTCCCTTCTAACTTTACATTCTTCTTGTACCTTACTCATAACTCTACACCTACACACCTACACCCCTCCCCCCTCCCCACACACAATGCAATCCAGTGGCACTGGCCTTTTTCTTGTTCCTCTAAGAAGACACTCCATCTTAGGATTCAAGTTATTTTCACTAACTATTCCATATGATTGGAATTCTCACCTTCCTCATTCTTGTCTCATGTCTTCTCTCAAATGTTAACCAAAATCTCACATTCTATAGGATTCCTTTTCTATCCTTTCTTAATTCTAATGCCTTCCCTCTGTAGATTTTTTTTTAGTTTGTCCTGATGAAGCTTCATGTTTGCTTGCCGTTTTTCCCACTCGACTGTGAGGTCTTTGAGAGCAGAGACTATCTTTTCCATTTCTTTGTTTCCCCAAAGCTTAGCACAGTGCCTAGAACATAGTAGATGTTTATTAAGTGTTTGTTGACTGCTGATTGAATAAATGATTGAATGAATAAATGAATGAATCTCTTCTGTAAATTATGGGAAGTTGAAGCAAATGCATTTTTCATGAGAAACACTTTACTCTTTCAAATAAACATATTTTAGGTACAAATAATGTCTCTCATTTCATTTCTATGACATCTTGCTATTTAAGCAACTCTGTTCACAATTCCCATTTGACATATGAAAACGCTAAACTCAGAGAGGGCAAGTGTTTTCCCAAGGTCACACAGCTAGGATATGATATATGAAATCTGTGTCTTATTAAGTGCCATTGCCTAATGCCCTATATTCAGAAGGAATTTTAATAGATGTTGAATTGAATGAATGATGCTTAAAAGCTAGGGCTTGAGTCAAAGTTTTCTAATTCTAAGGTCAATTTTGTTTCCAAAATACCAGGCTTATTAAAATGTAGCTATACATACACAAACTATAGTCATAGTATGCATTCATATAAGCCCTATGCATTAATTTACCTGAAAGGCAATCAAGTTTCTATGGCCATCAAGGAATTAGACATACTATGAAAGGGAAAGACGCATTCATTGCGCTTAAGGGGGGAAGGGAAAGAAATGATCCCTTGGCAATTCATTGAATGTTAAATTACACAATATATTCAGCTCTCTAATAGTTTTTAGCATACATTCTCTAGCTCTCCTTCTTGTGCTCAAATGTAATAGTGCACCCAGAGACTTATTAAAATCTACTCTTGAAATGAATGGCTTCAGACCATATTGGCAATTCAGAAATATTCTGAATGGCTCAGGGAAAGGCTCTAGATATATGCCAGGATTTGGTTCATGAATAATCCTATAAATTATGCCCTGATCCTCTTCAAGGGCACCACTCACCATCAATCTTCTCTCATGCTCCAAATCCATTTTCTTTATCCATTTGCTTTGTTCTAATGTATTATTTTTATTTTATTTAATAAATGAAAGTGTGGAGTCTTCCCATGAGTAGCCCTAGCACAAATCTTCATTACAGAAGATATTTGATATTTTATGTCTACCACCCAATGCCAAAGTCAAGTCACTTAATTTAGAACAGTAGCAGAAATAGTGAGAATTTTCAAAACAAAAACCATTATCCTTTACGTTATTATCTTCTAGAATATTGCTTAAAATATTGATTTTGGGCAGGCATTTAGTGACCATTTTGTATAGTTTGTCTTTCATTCTTGAAGAGGACAATGGCATCAGGAAGATGATGCCATGACTAGCAAATGAATTGGATTTAAATGAGGAAGGGCAGTGCAAAGTCATCCAGCCTCACTTTTTTCCTCCAAAGCCATCTGGATCCAGTGGCCAGATACAGATCAGGATGACTAGCATTTAGTACACTTAAATTTATAAACCAAACATTAGCCAAGGAACAAAGGCAATCTAAACTGAGTAGGTAATACATTTATCTAATTCAAGAAACATTTAAGGATCTGCTAGGGTCAGAGCACTGTGCTAGGCCAAGTCAAAGAAGAATATATCCCTACCCTCCTAGAACGTTACACAAATTCACAGTTATGTCACCTTTTTAAATTTATAAAGTAGTTCCCTTATAAATGTACTCACAGAACATTTATGCAAGTTCTGCTTAGGTTATTTGATAATTAGACATTTAGATAAAGCCATGATCTCATCTGGGAGATTTCTCTTTCCACTAATACCAGTAGCAACACCTATATGTCTTCTTGGCCTGCCTTGACTAATTGATGCATCCTTATCCACACAATGATTGATTTATTAAAATTTGATGTGTTCTCACCTCATAAATGTATCAGGCAAAAAAGGTCTATGACACCAGATTAGGGGATGGTCTGGAGCATACCACCTGACGGCACCAACAACGGGCTTAAACAGTGGCAACAGCAGCTTCCAGAGCTTTCAGATGAGAGGCAGTAAGTGGACAGACCACTGGTCAGCAAGAGCTTACAGGGGGCCCTTGCTGTCACTGGATGCAACTGGTATTGATTGGCAACTCTGTTGCCCATAGACAGTTCTGGGTCACAATTACTTTCAGAGCAGAGAGGAGTCCTTGTGGTTGGTCACAAGGGATCAAGAACCCTAGTGGCAATTCCAAGGCAGAGATGAGAATTAGCTCTTGTGGCTATAGGAAAGCAGGGGACCTAGTCACAGTTCCAGTGTCAAGAGGAGAAAAGGAGTATTGAGAAAATCACACTTCAATTTGCTCTGAGAGTTCGTCACTTCTTTTTCTGGAAGTGGATATAATTTTTCATCAAGTCCTTTGGAACTATCTTTGATCATAATATTGATCATAGTAACTAAGTCTTTCAGAGTTGATCATCATTGTGATATTGCTGTTACTGTATACGATGATCTCCTAGTTTTGTTCACTTTGCATGAGGTCAAATAGGTCTGTTCCTCGTTTCTTACAACACATCACAATCATAAACCACAGCTTGCTCAGCTAGTCTTCAATTGATGAGCACAATCTTGATTTCTAGTTCTTGGCCACCTCAAAAAGAGCTGCTACAAATATTTTTGTACGTACAAATCTTTTCCCCTTTTCTTTGATTTCTATGGGATACTGACATAATAGTGGCATTGCTAGGGAAAAGGGTAAGCCCAGTTTTATAACCCCTTGGATATGGATCCAAATTATTCTCCAGAATGGTTGGACCAGTTCGCAACTACAGTAATAATTCATTAGTGTATCTATTTTCCCACATCTTCTCCAGCATTTATCATTTCTGATAGGTATTAGGTGGTATATCAGAGTTCTTTTAACTTGCATTTCTCTAACTGATAATGATTTGGAACTCTTTTTCGTATGACTATAGATAGTTTTAATTTTTTCTTCTGAAATCTGCCTGTTGATATCCTTGAGTCATTTATCAATGGAAAATGGCTTCTTTTTTGTAAATTTGACTCACTTCCCCATATATTTAAGAAATAAGGTCTTTATCAGAAAAATTTGTCATAAAGTGTTTTGCCGTTACTTCACTGTCTATGGTACCTTTTAGCAAAATATTTTGTTGTTGTTTTTCATTCATTTTTTCAGTTTTATCTGACCTTTTGTAACCCCAATTTGAGGTTTTCTTGGCAAAGCTACTGGAGAGGTTTGCCATTACCTCTCCAGCTCATTTTATATATGAGAAAACTGAGGCAAACATGGTTACATGATTTGCCTAGGGTCATACATCTAGTAAGTGTTTGAGACCAGATTTAAATATTTTTAAAAATAGATGAGAGTTCCTGACTTCAGAGCCACCACACTATCCACTGTGCCATCTGGATCCATATGCACACACACACACAAAAAAAAAACATGCATGCATACATACATGATGTATTATATGGGTATCATATATTATGTGTATGCATATATGTATACGCATATACATATATGTATGTGTGTATATATACATGCATACACATATACATACACACATGCATATGTGTGTATATGTATGTATATATGTATATGTATATATCTATATCTATCATCTATCTATCTATCTATCTATCTATCTATCTATCTATCTATCTATCTATCTATCTACTTTCCCTGATTATCTCTCTTTTAATGAGGCCTATTTTTGATTTAGCTTTGCGATCATGATTGCTACCCCTGCCTTTTTATGTAAACTAAAGTATAATAAAATATGCTTCAGTTCTTTATTTTAACTCTGTGTGTGTATCTTTCTGTTGCAAGTGTGTCTCTTTTAAAGGACATATTGGATTCTAATCAATTCTTCTATCTACTTCCATTTTATGAGTGAGTTTATCCCATTCACAAACACAGTAATGATTACTGTGTATTACCTTCCAGCCTGTTTTCATTTGCTTATCCTCTTTCTATTTCTTATCCTCTCCCTCCTCAACAATCTGTTTTGCTTCTGACAACTGCCTCCCTTAATCTCTTCCTGTATTATTCCCCTTTTCTTATCTCCTTCCCTTCCTACTGCTTCCCCATTGATTGTTAGACTGCTAGACGTAAATGAATACATATGTATGTATCCATCAATCTATCTGTCTCTCAGTCTATCTATCTATATGTCTGTCTATCTATCTCTATCTATCTATCTATCTATCTATCTATCTATCTATCTATCTATCTATCTATCTATAAATCTTTTACTCTTTGAATCAATTTAGATTAGAATTTGGTTCACTTCACCATATTTCTCTTCATTGTAAAAGTTCTTCCTTATTTGTCTCTTTTATGTGAGATAACTTTCCTCATTATTCCTCTCCGTTCCCCCTTCTTCAGGTGCATCTCTCTTTCTCACCCTTTCTTCTCCTTTTATTTTTGTAGATCATCCCATCATAATTGACTCACACCCATGTCCTCTAAGTAGAATCCTTATCATTGTCCTACTAATGATAAATTTCTTAGGTGTAAGATATGTCATCCTCCCATATAAGAATATAAACAGTATAAACTTATTCAGTTCTTATGATTTCTCTTTCACATTTAAGTTTTTATACTTCTCCTGAGCCTTGTGTAGATTTTTATATTCAGCTCTGGACTTTTCATCATGAATTCTTGAAAGTCCTCTATTTCATTAAATATCCACTTTTCCCCCTGAAGGATTATAATCAGTTTTGCTGGGTAAGTTATTTTTGCTGATACACCTAGTCTCTTTTCCTTCTGTAACATTATGTCTGTGTTGGTAAGTAAAATGGCCTTTGTTTTGTTTGAGTAATTCAGTGTATTTCATTGAGCCTTACTAGGTGCTATGCCCCAGGCCCAAACCCCTATTAGGTGTAAAACCTATGTGGGTGTGGATTGGCAACTAAGGTGGGGCCCAACGTGAGGCTAACTCCAGGGAGGGCCTAGTTTACATGTCTGGGACAGCAGAGGCTCTTAGACCTGCATGGGTTTAAGTAGCCTCTTTGTGATGATTTTAGGTCACATGGGTGAGTCGCATGTGGGACTCACCCCTGACGCTGAAAAAGATATAAAACCAGGGCTTGGCCTCCTCTTTCTTGGAGCTCATTCCCACAGCAGTGGTGGCAGGTGGCACTTGTGACTCTGAGCCAGCCATTGTTCTGAGCTCCTGGGCTGAACCTAGATGTTGGTAACTATGAATCTGTATTGGGTCTGTCTGTTGATGTTTGTTCTTTGTTTGTAATTTGCTCTGAAGTTCAGGGTGCTGGATTTTTTCCCTGAACTAAGTGAATGATATTTGTATGCTGAATTAAAGTAAGCTTGTCAAACCCCTTCACCTTGCTTTCCTTAGTTAAGCAGATCAAAGGAACCTGTGCTGTTGGCAGCTTTCTGGGTGCTGCCTGTGGGTGGATCTTTCACCCCCACAGAAGCTGCTAGCCGGATTGTTGAAACAATATCCCAAACGCAATATCTGCTCCTCTAATGTGGAAGCCACTAAATCTTGTGTGATCCTGACTGAGGTTCCATGATACCTGAGTTGTTTTCTTCTGGCTGCTTGCAATATTTTCTCTTTAACCTGGGAGCTCAAGAATTTGGCTATACTATTCCAGGGAGTTCTCATTTTGGGGTCTCTTTCAGGAGGTTATCAATGGATTCTTTCAATTTCTACTTTATCCCCTGTGTGTAAAATATTGGGGAACTTTTATATTTTTTTTTGAAATATGATGTCTAGACTCTTTCTTCGATCATGGCTTTCAGGTGGTCCAATAATTCTTAAAGCATTTCCTCTTCATCTATTTTCCAGGTCTCTTGTTTTCCTTATAATCTATTTCATACCTTTTTTTAAATTTTTAGTTCTTTTGACTTTGTTTTGTTCTTTTTCTGTTGTCTCATGTAGTCATTAGCTTCTACTCGCCCAATTGTAATTTTTAAGGAATTATTTCCTTCAGTGACATTTTGTATCTCCTTTTATATTTGGCCTATCCTGCTTTGTGGAGAGTTATTTTCTTCAGTGAATTTCTGTGCCTCTTATACCAAGCTGCTAATTATTTTTTCATAATTGTCTTACATTACTCTCATTTATTTTCCCAAAATTTCCTCTACCACTCTTATCTCTCTAGTTCTCCCAGGAATTCTTGTTGGGCTTGTGTGAAATTCACACTTTTTTTTTATTTTGAGGATTTGTTTGTAACTGTTTTCATTTTTTTTCTTCTGAGTTCACGTCTTGCCACAGTACTAACTTTTTATGTTCAAGGGAATTTTTTTATTGTTGGGGTTTTTTTCAGCTTATTTCTTCATTTTGAACTTTATGTTAAAGTTGGACTCTCCTCATCTGGAATGAGAAGTCATTGTCCCAAGTTTCAGTTTTTTTTTTCTTTTTTGTTTCCTGGTTTTTTTGGGGGGGTATTTTTTGCTATTTTTCAGAGCTAGTTCTGGAGGTCTGCATGTTTTTGGTGCTTTTAAGGTGATACAGTCTGGGGAGAGGTGTGGTCACTACTTTCATGGTCTGTTCTCTGGTCTTTACTTAGGAAAGGTCCCTGATCCCCTCTATCCACAAGTGCTAGGGCTTGTTTCTCTTGGCGCTGATACCAGGGCTCATGCTTCCTTGTGCCCAACCACAATTGCTGCTCTTTGTTCTGGAACTGTGATCTGGAACTACAAATGTGCAACACAATAGGGTCTTGAGGTTAATGTCAGACCAGAGTCTCTTTTATCTCTTTCTGACCAGTTGTCTGACCCCCTTACCATTTCTGGGATGAGAGCTCCCCAAGTTTTTGCTGCCACTGTTGCAGCTGCTTCCAAGGCTGCTTCAGCATTGTCTCTGGGACATACCCCACCTGGTATCACAAACCTCTCCTACCAACCTCTTAAGTTGTCTTGGACTGGAAAAAATGTCTTACTTTGATCTTTTGTGGGCTCTACTGCTCCAAGAATATATTTAAGGTATCATTTCAAAGTTGATTGGAGGGCAATGATGAGAGAGTTCAACTGGGTTGCTGCCTCTGCCTTCTTGGCTGTTCACAAATGCATTTTGATAACTGCATTTCATATGACTGTTTACTTTTTAATCTGATTATTTTATTTTCTACATTTTAAAATGTTATTCTGAAAAGGTGTCCAAAGATTTCAACAACTGTTAAAGAATTCATGACCAAAAAGGGTTGGGGTGGGGTGAGAAGGGGCTCTTTATGCCAATAGAAGATTTTCAGACTTAGACATAGAAGATTTTATTCTTGGCCTAACCCTAGAGTGGGATGGAGAGGGAAATTTGAAGTGTCAACCACTGAGATGAAATAGTATAATACTAATTGTAAAATTTGTAATTAAAATGTGAATCTGAGAAGTCACTTGTCTCTTACAGTAGAGGGAGCTGTCAGGAAAGAAATAGTAAGCTCAAAGTGTTGGGGGGGCAGTGAAAAATGGAAGGGGAAGGAAATATTTATGATGGGTGGAGAGGATTAGTTGTATTTATAGATACTAGCAGGCAAAGCCACCCAACCTGCCATTGCTAAGTAAAAGATCAATTTGTGAGTTGGTGGGAACATGTGCCTGGGCAGATTGAATTTATGACTTTAATCTAAAACTGAAAAGGAAAAACAGTAACAAGAAAGCTATGGGATAGTATACTCCTTATTCATTTATTTTCTAATCAAAGAAAAGATGCTATTCTCAGTGAGTTTTGACAGAGCACCAGAAAATGGCTTGGTCACCAACCTCCCTGTATTCCAAGATTTTGGATTACATGTTACTGAATAAATCATCCTATGATTGCTTCTGTGATTTCACCAAGTCATATTCTATTAATAAATTTGTGTGTGTATTTTTATATGAGAAGAAAAAAAAAGAAATAAAGATTTTTCCAAGCATCCTAATGTTTGATTCTTTCATGATTTTTATCTCCAGAGGCCCTGCTACCAAGGTGATACGTTTAATGCCAAAAAATGAAAGATCATCAATATTATTTGTATTTAAAATGAGTGTGTTCAGTATCTACAGTTATCTTTAAAATCCATTGAATCAGAAAAATGTTGCACTTCACTCAAGTCTAAGGGCATGTGGGCTTTGGCTCAATAGAAACATAAAAATACTTACATTACCCAATCCCTTACACAACCTAAATTTGGGCCCATTTTCTTGCCCAGCTTTTGCAGCTAAAACAGATTTTGTGGAGGGGACAAAAACAAACAAAACTCTGAGGATTATGATGAACTTCAAGTTTATTAAGTCTATCGATAGTGTGACAAGGAAGCAAAAAACAAGTTAACACAAACATAGGCTGCATTAATTGAACGTAGTCTAGTCTAGACTAGATAGACTAGATTGGTGATAGTTTCAAAATATTCTGCCCTGAGGCCTCTCAAACTCATGAGACAGAGCCTAAACCTAGATTTGTACATTCTAGACATGTCCTCCTGTTAGAGAGAGAAAAATCAAACACAAAAGATGCAGCCCCAATTTCCAGGCTCAGGTTTGCCTAGACATGAGAGAAGCCTGAGATGGTGAGTGCCCATGTCTGAAGGATGAGCCAAGGAACCCTTCTACCACACCTCATAGAGAGTCATTCAAAACAGTCCTGCCCAAATATATAGCCTAAAGGAAAAAGGACACCTGGTCACTCCCTATTAAATAACCACCAAGCCATTGGTTCTTCTTGCTCAATGGACAATAAGGAAATTCTTTTGTAATGTCAGTGCACTATGCCCCATGAATGCTGAATTCAAAAGTGGTTGGCCAGAAATAAGGTTAGTTTTGCACATGACTTCATTAATCCATGTTATAAAAATATTCAGTCATTTACAGCAATGTATTCATAGGATGATGAGGTAGAGCTAAGAGTGGGAACAACTTGGGTGGGGACAGGAATGGTGAAAGAACTTCAAAACAATCTTTGAAGTTAGAAAATGATGGGGACTATTTGATATCTTTCAAGAATGGAGATAATTTAGGATATCTCTTTTTCATGAAAGCATCTGGCTTTTTTTAAATCACTGCTTCCTTGGTTTGATGCTCATTACCCCGGCTCTAAATAATTCTATCAAAAATTTGCCAGGAATCAAAGTCAAACTCATTGGCATTTAGTTTGAAGACTTCACCTTCCTCTTTTTTTTCTGAAAATCTTGACAGCATTTTCCTTTCTACAATCTTGTGTTACCTCTTTGCTTATTCCACATCTTTCCAGAATCATTGACAATATATCAGTCCTCATATCTATCATTTCTTCCCATATCCTGGGACATAGTTCCTGAGCATCAGGTGACTTCTATTTATCAAGAGAATCTAGATGGTCTAGCTTTTTCCCTATTTTCTGTGGTTTGCAACTTGGTAATTGTCCTGTCCTTTACATTTCAACGATCAGTCTCTCTAGGCCAAGAAAACAGAAGCAAAATAAAGGTTGAACAGCTCTGCTTTCTCTCTTTCATCCATTGTAATCATCCTATGTACTCTGCGGAGTGAGTTGATCCATTCTTTGTGCTTCCTGGTTTTTTTTTTCCCCAAAATAGCTACAAAATCACACAAGACTCCATATTCTCTCTGTGTGCCTTTGTATTTGCTCTCCCTGTGTGGAATGCTCTTTCTCCTCACCTCTGCCTCTAGGCTTCCCTGGATTCCCTCAACACAGGGCTCAAATTCTAGCTTCAGCAGAAAGCTTTCCTTGTTCCTTCTTATATCCTACTGTCTTCTCCTTTGAGATGATGTTTCAGCTGCTTTGTATGCATTTTATATGTACTTGGTTATCTACATGCCATCTCCCTCTTTAGAATAAGAGCTCACTGAGAGTACAGATAGGTTTTATTTTTGTGATCTTTATAGATTTTTTTTTCACAGCAAATAATAGTGCCTGGCACATAATAAAAAGCTTAAGAAATGGTTGTTGACTGAGTGAATGTGAACTTAAAGATTTTTTATATCTTATTTTTATCAATAACAAGTACTTATGTTGATTTCAGATATAATGTAAGGAAGATCCTTATGATAATCAGAGATGTCTGGAAAAATAAAAATGAATTGCCTCAGAGTATAATGAGTTCTAAAGCAAAAGAGGTATTCAAATGAAGTCTGGATGACCACTTTACAGGGAGATTATTGATAGGATCCATGTATCAGTCAGGCTATTGGAATAAATGACCTCTGAAGTCTATTATTTTTTTTTCCTTTTTTGTATACAAATCTATGAAAATCTCATCAATGTTTGACCTTAATTCTTCTCAACCATATGAATGAAAGCATTTTGATATCAGTTTTTACTAATAGTTCTTTAAAAACAATTAGTCAGAAAATGAATATTTCTCTGATAATTAAATTTCCCTACAGCACCCAGAAAAAGCACGAGTCACAATTTACCAGGAAATAAGATAATGTTGATTCTATTGGCTTAGTGATTTCCCAGATAGTTCAAATCTTTTTAATATCTTGCCAAGAAGAGTTTGATTAGTATAGATACTGATAAACCAAAGAGAATCCAGAGGAGGGAAATTAAAATGGTCAAGAGTCACTTGAGTCTATGCCCTATGCCATAAGTTAATTGGTCAAAAGAATTAGAAATGAATAGCTTTGAGAAGAGAAAGTTCAGGGAGGACATGATAATAATATTTAAGTATTTTAGGCTACCTCATGAGTAAGAGACTGGATTTATTTTTTGTTGTCGTTGCTGTTGCTCCAGAAGGCAAAATTAGTAGCAATGAATGAAAATTACAAAGGGGCAAATTTAAACTTGACATAAGGAAAAAACATCTTACTAGCTATCCAGAAAGGGCTACTTTTGGAAACATTGTTGTCCTCCAAGGTAACCTTCAAAAAAGTACTGAATGATAACTTGGGTACATTGTAGAAGACATTTTTTTAGGTATAAGCCATCCAGACTAAATGTCTAGTAATTTTCTTAATCCATAAATTCTGTGATTCTACATACATACATTCTTCTCTGTTTAACTTATTTCTTTTTCTTCTTTTCCTTTTCTTTTAAATAATCAGAGTATCATAGAAAGAACAGTATCATAATATGCATCCCCATCTGTGTTGATTCAGAAATGGCATCAAGTAACTCATCCATGAAGAGTTAATTTGGAGAACCTTACTCCTCAGGGTTGTGCTGAGATTTATTGGGGCCTCACAGATGGGAGATACACTTGCTCCTATCACACTAAACATGGCACAAATAAATCTTGACTTATTTGTGAAGTGCTTGGAGACAACAATCTTGAGATCATACTTTGACCGAATCATGTTCTGGCAAGGGGGGTACAATGCATCTCATGGAAACTGCCCTGGTGATTAGGCCTATTAAAGTGTTCTTGGAGCATATGGTCACAGTGGAGAGGAAATTAGCCTCATGCCACACATCCATTTCTGGTTGTATATTTTTGGACACACCTCATTAGTGCCCCCTCCTTTCCAATACATCTCCCCTAAATGGCTTGTGTTGTGTGTTATTTTAATAGTACATTATTTAGTAACCTCCAGTGGCTTCCTAGTCATACTTGGCTGCTTGCCTCCCCCCTTCCCTCCCACCTCACCTCCAAGTTACAATTATGCTTGATCAACAGCAATTCCATTGGCTCCTTGTTCTAATGGAATCAACAGAGGTTGCTTTGGTTGTTTGTTTTTTTTCCCCTAAAAATGTGTAGGTTGGATGTTTACTGAAAACCATTTAGTGCTTAGTACCTCCCAACCTTCACCTCACTCAAAAACCTGTAGAAAGGAGGTGAGGAAGGTAGAGTAGGCTATCAAGGGGGAAAAACAGGAACAAATCTCAATTCAGATTCAGTGGTGGCTGCCAGGAAGCTAAGGGAAAGCAGTCTGGTAGAAGGACTCCTTATACCTATCTCACATCCTAAGGTCAATGCAGGATTGAGTCAAAAAACTAAATCTGTCACTTACCACCTAATTAACTTTGGGCAGGTTACTTATCGTAGATAAGGCTTAGATAACCTCCAAGATCACTCCCAGGTGGGAATCTATGTTCCTATGATACTATAAATGAGGAGATGTGGCTATACACACTGTTTGGTACTTTGGAGCCACTTTGGCCAAAGAACTGATAGAAGTGAATAACGTATGTTATATTTACAAAGTAATTTCCTCATGATAGGTTTGTGAGATATTGACAGCATAAGTATTATTATTCCTATTTTGAAGATGAGCCCTTTGAGGCCACAAGCATTTGTAAAGTGTTGACTTTGCATCAGAAATTGTCCTAAAAGCTGGGGATACAAAGAAAGGCAAAAGAATAAAAATTTTTAAAAAAACACCATTTTCTGCCCTCAAGAACTTATATTCTAATGAGAGTAAAAACATACAAAAGGGAGTTGAAAATAAGGGAAAAGGAAGACATAGGGGAATGGTTTCAAAGCCTGGAAGGTAATAAGCAGAGGCAGGAGAGCAATGAGGATTGACCAGTCTGGGACCTCCCCAGTGAGGAATTCACCAATGACCAAAGGTGACTGGCTTGGGAAAAGATAGCGCTGTATGAGAAGGCCATGCATAAGGCTTATGTTCCAGGCTGAGGTGCCCTTAGGTGCTTGTGGAAGTTCTACAATAAGAATATAGCTAAAATGTTGGGGCAGAGTTCAGAAAATCAGAAGCAGAGCTGGTAGAGGCTAGGAAGGGTATGGTATGCAGAAGAAAATCCTAGAATCATGAAATTTTGGAGTTATAAGAGACATGAAAAATCCTTTAATCCAGCCCTCTAAATCATTCATCTCCTTATGATATTTTCCCCTTGAATTATAGTTGAAAGCTTGAGAAGAACATAGGTCAGGAACTGAGAAGTAACACAGGCACTCAAAGGATCAAGGATCAGGAAGTTTATCCCTCACAGGCAAGCAAATAATTGGCTGTCCAGCCTTTCAGACCTATGCACTTATGCATGGCACAGATATACAGGAAGATGTATACCATGGTGAAGAGCAGAGATCTCTAGGTTTCTGACCTTATATCTGAATGCTGTTGTTGGACCTACTCACAAGTACTAAATTAAAGCTTTGAGGGGGATAGACATTCTCTCCAAATAATTTAGAAATGTAAGGATGTAGAGGGAATTGTTGTTAAGTTGTTTCAGTTGTGTCTAACTCTTCAAGAGACTATTTGGAATTTTCTTGGCAGAGATACTGGAGTTTCTTGCCACTTCCTTCTCTAGCTTAATTTACAGATAAAAAAAATGAGGTAAACAGGTTTAAGTGACTTGTCCAGGGTCACACAGGTAGTATCTGAGGCCAGACTTGGACTCAGGTCTCCCTTATTTCAGGTCTGGCTCTCTTTCCACTTTACTATCTAGCTGCTAAAAAGAGGAAAATAATATGATATGATATGATATGATATGATATGATATGATATGATATGATATGATATGATATGATATGATTGATATGATATGATGTAATGTGATGATATAGTATGACGTAATGTGGCAGTGGCAATGGTGGCAGTTGTACTGGCAGCTGCAACACCATCTACTTCCAGAGCTCTCAGCCCACAGATGGTAAGAGGATCAAACAACAGATCAGAAGGAGATTATAAGGCTCTCTTTGCTGGCATTGAGGCAAGATTCTGTTGGTTTGCCCATAGTTGTATCTGGGTGGCAGTCCTGGGGCAGTGAAGAGCACTGACATAGCAGAGATTGTGGCAGTAGTAGAGAAGGAACCCTCCTTACAGTTCCAGGGCCCTACATTAACAAAGAGTTAAAATGTCAAGTAATTGACTGGGAGAATGAGCAAAAAGTGGGGAAAAAACTCAGACTATAGAATCTTACTTTGGGGACAAAGAAGATCAAAACATGCAATTAGAAGGCAACAAAGTCAAAGCCCCTACATCCAAAGCCTCCAAGCAAAAAAATATGAATTGGTCTCAGGCCATGGATGAGCCCAAAAAGGATTTTGAAAATAAGTAAGAGAAGTAGAGGAAAAATTGGGAAGATAAATGAGAGTAATGCAAGAAAATAATAAAAAAAAAATGAGTCAACAGCTTGCTAGAGGAGACCTCCCACCAATACTGAAGAAAACAACAGCTTAAAAATGGAATAGACCAAATGGGAAAAGAGTTCCAAAATGTTAAGGAGGAGAATGCCTTAAAAATCAGAATTGGCCAGTTGGAAAAGGAGATTCAAATGCTCACTGAAGAATTAATTTCTCAAAAATTAAAATAGAGCAAATGGAAGGTAATGACTGTATGAGAAATCAAGAAATTATGAAACAAGAGGTCAAGTCACCTCATCAGATAATGATGTTAAATAAAAATCTTTTTTCTTAAAAAAAGAAATTATAAAACAAAACCAAAAGAATGAAAAAGTAGAAGAAAATGTGAAATATTTCATTGGAAAAACAACTGACCTGGAAAATAGATCCAGGAGAGATGATTTAAAAATTATTGTACTATCTGAAAGCCATGATCAAAAAAAGAGCCTAGATATCATCTTTCAAGAAATTATCAAGGAAAACTGCCCGTTGTTCTAGAACTAGACAGTAAAATAGAAATTGAGGGAGTCCACTAATCATTTCCTGAAAGAGATCTCAAAAGGAAAACTCCCAGGAAAATTATAACCAAATTCCAGAGGTCTTCAGGTCAAGGAGAAAATATTGCAAGCATCCAGAAAGGAACAATTCAAGTATTGTGGAAACACAATCAGGATAACACAAGATTTAGCAGCTTCTACATTAAGGAACTGGAGGGCTTGGAATATGATATTATGGAGGTCAAAGGCACTAGGATTAAAACCTATCCAGCAAAACTAAGTGTAATCAATGAAGGGGAAAAATTTATATTCAATGACGTAGAACAATTTAATGCCTTCTTTAGAAGCCAGAGCTAAATGGAAAATTTGACTTTCAAACACAAGACTCAAGAGAAGCATGAAAAGGTTAACAGGAAAGATAAATCGTAAGGGACTTGTTAAAGTTGAACTGTTTACATTCCTACATGAGACCTTTCTCATCATTGGGGTAATTGGAGGGAATATATATAGACAGAGGGCACAGAATGAGTTGAAAATGAAGGGATGATATCTAAAGAATAAAATTAAGGCATGAAAGAGGAACGTATAGGGAGAAGAAAGGGAGAGGTAGATTGGGGTAACTTATTTCACATAAAAGTGGCAAGAAAAAGCTTTTACAGTGGAGGGAAAGAGAGGAAGTTAGAGAGGGAATGAGTGAACCTTCCTGTCATCAGATTTAGCTGAAGGAGGGAATGACATGCACACTCAATCAGGTGTGGAAATCTATCTTAACCTACAGGAAAGTAGTAGGAAGGGGATAAGAAGGGCAATAAAAGGGAGGGCAGATAAGAAGATGGGGTGATCAGAAGCAAACACTTTTGAGGAGAGACAGGGTCAGAGAGGAGAATAGAATAAATGAGGGGTGGGATAAGATGGAGAGAAATATAGTTTTTCACAACATGACTATTATGGAATGTTCTGATGACTACCCATGTATAACCTATATCAAATTGTTTGTCCTCTCAGCAAAGGTGAGTAGGATGGCAGGAAAAGAGAGAAGTTGGACCTCAAAGTTTTTCAAAACCATTAATGTTAAAAATTGTTTTTATATGAAACTGGGAAATAAGACACACAGGCAATGGAATATAGAAATCTATCTTATTCTACAAGAAAATAAAAGGTGAAGAAGATAAGAGAGAAGGGTGTGGGTGATAGAAGGAAGGGTAGATTGGGGTAGGAATACTCAGATTTCTCACCATCATAGGGTAGGGAGAGGGGAGAAATGGAGAGAATAGAAGTGAATGTTGAAAACTAAAATAAATAAACTGAAAAGTGAAAAAAAATCCCATAGGAATGATTTCCAATGGTGGTTACAGCAGCTGAATGATTTCTTACACATTCCCTGGGATAGAATTTGATTCTCAGACTTGAGGGTTCAATGACCAGTTTAAACCACCATTACATTCTGCAAATTTTTCTTCAAGAGAAAGGTGTTCTTAGTCTTAAATATTTATCTGAACTATAACAACACATAGGAGTTTTGTGTACAGAGCATCACCTTAATGGCCACTGAGTGAAATGCCAGATTTTTGCCAGATGCCTGGGCTTCTTAATTATTTTCAGTTAATAGTATTGCAAATATGTTTTCTTAATGTGGTCAATCTATTTAACCCTGCTAGGGATCCATTTCCTGTGGATAATGTCTAAGGTTCCCTAATTCTAACACATTATCAATGACACGCTTTGATTCTGGGGAATGTCACAACTTCATTTTCTTAATCTATTTATTTTTATTATTATGGCATGGCAAACAACTATTTCAATAAATCAAGGAGAACAGAAAGGAGGATAGCATTAAACATTAAAAATTCCTGTTGGGAAAGGTTTTGTTTGTTTGTTTTGCTTTGTTTTGTTTTTAAGTGTATATTTAATTTGGGTGACCAGGTGATGCACTGATAGAGTTCTGGGCCTGGAATTAGGAAGACTCAACTTCATGAGTTCAAATCTCACTTCAGACATTAACTAGCTGTGTGACCCTGGACAAGCCACTTAACCCTATTTGCCTCAGTTTCCTCATTTATAAATGAGCTGGAGAAGGAAACAGCAAACCACTCTGGTATCTTTGCCAGAAAAACAACCAAAAGGGTCACGAAGAGTCAGATACAATGGAAATGCTTGAATAACCACCACAAGAACAATAAGGATGAAGTTTGTATTGTGAGCAGCAGTACAATATGTCCCATAAAGATCCCCAAATCTGATTTCAGAAGACCTACAAGGTACTCCTCAACCCCATCCCTTACTAGGAGTGAACTTTTTTATGTTGTATAATATCTCTGAGCAAAAGTTCAATGGAGGGAACACAGGTTATATAACCACAAAGGAAAAGAATTCAAGAGTTGGAAGTGACCTCAGCAGTCATCTAGTGCACTCTGCACATGAAAGGAAAGCTCTCCATGGCATTCCCAACTCATGGTTGTCTTCACTTCTACTGGAAGACTTTTGGGGAGGAGCAGCATACTCACCCCAGGCAGTCTGTTCCACATGGTCATAAGTCTGAATTAGAATCCAGGTTCTGCCAAATGTGTTCTGGTGAACTTTGGCAAGTTTTTCCCCTTTTCTGGATCTTGGTTTCCTCCAAGATTAGATCATATCTAGGATTTGTTTTGTTTATAAATCCTATGCTAGTAGTTTTTCTTCATATATAAAGTGGGAATGACGATACTTGCTGAATGAGTAAATGTGTGTAAGAGTGCAGGGAACAAAGGTAATATATAAATACAGCTATCATTAATATTGTCACAAATGCAAAGGTTGGGACTTTGTATGTGTATGTGGTTCATCAAATCATAAAATAATATAGTCTCAGAATTGGAAAAGATTTCTAAACATTCACTCAATGGCTCAATAAGCAATTATTCAACATTTACTAGGTGCCAGATCCTCTTGTAAGGATCAAAAAAAAGTTCTTGACCAAAAGAAGCTTTCTTCAGAAATCAATATTAGTTCCTACCCTAAACATGAATTGTATACAACATTCCCAACAAGTTTTCCTCTGACCCCTATTTGAATAGCACAAGTGATAAGGAATTCACTGCCTCTGTCAAGCTCTGAACCAGTCTATTTCATTTTGGGAAATCTCTATTGGATACTTCTCTAACCTGACATATTCCCTGATCTTCTCCAACCTTTGTTCTACAACTTTTACTCATTTGGTTCTAGACAAGGTTCTAGACAATGAAGGTATCCTACTTAAGTCTTCTCCAGGCAAAACATTTTCATTTCCTTCAACTGATCTGGGTATGCCTGATGTAAATTTTTTAATGTTTATTTATTAGGTGTCTATCAAAACTTGCCTTTGGTTCCAAAAAATTTATAATTTAGTTGAAAAGATATAACTAATACACATACTCAGAAAATAATCTAAAATATTAATTAATAGTATTAAAATAATAAATATACCATACATTATAATTATGTATTATAATAAACATGATAGTTTTAATTAATAATGTTAAGCAAATAGTTATTTCATAGTGTAGGCTTTAAGTTTTCTGTTGGGTTGAAGATAAAGCAGAGGTCAGTATCTTCTGGCATAATCAGGAAAGCTTTTATGGGGGAGGTATAGTAGATAAAGTCCAATAACAGTCACGAAAACTTAGGTTCAAATCTCCCCTTGGACACATCAGTTTTGTGACTCTGGGCAAATCATATAACCACTCTGAGCTTCAGTGGCCGCTGATCCCCATTCCAGCTCTAAATTTATCATACTATGTATTAGATCTCAAAAGCTGTTCTCTACATGATCTGATACAGTGAAAACACGTGGGCCCTAGTCTTTTGATTTAGATGTGGCAGAGACTAACTCTGATACTCTAGTACCATATAACATGAGGGGATCCATCTATCTCCAGGTCATCTCTACCGTTCTTAAAACTTTTTTTAATTTTTCTGGCTCAGAGGACTGGAAGAGCAAAATGCAACCTCCAGGAGAGCCCTCTTGAGAATGAACAATAATTTCAGAGATTTTATAGACTTTAAATTACCTGTCCCTTATCATGAAGGGAGGGCAACATCCAGGGGCTAACAGAAAGCCATGAAGCTGAGAAGCAGAAAAGTTCTACAGTTAGAACCATGAGAAGAGAGCAAAGAGGGGAAAGGCAAACAGAAGGAAAAAAAGATCTAAGATAAAGTGATAGGAGAAACTACAGAACCAACATTTTCTAGGGAATTTCATCAACTTAGCAAGAGCATGGGATAAGGTGATCCAATATTCAGAAAGGAAGCAATCAATCTTACACTCTAATTGTCAGGTTGTACAAAAGGAATAATGAACTCAGGGAGCCAATAGCAGGAAAGGGGTATAGGTAACACTAATTCCAAAAGCGAGGACTCAGTAAGAGATCATAAGGAACACAGCACAGGTTGGCCAGACTAGATCAAGGTTCTCAACTTAATGTGTGTTTGTGTGTGTGTGTGTGCACGCACATGTGTATGAATGTGCACTGCCATTTAAAAGTCTGGCAAAGCCTATGACTCTTTCTGAGAATTTTTTTTTGTATAATTGAAAGATAGGATCATTTCTGTTAGCTGATAGTAAAAAAAGGAGGTGCAATGTTTTGTTTTGTTTTGTTTTGTTTTCCCAACCAACTTCATGGATTACAATGAAATCTATCCATGGACTACAGGCTAAGAAATCCCTAATACAACCCTAATCCATATTAGAAGGATAAATTCCACCTATAGCATTATCATATCCAGCTTCTGCTTAAAGATCCGCATGTTGGGAAGCTCAGTTCTATCCATTGCCTTTGAGTATGTCCAGACAATGAATTTTAGCAGGTAATTTCATTTGACAATGAACTTTCTGGTATAGCTTTGTTCACTGGGCACCCCATGTATACCTTATTTTAAAAAGCAGCTTTGCATGATAGGTATTCATAAGGAACACGAGTGGTGCAATCAAAAATGCACTGCATGATAAGGCACAAAATTCTGCCTCATTTTTCCCACTACCAGGCCTTGTGACCTTAGCGTCTTTGAACAAACCACTCTACTTAGAATGTATGTCTTATATTTAAATATTTTCCCCATTCCCTTGCACATCAATAGATACTTGTCAGGAGTTAGGATGACCCGAGTTCAAATCAGATCTTAGACATTAGCTGAGTTGTCCTTAGCAGGTCAATTGAACCTCTGCCTCAGTTTCTTCAAATATAAAAGGGGGATAGTAATAGCGTGTACTTCCCAAGGTTGTTGTAAGGATCAAATGAGATATTTTTAAAGCGTTTAGCACAGTGCCTGACACACAGATATTCGTTCAGTAAATGCTTGTTTCCTTCCTTCTTTCTTCCCTTTCCTTCTTATCCCGATCACCCCCCCAACCACCAACTTGAATCATCTAGGTTTTATGCTCTTTCTCAAGAATTGTAAGGGATGGCACATGCATCAACAAAAAACAGTCACATTTATTTCAAGAGCTGAATTCTGGCTGTCACAAAGCATGAAATATCATTGAATCCCCTGAGCTAAACAGGTTACCAAGGTCTATTGCTCTGACTGATGCAATTAGAGATTTCTCTGCCAGGTACAGTACATGGCCAGTCATATTTTTTTTCATTATTTCAGTGGGATACAAGTGGATTTCATTCTTGGCATTGACTTTAACAGTATAAATAATTGAATAGCGCTTAGCAGAGTTGGGTTATTATTTCTCTGCTATGCCAAGTATGGATGTACAGGCAAAATGGAATGAAAGAAAATGAGTGGTCCTTTCCTCTCTAACAAAGTGTTTCTTCTTGAAAATGTTACATTTGTGAAAATGCTATCTGGCTATTCAGGTCATCATACCCACTTTGGTTTAGGTAGGATTTATAGTTCTGAAGTGGTTCATCAGTAGTGTGTTAGCTCTTAGATACAGCAACTTTCTAACTATTCTTGACCATCTTTTAGTTCAGGGAAATTCCAACCCAGCTCTAACCTGTGTCTAGGGCCCACCTTTTGGGAACAAAGCTGACCAATAGACAACCTTCTGCTGTACCGATCCAACAGGAGAAGAGGGAATTTTTAAAGTTGGTTTTACTAATTTTCTGAGAAGCAGACAGAAAACTCCTCACATCATAAAACATATTGCTGCTTTACTTTGCTCATCTGGGAAATGAGGATAATATCACCTTAGTTTTCTGCTTCACTGTTGTCAAAATCAAATTGAAACTAGGGGCTGCTAAATCTTAGAGAAGCATCCCTGTGGGATGCATTTTGATTTAGAAAACCACATTAACTTTTTCTGTGTTATATTGTCATTATTTTGTTAAATATTTCCCATAACGTTTCAATATGGTTGGGTCACATTTGGAAGTATTAGGGCCCCATGGGTCAGTAGACTACATGTTTGACACCTCTATTCTACATCATATCATTGAGAAAATCTCATCCATTCTTTCATGAAGAATTTCTTGATCGACTTTGGACTCATCCAAACAGAAGTGATGTTTTTTTTCTTTCAATTTTCAAAACTCCATGTTTATATCTTATATATTTAACTTCATATTATAATTATTCAAAAGTCAGTCTATTAAAATGGGTACAGAATAAGCTTCAGAATCAGAAAACCCTCGATTTGAGTCTTGTCTCTGATACATACAGACGGTGTCACCCTGGGTAAATCAACTAACCAATCCAGGCCTTAGACAATTCATTAATTATAAGATGCTGAGTAAGTATATATCTACTTCGGTAAAAGGGTATTGATCATCAGTAGTTCCAAATACCAGGGAAATCATGTCAAGTACAAAAAAGAAATCATTGTAGTTATTTACAAGTATATTTAGAAGCTCCCTAAAATCAAAACATAATGGTAAGAATGGGTTTAAAGAAATTTATTCCAAAGCAATATCCATCAACATAAATTTTTGTATCCATCCATGAAAAATTCTATAATATAAAACACCATAAGGCATCTATGAGATGATTAACACCAGAGAGAGAGAGAGAGAGAGAGAGAAAGAGAGAGAGAGAGAGAGAGAGAGACAGAGACAGAGACAGAGAGAGAGATAGAGAGAGAGACAGAGAGACAGAGACAGAGGCAGAGAGAGAGCCAGAAAGATGGGTAGATCTTCTTATAACACATGATAAATTTAAAACAAACAGAAAAACAATAATAATAGCAGTTTTCTTGCTCTTTAAATTTTGCAATTTTTTTAACATCACCTTGTTTTTTCCTCATAACATCCTTGGGATGTGTGTGTGTGTCTCTGTGTATGTATATATGTATACATGTGCATATGTATGTTCTATTTTGTATATCCTATTAATTATTTTAACATATATTCTATTATTATCCAAATTTTTCAGAAGATGAGGAAATTGAGCTGACCCAAGTTAAGTTCAGTGACTTGGCTAGGGCCACACAACTAGTAAGTTCCAGGGCTCTATCGATGTAAGAGTAAGAAACTGACAATAGGTCCATGACACTAGATTTGTTGTATATAACTAAGGTGAAACATATAAAACACACAAGATACAAAAATGGAATCGATAAGTCCACAGGTGACATCCTGAGGAGTTTGAAACAAATGTCTGAATCTTACATATTTGTTAATAGAAATGAAGTGTTTACATTGCCAATTCAGATCAAGTAACCCTCATGAGAATTTACTGAAGGTGTGTCCCTAAGGCTCCAAGACTTATTTGCCAATGAAAATTATTCCAGGAAGTGGTTAAAAAGTCTAGTATATGGCTTCAGGTTGCAAAAATTTAGCAATGAACAGCTAACAACATGTGACCTGATAGAAGCTTGCTGTCTTTTATAAATTCATGGATGATAAATCTCCATGCCACAAATAGAGACATCAAAATACCTTTGAGAATTTAATAAAATATATTTGAACTGGAGCATTATCATAGACAAACCAATTGCCCATAATCAACCAGACATAAAATTGATCCATAAAGACTTAAGAAAAATACGTGTAAAATGTACTGTTCCAAATACTCCAATTCTTCAAGTTATGTGGAATTAAGAAAAAAAACTCAAAATAGGGACCTAGCAGAAGAAATCAATATCAAGTAGAGTGTTCTTTGGAATCCTTTAGATGCTATCTAAATGTAAATTATTATCATTATCTCATTTTTCTCATCGTGTTCAATGGAAATGATCCTGGGCCTAGTCACTCATTATTCTGCTATTATTATTCTTTTAAACTTAATGTTCTGGACATTATTACATGGATAGATAAAATAACTATCTTTAGTAATTGAATAAAAAGAGTGAAATTTAAACTCTTCTGCATACTCACTGTAGGGTAAGGTACATTTCACCCTCATTATCCTTTTCACTTTGCGAGTTTTCTCTAAGACGCTGTGAGTTACAAAACGGGTGCCTGGTCCCAGTGCTGAAGAGCACTCCAGAACATATATGAAGTACACGTAGTTTTCACTCAGAAGAGCCTGTTAGTAATTTACTAATTCCCTAGTTACTTTTACTTTGCACATAGTTGTAGCAACCATTGTAATCTGGTTTACCAGTCTACAACAACAGGTGAGATTACTTAGAAATGAGGAGAGAAATCTGCTGGAAACAAACACAGTGATTGTAAAAAAAAAAAAAAAAAAAAGGTTGATTGACAATTAACAGTAATGACACGAAAATCCCTATGAAAAAGAGCTGAAAAAAATCATCTGCCTTTATTCTAAGTTTTTCATTATGTCCCTTAGTTTGATGCTATACAGTATTTGAAGACTAAATATTACAAGTCTTGTGTTGTTAGGATCAAATGAGATAACAATAATAAAGCTATTTGCACAGTTCCTGGCACCTAGTGAGGGCTATTTAAATGTTAGCTATTATTAGCTATTATTCACCCAAAATAGAGGATGTTAGGAGTGAGACATGAATTTACCCACTTGTTCCTGATTTCTCATTTTCCACAGGGAGGTTAGTTTATAGAGCAAAGGAAAGAAGAGTTTTAGACATCTTTAATTATTAGGAAGAGTCATTATGAGTAGAAAAATGACTAAATTTCCTCCTCTTTGGAAAAAGGAAAGAAAATTAAAGTTAAGCAAGTGCCAACCTGCCTATATTAGAAGCAATTAGCACCTTAGCAGAGTGTGTTGACACTTGCAAAATTATTAACTGTGCTTTTGATTATGCTTTTGTTCCCAAGGTCAATTATTGTTTTTTTTTTTAAGATGTGCTTTTTTGTATCAGACAAATGTAGGATGATGCACAATCTACCACTAACTGGCCAAATTTTGATGGATTTTTAATAACATAGGCCTACTTGCACGTGCTCCCAAGCACCCACTATTAATTTCACCTACACTTAAGTTCATGGTCCAAGAAGCAGTATGGTAGAATGAAGCTGGGTTCAAAGCCTGCCTTCAGCACTTATGGACTGTGTGTCCATGGGTAAGTCATAACCTCTCAGTAATTAAGTGGCACAATAGAGTGATCGACATGGAGGCAGGAAGGCCCAAATTCAAAGCTGGCCATAGACACTGACTATTTGTGTGAGTGAGCAAGTCACTTAACCCGGCCTCCCTCAGTTTCCTCTATTTTAAAAAGGAGATAATAATAGTACCTAACTCCAAGGGTTATTGTCCCAATCAAATCACATAATATTTGAAAAGAGTTTAGTGCAATGCCTGGCATATAGTATGCATTCAATAAGTACTTGTCTTCCCCCTACTCTTCTGTTTCCTTACACAGAAAATGGTAACGATACTCTCTATAATCCTTTCTTGATACATTCATTTTGTGACTCAAAAAAGACAGTGTCTGTAAAGAATTTTGCAAATGTTACAGGGCTATATAAATCTCAACTATCATGAATAATTCCCTCTACCTTGTTTTAGACACCATGTTGCTGACCTCATATGACCTGAGATAATATTACCTTTGAGGGAACTCTTGTTATACTGAATTCTCTCCTCTTTGTATTTGTCTAACACAAAATATTACCTGGATCTAATAAACATAAATAGATACAAACATATCTATTTATAGATAGATATAAATATATATAAATATAAATAAATATGGATATAAATATAAATGTATCTATTTGTGTACTTACCTGAGATATTAAATTATGTGCATAAATATGTATACATATGTTCACATATACATATATAAACATACATGTGTATGAATGTGTGTGTTTGCATATGTAATCAAACATATATATGTGTATATGTGTGTATACACGTATACACACCAGTCTTAGATGAGGTTTATGTCAGACTTTCACAGCCACTTTATAGTTTCTATGGAGTGAAGCTGTCAATCAAAAACTACCACTAGAAAATCACTGCTCTCCCCATCGAGGGCCTTGGCAACGCGGTGAGCAGCCTCATTATTGAATTTTCAAAGCTCTTTCTATAAACTTGGGCAGTAACAAGAAAAAGTAACTCATTTAATTTTCAAAGCAATCTTAGGAAAAGGACTGCTTTGAGGATAGGCATCACTTTGCTTCTGTGTTAGTGAGAGCAGTTTGTCAGTCAGTCAATAAACATTTATTAAGTGCCTACTATGTGCCAGGAACCCGGCTACGAGCTTTAATTTTATTAACGAATACTTTGAATGAAAATGTTATTGAGGAAGAGGGAGAAAGATCTCATTTACAGATTAAAGCTGGAAAGGACCTCAGCTCTCCTCTAGTCTAATCTTCTCTTTACAGAGGAACAAAATGGTGTTCAGGAAGATTTGAATGACCTCTCCAGGATCACACAGTTAGTTTGTGGAAAAGCAGGGATGACACCCCAGGTCCTCAGGTTCCAAATGTAGAATTTTTTCCTTGTACCATGATGCTAGTCTAATCACTTTTTCCCAACAATACTCTTTTATTTACTTTAATTGTTCAGATGTTTGGATAGAGTGATTATATCCTTCTCTTCAGGCTAAATGTTTCCAGTTCTTTCAAACAATAGGGCATTTTTTTAAATGTCCTCCCAGTTCTGGTAGCTTTCATCTGCATATGTTTCACCTTCTCAATTCCCACCTCCCTAAGATATTGTCTGTCCAAGCCAGGAGACTTCCTCCACTAATGTCCTACTCTAATCACAATGCTTTGGGAGAAGATTCCGGATTCTCAAAGACAATGGACAGTAGAACATAGGTTTTGATAAGTTTTGAAAAGTTTTAAAGTTTTATAATGTAATAATATGTGTCAGCCACATGACTACCAGCCTATTTAAATGTAGAGAAGTTCAATGACAGAATGTGGCATCATGAGCTGTCATCGAGCTAGAAGGGACCTTTTTATTGTTATTATTATGTAGACATTTTAGTCATATCCACCTCTTTGTGAGACCATTGGGCGTTTTCTTGGCAAAGATACTGAAGGGGTTTGCTATTTCCTTCTCTAGCTCATTTAGCAGATTAGAAAACTGAGGCAGAGTTAAATGACTTACCCAGGGTCACATAGCTAGTAAGCATGTGAGGTCAGATAACTCACATTCTGACTCCAGGACTGGCACACCATCCCAGAGCATTGGACTTAGAATTAAAAGGAAGACAAAGAAACAAACAAAAGCTAAGGTTAAATCTTACCTCTGAGACAAGCTTTTGTGACTGCTATCTGTTGGTCTCCCCTCCTCCCCCCCCCCACCTCATCTGTTAGTTGGTTAGCTTTTATTCATTCCTATTCATATGCATTCTCTGTGTATCACTATGCTAAGTGCTAGGGATACAAAGAGAGACAAAGGACCACTCTTGCTCTCAAGGAGTTTATGATCCAATCTGTAAAGTCAGAATGTTAGCACCTATTTCCCACGGTTGTCATGAGGAGGATCTGAAATCATATATTAAAGCACTTTGAAAACCTTGAAGTGCTAAATAAATGCTCACAATAATGATGATGATGATGATGATGATGACGACAGTAAATTGCTGAATGGGGTTGAAAGGTCAAAAGAATAATATCTTTTGTCAGGTAGGTGCATAATGGATAGAACACTGGCCCTGAAGTCAGTAGTACCTGAGTTCCAGACACTTAATAGCTGTGTTACCCTGGGAAAGTCACCTAACCTTGATTTCCTCAAAACACAAAATAACAAAAAAAATAATATCTTTTAAAGTCTTGGGCACACTTGTACATGTTTTTGGACACATGCAAAAAAGTCACTAGAAAGACAAATTTTGCGGGGGTGGCATTGATGAGAAGGAATGATTATTAAAACTAGTTCTGACAGAGGAAAAAGAGAGAAGGACTATAGGTAGAAGCATCAAGTAGTAGGGTTAATTTATCATATGAGTTCATGAGAAGGAAAAGAAGGGAGTGGGTGTTGATGCTGAAAAAGTGTACAGAATGGAGTGGGGAGGCAATGATGGAGCTAACCCAGATGGACTTAAGTTTCACTATGAAGTAGAAAGTTATATCCCCTGCTCCAAATACAGTCAGTGGCACAAGTTTGGAAAATGAATGACTTTAGGAGGCACAGCTAAAGGAAAGCAAACATAGTTTGGAACATATGTTGCATGTAATGAGATTAGGAATCAGAGACACTAGCATAAAAGGACTATCAAACAATGATGAGGGCCCAGATGATGTTATGTAATATAAATCTGAAGTGAGTTATATCTATTCAGTTATGTGATTTTTTTATAGCAAGGCTGACTACTTATTTTTTTTCTCATCCTCTCAATAGCCTTCCTAGGTTTTTCTGTGAGTCAAATTCTCTATGATGCTATCAACATAAATTATAAACATATCAACAGCTGGGCTATTTTCTTTCTTGGTCTTGTGGGTCTTCATTTCACCATAAAGTCCTCTTAAGCCAAGGGATGTATATGAAGGAAATTATAATAGGAAGGAAAGTATAATATACAATTGTTGCTCCTAAGGCATTCACACTTTCCTTTTTGGCTGGTAACTGTCATCTTAAGCCTTTGCCCTCTTCTCTTTCTGTCCTTTAGTAAAACTTCTATGTCCTGCTTCTTATTCCACTATGATAATGCTTTTTTTTTTAAATTTTGCAGGGGCCTATGAACAGATACTGACCAGGGAGGGAGGCAGGGAGGGAGAGGGAGAAGGAAAGGAAAAGAGAGAGAGAGAGAGAGAGAGAGAGAGAGAGAGAGAGAGAGAGAGAGAGAGAGATTAGGATAAGGGTTAGTCAGTGAAAATGGCCAAGGTCAGGAGATAGAATGTCATATTTAAGGATCAGTAAGTAAGTCAATATAACTATGTCTGAGAGAAAATGGTAGAAGTAAGTCGTAAGATTACTCCAAAGTTTGCTGGGGCAGGGTTGGAGGGAGAGGAGAGGGTGACAGGGGGAGGTTATGAAGAGCTATCAAGGCCAAATGAAGGAGTTGATCTTCGATGCAGGAGATAATATGGAACTGGTTGATTTTATTGTATAGGAGGAAGGTGTGGTAACTCTCAACTTTAGGAGAATCAATATGAAAACTAAGTAAAGGATGGACTGGAGTGGAGAGTTTTTTGTTTATCCTTTTTTCAAAACTATACATAATGCAGAATTATTTATTTAAGGAGAGTGATTATTTATGTGGCGGCAATGGGATGGAGACAGTCAAGTTATCTGGACAATTATCTCAATTCTGGAGTTTGCTGTGTTTGAATAGATTGATCTTTAGAGTGGTGTTGAAGAAGAAACATTGGACTCAGTGTCCAAATGCCTAGTTTCAAGTTCTGAAACCACCACTTACTGTGTGATCTTGGTCCATTCACCTTTGTGGAGCTCAGTTCCTTCAACTTTACAATGAAAGTTGGACTAAATAGTCTTTTTCAATGTAGATATATGATTTTCCTGTTAAATGCATTTACCTAGTGTCAGAGAATTGCAATGTATGCTTACAGGCACTGAAAATGATATTTGTGTTAAAAAATAACATTTAAAAACCACTGTTTTTCACTTCTTATTAATGTTTTGTCCCATTTGACTTTTTTATTTCAGTACTGCAGTTATTTCTGAACATTCCAGAGGAGGTTTTATAGCAATAATATGCCACTAAGTGAATTTTAAGCCACTGGGAAATATGAGGGATGCACTTTAAGTCTAGAATGACAGAAATGATGACCATATTCTGAAAATTGTATTATTACTGTAATTTATTTGACCAATCTTGATCACTGCTCAGTTGCTTCCATGTATGCCTTCATCTTCATTCTACTTCAAAATCATTCATTAAAAATATAAGATATTTAATACAATTTAGCCCAATTTAATGAATCCTGATCTACCACAGGGAATAAATCTTCTTCACGAATATGCTGGCTTGTTCCAATTTCTTCATCATACCTGTGTTACCTGGAGGCCAAAGCCAAGAGCAGTAAAAAGGAGAGAATGTAATAATATAGAGAGCTAATTTGGATCTCTGACTCCTGGTTGGCACGTACATGTTCATGCATATGCACATATACACACACGCACATATACATACACATACACATACACATACCTACCTACATGCACAGAAGTATGTAGGCTCATAGGGCTATATCGTTCTAGAGATGAAGAAGAATCTACTAGTCCAATCCTTTTTGTCATTCAGTTGAGGAAACTAAGTCCCCAAGAGGCGAAATTGGACATGACACCCATATCACCTGGGAGAACCCAAGGACTCCCAAGGCTCCCCACTCCACATTTTGAGAATCTAGAACATCTATAGGAATGTGGGCTCAGACAACTAATCTAAGTTTAAGAGAAAAGGAAGAGCTGAGGATTGTCTTAGCAAGAGCTCAGTCACAGGTGATCCTGAAAAATCCAGAGGCAATGAATGTGTTCATATACTATCTATAGTGACAGTCAACCAAGAAGTCAGCAAGAGGATCCAGGGCACAAGCAGAATTAGAACCAAGGACCAAAGCAATAGATCAGCAGAGCCTGTAACAAAATGCCTACCGTAATTTGTTATCCTCAGTTATTTGGGAAACTTTATATTCTTTTAAACTGGAGTACTGAGAGCTATTTTCACCTGATTTCCCCAAGGATGGAAGGAAGATGCTGTCTAATCTCTTTATTTTTCTGAATGGAGGTAGCCGTGTTCCTATTGGTAACATTTTTTTTGTCTCTTCATCTTCTCCTCACCCCTCTCCCTTCAGCCTATCTCTCCACTCAGAAATGGCAGTCACATCTAATTTGCTATTGACTCTTTTGGAAAACTTACAAAAGACTTAAATTCCAATACTCAGATTCCTGAGCAAGTCACTTAAACTCTGTTATTCTCTGTTCCCATAACTGCAAAATATGGCCAATACTAGAACCTACCTCACCGGGAAGTCCTGAAGATCAAAGGAGATAATGAATGTAAAGTTCTTTGCATTCATTAAAGTGCTACATAAATGTGAGTTGGTATGTATCAGTATTTATAGGACTTTGGACAAATCATATTACTGAGCCTTAGTTTCATTATTCATAAAATGGGAATACAAATTCTTGCTCTATCTGCTTCACAAGTAAGCAGTGAGTAAGGTGTTTTTGACTGCACACACAGGCGCACACACACACACACACACACGTTGTGTGTATTTGTGCTATATGCACATATGTATACATGTATGTATATACACATATGTACATATGTGTATGTGTATATACATATAAATACATACATACACACATATGGGAGGTGAGGCACTTGGGGTTAAATGACTTGCCAAAGGTCACGCAGTGTCAAATGTCTGAGGCCAGATTTGAATTCAGGTCCTCCTGACTCCAGGATTGGTGCTCTATTCACTGTGCCACCTAGCTGCCATGACAACATATATCATAGTTGCTTCACTTTGTGCATGTGGTTTATCCACCATTGGATTATAAGCACCTTAAGGGCAGGAAACCTATACTATTCAAGTTAGGCACCTCATTCAGTCTAGAGCAGGCACAGTGCTCTGCACACAGTATGCACATAATAAATATTTGTTGAATAAATAATTGGATGACAGATTAAATGAAAGCTAGACTTCTTGTTGCCACTTTCTTACCTCATAATCATTTCTCAACCTTTTGTATTCTGATTTCTGAGCCCACCCCTTGACTGAAATTGTTCTCACCAAAGTTGCTAGTGACGTACCAGGGGTAAATCCAAGTCCTTTTTCTCAGTCTTCATTCTCAGAATTTTTTACTGCTATCGCCTTTTTCCTCTTGGATATGTTTCTCTTTGGATTTCTCTCTGGTTTCTCTCATGTGTCTGAGTTTTCATGATACTGTTCTTTTAGTTTCTGGCTACTTTCCTTACTACCCCTTCTCAGTCATTTTTTCTAGATTCTTATCCATGCCCTCCCCTCCCCTTACTCTTTTTGGTGAATGTATCATAGAGTTCTGTCCTGACTTGTCTTCTCTATGCCCACACATTCTTGTCCAGGGTCACACAACTAGTAAGTGTCTGAAGCCAGGTTTGAACTAAAGATGAGTCTACTTCAGGCCTAGCACTTCATCTACTCACTGCTCCATCTAGCTGCCTAAAGCTTAGTTGTGACTATATTATTCTCCTTCTAAGGGACATTCAGTGCCTACCTTTTGCCTCTTGGCTTAAATAGTAATGCAATTTTTTGGCAATTAAAAATCTCCAAAATCTGGCTTCCACCTATGTTTTCATATTGAACCCACTTTATCCCTTCTCATACTTTATACATTTTAGCCAAACCAGCCTATTGTTTCCTACATGCAAAATTCTATCTCCAACTTCCAATCCTTTCCACATGATACCCTGATATCTGGAATACTATTTTTCTTTTGTCTACCTGTAGCAATCCCTAACTATGTCCAAAGTGCAGCTCACTTCTTAGCTCCAAGAGACATTTACTCCCCCCCCCCTTTTCTAAGTATTATCAACCATGGAACCATTTTTAAATTCCTTTTCCTTTCTCTTGTACCCTACCCCCACATCCAAACAGTTGCCAAGTCTTATCAATTTTACCTTTGCAAAATCTGTCACCTCTGTCATCCTTCCTTTTATCTATTCATGCATTCTTGGCCCTTTTTTTTTCCTTTCTATCACCTCTCACCTGGACTTTATTTGTTCTCTCTGCTTCAAGTACTTCCCTACTGTAATCTATTTTCCACACAGCTGGCTAAATTATATTCCTACAAATAACAAAGATCCAACCACGCTCAAAAATATTTAATGACTCTCTATTTCCCTGAGGACAAAATTTAAATTTTCCAAGCTGCCATTTAAAAGTCCACCACAATCTAATGTTCACTTACATCTCGCGTCTTCTTTCATATTAGTTGCCTTTTCTCACTCTGTACTTCAGTAGGCCTGCT
This sequence comes from Phalanger gymnotis, assembly GCA_028646595.1. NCBI lineage: Eukaryota > Metazoa > Chordata > Mammalia > Diprotodontia > Phalangeridae > Phalanger > Phalanger gymnotis. The sequence continues at coordinate 721,575,783 of CM053622.1, read as the reverse complement.
CTAGAACTCTTCCCTACATGTTCCATTCATCTCCTACCTTAACGAACCTGGTCCTCTATGGCTTCTCCCAATTGATTGTGAGAACTCCGTGGGCAGGGACTATTTTATTTTCCTCATTCTTTGAATTCCTGGCACTTAGTGGAGTACCAGGATATAGTGGGCACTTACCAGATGCTTAATGACTAACTTGCTGGAATCCATTCTTTTATAACTTCCACTTCTTTTGCAGGACAGCTCAGGTACTACCTCTTAAATGAAGACTTTGCTGATTCTCCTCTCCCCTAGTTATTATCACTTGATCCCTCTTGAAATTACTTTCTATCTACTTAAATAAACATGAATACAATGGCTATGCCCACAGTAAGATGTCAGATCATCTGTTCCAGGGAGTATTTCATTTTGGTCTTTGGTAGCATAGTTCCTTACCTACAGATATTTATCAGTGTTTAACAAATGTTTGAAATAATTTATTAAATTGAATTGCCAACCTTTCATAGAGGATTCTCAGTCAGCAAGGGGCTGATCTAGCTTGGCTTTGAAATCCCTTGAATACTTGAATTTGGTGATTATTAACAAATATTAATTACCTACTGTGTGCACAGTTTCATTTTGAAAGTGGAAAATCTGCAGGCAACTTCCTCCTCTCAGTCTGGGGAATGATGAGAACCAGAGTCAGGATTGATTGCTGTGAACAATGTCAACCTTCTCCCTCGTTTACTTAATGTTTTATAGGCACACACAAACTATGTATGAAAAAGCAATCTATTAAGGGTAAATAGTTTAATGGAATCTCTCACACAATTCTGACCAAGACTCATGAGTGTAGTATTTTTCTAATGGAATATCATTAATTCCTTTGGCATAAGCCTATTAATCATAATCCCTTCTTTTGTTAAAACTTGGCGTTCTTGAACGTGTAATTTTTAGGTCAGCCATCACAATGCCTGTTTCAAGCAAATGAGGATGTGTGTCTGAGAGATGCATTGCTTATGCCTTCCATTCACTAATCAGCTTAAATATGATCGCCAGGCATTGGGCATTGTACAGATGCATTTTAGCCTCATGTATCTAAAAAATAAATGGCTTCTCAGGGACTCACTTGTGTTTTCTCCTTTGATTCTACTGGTACCATTCTTCAGGGACCACTTTAGGGGGAAACTTTTATTACATATTCATTAACTCTTTGTTGAGATCATAGGATCATAGATTTATGGGTGGAAGGGCACTTAGAGGCCATCTAGTCCAACTCCCTTATTTTATGATGAGATTTTAGGCCCAGAAGTTAAGCAACTTGTCTAAGGTCATTTGGTAATAAATGTTAGAGGTGGGATACAAACCTAGATCACCTGGTTCAAAATCTAACCTCCTTTTTCACCATACCACACTGTTTTCCACAAGAGGTTGGAGTAGGGAGTGAATGGCACACCTTGATATAATGAATAATCTCAGTACAAATTTAAAAAGAAATGCACCTTTTGTGACATACAATATGACTTCTATCATAAAGTCACAGAATATTAGGTTGGGGAAGGAGAGAACCCAAGGATTTTCTAGTATAATCTCTACCTACAAAATCGTTGCCATCCCTCTATAGATCATCATCAAGTTGCTTCTTTAATACTCTAGTAACAGGGAGATCACTGCCTATTGATACATACATACACACACACATATATACACACGTATGTATACGTATATATACATTATACATTTACACAGATATATATGTGTGTGTATATGTATATATATGTGTGTGTGTGTGTGTGTCTGTGTGTGTCTGTGTGTGTCTGTGTGTATATGTGTGTGTATGTGCATGGCATTATATAATTGTAAAGTACCAGGTGAACTTCCTTTCAGTCATTTCAGTCATGTCAGACTCGTCATGAATCCATTTGGAGTTCAGATGGCAAAGATACTGGAGTGATTTGCCATTTTCTTCTCCAGGTCATTTTACAGAAGAGAAAATTGAGGCAATTAAGTGACTTGCCCAGGGTCACGTAGGTACAAAGTGTCTGAGGCCAAACCTGAAGGTATACTTTCCATTTTAGAAAAAAAAAATAGCTTAAGTGGAGAGAAGTTTCATTATTTTTCCCAAATGAGTCTTCCTTAGTCCAGACCTGACAATCTACCCACTGCACCACCCAGCTGCCCAAACACGCAAATAGAAATTAATATTCTTCCTACCTCATTGGGTTGTTGTGGAGAAAGTATTCTATAAACTGCAAGGTATAAAGCAAAATAAGTTAGTAATAGTAGTACTAATAATAGTGGTGGTAGTGGTGGTGGTTGTAGTAGGAGAAGGAGGAGGAAGGAGGAGGAGGAGAAAGAAGAGAATGTGGAGGAGGAGTAAAAAGAATAGCTCATCATAGGTCACTCATTCTACCACTCTCCTCTGAGACCAAGCAGTGTGATACAGTTAAAGAGGTACTGAAGGTCAGAAGTCAGAGGACCTGTGTTTTAATACCAACTCTTCTACTTACTTCTTGTAAGACCTTCATCAAATCATTTAACCTCTCTAGACTTATTTTTTTTTTCTCACATGAAAAATGAGGACTTTCAATTCCATCCCCTCTCAGATCCTCACAAGTTCTAAATTGATAATCTACCTAACTTTAAAGAAAAATTTATTGCTTTTTGCAATGGATAGCTCTTCACATATTTGAAGGAAGGCTTCAACTTTGCCTAAGTCTCATCTTCTTTTGATAAAATCTCTTTTTTCTTCAATTTATCCACTTATGAAATAACTTCAGAGGCATTGACCTTCCTGGTTACCTTCCTATGGCTTCCTTCCACTTTATTATCATTTTTTCCTTTTAATTTATCTCTTCTTCCTCAAGAGCTTATAATATACAAAAACTCTGAACTAGTGATGCTTCTTTGAGAAGACTTAAAAGAAAATATTTTGTTGCTACATATTCCCCATAAAAAAAATTTACCTCAACCGATGTAGGTCACCTCTTTATCTTAAACGGAGAGGCTTGAAGAGTAGCCTAGAGTATTAAGCCATTCAGTGACTTGCCCAGAGTCACAGAGTTGTTGTGTGCCAGGTCTGGGATTTGAACGTCAGTCACCCTTACTCTGAGGCCTGCTCTCTATCGAGTGTCCTATGCTGCCTCTGAAGCAAGATGCTTCCCAATGTAGAAAGCAATTAGCTTAAGTGGAGAGAAGATTCATTATTTTTCCCAAAGCTACACATTATGTCAACCATACAGGAGGGTGAAAAGAGTCAAGTTACTTGGCTTTGTAGTGAATTCTCATCCATATCATAGACTCTCCATTTCCTTCCCTTACTCAGGTATCTTTTAGGCCTGCCTATTATCTCAGGAAGAAAATATAAACTCCCTAGCTTGGCGTTATAACTCTTCAAAGGAAGGACAGCTACTTGTGGTCCTTCTCCATTCTCACCATGGCATTATAGGAAGTAAGGGTGGCACCCCACATATTGACATCCTGGAAGGAGAAAGTATGACTCGTTCCACACTGGGGTCCTGGGCCAAAGCTCTGGTCACATAGTGCTAGTTATAGTTAAGCCTAGAATAAATTCTCTATTTATCTCTGCTATATAGAACTTTTATCTTCTTTCAAGGCCACCTCTTCTGAGAAGACTCCTCTGTTCTCTTAGGTTGTCATGTCTTCATCTTTCACAAAAGATCTTGTAATTACTTATATAAATATTATGTCCTTCCCCCCTCCCCATTGCAGATAGATGGCACAGTAGATACGGCCTGGAATTGGAAAGACCTGAGTTCAAATCAAGATGCAGACACTGATTAGCTGTATGAGCCCCAGCAAGTCATTTAATCTCTTTCTGCCTCAGTTATCCCACCTGTAAAACTGGGATAATAATAGTACCTACCTCACAGGGCAGAACACAAGATATTTGTAAAGCCCTAACACAATGCCATGTATATAATAGGTATTAATAAATGCTTATTTCATCTCCCTTCCTCCTTTCCTCCCTCCTTCTTTTCTTGAAGACAGGAACTTTTGACTTTTTTCTATATATCTTTAGCATCTAACATGGTGCCTTGCACACAGTAAGTTGTTCTTAATCAGTACTTGTTGAATTTCATTAAGCACACACACATACATACATATATATGCAAATATATACATATGTGTTTATATATGTATGTGTATATATATATATATGTATATATATATATATATATTTAAGTGGCGTCCCTTTTCATTAGGCATCTTATTATATAAACTTGTAATAATATCCTAAATTTCTTAAACACAGACTAAATAATTAAAGTTTCCTCAAACTCCATGATTCTGACACATAACAATTTATCCAGTAGCATTGTTCACTAGACCATATATTTAATACTTGAAAGAACCATAGAGGTATCTTGGGGGTTACCTCTAAGTAACCAAGCTCTTATTTTTGCAAATGAAAAAACTGACTAACGTAGAGGCTAAGGGACTCCATCAAGGTCTCATAGGAAGTAAATATCAGATTAGAGACTAGAATTCAGGTTTTATTCTTTACATAAAGCCACATTTCATTCTCAGAACAACCTTATGAGGTAGCTAGTTTAATTATCCTTATCATTCAGTTATTGAGGAAACTGAAGCTCAGAGGGATAAAGAAATTTATCTGCCTATGGTCACATGGTTGGTAGAGATGGAACTAGAACTCATCCCTTTTGAGTCCAAGACAAGCATTAATTATACTATGAATGAAGGGACAGATAGATGGCTGAATAGATGGATAGCTGGATTGAAGATTTAATGAATTTTTGACTATAAGATACCAAGTATACCCAGGCAATGAACATACCTGTATCATAACTCACTGGCTGGGAAATGTTGTTCTTAAAAGTTTACAATCCTTATAGACATTCCCATTTGGTTATGCAACTTCTCTCTCTTTCCTTAATATCCATGAGAACTTACCCTCCCAGTATATCCAGCCACAATCTGGGAATTTTGATTCTAACATACTTTGCCAGAGAACAATGCCCACCAATCTCCTAGTGAGGATACGCTCCCCTTCCCTAACACTGTCAACCTTCACTCTTCTGTTCATCCCAAATTAATAATGATTTAACTGCTGAACAATTATGGCAGGTGATTAATTGATCTCAAGGAGCTAGCACTTGTGCTGCTATTAATCAGTATGTCATCGGGCAGAAAGAGAAGGGAAGTAGTCTATCCCTGTTACAAACAGTCCTAGGCAGACATTGCTCAGACTGGGAGAAGAGGTCATTGTGGACATGAAAGGGAGATGAGTGGGTTTCATTCGATTGATGAAATAGAATCATTTTCTGACATTATTAAGAGTGAAAGAATGGTGTTTATACATAACATATTGAAGAAAACTTGTTGCAAAAAGAGATTTCACTGAGATTGGTGCCATTTACAATAAGTATAAATACAATATTAATGAATGGAACTGTAAAACTATGAAGTATATAATCTTAACAACAATAATTCCTATGAAGGTTTACAAATGTAAAGAATTTTAATTTATTTTTTTTCAATATGACAAACCTGAGTTTTGGGAAATAATACTATGACTACTATAAGGATCCTCTGAGGATCTAGATTTATAGGGGTAGGTACACAATCTGCAAAGGGAGCTACTGACCTCCCCTCTTACTTTAGGAGATCTTAGTTTTGAGTTTCTATAGGAAAGAAAGTAAAAAGGAAAGGAAAGGAAGGAAGGAAGATTGTTCATCTGGTATACAAGTCATTCTCCAATTGATAAATGGTCAAAGAATATGAACAGTAAGTTTTCAGAGGAAGAAATTAAAGCTATCTATAGTCATATGAAAAAATTACCTAAATTGTTATTGATTAGAGAAATGCAAATCAAAATAACTTTGAGGTACCACATCACACCTATCAGATTGGCTAACATGACAAGACAGGAAAATGATAAATGTTGGAGAGGATGTGGAAAAATTGGAACACTAATTCATTGTTGGTAAAGTTGTGAACTGATCCAACTATTCTGGAGAGCAATTTGGAACCATGTCCAAAAGGCTATAAAAATGTGCATACCTTTTGACCCAGCAAATACCACTTCTAGGGTTGTGTACCAAAGAGATCATAAAATGGGAAAAAGGACCTATATGTACAAAAATATTTATAGTAGCTCTTTTTGTGGTGGCCAAGAACTGAGAATTGAGGAGATGCCCATCAATTGTGGAACAGCTGAACAAGTTGTGGCATATGAATGTAATGGAATACTATTGTGCTATAAGAAATGATGAACAGGCGGACTTCACAAAAACCTGGAAAGACCTATATGAACTGATGCTGAATAAGGGGAGCAGAACCAGGAGAACATCATAAATGGTAACAGCTACGGAGTGTAATGACTGACTTTGATAGACTTAGCCCTTCTCAGCAATGCAAGGACCTAAAACAATTCCAAAAGACTCATGATGGCAAATTCCATCCACATCCAGAAAAAGAAATATGGAGTCTGAATGCAGATTGAAGCAGACTGTTTTCTAGTTTTGTTTTATGTTTTTCTTTCTCATGGTTATTCCCATTTGTTCTAATTCTTCTATACAACATGACTAATGTGAAGATATGTTTAGTAGGAATGTATATGTGGAGCCTATATCAGATTGCATGCCATCTTGGCGATAGGGAAAGGGGTGGAGGGAGAAAATTTAAAACTTATGGAAGTGAATGTCAAAAACTAAAAATAAATTAACTCACTTAAAAAGAAAGAGCCTCTGGTGACAAATTTTCTTATGTTTCACTTCTCTGAATTTAGTTTGTTAGTGTCTTACAAAATCATGTATTCTGTAATCATACAGTTAAACATTTGCTTAGTGAAGATACTAACCAGAGTGTCCTGGATCGAAACAAAATGCTCTTTCTGCTCTAAAATTCTCGGTAATTTTCACTGACCAATTAAAGATAGGGATACTGAGTGGAATGCTTGCTAAAACCCTTTAGTTTTCAATAACTTCATAGTTTGAAATTCTTTCAAATGGGATCATATTCATAAAAAATGCTTAACACAATGTTTTGGTATAAAGTAGATGCTATATAAATGGTTGTTCCCTCCCTCCTTTCACAATAAAGGCTTTCTCTTGAATTAATAAGGATTTGTTAATTACTTAATATATACAAAGAACTGTGCTGAAGGTTGGGGACAGAAATAGGAAAGATGGTCATGTATATCAAGGAGCTAATATTTTAATAGGAGATAAAATGTACAATAGCTTTCAACATTAAGTCATATGGAATGACTCTGTGGTCCATAGGCTACAGCTGCAAATCTGATGCTAGTTTATCTTACTTAATGCCATTTCCATGTATAAAACCATTTTGGTTTCTGATGTTGAAGCATTGAACAGTGATAATTTTATTTTTTGGGTCTTTAATAAGTGTGGATGCTGATGATACAGGAGTCAAAGTGCCTGCAGAAGAAGTGTCTAGGTTGTATCTCTATAAGAGGTATTTCCCTATATTGCAGAAGAAGCTGGGCTTCCATCAGGCCTCATTATCTGGAAGTTACAACTAGTCCTAAATCTTTGGGACTTACCTGCCTGATAGTGGCAACTGGTTTGTTTGGCAATTGGTGTTCATGGAGAGTTTTCCAGGTCCATTCTCCACAAGGATTGCTTTCCTGAATGATGGTTGCGGGGGCTGGGTAGGAAAAGGGCTGATAGAATGATAGGTGGGAGAATAGTGCTATTTTCAGGGTCTTAGACTTAGAACCTTGATGTGCTTCCACCAAAGCTTGAAGGATGTGGTAGTTGAGATGTGTGCAGAGGTTCAATATTCTTTACATATTCTGACTCTTTCCTTTCAATCTGGAAGTCTTCCCATTTCAGATAAGCTAGTTTGCTTCCTGTAGGGATTTAACCCAGGTTAAAACTCTCCTGTGCCTTGAACTTGAGATGACATTTGTAGATCTTCATGAGAAGGAGAGAAAAAAAGAAGGAATGGAGGGAGTAACTTTGCTAAGCCCTTTACAATTATTATTTCATTTGATATTTACAATAACCCCAGGAAACAGATAACATTATTATTTCCAATATACAGCTGAGGAAATTAAGGTAAATAAAGATTAAGTCACGCAGTGAGGGTTTGAGTCTAGATTTCAACTCCAGATATGATAACTCCAGGCTAAATGTTCTATCCACTGTGCATCTGACTCTTCTAGCGATAGCCACAGGTAGGAAGCATAATGTGTTCATAGAACAGAGAAAAGTCATGATTAGTTACAATTTAGTACGTTCAAAGTAGAAGAAGATGAGACAAAGTTGGATTGTTAGGGAGGTACTAGGTTGTAGAGTGTCTTGAACAGCAGGGAGAGGAATTTTAACTTTTCAAAGTGAATACATAGAGATCCTAAATATTTTGGAGTAGAGTCACATGATGGAATCCTGCATAGTCCTACTAGAAGAATGGAAAGAAAGAGCATAAGCCCTGTGACCCATAAAACTCAGATCTTCACCTATAATCAAGAATGGAAAAAAATCTTGGCAATGGAACTCAACTCTTACTTATGAAAGTATTTATTATTTGAGAATTGAGCTTTCATGGGTTAGGCAGAAACAAAATAATTACCTCAATTCAAATTATCACAATTTTTAATAAACTTTTGTTTTCGAGAATTTTGGAGGAGACATCTAAGATGGTAAAGGGCCTTAGATTTTTACTACATGAAGAAAGGTTGAAGAAACTGGAGAAGATTCAAGGAGAGGATGGTACCAGTCTTCTAGTCTTTGAAAGGTACATTACAGCTGATTTCAATTATCTGTAAGTGTGTCATTTGGAAAACAGAATAAACTCAGGTCATTCTGAAAGGTAGGGATCAGGCTCAAGATGAGAAACTATTCATAGTTAATCAATTTTAAAATATTCTCCACTATGGAAAATTAAGAATGGACTATGTATGTAACAACCACAGAACCTTTATCTTGGAATCATTATGGAGTCTCAATTTTTTTAAAAATAATTATTTATTTAACATTCTTTTCTTTTTAAATTTTCAGTTCTAAATTCTCTCCCTGTTTCCCACCTCTCCCACCTACCGAGAAGGCAAGCAATGCAATATTTATTATACATGTGAAATCACGTAAATATATTTTGATATTAGTCATATTGCAAAAACTATATAAAATTAAACTTCAATTTGTACTCAGAGTTCATCAATTCTGTCTGTGGAGATGGATAGCATTTTTTCATCACAAATCCTTTGGAACTGTCTTGGATCATTGTGTTGATCAGAACAGTCAGGTCTTTCTAAGTTGATTATCATTACAACATTGCCGTTACTGTGTACAATGATCTCTGGCTCTTATTACTTCAATCTACATTAATTGATATAGGTTTTACTATGTTTTCCTGAAAACACTCCTCTTGTCATTTCTTAAAGCACATTAGTAGTCTATCAAAATCATATGACACAACTTGTTCAGTCATTCCTCAATTGACATGTATCCCTTCAATTTCCAATATTTTGCCACCATAAAAAAGGGTCGATATAAATATTTTTGTACATATGGGTCTTTTTCCTCTTTCTTTGATCTCTTTGGCATACAGACTTAGTAGTGGTATTGCTGGGTCAAAAGGTATGCACAGTTTTATAGCTATTTGGGCATAGTTCCAAACTGTTCTACAGAATGTCTGGACCAGTTCACTAATCCACCAATGGTTCATTAGCATTCATTAGCATCATCATTAAGAATTTGTCATAGTAATAGCAAGACAAAGGACTTGAACCAGGAATTCCAAATTCAATGTTCTTCCCCCTTGCTATGCATTACCTTCAAGAGAACTATTCCTCCCTCTCACTCTATTTCTTCATATTACTACACATCCTTAAATGGTTGTTAACTATATGGGGTGTTATCAAAATTGGACCTAGGAGAGACCATTCACAATTGGAATAATTAGCTACCTTAGGCAAACCTCCAGAAGTGCATTCTCCATTTTGGTGATTATGACCATCAGGGATTGGAATAGCTTTGGAGGGGGTGGGGAAGGAGGGAGGATTCAATAATCAAATGAGCTATTATTTTAGCAGGAAATGCTAAAGCCATGCATCTAAGAATTTGGTAAATTGCCCACCTCTTTCTTTACAAGGGTATTCTTCAGTACCAAGGGATTGTTATTAAACAGAAATAGGAAAGAGGGAGTTCTCTCACTTATCGGATGCAGAATAAAGAGATGCTTGCAGAAATCTGTTAATTAAATCACCTCCTTCTTAGGTATAGTGTCTCTATTTTTCTGTTTCCATTTTCTTTTCTTTGTGAAACGTACTTTTCAAAAAATTCCATCACATGTTGCACCTGTGCAAAGGTAGGGGCTTGGCAACTGGTCTCCCACCTCTGCCATAATGTTGATAGGAAGCATTAGGGAATCCCACAAGTGCAAGATTATGACTTCAGGTGCATCACAAACAGCAGGAGCAGGTGAACTTTTCAAAAGCAAAGATGCTATTTTGATGTGGCCCAATTTACCCCTTTCTGAGCTGTTGGCACTTAATGATACCAGGCCTGGTTTGGGCCTGGCACCTGAGGAAAACACTTAAACTTAATTATATGCTGCTCCCATTACCATTGTAGTTAATCAAATGCAAACTAGAGCAGAGGCAGGCTGGACTCTGCTCCTTAGAGAGAAAATTGTCCTAAGGCAGCCTTTCCTAAATCGCCACCTATGGTTATGTAATTTTTTTTGTCTTGTTCTATCGGAGTAAAATCTATTTTATTAAGTACCAGTGCATGCTTTATTTGCTCACAGCGATGCTTTTGTAGAAATTTCAGAACTTTCTATCAGGTTCCCATCATAAAGAAAAAAGTAAGAGATCGGGCCTGGCACATATTAAATGTATAATAATATTAAGTGGTAGAGTGGCTAAAGTCTTTGGCCCTGGAGTCAAGAAAACCTGACTTTAATTCTATCATCAGATACTTACCAGCTTTTTGACCATGTGCAAGACATTTAACCACTGTCTGCTTCAGTTTCCTCCTTGGTTAAGTGAGCATCGTCATCATCATCATCATCATCATCATCATCATCATCATCATCATCATCATCATCCTAATAATAATAATAACAATAACACCTAAATCCCAGGGTCATTACAAAAAAGAAAATAAAATGATATTTATAAAGTGCTTTGCAAACCTTAAAGCACTATATAAATGCTGGGTACTATTATTGATTCATTCAGGTATTCAGTTGTGGTTGAGCACCACAAAAATAACCAAGAGAATGATCATATCTTCTCTTCCTCACCTAGATCTATCTCACATAGAATGTTTGATATGGATGAAAGCTATCAATGAAGCAAGAATTTATTAAACATCTATGTCTGCTTCTGGGATGGGGATACACAGTCAAAAGCAAAACATTTCTTTTCCTCAAGGAGATTGTATTCCAGGAAGGAGAGAGGATGTACACCTATGAAAATATATGTGTGATAATTTTTGGGCAATTTTTGCAGCTTGTTGCAGGAAATAAAATCTTCATGTAGAAAGAGACTTTTGAACCAAGCCTTGAAGCTAAGTGATTCTAAGAGATAGAGATGAGTAAGGAGGGCATTCGAGGCATAGAGGAAGAGCCTTGGAGAGCATCACTGGATTCAGAGCTGGAAGAGATTATAGGGACCATCTATTATTACATGTAGGAAAATTATGTCACTGGAAGATTAAATGGATTTCTCCAAAAGCACACAGGAAACAAACCATCAGAACTACAGCTAGGAAGAGCCAAAATGTCAAAGCTGGTAGAAACCTCAGGGGGGGCTAAGTAGTTCAATTTTAAGATTGAGGAAACTAGGGCCCCCAGGGCTCACGTGACTTGCCCGAGGTCGTACAGCTAGTGTCAAAAATTTGATTACAATCCAAGTCCCATGCTGGTCATCTTTTTTCACAATCACACTTTTACTCCCATTTTGTTAGAACAGTAATATTAGTGCTAGAAAGAACTTTCAAAGTTATCTATTTTAATTTCCTTATTTTAAAGATGAAAAAGCTGAGGCCAAGATAAAGGAAGTAACTAGACCAAAATCTTAGAAAGGCAGAGACAGATCTAAAACCAGGACTCTGGTGTAGAAATTAAGTTCTTGGTCCCTACTGTAGCATTTTCTCAACTCCTGGACAGCCTTTTCCCAGTCTGTGGACTCCCCAGTATTGGGGAATAATCTTGGGTATGGGCACAGATAACTTGTATTCTTATCACCTAAGTCAGTAATTCATATCAGCATGGAGCCAACTCAGTTGGATATACAAACAAACCAGTGAAAATAATCTATTCTAGGGTTGTTTTGATATTCTTATGTGAACACAAGCTCAGTGAGGAAATGTGGTCTTTATTCTGACACTAAGGAGTCAAAGGATTCCTATACAGCCTTTTACATTCCAAGTCTAGATTAGTTTTGGGGGTTTTGTTTGTTTGTTTTTGTTTTGTAGCTCTCACATGAATGGGGTTTAATAATTTAATTATTAAAAATTTAATTTATTAATTAGCTTTATTTTTATAAAATTTATAAATTAAATTAAATGTATTAATTAAAATTTAATCATTAAAAATTTTCTAGGCAACACTGTGTAAACAACTTTTGTTTTTTGTGATTATGGAATCTGTAATCAAGAAATGCCCAAATTTTCTCAAGTCTTATTTTTAATCATATTTTAAACAAAGCTGTCCATATCATAACAATTATTTTGAGTCTCCTTTCATCATTCTCCTTTTCTAATATTTTTGATTCTCTCCTCCACCAATCCAAATCTAGCCTGGTCAAGCCTTACCTGCTTTAGGAAGGCTTCTCTGACTAACCCAAAACCACAATGAGCTTTCCCTGATTCTGAATGTGCTCACTTTGTAGCTTGAATTGTATTCTTCTTTGTCATCAAGATGTCAGTCAACAAGAATTTGTTAGGCATTTGCTATGAACAGGACTGTGCTAAACACAGCGAATAGAAATAAAAGCAGAAAAACAGTCCCTGCCCTCAAAGAGATTACTTTCTAATGGAGCAAGGCAACACATAAGAGGAAACTGAAGAAGAGAAAGAAGGGCTGGAAAGTGAAGGTGCAGAGCTCAGGGGAATGGCAAGGATAGCCCTGTGGTGAGGAATCATCAGCACAGCCTGGAAAGGAATTAAAATCCAGTTTTCCTGTGCCTCTTATTTAAAACAGAGGTTCAGGTGGGATCAAGCCAATCAGAGGCTTCGCAGATAGAAGGTACTTCAAGTTCAAAAAGTAGTTCAAGTATAGGGAGAACTTCCAAGGTGAATAGATTTCTAGGGCACAGTAAAGAACATCCTTGGGCTGTGATTTAGCAGGGCAAGCTGGTCTCCTGTTTCTTGAGCCATCTCTGGCATCTAAGATGTTTCTTCTTGTTCTATCTGTCTGGCAGATCACATCTAGTTTGGAAACCTTAAGTTCTGCTAAACCAGGTTCTTGTAGTTTTCCAGCATTAACTCCCTGTGTACCTTCTTCTAAGAAATGTACAGGTTCCTGTTCCTCGGAGTTATACAATCATATGTTGTCCTTGCTGGAAAGGGCATTAGATAGATATAGATCATCTCCTTCATATTGCAGGTAAGAAAACTGAAGCTCAGAGGGGAATTATGCCTTACCTAAGGTTATATGCTTGTGTGTCCTAATTTCCTAAGAAAACACTAAGCTCAAGTATATCCCCCATAGCACCGCATATCATTTGAGTCCATGACAGACTCCTAATTAATGGTCACTAAATGGCTCATTGGTGGAAGAGGCAAACCATAACAAAGTTAAAAATAGGCATATGAAAAGGGAAATATAAAAAGGGGAAGCTAGGTGGCATAGTGAATGGAGTGCCTAGCCTGGAGTCAGGAAGACCTGAGTTCAAATCTGGCCTCAGATGCTTACTAGCTGTGTGACCCTGGCTGAGTCACTTAACCTTGTTTGCTTCAGTTTCCTCATCTGTAAAATGATCTGGAGAAAGAAATGGCAAAGTAGTCCAGTTAATTTGCCAAGAAAAAACCTAAATGGGATCACAAAGAGTCAGACATGACTGAAATGACTGAACAACAATATGATATACAAGCTTGATATGAATCAAGAATGAAACCATTGATGGTTGAGCTTTGTAAGGAAGTACTGTCATGTGTGGAGGACACAGACAACAGCAATCCACTTCTGTACCATGCTACATAATTTGCCAAGTATTTACCTTTCAATCTAATATGAAACAGGTAATATAGCTAATATTAACCTTATTTTACAACTGAGGAATCTGAGGCTGAGAGGAAGGATTACAAATGAAGGAAATAAGGCCCAGATAAAGTGAAGTCATTTGCCTGTGGTTACAGTGGAAATAGGGATTTGGAGCTGGAAACAATGTGGTAGGACTCAAAATCCAGTGGTCTGAGATTCCTATCATATCACGATGCTCTAAGTGAAAGAAAGGAGCAAGGATGTTAAAACAATTTAAGAATTGAACTGAAGTGGGTGTTTCAATAGGAAGATGGGGCAACAAAGAAAAAAAAAGATACATAGTTATGAGCACTTTAGCAACTCACTTTGAATTATGGAGGGTGAGATAACTTGTGAACAGAGACATCAATGGAGGATATCTGTGTTTGGAGCAAACTTGATGGGGAGATCATTGCTTAGATGGGGGAAAATGTCCATTTTCTTTCATGATTGTCAGATTTAGCTTAGCCTGCTTGTTTCTTGGTATTGGGACAATGAGAAGAGGTGTGAAAAAATAAATATGCTGTCTCCCTTTCAAACTTTTGTTCAGTGGTTCTGACTCTTCATGACTTCATTTGGGGTTTTCTTGGCAATGATTTGCCATTTCCTTTTCCAGCTCATTTTACAGATGAGGAAACTGAGGGTAATAGGGTTAAGTTATTTGCTCAGGGTCACACGGCTAGTAAGGGCTAGTAAGTGTCTGAGGCCAAATCTCCAGACTGGGAATATCCACTGTGCAATGTGGCTGTCCTTCAAACATTTTGCCTCTTTTTGTCAAACATCCTGAATCCCGAAAACAAAGAACTGAGAATACTTGTACTCTACTCATGGCCTCAATTAGGTATCTATGGAGTAAATTTAAAAAAATAGATACAATATGGAGTTTAAAAAGAAAAAAAAATAAAAGCCACTCTGTTTCAACCAAAGCAGATTAGAGAATTTTACAGGTTGGACAGAAATAAGATATTTTCTGGTTTTTGTTATTGTTCTGCCTGCTGCTGTGTCTATTGTTGTTTCAGCAATACACATACCACTGTATAAGTCAGCAAATTGGCAGAGTGGATAGTGTGCCAGGCCTGGAGTCAGAAAGACTGACACTTAGTAGTTGTGTGACCCTGGGCAAGTCATTTAACCCTGATTGCCTCAGTTTCTCCATTGATAAAATGAGTGGGAGAAGGAAATGGCAAACCGCTCCAATATCTTTGCCAAAAAAACCCCACCTGGGGTCACAAAGAGTCAGATATGACTGAAATGACTGAACAACAAAAACTTAGCACTTCTCTGGTAGAGTTTACTGTAAAACAGCTCTGCCTTCCCTACTATACTACACTACACTCTTGGATCCTGAAGAACTATGGCTTCTAAAAGTAAACAGAGAGCTAATGATTAGTCAAAGTTTATCTTTCAACTTAACATGGTAGGATTATCAATTTAGAACTTAAAGAGGCTTTAGTATCATATAGCATAACTCCTTCAATATACATACGAAAAACTGATTCCAGGAGAGGTAAAGAACCTTGCCCAAATGCCCACTGATATGGACAGAGGTGAAATTTGATGCCAGGGCCTCTGATTCCAAATCCAGTGCATTTCCCACTGTCTCTTACTGTGTCGCCACACCAAGTCAGTGGAGAAGGAAAGGCTTGCTTAAGCCGTGGTCTTTAAAGAAAAATCCTGTCCACATTAATGTGTTGTGAAACATTAGAACAATCTCCTAAAGAGTATAAGAAGAGAATACCATTGGCCTTTATCAAAAAGGCTTTAAAAGACTTCACTTAGGGATGCCTGCTAGTTGACCCTCCTGATGTGAGAGCGCTGGTCCTTGGCAGAACTAAGTCCTCCAGCAGAAATAACAAGCATGTTCTTCAAAAAAGAGAAATCAGTAGAGCAGTTATTATAAATGGAACTCAGGGGAAGGCAACCAATTACCAGCACAAGCTTGTTGACACTCGAAGCTTCCAGTTGAGAGCGAGCCCCTGTACAATGCCCATAGCACCAGTAGGATTTGTCATGGGTGACCCTAGAATAAACTAACAGGCAATTTCCTGAAATATATCCAAAATTCTAAACCTCAAAGACTAAGAGAATGTTCAAGCCAGAGTAGGGGAGAGGGTGGGCAGCTTAGAGATTCTAAGAATTCAACAAATATTTACTAAGTTCTGTAGGTACCTTTTTAATTCAAGGTGATGTGTAATGAAGAGGTGTGAGTGGGGGAGATGAAAAGGGACCTCCTTCCTTGAACAGTGGGCATTTGAATTGGACAAATTTGGTTTTTACACAACTAAATAAGCCTGGTAGAATATGATGGGACAAAGGAGTGAGCTAGTCAAAACTCTCCAGGAAAATTTGGAAAGAGCCCCTGTACAATGCCCATAGCACCAGTAGGATTTGTCATGGGCGACCCTAGAATAAACTAACAGGCAATTTCCTGAAATATATCCAAAATTCTAAACCTCAAAGACTAAGAGAATGTTCAAGCCAGAATAGGGGAGAGGGTGGGCAGCTTAGAGATTCTAAGAATTCAACAAATATTTACTAAGTTCTGTAGGTACCTTTTTAATTCAAGGTGATGTGTAATGAAGAGGTGTGAGTGGGGGAGATGAAAAGGGACCTCCTTCCTTGAACAGTGGGCATTTGAATTGGACGAATTTGGTTTTTACACAACTAAATATGCCTGGTAACAAAGGGGTGAGCTAGTCAAAACTCTCCAGGAAAATTTGGAAAGAGATGGTTTTCAGTAGGGGAATTGATGGAAATGTGCAAGGTGGAGGATATCAAAATCCTCTAGGCCTGCATCAGACTCTCTTGACTTCCCAAGGAGATGAATAGAACATATGCAGGATGTCCCATGGTAATTCTTCACTCTCATCACCTGACCAGGGTATCTTTTTTTTTTTTTTAATCTTACATTTTCTTGATAACTCTGAGTCACATACTACTGATCTCACTATCATCCCCAGGCATTCCACATCCATGACGTGAAATTTTGAAATCCTTCTTTCTCACTATGATGTTATATTTCTCTATCTCACCCTATGACTTACTTTTCCTTAACCTAGTATTTGATTTAATGATGACTTTCAGCACCTCCACCCTTCCTAGGTCATCACCCCAACTCTAAATTCACTCCCCTCTTCTCCTCTGCTTTCTTTGCAACTACTCTTACTTCACTTCTCCTTTCTAAAACTCTCATTTTTTTTAAAGCACTGACTAAAACTCAGCAATCATATCTGTCAGTTCCTACAATACTTTTGAGCCTGGTGACAAAAATTTATTGCAGGCAGTTGATATTCTCAAGTGAGATATTGTACATAAAAAAACTTTGTAAACCTCAAATTTCTGTATAAATGTCTGTTTTTATTATTCCTTTTGTTTTCTAATCATACTCACTTACTTTAGACTTTACCTTCAAGAGGTATTTTTAAAAAATTCTTATTTTCCTCTCCTCACATTGTAGGGACTAGGCATTGCCTAGGGAGATGATGATATTTGTCTATTCCTAAACTTCAACTTCAAGGTAGAAGCCTCACTGGGCTAGCATCACCAGAACCTTGCTCATTGGAGCATCACTGCTCTGGTAGCTGCAACCACCTGCTTTGGCTTCCTAGACTCCCAGATTCTCATGGCTAGAGGCTGTGGATCGGAGACTCTACTCCCTCTACCTAGAACAGGAGAAAAGAAAAAGAAAAAGCCCAAACGTCTGGCTTGAATCAGAATGTGGTCCAGAATAGTCATCCTTCATACTTCCACCTTTTGGATTATAAAATTATCAACATTGTTGGATATTATATCTGCTAGCTATGTCTTAAGGTCCATTCTATCCTCTGTGTTCTCCCACCTCTGTTCTAACAACCTTTCCAAGTCTTTCATTCTATGATTAGTGTTATAACATTCATTATTCTAGGTTCCCTTCCATTTCTAGAATGCTATTTCCTGTATTCAAATGAAATCTCTTTATGAATAGGGATAAATTCTTCCAATTTGCATCTCGAGTACTTAGTAGAGCATCAGATATATAATAAGTGCTTAATAATTGTGTAATTATTGATTCCATATGTTCTAAGGTCCCTTTCAGTTCTAGCGTCCTATACATTCTTGAACACTTGATGTTTGTAGCTCCAACTTCCTGTATTCTGTGTTCTGTATCTCATGCTTTAAAGTCTCTTCCAGCTCTAACAGTTTATGAAATGCCCTAATTGCATTTTTCCTGAACCACTACCTTCAGTTCATGACTATTGCCACCCCAGGTCTCTGATCCATATGCCATGCGAGGAGTATAGAGGGAACGAGGGAGCTGCTATAGGAGAATATATGCAAAAATGATTCAGATTACACTTTGAGCAGGGGAACACAGTTAGCGGGAGCACTGAGCTGTCAAAAGCATCTAAGCCTGCCAGATGCTTTATCCATTAGGCTACAATGATATGTTTCCCAGCGTATTCAAGCTTTCAGATTAGGTAATTGATTATTTTTAAGTAAAATTGCTTAATGACTTTAACAGGAGGCAAATGTTTTTATGCCTTGAAAAAAAATTCCTAATGTGGGGAGAAAAAAAATCTTATAGGAGCCTTTCAGAAGTGTATTACAACAGGCATCGCATTTTAAAAGCTCCCACCCTCGGCTCTTCCATCTCCCTTGAAGCTGAATGAAAAACATCTCTCTTGGGGAGACAGAAGGATGGCTTGGTGGTAGTGTAATGTTTTGCATTTGTTTGCACTTTGTAGAGAATAATCACTTTCAACTAACGTGTTGTAAATGGACTGTGGCTGGCTTGCCTCTCTTACTGGTATTAATCATTTTTGCGAGAATGTGTGAATATTCATGGGCTCCCAGAATTGGCGGGATCCCCTGCCTTGTTGGTGGGCATGGCCCTCCAATAATTGAAAATGTAATGGAGATAAGCAAACCCATTCCTTTTAGACCTTTATGGCTCCAGCATGAATTATCTCTGTACATAAAGGGACAGGAACCTGCTGTGTAATATTTGTAAATAGCAATTTTGTTCATAAAGCAACAACATAAACCTTTTATATGCATGGTGCCCATTTTCCAGCTCTGTCTTTGGGTGGCTGTTTCTCCTGTACCAATAAATGTTACAGCAGGAAATAGATATTCTATGCAAATGGTGTTGTCTCCCAGTTCCTGTCATTAATCAAATTGAGCCATTGATGTAATAAAATTACATCTCATGCAAATTTGAACCCCGGATGTCTATTGCTTCTGCTGCTGACTCACAGCAAGCAGTTAGGCTCTTAGGTATGGAATTCCCGTTTGCTTTCTGTAATAGAAGCAATAAAGCCCAAGGCCCATTACCCCCCTCCTCCTACTTTGGACTCTGATAATTATAGGCAATAATGAGTTATTGTCTAGCTGGGAGGTCTTCCTAGGTCTCTAGACCTAGAAATGGTAGCCTGTGACTATAGGTTACCTACATTAGAATTAAGCTTGAAAAAAAAAAAAGTATCCTCTGAGCAACAGATGAAAGCAACATTAAGCTACAATTACTATACTGAGAATTATTGGAGCAGCAAGGTAGCAGACAAGCTGTGTACATCTGGCCTGCTCATCTGTTTCTAGGGAGAGCACCTCCCAGAGAGAGGCTCAGAACAGAGAAGAATGGATTAATTACGTGCTTAATAATTCAGGAGACCTGGGTTCAAATTCTAGCCCTGCCAGTTAACTCACTGGCCCGTTGGTGGAACAGTTTCTAAGGAGAGTTCCCTCTCCAAGAGCAGGAAAGTCTTAAAATGGGATCAAGAAAAATGAGGGTAGGACAGCACTTTGTAAAATGTAAAGTGTTCTATACTTTGAGGGGGTGGGGAAGCTTGTGTGTAAGGGTGGAGGTGGTACTATACATATACATTTGCATTTCTGAGTTTCTAAACTTTTTCTGTGTAGTTGCTGGCCTTCGCATGTTACCTATGACTTCCTCAAAACTCCCCCCAAAATTCTCATTTCTTATGCTGATGCTACATCAAAACCACAATGGGGAAAGTCAGGATGTAGATGGGATAAACATATGTATTAGCTATTTTATTATTAGGATCTTAGCTTTTCTAGCTAACAGGACCCTTAGAGATGTCTGAGCCAATCTCTTCATTTTACAGATGAGGAGACTGAGCCCCAGGGAGGTGATACTATTTGCCCAAGCTCATTCATTAAGTAACAGCATTGGGATTTCACCTCAGTCCTCTCATAGACTTAGAGCCGGATGGGACCTTAAAGATAATGAGGTCCTGTGTTCCTCCTGTCCCCCACCCCACCACCAATACCTTTATGGGGAAACTCAGAGGGCCAAGAGATATCAAGTTTTGTTGTTGTTTTTTGGTGTTGTTTTGTTTTAGTTTGTTTTGTTTTGTTTTCAGGATGGCATAGGCACTGTAGTAAGTAGAAGAGTCTGGATTTGACCCTAAGTCATCCTGATCCTCTAAGTCAGAGTCAGACCTCTGAAACTAAATCCAGTCTAGACATGGTTGTTGTGGTTGTCGTGTTGTTGTTGTTGCTGCTGCTGCTGCTGTTTCCCTACCATGCTGCCCCTCCAAATCACACAGAGGAAGTAAAGGGCAACCCATTATGGTAGAAAAAGAAATGGACTGAGTCAGGAGGTCTGGTTTTGAATCCTATCTCTGCCATTTGGTTGTTGGTGTTTGTTTTAAATTTGGGCAGATCATTACCCTTTTATGATCCTGTTTTCATCTGTGATGTAGACACAACATTGGTATCACCTCCCTCTCACAGTGTTCCTAACAAAGTACTTTGTTCCCTGCTAGGAAGAGGACGGGGTAAAATGAATTTTTAAAAATTGGCCCTCAAGGGGTATACATGCTAGTGGGTTTAAATATTCCCTCTATTACTTACTAGCTGTGTGATCCTGGATAAGTCAACTATTCTGTGCCTCCATAAACTCCCTAAGACTTATAATCAGTTACTTGGAATTTGGGGAAAAGTAAATTTCTTTTAAAATATAAAATGTTATAAGGATTTTGTGAGGATCCTTTGGTAATGGAACATCTGCATTTCACTGGGCAAAGAAAAAAAGTGAAAATTGAAATTTCCACTTCACCATATTTTATTTTGTTTTGTTTTCCTTTGATTTGGCTAGGGATGTTGCTGGAGGAGTCTACAAGTCAACAAACATTTAATTATTGCCTCCTATATACTAGGTTCTAAGTGCTAATCCCTTGGGATAGGAAAAGGTCAAAGTACCATTCCCAAAATTATCCCCACTACTACCTTCACCAACCAAACAAGAACTAAATAATAGCAAAGTGGGGATTCAAGGTGTTAGAAAAGTCTATTACACTTTTTGCACAAAGATTTTTGGGACACCCTCTACTGTTTTTTTTTTTAATTTATTCCTTGATCTTAACCCAACACACAAGCATACAACTGAAGGTATTTCCCTCCTCAAAAACTGCAAAGAAACCTTTTTTTTTCTTGACTGTCTGTATGACTTGCTTGTCAGGGAATTCTGTTTCCATTAGATAGTAAAACCCTTAAAGGAAAATACTGTGATTTTTTGTTTGTTTGTTTGAGGCTTTGTTGCTATTGTTTTGTAGTTCCATCATTCACAAGAGACAATAGAAACTTTAAAAATATTATTGAACCGATTTGAGCTTGTCCTGCCTTTTGTTTTACTGTTCATGTAAGAGTGTTCCACTCTTAAGTTTTCAAAACCAATGTTCACTCTCTGTCTCTGTCTCTCTATCTCTGTCTCTCTGTCTCTGTCTCTCTCTCTGTCTCTGTCTCTCTGTCTCTGTCTCTGTCTGTCTCTGTCTCTCTGTCTCTCTCTGTCTCTCTGTCTCTCTCTCTCTCTCTCTCTCTCCCCCCACCCCGTCTCTTCCACCCACCCTGAGGTACAATTTTCCATTTCTTGAGTTGAGTAATTTTCTCTTTCATCCAGAATCATATTTCTTCTCCCTCCTTGCAGCAGTGCTCCATTTAAGCAACAGTGTTTATAAGCCAGAGCTGGGCCTGCCATAGCACGGTCACTTAAGTTGATGGCTGGCAGACAGGATGAACTAGAGACCACAGAGTACTTGAGTTGGCCTTAATTAGGAGTACCAGTACATGTGTTCTTTTCCAGATGAGACAACTTGATGAAAAAGCAGCAGGAAGTCATTACAAGGCAAGTAAATAAGGCATTGTTAGAGAAGCAAAAGAAATAGCCAAGCCACTTAGCAAAGGAATTAAGTTTTGGTTTCAAAGTAGAAAAGAAGGCAGGAGGGGGTAGGGATCTGTACTTGTATTTAAACAACAGAGATCCCAGAAGCCACCTGACACTTTTTTTCACTTGTAAACAGGTGCGCAGATGTGTCTGCCATCATTCGTGCAAGCTCAGTTAGCTCACTTTCACTTTTTATGCATATAATGAAATGACGACAGTGATTCCATTTTCACATCTGAGTTTCCTACATTACTGTGTTTAAGGAATCAATTTTTTAAAATCATTGTTTAAACTGGATGGAAAGTTAGAGGTTAACAATTCCAATCTCTCACATTTTATAGGCTATGAGAGTTGAAGCACTCCAGAATCACAGTTAGCAAGTGACAGAGACCCCACCTGAAGCCAGGTCATGTTAACTCTAATTTCAGTGCTTTTTCCAAGACACCATACTGGGGTGGGGTGGGGAGGTAAGGGTGGAGACAATGGGAGGAAGGAGGCTGGAAGGGAATAAGCATTTTTATTTGTTTTTCAGTTGTTTCAGTCATATCCAACTCTTTATCACCCCATTTGAGGTTTTCTTGGAGAAGGTACTGGAGTGGTTTGCCATTTTCTTCTACAGCTTACTTCACATTTGAGGAAACTGAGGCAAACAAGGTTAGGTGACTTGCTCAGGGTCACATAGCTAGTAAATGTCTGAAGCCAGATTTGAACTCATGAAGGCGAGCCTTACTGACTTTAAGTCCAGAATTCCATACACTGTGCCACCTAACGTTCCAGCATTTTTATATGCTAGGCATTATGCCAGGAACTATATAAATATTATTTCATTTGTTCCTCATGACAACACTGTGATGAGGAAATACAAGCAAACAGAGGTTACATGACTTGCCAAGGGTCATACAGCAAGTAACGTGTCTGAGATTTGAATTTAGGACTTCCTAACTCCAGGCTCAGGGCTCTATCAACTGCAACATTTACCAGGTTCCATGCTTAATGATCAGTGATGGTCCAGTGCATGGTGCAGGTGGGAACAATGCTAGATTTGAAGAGATCTGGTTTTCAGTCCCACGCTATCCATGTGACTTGAACACTCCTCTTTAAGTAAAATGAAGTTTCTGGACAAGATAATCTCTCAGGTCCTTTTAGATTTTTAACATTTTACCACTCTAAGTAATAGCTTGGTCTTTCATAGATCCCTTGCCTAAAGTGAGGTCAGGGAGAAAAATCCTACTAAGCCTTAAAATCCTCCTTGACAGACTTTTGTAAACATTCCTAACTACAGGTGCTTAGCTAATAAGCTGCCTTAAATAGTAATTAAAGAGAAAGACTAAGGAGTGGAAGATCAGGTTTCAGGTTCTTTATTAAGGGGCTCTAACATCTTAAATGAGTGAATTTGTCATTTTGCTTCCAGAATATCTGAAAACTACTTTTTTATAAGGCATCTAAGGGCATAGTGGATTGAATGTTGATTCTGGGGGGAGGAAGACACAAGTTCAAATCCTACCTCAGATACAAACTAGGTTGTCTGCGAAAGTCACTTTTCAGCCTCAGTGGGGAAGAAAACATGTTTTTAAAGTAATATGCCAGGGGCAGCTAGGTGCCTCAGTGAGTAGAGCACCAGCCCTGGAGTCAAGAGGACTTGAGTTCAAATCCAGCCTCAGACACTTGACACATTTACTAGTTGTGTGACCTTGGGCAAGTCACTTGACCCCAATTGCCCTGCCTTCCCCCCTCAAAAAAATAAAGTAATATGCCAGGTAAAGAGTTAAGTGTTTTATAAATATTATCTGTTTTGGTCCTAACAACAACACTTTGAAGTAGGTACCCATTATGCTCATTTTACAATTGGGGAAAGTGAAGCAATCAGAGATTAAGTGACTTGCCCAGGGTCACAGTGTTAAGAAACTTGTGAAACTGGATTTTCACTCACATCTTGATTAAAGCCCAACGCTATTTACTGAATGAAGCTGCCTAAATTATCTTGTTTCTAAAAATGAAAATAATAAAAGACTCACTTTAAAGGATTATTGTGTAGACCAAAATAATAACAATGATAATGAGAATGATACATGTGTATATATGTATATATATTTGCAAATATCAACATATCATATAAGTGGTACCTATTATTATTATTAGAGTCAATATTGGATTGGAAAGAGTCCTGAGTATTAAGTCCCAGATATTGTATTTATTAATTGTGGGAATTTTGGCAAGTCACTTCTAATTTCTGGGCTTCGATTCTCTTTTTTCTGTAAATTGGGATTTTAATTTTTGTACAGCTGACCTAATATGTTAATAAATTCATGTTAAACTCTTAAAGGGCTCTGTAACATACAATTATCTAATTTTCATCTTTTTCTTTGGAATTCAGGTGGAAAATGTCCTGTAACAAGTTGCTTTCCTTCTATTGTTCTATTATCCTTAAAATTTCTTCAGACTCTTGGGCCATGGGATAAAATAACTGATTTTTATAACTGAATTAGTTTATAAACTTACCTTTTGTAATATCACTGAAAGCATTTTGGGACCCCTTTAATACCCCAGGAGATGGGGAGGGGTAAGAGGGATGATTTTTGCTTCATCTTGTTTCCATTGACTAGATCTTTGTATGTTGGAAGATTTTTACTCCCTGTAGTTTGGACAGAACGAATATTCTGTATGATGACACTAATTAGAAGCGCTTTTTAAATGTTATGGGCAATAGCGTGTGAATAGTAAGCCAGCTAGACTGTGCAATGAGTAGAACCTAGACCTGGAGTCAGGTAGACCTGAGCCTCAGATATTTTGTAGCTGTGAGACCCTGTAGAAGACATTTAATCTCAATCTACTTCAGTTTCCTCAGTGGTAAAATAAGATAATGATTGTCTCTACCACTCCAAGATTGTTGTTTGGATCAAATGAGACAATGTCTATGAAGTACTTAGCACAGCATAATAGTGTTAAAAATATTTCTTCCCCTTTCCCTTTATTTAACCTACAATTGCTTCAGTTTCCTCATCTGTAAAGTGGAGATATTAAAAGCATTCGCCTCTCAAGGTGCTTTTTGTTTGTTTAAGAGCAAATGAGATGATGTTTGTAAAGTGCTTTGCAAACCTCAAATTTCAGTATAAATGCTAGCTAGCTATTAATAGTATCTACCTTTTAGGATATTTGTGAGAGTGTAATGAAATAACATAAATAAGACATTTCACAAACTTTAAGACACCTATTATTTCAGGAGATCTTTCATAATACCAAGCATCAGGTTTAATTTTTGCAACTCCTCCACCCTGTGAAGCTAACGTAAAGATGTCTAACACTGACCTCACTTCTATGAATCCTATATAGGCATGTTGCTATAGTATCTCCCCTGTGTCTTTGTGTTCCCAGTGCATAGTATGGTATTTGGTGCATAAATCCTTTAAAAGATGCTTCTTGATTTGACTTGACTTGACTTTACTTAACTTGATTTTAGGCTAAATAATCCCGATTCCTTTTATTGATGATCGTATTACTTGAACTCAAATCCTCTTTGCCCTGGATCCAGATGTCCATCTCCTTAACAACGACCTTCTTAAAATCCTCCAAACCCATCCTTCATTCCTAAAAGGAGTAATGAACAATGACTGTCTTTAACAGTAGTCATTTGTGAGTGGTTAGAACCTCTAATAAAGTCCGGCTTCATCCAGGGGGTAAAGTTGACGCTGGGCTCTGAGATTCCAGGAGGGAGCAAAGCTTTGGCACATCCTATTGAAATGAATGGAGGAAGTGCCTATGCCCAGGGATGAACAATACCTCTCTTATCTGAGGATGAGTCTAGAGAACTGTGAGAACATAATTCTCACCAAGAGAATGTTCCCAGGGGATGATTCTGGATGCCCAAATAACAAAGGAGTGCATCAATTAAGACTTGCCTGGCTCATACAATTTTAGAGGCTGGACAGGTCCTGATGAAAAAAAGGTGTCTTTAAATTATTGACTTGAGTAATAGAAAAAGCTTGTATCCATTAATGAACTTTTAAAAATCAAAGTTTCACAGAGTGAAGCAGGAATAGAAGATACTTTTATTCTCAATACCCTCAATCAAACATAGATATATCAAATTTAACAAATTATCAGGCTTGAGAACGGAAGCATAAACAAAAGAAAACTGAAATATTGACCAATTCCCTACTTCAGAAATGATGGTTTTTATTTAATTTAAACTATATATATGGAAAATGGTAATAATAAATTAAATAAACAGTAATTAATAAATAATAACCAATCTTTTATCTAGAGCTTTCATGTTCCAAAGCAGATTATAAATATTGTCTCATTTTATCTTTACAACTACCCTGGAAAGTAGATGCTATCATCCTCATTTTAGAGATAGGAAATGGAGGCAAATGGAGGTTAAGTGCTTTACCCAAGGTCACACAGCTACAGGAAGTATACAGGGCAAGGTTTAAACTCAGGTCTTCCTGAGTCCAGCTCCAGGATCTTATCCACTGGACCACCAGGTACCTCCAAGAGTTAATGTATATACATACATCTTGACCACAACTCATCTTTTTGTACTTAAATCCTGGATACACAGAATATACCTGAAGAGAACTGAAGTGATGTCCTTTAGATTGTCTGAAGTCACAGATCCCACTTTAGTAGGAGTAGTTACAAGTTATTGGCATTGTTATTGTTTACTCTTTCCAGCAGTATCTATCAGCCCACCTTTTCCATCTGTACAGGTTTTGTCCTTAATCTTCTGCAGACCTTCTGTAGAAAACACACCCAACATACTGCCTCCTGTTTTTAATAGTGTATATATTATTATTTTAGATTCCCATACTGCTTATATGGTATCTCTCCCTTTTGTTTCATTAATACACAGCCAGTCCTCTTTCTTTTTTCCAATTATACACATCCTTGACAACATATGTTACATCAACACTTACAAACAATTCGTTGTTGGTTATATATTACGACATACTTATCTTTACCTTGTGACTTTCAAGGGACCATATTTTAAGGTAATAGCTAGCAATTATCATAATTTTAATAATAATAGCCAGATTTTTTTGGCATGTTAAAGTTTGTAAGGACAGCTAAGTGGATAAAGTACTGGCCCTGAAATCAGGAAGACTTATCTTCCTGAGTTCCAATCTAGCCTCAGACACTTATTAGCTGTGTGACCGTGGGCTAGTCACTTAATCCTGTTTGCTTTAGTTCTCTCCTCTGACAAAGAGTAGAAAAGGAAATGGCAAAGCACTCCAGGATCTTTGCCAAGAAAACTCCAAATGGGGTCACAAGGAATCAGACAGGACTGAAAAGACTGAACTACAACAACAAGGTTTGCAAAATCCTTTACATATTTCATCTCATTTAATTATTACAAGGACCCTGAGATGTAGGTAGTATTATTATCACTATTTTTACAGATGAATAAACTGCGTCTCAGAGAAATTAAGTTATTTGCCAAGGTCACCCTGCTAGTAAGTTTCTGAAGTCTAGCCTGACTCCAAGTACAGCTCTCTGTCCTCTATGCACTACCAGGTGCCACTAAATTGCATAGGAAAAAAAAAGACATACTGGCACCTTGTGGAAAATGAAATACATATAGATACTTCAGTGAAAAAGAGGACTTTTTATTTTTTGGGAAACATTTGTATACAGAAATGCAATGTATGTAGAGAAGATATATTTCTGACCTGGCATTTTAACGCTACTCCAATACCTTATCATGATACGAAAGTGACCTCGAATTCCTGAAAACCAAACAAATTCTGGCAGAACCCACCAACTTGAAGGATTGGATTCTGCCCGTGCATCAGAGAACCAATTGTACAGAAATCTTCATAGGTAGAGGGGTACTCATCAGTAGACATTTTTTTTTTAGGGACAACAAATCATGAAGACCATATGTGTTGGTAAGCAAAATGGGCTCCTTAGCACTTAGTTCAACAAGTGCTCTTGAAGAGTTTGGCTTTTGTTTTTGTTGAGTAATTCAGTGTATTTCATTGAGTCTTACTAAGTGCTAAGGCCCAGGCCCAAACCCCTATTAGGTGTAAAACCTATGTGGGTGTGGATTGGCAACTAAGGTGGGGCCCAAAGTGGGGCTAACTCCAGGGAGGGCCTAGTTTACATGTCTGGGACGGCAGAGGCTCTTAGACCACGTGGGTTTAAGTTGCCTCTTTGTGACAATTTTAGGTCACTTGGGTGAGTCCCATGTGTGACTCACCCCTGACACTGAAAAAGATATAAAAACCAGGGGCTGGCCTCCTTTTCCTTGGAGCTTTTTGCTGCAGCAGTGGTGGCGCGCGTGACTCTGGGCCAGCCCTTGTTCTGAGCTCCTGGGCTGAACCTAGATGTTGGTAACTATGAATTGTATTGGGTCTGTCTGTTGATGTTTGTAATTTGCTTGTATTTTGCTCTGAAGTTCAGTGTGCTGGCTTTTCCCCCTAAACTAAGTGAATGATATTTGTGTGCTGAATTAAAATAAGCTTGCCAACCCCTTCACCTTGCTTTCCTTAGATAAGCAGATCAAAAGAACCTGTGTTTCTGCGGTGTGCTGGCAGCTTTCTGGGTGCTGCCTGTGGGTGGATCTTGCACCCCCGCAGAAGCTGCTAGCTGGATTGTGGAAACACCATATAATAAGGCAATGATACTTGCTTTCTGCACCACTGAAAGGAACCTCCATCTTATTGAAATGATGAAACTCTGAAGGTACACATACAATCAGAACTTGAAAATAAGTACATACAATAAGAATTTAATAATCTACTAAACCATAGATGGTTGGCTTTCAGTTCTTCAGTTTTGCCTTCCTCAAAGGAGCCGAGCCATCTGTACCTCTAATATGGTACACCCAGAAAAGGCCCTCCAGGTGGACTACATACTGGAACCTTTTGAAGTTACCTATTTCAATTATTATAGAAGAGGATCTTGCTTTTCCTCTCTCATGTCTTCAGAGGTTCCAAGCTTTGTGCTCCTCCCGCTGCTGGGCTTGAGGCATATTTCCTCTATTAACTATCCTTCTTGACTGGAACTCATGAGTAAATGGATTGGTACTTAATAACTAAACAAAAAATCCTTTCCTGAAGGTGTGCCATGTGGAAGGCCCTATGCTCATGCAGTCCCTGCTTTTGCATAGCAAGGTAATGCTTTTCAGAAAGCAGAAGCAGATTTAATAGAGAATAATTGGATTAATTCAGCAGCTGCTCCCTTTTGCAGCTTGGCTAGAAGAGGGCACTGAATCCAATCTGTTCAAATTTCAGAACTATATTGTAGTAATTTTTCCAGTAATACTTTTTTTTATAAATATCAAAGGAAGGTGAGTTTTATATTACTACCCCCTGTGATTCCTAGTTAATATTTCTAACTAAAAGTAGGATTGGAAATAAATCATAACATTTAGGATATTCTCAATTTTGCATGATTTCGGGTGATTTTTGTAGTAAATCTAATAATTCACAATGTTATAATACTTTCTTCACAATCACCCAGGTAGATTTTCTTCACTACATGCCTGTAAGACAGGCAGCACAATATTCTTCCAAATTTACAGATCTGGAAAGTAAAACTGGGAGGTAATGTGAGCCAGCCAAAGTAACATGACTAGAAAGTCTTTGAGATTCCATTTGATTCCAAGGTTTGGCAGGTAGATGGTGCGATGGGTAGAACACTGGGCCTGGAATCAGGAAGCACCTATTTTATATATCTGTTGTTAGAATCAAATTAGATAGTATTTGTAAAGCACTTAACAGTATCTGGCACATAGGAGACATTTAACACATGCTTTTTCCCTTTCTCCCCCCAACCCTTGACATCAAATCCAAAGCTCTTTTCGATCCACCATGATACCTCTCCTATTACTAAGAAATTTTCTTATTTTTGCTCCTTATAACAAGTGCTAAGAAAGGGGACATAAGAGTGGTGTGAAGATAAACTATTTTGAAGACTTTTGATGGCCCACCTTGAGGAGGAAAGACCTACATTTGGGGTCAGACCAATTGAATATAAACACGAGCTCTTTTATTGACTAATTGAATGATTTTGGATAACTCAGTTAACTTCTGTGGGCTTCAATTTCCTTATCTGCAGAAAGACAATAATTTTCAGAGAAGATGACAACCTGCATTGATAGAGGGAGTTTTTTCCCCTGGGAATTCCCCATGTCAATAAAATTACAGTCTAGTAACTATCCTTACCAAAAGAGTGACAAATGAGATAATCTCTAAGGTAGCTTCCAGCTATAAATTATAGAATCTTATATTCTAGGAACAAGAGGAAATAGATTTCTGATTAATATACATAATGGTCCAGCAATTAGAACTAATTATATTTTTATCACACTACCTGGTGAGATAGTGAGGTCCCCATCAATGGATGTTTTTGACTAGTGATTTGACCACTAGTTAGAGATGCTAGAAGGGATTTACATCTCACATAAGTGTTAGACCAGGAGGCCTACACAGTCTTTTTCACAGTTAATCCTTTTCATTTTGGGGATGTTACCATTAATAAATTCCACAAACTATGCCCTTAAGTTATTTTTCCTAAAATTTACCTGCCATATATATTAGAATGCTCTCCAAAGTCAGGGTAGGTACTGACAAAAAGAATAATGATAAACCTGATTATGCCTTTTGGTGTC
Organism: Phalanger gymnotis; assembly: GCA_028646595.1. NCBI lineage: Eukaryota > Metazoa > Chordata > Mammalia > Diprotodontia > Phalangeridae > Phalanger > Phalanger gymnotis. Next base: position 721,544,833 of record CM053622.1, on the reverse strand, counting down.
TATACATCCCAAGATTTTCCTTGTGGTAGGGGCTGCCTAACCTCCATTGAAGTAAGGTGTGGAAGAGTGAAAAGAATTAGAATAAATCTGGTCTCAGACAGTTACTACCTGTATGAGCATCAGGAAACTTTCCCTTCTCAGAGACTCACTTTCTTCACCTGTAAAATGGAGTTCAGTAAGACTTGTAGAGAGGAGAGAGAGAGAGAGAGGAATTAGGTAGGGAGGTTGGATAGATAGTATTTGAGATTCATCTACACAGAAATTATAATTGAACCTATGGGAAGTGATGGGAATATGGGAATACCTGGGGAAGGGATGAGGGGAGATGAGGAACAGGTGAGAATTTTGAGGGTCATCCAAGTTTATGGGGCAAGAGATAGATGATGAACCAGCAAAGGAGGATGAAAAGGGAGTGAGAAAGAAAGAAGGAAGGAAGGAAGGAAGGAAGGAAGGAAGGAAGGAAGGAAGGAAGGAAGGAAGGAAGGAAGGAAGGAAGGAAGGAAAGAAAGAGGGAAGGAAGAGGCAGTTATTAAGCATTGACTTTGTGTCAGACATTGTGCTAAACAATGAGGTTACAAACACAAGAAAAAAAGAAGACAGTTCACCCCTCAATAACCTTACATCCTATTGCAGGAAGACAACATCGATTTAAAAGGGACCCAATGTGAGGGCATGTTTTTGAAGTCTGGGAGGCAGGAAAGAAGGACAGGATGGGAAGGAAGGTTATCCTTGGGTAATACTCCAAAGTCGAGGGTCTAGGAGGAACTCACACATGGCAGAAGGAGGCAGTCCTAAGTGTGGGATGTTCCATTTTCAGGAAGCCATAGAAATGATTGGAAGAGGCTGCAAGCAGAGAGAGAAGTTCCAGGATGAAACAGCATTATTTGGCCGTCTGAAAACTAGGAGCAAGGTTTGGAGGAAAACCAAGAGATTAGGGTTATGAAGAAAGAGTATCCAGGAGGAACAGATGGCCATGAATGTTAAAACTTGCAGAATGGTAAACGAAAATGAAGGCTGAGAAAAGACTATTTAATTAGTCATTTAAAAGTGTACTGGTAACCTTGGGGAGAACAGTTTTATTATTGATAAGTCAAAAGCCTGAGGGCAAGCATTTGAGAACCCTGTTGGTGAGTAGAGACACAAACAGTCGTTCAGGTTTGACAATAGGAAAGTGAAAAAAATTTGGTTTGTAAAATTAGAGGTTGAAAAGTGACCTTGGACATTATCTAGTTCATCCTGTTCATTTTGCAGATAAGGAAACTGAGGCTAAGAGTGTCACTCAAGGTCAAACACACTTAGGAGGCATTTTTCATCTTCTCAACAAATGACATTCTAAGGACAGTTTTCTAAATACTCATGGCAGTGTACATTTAGATATCACTTTAAGTCTATAAATAACAGAGTAACTTTGAGTCCAAGTATTATTATTTCAACATTGAGAAATTTAGGTTGTTCGTGCCATTTAGATTATAGATGTAATTCGTAGCTAGTAATATTGATAATAATAGTTTATGATTGCATCATATTAACATTTTACAAAGCACTTTACATGCATAAGGTCAGTTCCCTAACATTAGAGTTTAGAATCTATATCGCTGTTCATCAGGAAGGTTTGGGTGCTGGAGAAGGGATTTCTTTTGAGGTACAAGATGAGCTAGCTGGTTTTCGATCTTCTTTCAAACTCTGTGAATTCGTGACCTCCAAAGAATCATGATGCTATCCCAAAATGACTCAGAAGCCAAGTTTTAGAGGTTAAGCAACTTTCCTAGGATTATATTTGTAGTAAGAGGAAAGGGGCAGTGGGACTAGAAATATGAACTTCTGGTTCTAACCGCTGTGAATTTTTGCTTTACTCTGGTAGCCTTGACTCAATGAAACTCACAGCACGAACTAGTACGTACCACGACTGTAGCTTCTAGCTTAACAACCTGAAAAATGCTCAATTAAAAGTTCATTTAACATTAAGAAAGTATCTTTAATGGCACCTCATGCACACTTCTCTTCTTCATTTCAATCTTGCAGCATCCTCACTAGTGGGCTGTCTCTCCACCAACTGTTTAGGGATTTAGCAGAGCCAACAAGACAGACTGTTCCCATATGTTTGAGTAACTCCCTTCTTATTTAACCTCCCAGCTAGGAAATTAGCAAGTACAACTTCATCCTTTAAGATGGCAAGCATTTTGTATTCTGAATAGACTGTTGTATAGTGTTCATAGTTAACTGGTGATTGTTCCTTTGACACCATTATTATTTATGAAATTATTTGTAGTACACATATTAACCAATCCATTTTCCAAGGCGATTGTAGGAATAACTCATGAAGGTGAGTTGGATCCTCATGGGATTTTCATAACATTTTTCTTTCCAAGTTGTGCAATTATGCACTGCAAATGGGACTCATGTTTGGGAGAAAGATGGATGCCTGCACCTTCAGTGTAATCAATTTTAGAAAGCTTTATTTCCATGTTTGTATTTACCATATTGGTCTAAATATAAGCTACCCAGGAATTCAAAGTTGCTTCGCTGAAGTGATATAATTTTGAAAAGAATACATCTACATATAGATAGAGAGTCAAGTCAGATTAAGAAGTGTTTATTAAGAATAAATTGTGTGCCTGTCACTGTGCTAAACACTGGAGGGGAAAATTAGTAAAGGCAGCTATTGACTTCGAAAACCTCATGGTCTAATGCGGAAGATTATATGCAAAGAAACATGATTTATTGAGAAATATTGAGAAATTTATTGAGAAATATGTATACATACATATGTATACACATATATGTATATATACATATACATGTATATATTCATATACATACACACATGTGTATATATGTGCATATGATAAATTGAAGGTAACCTCAGGAGGTATTAGCATTCTTATGGAAGGTCTTATCTTAGCTGAGACTAGAAGGAAGCTAGGAAGCAGAGATGAGAAGGGAGAGAATTCCAGGCAGCATAAGAGCAGGAACTATGTCAAATTTGTTATTATATGTGGCACTATGCACATAGTAGTTACCTATTTTTTATGTAAATGAATGAATTTTGCTGAATTCCATTACTTCCTTCCACCAGGTATCTGGTAACTTCATCTTGGTTATGATACTTTATTATATAGGGGTCAAAGCCATCTTCCAATCCCTAAGGCTCACAACCTAGAAGTTATCCTCAACTCCTTGTTATCTCTCACCACACTCCAAATCTAAAGTATTGTCTAAACTTTTGATTTTCACCTTTATAATATCTCTCAAATGCACTCCCTTCTCTCCTCTGACACTGCTACCACTCTTGTGCATTCCTTATTATCTCACACCTGGATTATTGCAATAGCCTGGGGTGGATCTGCCCACCTCAAGTCTTTTCCTCATTCCAAACCATTCTCCAGTCAATAAAAAGTGATTTTTCTAAATCAAAGTTCCAATCGTATTACCCCTTCTATTCAAAAAACTCCAGTGGCTTCCATTTGCCTCCAGGATCAAATATGAAACATTCTCTTTGGAGGTGAAAGTCTTTCATAACCTAGACCCCTTGCCTCCTAACACATACTCTTAGATCTAGTAATCCTGGCCTCCAGGCCGTTTCACAAATGTGACACTGTGTTTCTAGGTTCTGTTCATTTTCTCTAACCTATGCCTGGAATGTTCTATCTTCTCTACTCCAACTATTTACCTTCCTGAATTTCTTTAGGTCCCAACTAAAGTTTTGCCTTTTCGGAATGCCATCCCCAACCCCTCTTAATCTCAGGTGCTTCCCCCTGTTAATTATAGCTTTTATCTTGTATGTAGGTAGTTTTGTATATTGTGTCTCTTATTAGATTGTCAACTCCTTGAGGTCTGGAATTATCTTTTAGGTCTTTTTGTATCCACAGCACTTAGCACAGTATCTGGAATAAAGTAGGCTTTTAATAAATGTTTATTGATTGATTAATTTGCAGGAAGTAGTGGGAGGAAGAGTGTTTGGCTCAGTAAGGTAGTCCTGAATTCAATGTTAGATATAACTAGGGAGTAGTGTGAGCTAGGGAAAGATATTTAAACTTCTCTCAGCTTCAGTTTCCAAGTCTATAAAATGGGGCAGTAAAAGTAAATTAGAGAATTCATAGGATTGTCATAAGAACAACACTTTATATATTAAAATTTGAAATAATTTTAAACAATTTTTAGCAGTATCATACTGTCATATAATATGTTTCTTATAAAACAAACAACAAACTAAGACTTTACCATTTTGGACCCTATTAATTCAATGTTTTTGATCATCCAGAAGACCTGCAAGTGTGTTATTGCAAAGTCCATGAAAAATATTGCTAACTAAATTAATAAATATCTTAGATTTTTATTTTTTTACCTCACTTGAGAATTAAATTACTAAAAATTACTTAACAAAGTAAAATATCTTGAAATATTCATTTATAAAAAGAACAATGAATAACATTCTTATTTTTTCATTAAAGTAGGTTGGTGATTTAGGGATTTTTTCTAGAATATTCTTGGCTTGTTCAACTTACCAGTTCTTAAATGTTTTAGTCTCAGGATGCCTTTAAGCGTTTAAAGATTATTGAAGGCCCATTTCTATGTTTAAAAATTATTGAGGGCCTCAAAGGTCTCTTATTTATGTGGGCTATAACTATTGATATTAATCGTGTTAGAAATTAAAACAGATAATTTTAAAAAATTATGGGACTTCTTGGAGCCAAGATGGCAAAAAAATCAGTAAACAGGAAATCAATGTGTCATTATCCCATCCTCAACTCTGAAAATCCAAAAAATACCATCCCAGAACAAATCTTGGAACAGCAGTCCCATGGGAAAGACAAAGTGGAGCAAAATGGGTACGTGATTTCTACATAAATGGTGATACCATAAGCAAAGTATGAAAGCAAGGAATGGTTTGCCTGCCAGATCTATGGGGAATGAAAGAATTTATGACCAAACAAGAGATAGAGAACATTATGAAATGCAAAATGGATAATTTTGATTACTTTAAATTAAAAAGGTTTTACACAAACAAAGCCAATGCAACTGAGATTAGAAAGGAAGCAGAAAGCTGGGATTTTTTTTTAATATATCCAGTGTCTCTATAAAGGCCTCATCTCTAAAATATATAGAGAACTGAGTCAAATTTACAAGATAAGTTATTACAAATTGAGAAATGGTCAAGGGATATGAACACGCAAACTTTAGTGAAAAAAATTAATGCTATCTATAGCCATATGAAAAAAAATGCTCTAAATCACTATCGAATAGAGAAATGCAAATTAAAACAACTCTGAGTTACCACCTCACACCTATCAGATTGGTTAATATAACAAGAAGAAAGTAAAATGATAAATGTTGAAGAAGATACGGGAAAATTTGAACCTAATGAATTGTTGATGGAGTTGTGAACAGATCCAACTATTCAGGAGAGTGATTTGGAATTATGCCCAAAGGGCTGTACAACTGTCCATACCCTTTGATCCAGCAATACCACTACTAGGTCTGTATCCTAAAGAGATGATAAAAAAGGGAAAAGAACCCACCTGTACAAAAATATTAATAGCAGCTCTTTTTTTTTGTGGTGACAGAATTAGAGTTTGAAGGAATGTTCATCAATTGGGGAATGGCTGAACAAGTTGTGCTATATGAATGTAATGGAATATTATTGTTCAATAAAAAAATGATGAACAGGCAGATTTCAGAAGAACTGGAGAGATTTACAGGAAATGATGGTGAATGGAAAAAGCAGAACCAGAAGAAAATTGTACACAGTAACAGCAGCATTATGCAATGACCAACTTTGTATAGGCTTAGATCTTCTTAGCAATTCAATGATCTAAGACAATTCCAAAAGATTCATGATGAAAAATGCTGTCCATATTCAAAGAAAGAACTTTTGTATCTAAATGCAGATCGAAGCATACTATTTTTTTCTTTCTCTCTCTTTTCCTTCTTTGTGGTTTTTTCCCCTCTTTTGTTCTAATTCTTTTTTTCACAACATGACTAATGTGGAATTATGTTTAATGTGATCGCATATGTATAGCCTATATCAAATTGCATGCCATCCTGGGGAGGCGGGAGGGAAGGGAGGCAGAAAAATATACTGGAACTCAAAATCTTGTAAAAGTGAATGTTGAAAACTATCTTTAAGTGTCATTAGAAAATACAAAATAGTGCTAAGTGGGGAAAATATGAATTATACCTTTAAAAGAAAAGAGCATTTAGTATTAGCATAGATAATATCTTTATGACAAAAATAGTATTTTTCAAAATATAAGGGTAGGATTGATCATTGTGTTGTGTATTTGCCAATCTCTTTAATATTTAACTTAACAGAAGATAACTAGATTCTCACATCTGCTTCTGCATTTGGTCTGTTGCTATATGTTGTTTTGGTTGAGTTATATAAAAATAAAAATCTGGTCTCACATAAATATGTAGTTGAACAGGGAAGAGTATCTTAATGGGCAAATAATGTCTTACTAGTACTGTATAAATCACCTGGTATTATTCTAAAAAAGCCCAGCAGATCCCTAAGAGGATCTCTGGGACCCCTGGCTAACTAGAGGTATAACTTCAGTAATTAACAAATTTAATGAAACTGTAATTTCCTTTAAAATGTTTATTAAATTCCACAGTTCACAATTGTTACTCAATCTTAATTTAATGGTACTTGTTGCATAGTAATAGGGGAAATAACAAGTTTCAAAAATATCCAAATAAAAAACCTATACCAATATTAACAAACAAACCAGAAGGCTCATTATCCTAAGGCAGCTGTAGGCTGCTCTTTTCCATGTTAGATCAGTTAATGAGTTTTCCATAACTGGCAATTGTTAATAAGACACGACCAGGTCAATGTTCATATAAACACATAATATAATTCCAGGTGTCTGCTCATTGAGGAATCAGCTATTATGCCATTGCCGTTATATTTTCCAGTCCCTTCTAAGCCAGTCGTTTTCTCTTATATTCTGTGATCTTCGATTATATCTACTGTAAATTTGTTCAAGGGACTATTTTAAGTGTCTTAATCAGGGGAGATTCTGCTAGACTGGCTTTGTCTAGATGTCTTCAATGTATTATTTTCACTTTATTGGTATTTTCTGTGTCCAGTATGTTAATCCATGAGGCTTAAATCTGGAATTCTGATTTTAAAACTTCATGTTGACATAACATGGTAGAGTGTTCATCTTGGAGTCAGAAAAAAAATGTTAAAATGCTACCTTTAACATTTACTAGCTATGGGACCCTGTGCAAGTTACTGAACATCTATGAATCTCCATTTCTTCATCACTAAAGGAAAATAATAACAATACACACCTCACAACCCATCAATTTCTATTACATACTAAGAAATACAATCTCTGCTTAATTTTCACAGAGCACATCTCATCACCACCCTCCCTTAAGTAAACTTCCGTTGTTCTTTTTCACCTCTAGGACAAAGTATTAAATCCTTTGACACTCAAAGCCCTTCACAATCTGGGCCTTTCCTACCTTTATAGTCTTCTTACTCCTAGCTCCTCTCTGTGTACTCTGGAATCTTTTTGTGTGGTAGCAAAGAATTGGAGTTTGAGGGAATGTTCATCAATTGGGGAATATCAGATTGCATGCCGTCTTGGGTAGGTGGGAAGGGAAGAAAGGAAGAAAAAAATATTGGAACTCAAAATTTTATGAAACTGAATGCTGAAAACTATCTTTACATGTAATTAGAAAAAAAACAAAATACTATTGGAATAATGACAGTGGATGCTTGATGTTCTTTTCAGAAGATACTCTATCTTCAACTTCTTAGGATTTCTTTTTTTCATTATTTTGAAAGCAAAAAAAAGAGTGCTTCAATCTGTGCTCAGAGTTCATCAGTTCTCTCTCTGGAGATTAATAACATTTTACGTCATGTATCCTTAGGAATTGTCTTGGATCATTGTATTTATCAGAGTAGCTAAGTTTTTCTACAGTTGATCAGTGAATATTGTAATACTTACGTAATTGTATACAATGTTCTCCATTTTCTGCTCTCTTGCCTCTTTTTCAATCATCTTCTTCCTATTTTTATAACATAATAGTATTCCAATGATATTGATTATCTGAAAATATCCTGAAAAACTAAACTAGTAAACTGTACTATAGCTATGACATCATTATGAACCAAATTGTCCAGCACGATTGCCAGGATATAACATTGATTCTGAGGAGTTGCATGTCATCCGTGTTGTCCTATCTGCTACAACCAGGGTAGTGTGGTGTGTGCTCTAATTATTATAGAGAATGAGTTTACATCCAATTGATTTTATTAAACAAATATGTGTGTATGTATGTATATATGTATATGTAGACAAATATATACACACCCTATATATATACACACACACACACACACACACATGTATGTACATTCTCCACCTGTACAATAGTTTATAGAACAATAAATGTAAAAGAGTAATGAGAGGACACTTACTTATCCATGGGCCATTTCTTTCCGAACCCCGTTAAAAATTATGAATGAGAAAAGATACAATAATAGTAAACTTGAAATATTACAAAATAACATATTAAATGCTGCTTTCCCAAGACTATTTCTATCTGAATTCCATTGGAAATACAAGAAGAATGAAGTGAATCCTAATAATACCAGTAGTGACTTTTGGGACAGTAAAATGTATAATAATACATTTTAAAAGTATCTAAAAAAATACCCCATACAATACTCATGAAACACAAAGGATATCACCCCCGAGGCAGCTATAGAAAATCAAACAAATACATGCTTTAAAGAGGTAAAGTATTATTAATCTTACCTTTAAAATAAAAAAAAATCTCAATTTTGATTTAGATATAAACACACATAAATTAATTATTTCACTTCAAATCAGTCTGGCTTTGTAGTAGCAAATCAAGCTTTTCTATTACCTAAGAAAAAAGATTATCTTCAAAATCATAAACCTCATCATCACTATTCAGAAGCAAATAGGGCAACAGTTTTCAAACTTTTTGATGTCAGGACATGTTTACACTTAAAAATTGAGAACGCCTCCTCCAAGAGCTTTTATTCATATGGGTTATATCTATCAATACATACTGTATTAGAAATTAAGAAATCTTAGCATTATTATGAGAATAGAGTTGATATTTTTTACCCCCGAAAAGGTCAATAAAACTCCTAGGAACACATTTTGAGAACTTATGACTTTAGGGACATTTTTTGAACTTTTGCCCATATCTGTGAGTTTTAAAAGTTTAATCGTAAATAAAGAACAATTTCTACTCTATGCCTTGCTGCTTAATGTGTGAAACCCATACTACTCATTTATTTACTTGCTAAAATAGTCATCTCTTGCATTTTGTATTCCATACACGTCTGACTGTGAATCATTCAGGACATTCCATCTCTTCTGTATAACTTTGCAGAAGCTGTCCCCACTACCAGGAACACACTAACTTCTCACCTCTGCCTCGTAGAACCTCCAGTTTTCTTTAAATTCCAGCCTCATGCCCTTCTTCCTTGAAGAAGCTATTGCTGATTGTCCTACTTTTCTTAAATCTTACACCCTGAAATTGCTTTGAACTTAGTTTATACGTTTTTATTATATTGAAGTTATTTTATCTCTTCACACCTCCCTCCAACAGAATTTTAACACCTTGAGATAAGGACCATTTCATTTTTTTTTTCTTTTGAACACCTATTTTTTTTAAACCTTGAGTTCCAGATTCTCTCCCCTCTTCCCTTCCCATCCACCCTCCCTAAGAAGTCAAGCAATTCAACATGGGCCACATGCGTATCATTATGTATAATCCTTCCACAATACTCATGTTGTGAAAGACTAACTATATTTTGCTTCTTCCTAACCTATCTCTGTTTATTGAATATTCTCCCTTCTCCCTGTCCCTTTTTGAAAGTGTTTGTTTTTGATTATCTTCATCCCCATCTGCCCTCCCTTCCATCATCCCCCCCTTTTTTATCTTCTTCCTCCTTCTTTCCTGTGTGGTAAGATACACAACTGAGTATGTATGGTATTCCCTCTTCAGGTCAAATCTGATGAGGGCAAGATTAACTCATTCCCCCTCACCTGCCTTCTCTTCTCTTCCTATAGAACTG
>CM053622.1:721513819-721534258 GCA_028646595.1 Phalanger gymnotis | reverse complement strand
GAGTTTTTCAATGGGGTATGACTGCCTGTAGACTAAAGAGTTCTATGTTCCATGCTTGGGTGGATGCGCTGCCTCACCAGCACTCCTCCTTCCCCAAGAACCCCCTACCAGGACTGGGCTTAAATCTTCAGCAGGCTCTTCACTCCTGCTGTGATCAGCCACTTAATTCCTCCCACCAGGTGGGCCTGGGGCCAGAAGCAACTGCACCTGTAGTTCTAAAGCTGCCCCACCTCCGCTGCCCCAGGGGCAGTGGCCGAACCGCAATCTCAGTCCCAAAGCTTTTCCCACTAACCTTCTCTGTTATCTTTGCTCTTTGTGGGTTGAGAGGTCTGGTAGATGCCACAGCTCAGTAATTCAGGAGTGTAGGGCACTCTCCGCTCGGCTGCTGGTCTGGTCGGTCAGCGGTCTGGTCGGCCCGCGCGCACTCTGGGCTCTGCTGGGCTCAGCTCCACTCCCCTCATCTGGGAGCTGGGAGCTCCGTGCGGTACAGACCTTACCCAGAGACCATCCAGGCTGTCTTGGGCTGTAGCCCTGCTTCCCTTTGCCACTTTGTGGGTTCTGCAGCTCTAAAATTGGTTCAGAGCCATATTTTTATAGGTTTTTGGAGGGACTTGGTGGGGAGCTCACGCCAGTCACTGCTTCCCAGCTGCCATCTTGGCTCTGCCCTCCCTCTCGACCATTTCATTTTTTGCAGTTGTATCCTCAGCATAGAGAGTCTGATTTGACAAATAGTAATGGATTCTTGTTGATTTTTTATTATACTTATTATTACAGATGGAATGGACCTTAGTGATCACCTACTCCAACTTCTTCATTTTGTATTTTGGGAAGCTGAGGTCCAAAAAAATATAGTGAATTGTTCAAAGTTATATGCCCACTTAAGTAGTGAAGCCGTGACTTAGATCCAAGTTCTTGACCCCCACCCCTTTGTATGGTATGTTATTTTTTTTCCATTTATAATTGGGATATGTCCTGTCACAGTTTACAAATGTAGTAGGCAGATGGCCACTTTAACAGCTTCTTTAATTAAAATGTAGCTGACAAAAATGTTTCTGTAAAAAGAAAAGGAAGGTATCTAAATCTGGTGACTATTCAGTAATCAGAAAGAAGCCAACTTGAAAAGACTGAACATACAAACTGAAAGTAGTTTTCCAGTGATAAGACCGATGTTTCCTAGTGAGTAATGAATCAAGACATAAAATCATTTAATATGTCAGGACAGAGAGAGATAAACAGAGACACAGAGACAGACTCAGCGGGGAGGAGGGAGGGACAGAGGGAGGGAAAGAGAGAGAGAGAGAGAGAGAGAGAGAGAGAGAGAGAGAGAGTCAGAGAGACAGAAAGAAGAAATATTTATACATGATATAGAAAGGTAGATAGATGGATGGATAGATAAATGATATAGAAGGATCTTTCTAGATTTAGAAAAGCTGAATGGTAGAAGGAACAGCAAATAGGGAAATGTAAAGGGAAAGCCTTTTCAGATGTAAAGAAAGCCATTTCACAGCCTAGAAAATGCCTAGGCTTAAATACTTTAATTTCAAATAAAGAGGCCAGGGAGACCAAAAAAAAAAATGACCCTGGAGACAGAAGCTTCCTATTTAAGTCATGCCACTATACGAGTTTGATAACCATAACTTACTGATCACTGTAAGAAAAAAAAGAGTCTTTCACTGAAGGAATTTGATCTGAACCAGAAAAAAAATTGTTGAACAGGACAAAATAAGTCTCTCTGACCTCCTACCCGGAGTTGACAAACCAGAGTAAGGGGTTTTGCCAGTCCTAGGCTGTGAGCCATTGCCTTTGAGAAAAGCCCAATTATCAGGCTAACCGAAAAGAGTAGTACACTGTAGTTCTCAGCTGAGTCAAAGGCTGGAGGTGGTGAAGACAATAGCTGCCCATTAAAGAACAGACTCCTTTGGCAGGACCCGGTGAACAGTACAGAGGCTCCCAGAGGCCGTGTACTCTGCCCAACTCAGCCCAAAAGAAGTCAAGCCATGGATGGGGGATGAAAGGCAACTCCATGAATCAAAGTCCGTAGCCCCTTATAGGGCAGAGGCAATGCCATTATGATTCTCCACTCTCTAATCTCAACATCAAAACCTACTCTCTACTATAAATCATAAATTCAATCTTTTTCATACTAAGACATTATATCTTTCTTACCGAGGGAAAGGATCACGAGATATAAGTGGCAGAATGGGGAGAGTATCTGATTTGGAGTCAGGAAGATTTGATTTCAGATTTGGCCTCAGATAATTACTAGATGTATGACCCTGGTCAAATCATTTAACTTTTCTCAGCCTCATTTTCATCACCTGTAAAACACAAATAATAATAAAAATAGCACCTACTTTTCAGGGCTGTTAAGATAAAATGTAATATCAAGCACTTTGCAAACTTTTTAAAGACCTATATAAATGGTGACCATTTTAATTAGTACTTTTTGTATAGCCTACCTGACATCACACATAGTCAGCAACAGTTAAAGAAATTGAGAAAAATGAATTATTACCTCTCCTGGGGTATGTGCTTCTTAAGATAGAACAGAATATTAAAACTATATGAATGATTCTCTGATGGTTGATTTTTGGGAAACCAGAAAAAAGAATATTTTGGAGAGAAGTTGGAGACTTTTACTGCTATCTTTGAAATCACAAATCATCCTAGTCAAAAGACTGGTCCTATGATGGTGACTATCATGCTTTTTTCTTTTGTTTTGTTTGTTTGTTTTTTGACAATCTAGAACAGGTAAAGAGGCAAACCCTGGAAAGACTTGTGTAGGCTCAATTGTGTGACACAGCAGGTAGTGTAATCACATCAGGATGATAAACATAATAATAGCAGTTCATATTTATGTAATATCTTAGAGTTTACAAAAGACTTGAACATTGCTGCAAGTTTTATCCCATTTTATAAGGAAAACTGAAGAAACCGAGGCACAGGAAGAGCAATTACCTTGCCAATAGTCACATAGTAAATATTAACATCATAGTGAACTTGGATAACATCTATTCCAGCTCCTTCATTTTACTAATGAGGAAACAAAGGTCCAGTGGGGTGGCTAAGTGTCATAGTAGAGAGAGTGCTGGCCCTGGCATCATGGGGACTTGAATTCAAATCTGGCCTCAGAGACTTACTAGCCACATGACCCTTGGCAAGTCATTTAATCCTCTTTGCCTCAATCTCCTCACCTGTGAAAGCTGGAGAATGAAATAGCAAACCACTCCAGCATGTTTGCTAATAAAACCCCAATTCAGGGCATGAAAAACTGGACATGACTTGAAGGATTGAACAATAAAAACAACGAAAAGCAAGGTTCAAGAGATGACATGATTGTCCCAAGGTCACACAGCTAGTAACTAGAAGAAATGATTCTTAGATTCTGATCCTGGAACCAATGTTCTTTCCAATGTGCCTGTACCATATCTTCACCTTCCTAAAGGAGGTGAAGAGCCCACAGAAATATGCAAAGCCTGGGAAGCAGGGCTCCTATTTTTAATTAGCTCTGGGGACATCCTATCACATCTTAAGCCAAGGTCATTTCTACCTTAATTCCTTTAGCAGAATAAATCATAGGTAGCTAGTAAGAAGAAAAATAAGCTAAGAACATAATTGTGAGTAACATTTATTTGGTGGTTACTGTTGGCTTTTTTAACTCATTAATTAAGGGAGGTTTGCCATTGAATCATCCTAGTAGTCAGTTAGCCAGGATGGTTCATTAAAGGCCAGATTTTATTATATATTACATGCTTTATGCTCCTCACACAAACTTATTATACTGCTCAGAGAAGGTGATCTCTGGAAGCCCATTAGACTAATGTTCCTGAAACTCCAGCTAATGTAACTTTTATTGAATTGCTGTAACTAAAAAAGGTCACCTAATGATTTGTTCTGATAATGGATTTAGAGAAAGGAAAATATAATGAATGGGAAATGGCCATGTTTGACCTTGGGCCACCTGGACAGTTGTTGAAATGTAGGAAGATTGTAGCACTAAGCACATTGAAATGAGAGAATCATCCAAACTCATTTTTTTTTGTGGTTTTTGTTTTCATAATTGTTGATAATAAAATTGATAAGGCCTGATGATTCAATAGATGTCTTGTAAAATACCAATGTTGGTATATCCATGAAAGCCACTCTTCCATGCCTTAAACATAATACTTTTTCATCTCTGCCTTATAAAATCCTTTTCATCCTTTAAGACCTGACTCAGGTGCTTCTTCCTGTAAGACATCTATTGCAATATATCATACTAGAAGTGATCTCTTCTTCTTCAATTTTTCTTAGAGCACTTCAGGTGGACTTGTCATTTGCTTCTACCGCATTCTACCTCTAGCCATATTTATTTGTGAGTCTTTGGTACCTCCCCTAGTAGACTCTAAATTCTTTGAAGGCAAGGGATGTGTTTTGTCATTTTTCATCTTTGTGTTTTTTCTGAGCAGTACTCTGGAGTCCTTGTCTTGGCAGCTGATTGTATATATAAAATTCTAGACCAGAGAAGCCTAGAGATTTCCTGTGTATTCATAAATGTATCCTTTAGTCCTTTACAAGTCCTATGATGTCTCTGATAACAAGGTTGTATTGAATAAGAGTAAAATTTAATTCTGCTGCCTTTTCTATAGAGTGCTTAGCCAGTGGTCTTTCCACCTACCTCACCATTTCCTATGTCCTAGAGGCTTAAAAAATGCCTCACACTCTCCCAAATTGTCTCTCAGTTGCCCAAATTATATGCAGGACATCTTGATGGTTTATTCAATTACTGAGATTATGTTCCAAAACATCCCTGTAGGGCATGGGGTGATGGTGGGATCGATGCCATATGGTTCAGAGAACAAATATTTGTAGTATCTACTACATATACCTAGTATAATTATATCACATTATAATATATACATATATATTTCAAATAATTTAACAATTGTAAAGCATTTTTCAAAATAAAAATATATGTCAGCTAATATTATATATTATATTATTTTATTACATTACCATGAACCGTATATTTATTATGTATTAATTAATGTAATAAGCTTCATTTTTACTCTATGTCACAGAGTTTTGGAAATAGTAGTGTTTCATTTATTATGTCTTTCTAATGTGTCTGGTTAGGATAATTTCATTGTCATTACTGTGATTCACTGAGGAAGCTTGGTAATATTCTTGGAATCCATGTAATTATTACAGTCTCTTGAGAATATAATTCTAAAAATAGAATTATTTGAAGAATATCAATGACTGTAGAAAACCTCTTTGTTGTTTGTTTGAATTCTACTTAGGACAACCTTTTCTTGTTTTGTTTTGGTTTTTTGTTTGTTTTTCTTTACATACTTTTTAGAGAAAAACCTTGGATCCAATAGGTGGCTCTACCATGGAGGTATTTTTGAGTGGAGATGGACAACAGTCACACAGGCTAAAAAAAGTATGGTCGGGATTCTGTTCTATTGAAGGGAATAACCAAAAGAATGAGATATCTGAGATAATTCAACAATTAAAAAAAGAGCAAACAAATGTCATTCAATCAGTATTCCCTCCATGGATTTGAAGCCTAACCTATCCATGCAACCTCAACAGAAATAGCCTCCGAATTGTTGGCAGCAGCAGGTGAATCTCTTCACTGACAAGGCTTTCCACACTGAACTAAACTCTTTTTTTTTTTTTAAGAAGGGGATCACACTTGTAGACTTTTGAGCATAGAAGGACCTGGCATAGTGTCGACTCTGCTGGCACAGACATTGAAAGCAAGAGGTCTTCGCCGCAACAAGAGGAAGCTTACTAATCATGAGTATTTAGAACTTTAAAAGTGCTTTATGTATATCATGTCATTTGGTTGTCTCAACAATCCTCTGTGGTTTTTATCTCCATTTCATAGCTGAGGAAACTGAGGCTGACAGAGTAAGTGATTTGTCCAACCTCACACAGCTAGTAAGTGTCCTGGGCAAAATTAGCCCCAGTTATCTTTGACTCCAAGTCAACACTCAACTAACTGCCTGTCACCTAGCATCTGCCTAAGACTTTTTCTTAAGTATTCTTGTTACACTCATTTTTAAAATCTTATTTATTTATTTATTTGTTTGTTTGTTTGTTTAATATTTTTAGTTTTCAGCACTGATTTCCACAAGAGTTGGAATCACAAAATTTCTCCCCACTTCTACCCTTCCCACCTCTGAGATGGCATATACTCTGATTGCCCCATTCCCCAGTCAGCCCTCCCTTCTGGTACCCTACTCCCTCCATCCCCTTTTCCCTTACTTTCTTGTAGGGCAAGATAAATTTCTATGCCCCAATCCCTGTATATCTTATTTCCTAGTTGCATTTAAAAACTTTTTTTTGAACATCTGTTTTTAAAACTTTGAGTTCCAAATTCTCTTCCCTCCCCAACCACCCTCCTTAAGAAGGCAAGCAATTTAACTTAGGCCACATGTGTATCATTATGCAAAACCCTTCCACAATACTCATGTTGTGAAAGATTGACTATATTTTGCTCCTTTCTATTCTATCCCCCTTTATTCGGTTTTCTCCCTTGAGCCTGTCCCTTTTTGAAAGTATTTGCTTTTGATTACCTACCCCCACTATCTGCCCTCCCTTCTATTGCCCCCCCCCCCATTTTATCTCCCTCCTTCTTTTCTCCGGAGTAAGATACCCAATTGAATGTGTATGTTATTCCCTCCTCAGGTCAAATCCAATGAGAGCAAGATTCATTCACTCATTCCCCCTCAACTACCCCCTCTTCCCTTCCAACAGAACTGCTTTTTTCTTGCCACTTTTTTGTGAGATAATTTACCCCATTATATCTCCTTTCTTCCTCTCTCAATATAGTCCTCTCTCATCCCTTAATTTGATTTTATTTTTTAGATATCATATCATCCCTTGCCCTCTGTCTATATATATATATATATATATATATATATATATATATATATATATATATATATAAATGTTCCCTTCAGTTACCCTAATACTGAGGTCTCGTGAATACTACACATCATCTTTCCATGTAGGAATGTAAACAAAACAGTTCAACTTTATTGAGTCCCTTATGATTTCCCTTTCTTGTTGACCTTTGCATGCTTCTATTGATTCTTGTGGTTGAAAATCAAATTTTCTATTCAGCTGTGGTCATTTCACTGAGAAAGCTTGAAAATCCTCTATTTTATTGAAAATCCATATTTTACCCTGGAGCATTATACTCAGTTTTGCTGAGTTGGTAATTCTTGGTTTTAATCCTAGCTCCTTTGATCTGTGGAATATCATATTCCAAGCCCTTCAATCCCTTAATGTAGAAGCTGCTAGATCTTGGGTTATTCTGATTGTGTTTCCACAATACTCAAATTGTTTCTTTCCAGCTGCTTGCAGTATTTTCTATTTGACCTGGGAGCTCTGGAATCTGGCAACAATATTCCTAAGAGTTTCCTTTTTGGGATCTTTTTGAGGAGATGATTGGTAGATTCTTTCAATTTCTATTTTACCCTCTGACTCTAGAATAACAGGGCAGTTTTTCTTGATAATTTCTTGAAAGATATATCTAGGCTCTGTTTTTTGATCATGGCTTTCAGGTAATCCAATAAATTTTAAATTATCTCTCCTGGATCTATTTTCCAGGTTAGTGGTTTTTCCAATGAGATATTTCACATTGTCTTCCATTTTTTCATTCCTTTGCTTCTGTTTTATAATATCTTGATTTCTCCTCAAGTCACTAGCTTCCACTTGCTCCAATCTAATTTTTAAGCTAGTATTTTCTTCAGTGATCTTTTGGAAATCCTTTTCCATTTGGCTAATTCTGCCTTTCAAGGCATTCTTCTCCTCATTGGCTTTTTGGAAGTCTTTTGCCATTTGGGTTAGTCTATTTTTTAAGGTGTTATTTTCTTCAGTATTTTTTGGGGGTCTCCTTTAGCAAGTCATTGACTTGTTTTTCATGGTTTTTTCAAATAACTCTCATTTCTCTTCCCAATTTTTCCTCTACTTCTCTAACTTGCTTTTCCAAATCCTTTTTGAGCTCTTCCATGGCCTGAGACCAGTTCATGTTTTTCTTGGAGGTTTTTGATGTAGGCTCTTTAACTTTGTTGAGTTCTTCTGTTTTGTTCTTCTTTGTCACCAAAGAGTTAGACTCAGATTGAGAGCAATGTTAGCTTCTTTAGAGAATTGTTCTGACAGAGACTAGTTTGGGAAGTTTTAGGCTGCTAATGAACGTATCTGTTTGTTAGGAGGTAGCATAGGAATAAATATCAGGAGACAGTGATAAGAATGGGATAGAACATCCTTCTGCCTAGAAATTTTCCCTCCAAGGGCCACAGTCTCTTTTATCACATACCCATTACCAGCAGTATCCACACAAGTTCTTACTATATCCTCTTCAAATATATATTCTTGCCATGAGTTGTTGGGGAAACCATAATATTTCAATACCATTTGGCAATCAGTAAGCCCATTGAAATAGGTCTTGGGAGGGAAGAATTTATTTTTTTTTTACTCCATTCTGATTTGGAAGATTAATCTTGGTGTCTTTTGAGCTGGAAAGGACATATGAAAGGAGAGATGCAGTTATTTGGTTAATTCATACTTCCTGCTTCTGATCATATGGATGGAAAGACAGCATAATCTGGGTGATGAAATTACAGAAACTATGATCTCTTTCCCTTCTCTCTGCTCCCTGGCTTCCATCCTAACATACAACTTGCTTCCACTCTCTAGATGGAGACTCCACCTTTAGAAACTCTCTAGGTCTCCAATCTAGAGTTTTCCTGGATTTGTGTCTGTCCAGGGCTTTCATTCTAGCCTCTCCATCCAATGGGAGAAAACTGGTCATTATTAAGATCTCGTCTATCTCTATATTTCCTTCTGCTCACTTCTGTAAAACCAAGCTTTTCCATTCTATTTCATTTGCCCATTATAACTCTTTCCATTTGTGTCTCCTTTGGGTTATGTCAGGGATACCTGAAGAATATTAGGCCTTGGATAAAGAACCCAGAGACCAGAGAGAGGAATTAGCTTGTCAAATGTGACATAAAAGCCTTAGTACTAGCTATGATAATAGAATAATAGGAAGAAGCCCAGCTCTAGAGTCAAAGAAACTGAGTTCAGATCCTGTGTGCGATGCTTACGATCTATGTGACCTCCAACAAATCATTTAAACTCTCTGAGCCTCAGTTTCCTCATCTGTAAATTGGGACAATACTCAGTATTATTTTCCTCACAATGCTGTTGATGAGGAAGTACTATTTAAAGTAATTTAGTAAGTAAATTAAAAGTAAGTTAAAGTATAAAAAAGTAAAATAAATTAATAATAAAATTAAAGTAACAGAAATATCAGCTCATATCTTGATTAAATCTACAGTTTTTCATAAAATAAATAACAGCAAGAAAGTATATTTAAGGGAGGATGTAAGGAGGATTTATTTGGAAATTGCTGGTAATGGGGTATGGTAAGAGGACTGTATCCCTTAGAGAGAAGGCTCTTAGCCCATTTCAATCACCATATCCTGATAGTTATGCCTATTCTACCTCTTTAAAAGGGGATGCATCTAGTGGTAGCTTATTAGGATTTAAAATATATCAGAGATCTTCTGTTCCAAACACTTCAGTTATATAAATGAGAAAACTAGAGCTTGGAAAGGCAAGTGACTTTCCTATCACAATAAAGCTAATAAGTAGCGTTGCTACAATTGAAATCCAGGTTTCCTGGCTCCTTGTCCAGTTCCACTTATATTAGACTTCAGAGGGAAATATATCCCTTGAAGGTAATAGAGGACATTATGCACAGACAATAAACATTCCTGGCTTCTAAACGAAATCCCATATCCAAAAATTTGTCAGTTATTGTCTATATGACAATAGGCAAATTGGTATGCTTCAGTTTGATTATCTGTTCAGTGATTCCACAACTGTTATGTGGATCCTGTGACATAACATACATGGGAACCTTTCTAATACCCACAAACTTTGTAACTGAACAAAAGAAGAAAGAAAACAGCAAACTCCTGGTCCTTTTTTGGGCTCTAAAGCAAGGACTCTGTGGAAATGCTTCTAGTCATAAAAGAACATCAGAGATGTAGAGGATGAACAAGAGGCTAGCGTAATCAATCTGCTTTTAGCTATCATCCTATGTCTTTCTCATTAAAAAGGAAAGCACTTGCTTTTGTCACATGGTTTATCATTACCCCTAATGGGGTGTTAATGAGCTGCCAATTCAATGCAGTTTGGGAGGGAACTGCCTAAAAGGATTGCTGCCGGACTGCACTTCAGTGATCTTGCCTATTTGTTTAACATGCCTATAATCCTGTAGTACAGAATTCTTACAAATAGAGTTATATCAGCCTCATTGACTATGTAGTGGTGATTAGTTAATTATCATTAAATACCACACATTGGTCTAATAAGAAGAGTGTTCTGTCTTCATTTTGAAAGAAGGGTAAGAGAGGACAGACACAATTTAGCTTGAGAGATTTAACTAAGGCAGTAGAGGTGTGTTCCAGGGTATGGAAATTTAAAGACACCAATATCATTTATTTTATACAGAAGCTTTTACAAAGAGAGTATTTGGAGTGAAAGGTATAGTCACAAGTATACAAACACTCCCCAAAACACAATCCTTACCACCTCAGTCTTTGGGAGGAGAAGGAAATTTGGTTCACAGTTTAGCTCAGTTCCCATAGAATATACTCCCAGTTCCAAGTCTACTCCTCACCTCTACCTTCTACTCTAATCCTAGGCACCCAAGTTTCTTAGGTCTTCCATGCTGGGCTGGCTGGTTGCACCACCCTACCTGATTTTAAGTTCACCATAGTCTGAACTACCATCCTGTAGGGATCAACTCCTGCACCTCAAACTGAGAAAAAAAAAACACCGAAAAGAAACAAACACCTCAGGTCCATTTCTTGGAGTTGGGGAAAAAGAGAGGTAATCAGTGGAAGGCAAGGCCCTCCCTTCTCGCCTGCTCAATTCATTGCATCCACACTGGGTACAGCGGATAGGAGCTGCCAAAAAGGGGACAGCTAAAAGGACGGCAGGAAAGAGAATGAAGCATCCAGTTTTAATGGCAAAGGAAGCCAATCAAAGTATACTCCCACCTATGTGGTAGACGACCCAGTGGACTCCATGCTAGCCAAACCAAGCATGCTCAAAGATATTAATATTCAACAAACACAGAAATAGTAACTTAGCACCAAGTTAGTAATAGGGAAAAATCGTTAAAAAAAGAAGCTACGTCAAGGTCACTCGTTTGGTCCTCCCACTTTCCAGGGATGGGACACTACATCTTATCTAAGCTTTGTATCTCCCCAAATGTATTGCACCTATCATCTACTTATCTAGTGCCTGAGAATAGAATCATATTCAAAATCATACCTTTATGTGGACATTATCCAGGAATGGTTTTCTATCCTAATAGACACATTTATATGGAGAAAAGTGGTTGAATGGATAAAGGGCTATCCTTGGAGTCAGGATGACCTGTTTATCACAAAATGTCTATACATCGAGGACAAGTTACATAACATCTGATAGAATGACTGGTGATCTTAAGAGTTATGAGACTGATTCCTATTGGTAGCAGAGACTGATTTTTATCCCCCCTGGAACATTTTTGTTACTGGGTTTTCCAGACACCTGAGGTATCAAACATATAATACATGGGCATCATGCAGCCCAAAACAATCCCCAGTGTAGCCTGAACCAAGTTAAAATGTAATTGGGAAATATTTGACAAGATAAAACAGATGATGTTAATGTGAGAGTTTCTAAGTCAACACATGTTTAGTGGCCTCTGTTTCTATTAGTTTGAGAAACTGCCCTACATCAATGAAATCATAGCTCTAAAAATGCATGTATGTATATATGTATAGTGTACAGACACCTATAAATGCACCCTAGTTTAGGTCATTGGAAATGGCTTATTAGAGGTGACAATACTGACTACCAAATTTCTAAAAAAGGGTGGCGGGTGAAACTTCTTAGTATATACACATATGTGTTTAGTAGAGAAAGCACATTGGCCTGATCAGTGTGAAACATTTGGTCACTTAACTCTACATCCGAGGATTATCAAGTTAGCTGTAGAATATATAGGCTAGCAGGAACGGACCTCAGAACATAGAATGTGAGAGTTGGGAGTATCCTTAGAGGGAAGGATCCTTAGACTATGGGATGTCAGGGCTGGGAAGGTCCTTAAGACAGAGAATATCAGAGCTGGGAGAGGCCTCAGAACACAGAATGGGAGTGTTCGAATAGTGCACAGAGATAATTCGTCCCAATTCCTCAGTTTTAGGTGAGAGGACCTGAAATCTAGAATAGAGAAATGACTTGCCCAAGCTGACAGTTTTGTCTAAATTTTCAGGTGCATTTTTCCAAGGTTTCCAGCATTTACTTTCCCTGAATGGCTTTTTGTTCCTGCCTTTCTCTTCTACTCTAGTTGATTTCAGCTGCTCGCTCTTAGGATTTTTGTTCCATTCTCCTCCTCTCCATATAAACTCAATATAAACTTAACTGAATGCTGTTTTTTTCTCTATTTGTCTTTTGTATATAATTGTGGATTTCTTAAAAGATCAATTCATTAAAATCTCCATAACACATGGTCTTTCCAAGTTTCAGCATTTGGGCTAGTACATTTTTAGCAAAGTGACTTTAAAGAAGCATAATCTCCTTCTCAGTCAAATTAATTTAAGGGGAGTTTGGTAAACAGCTTTTGCTTTCTTTATTTTCAAGTGATCAACTTCAACACCTGCTTTTTCTTCCAGATGGAGTTAATTAACATTAACATACTTGCCTGTAGCAGGGAGACCTTTTCTGATAACTTATCACTCTCTCCACCTGCATTCAAATTCCAACTCCTTCCTGCTCACATAATACTGGCTCTATCGGTAGGGAATTGATTAGCCACTTATTCTAGAACTGGGCAGAGGAATGATCTTGGGTGGAAGAAATCAATGCAGTAGCAATTTCTAGGGGTCCTCTGGCTTGGACAGTGAATATGACTCTCCACACTTTTCAACCATCTAATATTTTTCTGAAGAATAGTCTGGCAACCTTATATGTTCTCGGTTCATTCAGTGCCAACTCTGGAGAGAAATGTCTTTGTGGTAAGTAAAGGTTATCTTTCTTACATTTTACTTCCCTTTTTGTCACATTCTGGGCCTTTTTCCCCTCTGGGATCCCATGTTCCAGTCCTGAACCAGGACCTCACTATCTTTTTTTTTTGTTGTCATTGTTGTTTAGTTATTTTCAGTCATGTCTGACTCTTTATTACTTCTTTTGGGGTTTTCTTGGCAAAAATGCTAGAGTGGTTTGCCATTTCCTTCTCTAGCTCATGTTACAGATGAGAAAACTGAGGCAAGTGGGGTTAAATTACTTGCTCAGGGTCACAGTTAGCAAGTGTCAGAAGCCAAATTTGAATTCAGATCTTCCTGACTCCAGACCCAGCACTCTATCCACTGTGCCACCTAGCTGCTTTTTTTCATTAATGACTCCTAAATTGATGTGTCTGTTGGAGGTCCTCATTATTTTAATCCCACACAAAATATTCTTCCTGACATTGAGTTATGATGCTTCACACTATCTTTGACTCTCATCCTGGCTGTCTGTTCATATCCGGTGGAATTTGGGAAGATCTCAAAACTTATCACATGTCAACCCTTCCATGCCTCAGATGAGGAAATTGTTCTTCAGATCCTAGATCTTGAGCCAGCAGAGATGGTTCTCAGAGGTAATCTAATCCAACCTCACTACTTTACAAATAAAGAAACTGTGCCTAAAGGAGGTTGTGACTTTCCTAAAGTTACACAGGTAGCAATGATCTGAGATTGAATTTGATCCAGGTGTTCTGAATCAAAATTCATCAACCTTTCCACTGTACCATTCACCCAAGGAAATAGAGTGGCTAATAACAGAGGTGAGGATAGACCCCAGACTGTCTGGATGCCAAATGGAATATATTTTGTATTATACCAAGGCCCATCTTAATTCATTTCCAGTGCTTTGTAAATTATGATATCATGCTCTCTCCTCTGGAGTTCTCAGCCTCCACAAACTGGCTCCACTGATTTACGTCATGGTACAGAGGTGAGTTTGGCTCTTGAAGAATATACCAGTTGGTAAAAGTTCTAGTAGATCTTACTAAGATGGAGAGGGTTTTGAGCATGGGTCTAGCAACTATCTGTGCTTATAATTAAACCAGCCTAGCTAAACTTTATAGAAGCTCATCACTACTGGATTGAACACTAAATTATGATTTTATTTTTCCTGGTTACTGTGGACCCATGAAACCATCTACTGAGGCTTAGAGGGATTGAGTCCTATGTCAGTAGATATAGGCCCCCACCATTGATATCATGGATCTCTGAGGTATTGATGAAATCAAGTAACTCTCCAAATACCTATCCATTGATGGTCTTTCTGCCTGGGTCAGAACGTACAGAAGGATGTCTCAAACAATATTGGTTAAATGTGCATTTCAAATCTGTTATTGTGAAGGATTTATTGCCTGGCTAGATGGAAGAGAAAAAGGAGGAAAGAATAACACCAAAGTTATCGCTGTAATAGGTAGAGAAAAGGGGTGTATAGGTACATGGAATTTAGAGCCATTGAAAGTTACTTAATTCAGCCTCCTTAATTTATAATGTAGGAAACCGAGGGTTGAGGTTACATGCCCAAAGTTACACAGTAAATTAATTCAGCATCTTAAGATTCAAGGCTTGGTTTCAATTTGATCTTGAGGTAAATTTAGACTAAATTTGTGTTCTGATGCTCAGAAATGTGTGGTTCAAGTTTTATACAATGCAAATTACCATATCGTCTTTTGTATCTTTTATTATCTCTCAAGTGATAGTAAGCATAATAAGTAAGGAAAAGAGTCGAGAATTGAACCTCGATCCTCTCACTTCAAAACCAGTGGCGCTGTTGAGGGTAACAGAAAATTTAGGAAGCAGCACAAGTTATATAGCACTGTAACTATGGTAACACGGGAGTAGGAGATGGAAGACCTGAGTTCTAGTCCAGTCTTTCCCTAAAACTGTTATGGGATCTTGGGGAAGTCACTTAACATCTATAAAATGAAGAGCCCAAACAAGAAGGAAGCCCTTTTGATAGCACGGAACCCCTTTAATTCCTGCCTCCTTTATCACATGCTACCTTGAAGCACAATGACTTAGGTCTGCATCTCATCACTCCAGTTAGATCGTACATTCCCTAAAAGCAGTTCCTGTATCTCACTAAGCTTTCTAAACCCCGCATCTATCACAGACTTTTGCACAAAGTAGATGGCTAATAAATGTTCGTTGAAATAAATCATATGGCATGATACACAGCCACAGGGCCAGGTGTTTGGAGACAGCTGAAGGCTTCATCTTCCCCACTGCCAGTTACATGTTGTGAAAGAAAAACCAAGAAGGAGCTAAACCGCTTAACAGTCTAATGACCCAAAACTCCCTCTCACATACTTGATGCTCCAAACAAAATGGAATAGTTTCTATCCATCAATCACATCCTATGATTTCCTCCCTCTCTGATTTTGTTCATGCTGTTCCACATACGTGGACTGTTTACTCTTCCTTATCCTACATCATGTTCTCTCTGCCTGTCCTTGATTATCAATGTTCAACTTGTTAATTAAGTCCTAGTTCAAATGACATCACCTCATTGAAGTTTTCTGTGGTCTTTTTGTTTAACTGGAAGTGATTTCACCTTCATATGAAACTTCGTATGGTTGTGCATTCATCATATTCTAATCAGAATTATAGTTCTTACTCATCAGGTCTTATCACACGCACCTATGGATTCCTTTAAGTAAAGAATTCTGTGTGTGTGTGCGTGTGTGTGCGTGCGTGCATGTGTTTAATTTTTAAACTTCATGGCTAAATCCTAGTATAGTACCTTAACTACTGTAATAATAGCTCACATTTATAGATTACTTTATATTTTACAATGTGTGCCCTCCTTGCAGCTCCATGAAGTGGGTCAGAAACATCAAAAATATGGCCATGAACAACATGCTTCGACATTCCTGAGTGCTAGCTGAACCAGACTAAAATATAATTGGGAAATATTGAACAAAATAAATAAAAAATACAATGAAACATAGATAAGATTGCATTTTACAAATTGTCAGTATGTGGCCCATAGAAAGGTTTAGGGGCCTAGTTTCTACTTGATTTTGACACTGTTGATGTAGGTAATGGATGTATTGTTACTTCTGTCTTACAAATGGGGGAAGTGAGACTTAGGAAAGTGACTTTCTCATGGTAACATACTAATAAGTGACAGACAAGAATCAATTTCAAGTACCTTGATTTCCAAATTCATAGTTCCATTTTACCAAGGGAACTTTCTACTGTGGTATAGATATTTAAAATTCCAGTTTGTTGGATTGTTGAACCTCCTATTTCAGGAGATTCTGTTACAATATAACGTTCAATATGTCTTGTTAGAGCAAGTTAAATAATAGATTATCTTTTTTTCCTCATTAAAATAGGATGGTCATAGATGATTCCTCTGGCAGCAAACCTGTTTTAAAATTAATAGTTTCACTTGGAATGCTGAAGAACTAGCAAAGAAACAAATACTCTTTACTGTTCCCTTACTTTTCTGTCCTCAGTGCATTCTACATTGACCTGATGCCACCTGAGCAGAGGAATAAGCATTGCTCTGGTAGTTTGGAGACATGCCATGATTATTTAATGGCAAACCTATAGGTAGAACACTTTGTGGGTTTCCCACGGAATGACTGTGGCCATAGAAAGTCTTGTTACCTACTTTTCTGAGCCTCAGTTTCCTTATCTTTGAAATTAGCATCTGAATTAAACAACCTCTTGGGTTAATTCCAGCTCTAACATTATTTGTTCTGTATTCTAAGGTTCTGGCTTGTCAAGGCTCTTTTAATTCTAGATATTTTATGTTCTATGTCCAATTCTCAATAGTTTGGGAGACCATTTCAGTGGGTACATGAGCTCAAAACTAGTTTCAAAATGATATGGTTTAATTTCTATAAGTATATAATACATAGATATAAATGCAAACCCATAGAAACAAGTGGTCTTTTCTTAATGTGTAAAGATGTCTTGAGACCAAAAAAAAAATGAAGTATTGACCTAAGTTTTATTTCTGACATTCTATAGTCTTTGTTCTATCATTCTTTGCTCTAATTCAGTTCTAATAGTCTGTTTTAAGGTCCCTTCTAGATCCAGGCAACTAGGTGGTACAATGGATAGATTGCCATACCTAAAGTTTATGGATATATATAAATATAATATAAACTTATCTTCTTAAGTTCAAATCTGGCATTCAACATTTATTTTCAGTGTGACCCTCGGCAAGCCACTTAACCCTGTGTGCCTCAGTTTTCTCATATATAAAATGAGCTGGAGAAGGAAATGACAAACCAATCTAGTATCTTAGCCAAGAAAACTCCAATTTGGGTCATGAAGAGTTAGGCACAAGTGAAAAAGACTAAACAACCTACCTCTAAGGTTTTAGGCTTTCAGGTGCTGCCTGTCTTTGACAGTGTGTTCTGAGGTCCTTTCCAACTCTAAAGAATCTGTGCTTCATTTTCTATTTCTAAGAAGCAATTTTCAAAGTCTATATCTGCTTTGTAGCCAGGAAGATGTAGAAATATTCTTAGTGTGGGGGTTGCGACATCTACTTTTTTTTAAATGTCTAAATGAGTAATTAGTAGTTTCCCATACTGGCATCACAAGTACTTTTGTCAAATAGTGCATAAATCTATGTATTACTGAAGCCTAATTATGCCTTTGCAAATAATTTCTGCTCACTAAAGAGAGTGATTATGAAGTTCTGATATGTTAGATGGTAGGGAAGTCCAGCTGTGTTGACTCACTGTTACATTGCCTTAGGCCTCTCTGTGGGAGTGAACCTGCTTAATTACCTATGTCAGCTGAGTTTACAGATGGAATGCAATGATCATTCATTCACATGCCTGTTTTGTGTCTTAGCTTTCCAGCTTTATAGAATAAACTCTAAGAGGAGAGAGATTTTCTGGGTTACAGAAGGCAGTAGTGTCTGCATTGGTACAGTGGCATTTTTGTAAAAATTTCAGAGACAACATGGCAACCAAGAATTAGAATGGACTTGGGGAATTACTCTAGTCCAACCCCTATATGAAGTATGCATGAAGTATCCCAGAGATGTATAACAAGTGATTATCTAGTACTCTTGAACACCCCCAGTTAATGTCACCTCCCATACCCTATGTACTTTAGGGACTCCTTATCACTTCTAGGACCAAGTATAAAATCCTCTGGCATTCAAAGACTTTTGTAATCATCCCCTCCCCCCAATCTGTCCAGTCTTCTTATACTCCCACCATTTACTTTGTGATCCAGTGACGCCAGCCTCTTTGGTGCTGGTTGAACACTTTCTCATCTCTGTTCCCTGGCTTCCTTTAAGTCCCAGCTAAGATCTCACCTTCTGGAGAAACCCTTTTCAAATCCCCCTTTTAATTATCAGAAGATCTGCTTCATCATCTGTGAAATGGGTACAAGGTCATTGGCTTTATCTGCTTCATGGGATTATTGTTATAAAGAAAAGTGATTTATAAGTAGCATTACTCTACATAAACATAAACCATTGTGTTTATTGTGTCATATTATCTATCAAGTTAAAATTGATATTTCCTTGTGAGTAAGAAAACCTTTTGAAAATCTAATCAGTTCTCTTGTTTCAATTTTAGGTATTTTTTTGTTGTTGTTTAATTCTTGGGGAAAATATGACACTGGTATAACCTGGTGGGCCACAGCTTAAATTTACATGAAGAGATGGCATTCTTTCCCACATCTCTTTCTTGCCCTAGGCCACACCAAGCCCATCTAGAATACTTGCAAGAACTCAGATGGATATGATGCCAAGGGAGCTGTTCTTGCCTATCCCAGGCCATCCCTGCCTCACCTCAAATTTCTTGCCAATGCCTTTCTTACTTTTTTCTTTACTAGCTGGACATAGTTGATCCCCTATCCTACTCCCCACTCCTGCCAGAGGTTGCCTTGAAATTTTTACTTTACTCTGACCATTAGGTCCCTTCCTTCTTTTCCATTTGTGGTGGACTGGTCCCCTTATGGTCACCTTTCTCTTTGGGACAGATACCTTGATGAACACTGAGAATTTCAGGGTATTGTTATTCTCCCTTTCACTACTCTCTTAGTATCTTTGGGCCTTTCTATCTTCCCGAACCATCCTATAGTTGTTTTTCTCCCCTAATTAGTGTGATCTCCTTGAGAAGAGTTTTAACTTTTTTTTTTAATATTTACTCCTAAATACTTAGCTTAGTGCCCAATATATAATGGGAACTTCTTTTCACTCTTCCTTCCTTCCTTCCTTCTTTCCTTCCTAACAACAATACTACTTGCTGCTACTGTATCTGTGTGAGGCCAATGACACCAGCACACTAGAGGGCTACTAGCACCGTTTCTTTGATCTGCTTTTCTAAGGAAAACAACTTTAAGGGATTAACAATCTTACTTGAATTAAACATACATATAACATTCACTTAGTTCAGGGGAAAAAGTCAGTTCCCTGAACTTCACAGAAAACACAAGCAACAAATACGAACAGGAATCATGAGTAGAGAGAATAACAAAAACCAACAGACAGGCTTCTGACCAAATCACAATACATAGTTACCAGAGAGAGACATATCAACATCTGGGTTTTCAAAGCTGGCTCTTAATGGTTACCCAGAGTCTCATGTGGCCAAACCATGCAACCACTCTTCCAGTGAATTCTTCTGGGTCAGAGGGCATCAGAACCATGCAACTTTAACCCATCTGATATAGGTCTTCCTGTGACTTAAGCAGGTCATCAAAGACTCTCAATTCAATCCAAGACTCTTGATTGAAACAAAGACAAGACTCAATCAAAGGCACTGGATCCCTTTAGTGCTGAGAAGCACTCAAAGAAAAAGCAGCAAAAATCCCACTTTGTTTGCCATTGCATTTAAAAGGCAAGGCTCGGGGGCAGAGCCAAGATGGCAGCTGGAAAGCAGGGACTAGCGTGAGCTCCCCATCAAGTCCCTCCAAAAACCTATAAAAAATGGCTCTGAACCAATTCTAGAATTGCTGAACCCACAAAATAGCATAGGGAAGCAGGGCTCCAGCCCAGGACAACCTGGATGGTCTCTGGGTAAGGTCTATCCCACATGGAGCTGGGAGCAGAGGGGAGTGGAGCTGAGCAGTGCAGAGCCCAGGTAGCATGGACCAACGAGACCAGGAGCCGGGTAGAATGTGCCCTAGTGCCCTGAATCAGTGAGCTGTGGCAGTTACCAGATTTCTCAACCCACAAACACCAAGGACAACAGAGTAGGTTAGTGGGAGAAGCTGCTGGGGACTGGGATAGGGTTTGAGGTTCAGCCACCACCCCGGGGGGCAGCTTTAGAACTACAGCTGCAGTTGCTTCTGGCCCCAGGCCCACCTGGTGGGAGGAATTAAGTGGCAGGTCAGA
>CM053622.1:721447640-721513319 GCA_028646595.1 Phalanger gymnotis | reverse complement strand
ATGAAAAGGTGATCAAGAGAAAGAACAAGAAAAAGAAATTGCAAGGGACTTACTAAAGTTGAACTGTTTTGTTTACATTCCTACATGGAAAGATGATATGTATGATTCATGAGACCTCGGTATTAGGGTAGCTGAAGGAAATAGGTTTGTGTGTGTGTGTGTGTGTGTGTATGTTTATAGAAAAAAAAAATAATGTCCAGACCCATCAAAATTACTTGAATGCCTTAGTGTTGAGAAGCAGTCCTATACAAAAATCAAATGCAAAAAGTCCCACTCCGATTTCCATCTCCCTTCCATCCTCCCTTTTCTCCCTTTCCTTCCTTCCCTTCCTTCTACTCTACCAGTAAGAAAATGTAGTCAGAATTTTCTTCTGGATAATGCCTTTCCCTTCTTTTGACTTGCTTATCAATAGATTGTAGAACTGGTGTGAAGCTCTTTTCACAATGATTTTATAGGTCATCTCATGAAATTCCCTGCCCCCTTTCCCTAGATTCACAAACAAGGAAATGGAGACCTAGATAATCCAAATAATTGATGCAAAGTCACATAGATAGTACTAGGGTTATAAAAGTATACTGACTTCCAGTCAAGAGGTTTTCCGAGCAAAATATATAAAATACATGTAAACTAGCATATAATAGATCATTTATACATTTATGTATTGTATTAGCATAAATATATATATATATAGATAATTCAAGATTCAATATAATGAATATAAAATATGTTATAAGTATTTTTATATATTATGTTAGCACATGTATGTGTGGCATAATGGATAGAACACTGGGCCTGGAAATCAATAAGAACTGAGTAAAAATTCTACCTTAGATACTTACTGGCCCAGGGTAAGTTATTTAATCGTGCTTTGCCTCAGTTTCTTTATCTATAAAATAGCGATAATAATAGCACCTACCTCTCAGTGTTGTTGTGTGGATTAAATGAGATAATTGTAAAGTTCTTAGCACAGCGACTAGCAAATAACTTCTGCGACTATGGCTACCATTACTACTACTACCACTACCACCACCATCGCCACCACTGCTCCTCCTCCTCCTCTTCCTCCTCATCCTACTGCTCCCCCTCTTTTCCACCTCTTCCTCCTGCTCCACCTCCTTCATGTGACTCACTTGACAAAGGAATTCCAACATAGCCAATAGATGTATAGATACTGGAACAATTTTTTTTTTTACTCATTTAGCCTTTACAGATTAATGGGGAAACTGGTATACTGTGGAAATGTACAAATATTCACCAAGATTATGATTTGGCTGTTTTTTTTCTTCCTCATAAGAGGACCTCTGTGTGATATAGCAATAATAATAGTAATATCCTAGAAAGCAGGACTCCTAAATTGGAGTCTGTGTTTCTTGCTGTTCATAGGACAGTAGATTTAGAGACAATTAAGCTTAAGCATTTCAATTTCCACCTAAGGAAACCAAAATTGAGAAGTAAAGTGACTGGCCTAAAGTCACCCAGGTGTATTGAGCCTGAATTTGCCCCTGGGTTTTCTCATGCCAAATCTTCCCTATGCATAATGTTTTCCTTACCAGTACTTTGACTTGATCTACTCACTTAATTTCTTAGAGCCTTTTTCTTTGCTTTTAAATATACCCATAGTATAAAATTCACTGTATAATTAACAAACAATTAAAAAGATCAAATTAAATCAGGTCTTGGCACAAACATGAGGGCTCTGATAAGGCCTTGAAATTTATAATTACCAGCCTTCTTCATCAGAATTGCTTCCTTCAATCAATGTTGTGTCTATTCTTCAATTATTTAAAAAAAATCTCACTCTACATTCATCACTACAGAACCCCTGGCTGTCAAAAAGCAGCTGTCCTTACTAGCCAGCTCCTGATGTCTGCTTCTTTACTTCTATTCACTTTAACAGTATTCTCTTTCCAATTTCCCATTTTAGACTTGCCTGGTTAGCTATCAACTTTGAAATTCCTATTATATCATCCTTAAACTTTCTTTTGTTTTGGAATAATTCCCATTATATTCTTTCAGTCTTCTGGCCATCATTAAGAATGTTTGTTTCTCTATTTGTTTCCCTTTTAATTTGATTAGGTAAATTATTTTTTAACATTTATTTTTTTAATTCAATTTTATTTTTATTTCCTAATTTCTTTCCTTCCCATCTATGTTGAGAAGGCAAGAAAAATAGTAATCTCTAAATATATGTACACATGTACACCTACTTAGCCGATTTGTGTGTGTGTCTATTGACATACACACACATACATATTTGATTTTGGGGAGATAGACTTCTAATAATTATATTGATGGGTCAATTGGTATGCACAATTTTATGATTTTGGGGGTATCATTCCATATTACTTTCAAGAATATTTGAAGTAGTTCATAGTTCTACCAACAATAGAATCTACCTATTCTTTGCAGCCCCTCTAGCATTTGTCATTTTCCTTTGTCATCTTAGTCAATCTAAAAATGCAAGATGGTATCATAGATCTATTTCGATTTGCATTTCTCTAATTAATAGTGATTTAGAGCATTTGTTTTCATATTGCTGTTGATAGATTAGTTATTGATAGATTGTTATTGAACTCTTCCCCTACCCATAAATCTGATAGATAATCTCTCCCATGTTCCATTTAATCTGTTTATGATGTCACCCTTTGTGTCTAACTCATGTATCCAATTTGAGGTATTATGGGTTATGAAGTGAGATTTTGGTCTATATCTAGTTTCTACCAGCCTATTTTATGTTTTTTTCCAACAAATTTTGTTGAATAATAAGTTCTTCCCCTAACAGTTGCAATTTTGAGTTTTATGAGAAAAATAGATACTGTGATCATTTACTTCTGTGTATCCTGTGTGCCTAATCTGCTTTTCTGACCAACTTCTTTATTTCTTACCCAGGATCAAATTGTTTTGACAATTACGGCTTTATAGTATGGTTTTTGAAATGGGACTGTTAGGTCCCTTTTCTATCATGTTGTTTTTTTTTCATTTCTTGCTTGATATTTTTTATGTTTCATTTCTTCAGATAGATTTTGTTATAATTATTTCTAACTGCATAAGGTAATTATTTGGCTGTTTTATAGGTATTTTGTTGAATTACAAAATTAATTTAGGTAGTATTGTTATGTTTATTATATTGGCTCAGCCTACCATAGGCAATTAACATTACTCCAGTTATTTGATCTGTCTTTCTCTATGTAAAAAGAGTTTTGTAATTGAATTACTATAGTTACTGCGTGCGTCTTGGCAGGTAAATTCCTAAAAATTTTATAATATATGTATTTTCTTTTAATGAAAATTGTCTTTGTGTCTCTTCCTATAGGATTTTGTTGGTAATATATAGACATGCTTATATATTTTATGCAGGTTTATTTTTTGCCCTGCAACCTTGCTGAATTTGTTCATTTTTTTGATTACTTTTTAAATTGTCCTCTGTGGTTTTCTAAGTAAAGCATTATATGTTCTGAAAAAGTCATTATTTTTGTTTCATGTTTGCCTGTACTTGTTCCTTCAATTTTTTTTCTTGTTGTATTGCTATAGCTGTCATTTCTGATACAATATTGAATAGTAATGATGATTATGACATTGTTGCTTTACCCCTGTTATTATTGGAAAAGCTTCTAGCTTAACCCCATTACAATAATGCTTATTGCTGGTTTTAAATAGACTATCATTTTATGGAAAAATCCATTTATTCTGGTGTTTTTAATAACAACTAGTATAGTATTTTGGAAAAAAAAAACCTTTTTCCTTGATCTATTGAAATATGAGATACGATTTTGGGGTTTTTTAATATGGCAAATTGTTTTATAGTTTTTTCTAATATCAAACCAACTTTGCATTCCTCATCTTAATGTATGATCTTTCTGAAATATTGATCGATCTAACTTTTTCCACAGGACATCACATCTTTTGCTGTCCTTGCTAGTATTGGTTACAATCTTTCTCATATCTCACATTTTTCCTAGTAGAATAGTCAGAATCTTTTTTGTTGTTGTTCTATGTTACCATTCCTAGAGTTTACATCTACCATCACCAATTAGTAGCTTCTCCTTTGAGATTCTGTTGAATTACATTAATCTTTCAGTCCATTTCTGGTGGCTGTAATGTATAAGACCCCAGAACCTTCTCTTTACTTTCTTATTAAGTTCAAAGTCTGGTTCATTGTCTTCCTCTTAGCTCCAACTTCTGCTCTCTTACTTGAACTTTCCATGCAAAGAGGACTTCAGCAGACTTGATGATATTCACTGAACCCCAATCAACTAATTTCTCAGTCCACAAGAATCCCATTGCCTACCCCTCTATTTCACCTTTATTACATACAAGGATAGTGATAACTTTGATCTTGAAATCACCTGCAAATATTTCACTTATATGTTCAAAAACTGGTATTATTTTATCTAATCCTAATCTTCTAATAGTTTATCTTCCTTTATGCCACAAAACTCCTAAAACTATTTTGCTTCTTCATCATGGTCCTCAATCCTATCCTTCGGTAATTTCTCAGGTCACCATTCTATCTCTATCCGTACTGTCCTCCTTTCATAATGTCTACCTGTGACTACATTATTTCAAGTATACACTACCTTCTACTGTTGGATCCCTTACTCCCTCATGGTCACTTTCCTCATGCCTTGCCAAAACCTGATACTGGAGTGATGTTACCCTTTACATCCTTCACTCTTACTTGTATAATGGTGAATCGTACTAGGGATAGTCACACCACTGTAGTTGCAAATTTTCTCCTTTCAAACTTCTCTGACTGATTCCACTTTAAGGTGATGTCATCTTTTCCTAAGTGGGATATCACTATTCTTATTACTCTCTATCCCATTTACCACAGCATCCTTTACAAAACTCATTTTTCCCTCCTGAATTCTCTCAATTACTCCCTCCATCCAAACTCTCAAATAAAGTCTTTATCTAGTGATTAAAAAGAAAAGAAAAACAAAAAAAAACCTCATCATCCTCTCCTTATCTCACATTCCCCTCACATTTTCACCCAGTATCTGCCCCCTCCCCATTCATTCTAGTATCAGATGAAGAAGAACCCTTCTTCTTCTCAAGGCCAAGACCTCTATGTATACTTTTCATCCCATCACACTCCACCTTAGATTACCTCAATATCACCACCAACCTTGAACCCCCAATCTTGAACCCCTCCTTATTTATTGCTTCTTTCCTAGCTGCCTACAAATAAATCCTAGCCTCTTGCATAATAAAAACAATAAAATATTCATTAGAGCCTACCATGCTTATCAGATATCTTACTATATTTCTCAGCTAAACTTGAAAATGACCTCTATACTTCTCTCAACTTATTCTCCTTTCACTCTGTTCTAATATCAGTTGAAACTACTCTCTGCTCTCCAACTGCTCCATTGCTTTCTCAATTGCAAAAAAAAAATGGCCTTTAATTAGTTTTCATCTTTTTTTTTTAAATTTGCATTATTTAACACTTCTGACTGACTACTCTCTACTACTGGATACCATCTCCTCTCAGGGTTTTTATGACACTCTTTTCCCTTGGTTCTATTATCTGTCAGATTGTTCCTCAGTCTCTTTTGCTGGATCTTCTGACGTATTATGCCTATGGATTTTGAGTGTATCCCAAGACTCTGTCCTGGCTCTTCATTTCTTTTCTCTCTATATACTCTCTTTGGTGATCTCATCAGCTTCAAAGGGTTTAATTGTCATCTTTAGACAAATAATAATAGCTGACATTTAAATAGAGCTTTAAGATTTGCAAAATACTTTGCATATATTATCTCATTTAATCCTCACAGAAAATCTGTGATATAGGTACAATTAATATCTATATTTTGCAGATTAATGAAAAAGGCTCAAAGACTTTAAATGACTTACCCAGGGGTATATAACTAGTAAATATATGAGGCAAGATTTGAATTCAGGTCTTCATGACTCTAAATCTAGAACTCTAGCCACTGTATTATCTTTCTGCTTCATGACAAACATGACACTCATCACTATATACCTAGCTTCAGTAACTCTAACTCTTCCATGCCTAATTGGTATTTTTAACTGGATGTCCCATAAAAATATCTTACTCAGTATATCCAAATGATGTTTCCTTTCGAACACCCTAGTCTTGAGAACTTTCCTTTCATTCTCAGGGACACCACCATCATTCCAATCATGACAGTTAACAACCTTATTGTTATCTTCAACTCTTTGCTATCACTCAAAGCACATGTCTGATCAGTGCCATATCTTGTCATTTTTGTCTCCCTAATATCTTTGATACGTCCTCTTCTTTTTTCATGGATAGCTGATACACATTTCATATCCTCACAACCTCTTAACTAAACTAGTACTATAATATTTTATTTGGCCTCACTATCTTAAGTCTCATCTCTCTATAGACCTTTATCCACACAGCCAACTAGGGTAGTTTTCTTAAAATTCACATCTGACTATGTATATCTCCTTCCAAACAAACTTCAGTGGTTCTTTATTACATAGAATGTCTGGATCTGACTTCTGTGTCAGGTGGACAACAAGATGGAGAAGTGTGTTTGTGTGTATGTGTGTGTGTGTGTGTATGTGTACTTTTTTGTTCTAATCGCCATAACCTTTCAAACCTGTCCAAAATAGAAATTACTCATAAAGACAAAGCAACTTTAGCTGTATCTATGGTCCAGGAAACCCAGAATTCAAAGAAGTATTTTTGTTTTTATAGAACATGCGACTTGATGCTTACTGACACTGAGCTCTCTCTGTACCCATCTCCAAGTTCCCATAGCCAGCTTGGTCACAGATCTTCAGGAGCAAAAGCATAGTAGAAACTATAACCCGGTATCAAGTGTTGGAAAGTTCCGAACTATTGGTGCTGGGACAAAGAAGTAAAAAAGTGTATGATTGAGGAAGGTAATCAGTTCAGGACCCTGTATGAATGTATTTTGGAGATTTTGGTATAGAACACTCCACCAAACCTCAGGAGAAATGTATAACATTCAGCTTGGGCCAATTATGTGACTGGGGCCAATCCCCAAAATCAGTTAAGACAGAGACCTAGGCAGGTCAACCATAAATTGCCCACTTTGAGAGAAGGCAGAGGCACTTTTGAGATCCAGAACCCAAGGTCACTACAAGCAGAGGGGAAAGAGTAAAAAGGTGAATGATAGCAAAAATAAGGGAAGGAAAAAAGACTGAAATTACCAAAGATTGCAGGGATTAAAAAATCTCAAGTATCACAAACATAAAAAGATAAATTAACCAGTAAACAGAAATAGCAGAAGGAAATATAGTCTCCAGATGAAGTAAATGACGTCATTTATCTCTAAACAATTGCTCCAAAACAAAGGGAAATGTTCTGACACTTTATGAGACATAGAACCATAGGTAAACATGGAACTACAACACACTGTTCCTGAGTGTTTTAAAAAAAGAAATGAAAATTATAAGAGCAGAAAATATATCTTGCATGTCAAAAATGTTGAGCAGAATAGAAAAACTGGACTCCTCAATGAGAAGTTTGACCAAAGAAGTGGAAGAGAACATTAGATTTGTGTTGTAAATGCATAGAAATGAATGACAACCCAGAAGAGAAAAAAAGGAAAAAAAAACATTAAAAGACCAAATATAAAATTATATCTTTGACATTTAAAGCTCTTT
The DNA here is from genome assembly GCA_028646595.1 of Phalanger gymnotis. NCBI lineage: Eukaryota > Metazoa > Chordata > Mammalia > Diprotodontia > Phalangeridae > Phalanger > Phalanger gymnotis. Next base: position 721,505,693 of record CM053622.1, on the reverse strand, counting down.
GACCTTTTCCTTTGCTATCTTTTGGTGATTGTGATTTGATACCTACTTCACTGCACTCTATAGTCCAGTCATTTAAGTCTACTTAAACTTTCTTACACACATAGCTATATCTCCCCATCTTTGTGCCTTGGTCTTTCATGCTTGGAATGCTTTCCTTCTTTATTTCAATTTCTTAGAATTTCTGGTTTAATTTCAAATGCCAACTTGAACACAAAGACTTTCCTGGTTGCTCAGCTGCTAGTTCCTTTGCCACTATGGCATCCTGATTTTTACTTTTAACAAAATTTTTATATCCTTATAAAAGTACATGTTGTCTCCCTTATTAAAAAGAAAACTTCTTAATCTCAAATACTTCATTTGGGGGGGTAGTTTATTTTTATCACATACATCTACAGCTTAGTAGTTAGAACATTATAGTTATATAGATTGGTTGGGATGGTGATAGTATCTATACTAGGCCTTCATTACAAAAGCACTTTACTACTTTGAAGAAATCACTATATCATTCTAATTTAATGAGCATTATGATAATGTCCACTTTCCTTGGAGCTTTGTATGAATTTTTTTAGGTCAAATGTTTTGGGAAATGTATAAATGTTTGGAAATCATTCTGATTCTGTGAAATACTTGTCACTTGGTAAATTTATTCCATCTAGCACCAGGAAGATGGTGGAGTAAGAAGTAAGTTGCTCTCATCCTCCTTTATTGACTTCTGAAAGCCCAGAAAATATCACCCCAGGAAAAACCCTGGAACAGCTGAGCCAGCAGAAAGACAGGTTACAGCAATATCTTAGCCCAGGAACCTTGGGGGATTAACAGGAAATGCCCCCTCGCTCTGGGGGAGGGGGAGCAGTACAGGAAAGGAGGCATCCCAGCAAGTCAGTAGCAAGCCCAGCTTCAGCAAACTAGAGGGAGATCCTGAGCCTCAGGATGGTGGATCAGGCAAGCACCAACACCAGGAAACACCACCACCCCCAGTGCCTCAGCACAGGCAAGGGAATCAGTGGACACCAGCTTAGAAAACCACCATGTGTGCATGTGTTCTCCAGCAGCCAAAGTTCCCTATGCTTCAGCACAACTCCAGGAGGCATAGCTCCAGGCTGGCAGGTGTTCTATGTCAGTCAAACATTCAAATGCATACCCCAGGTGAGCAAGTATGCCCCAGGAGCCAGACTCCTCACCCCTGCCCTGAGAGCTTCAGTGTTACTGACCCCAGCTGAGCACCAGGTATGCTGCCAGACATCTACAGCCTCTAGCTGCCAGCACATGAGGCCCCAGCACACAAAGCCAGTGACCAGGTCCCAGGCTCTCAGCACAAGAAGCTTGGGTCAGTGCCCCCTGTGCTCAAGCAGGAGGAATCAACTCTAAAAGCCAGGAAATATGCAAACACCATGAGCAAAAAGCTGAAACTGATAATGACCATGGATTCTTATTAGGGGGATGGGGAAGATAAAGGCACAAATTCAGAAGAGGACAACATAGTGAATATGCCCACATCTGAAAACTCAAAGGGGAATATGAACTGATCTCAAGTCCAAAAAGCCTTCTTGCAAGGGCTTAAGAAGGATTTTAAAAGTCAAATAAGAGAGGTATAAGAAAAATTTGGAAACTAAATGACAGGAATGCAAGAGACAGTCAATAGCTTGGAAAAGAAGGACAAAAACTGATTGTAGAAAACAAGTCCTTAAAACGTAGAATTGGCTAAATTTAAAGTAGGCACAAAAACTCACTGAGGAGAAGAATTCTTTAAAAAGGAAAATGGGACAAATGGAAAATGTACAAGATTTGATAGAAAAAATGATTAAAAATTAGAATTGGGCAAGTAGAAGTGAATGACTCTATGGATATCAAGAATTATTCAAACAGAAACAAAAGAATGAAAAAAATAGAAAGAAACATAAAACAACTGTTTGGTAAAACAACTGACCTGGAAAATAGATCAAGGAGAGACAATTTAAAAACTATTGGTCTACCTGAAAAGCATGATGAAAAAAAGAGCCTGGAGAGCACCTTTCAGGAAATCAGAACCAGAAGGTAAAATAGTCATTGAAAGAATCCACAGATCACCTCCTGAAAGAGATCCCGATTGAAAACACCAAGGAATATTGTAGCCAAATTCCAAAATTACTAGGTCAAAGAGAAAACACTGTGAACAGCCAGAAAGAAGCAATTTAAATATCATGGAACCATAGGCAGGATTATGCAGAATCTTGCAACTTCTACACTAAAAGATTGGAGGGCATGGAATACAATATTCCATAAGGCAAAAGAGCTTGGATTACAACCAAGGATCAACTGTCCAGCAAAACTGTGCATAATCTTTCAGGGGAGGAGATGTCCATTCAATGAAATAGGGGACTTCAAGAACTTCCTGATAAAAGGACCAGAGCTCAACAGAAGATTTGCTTCAAATTAAAGACTGGAGAGGCCTAAAAAGTAAACAGGAAAGAAAACAACAACAACAACATGTTCTTAATAAGGGCAAACAGTTTACATCCCTGCAAGCAAAGATGACACTTGTAACTCTTGAGAAATGTATTGTTATAACTATATTTAAAAGGGGTATAAACAGACAGAGGGTATGTCAGTTTGTACAGCTGACTTCGATGTGATGATAGAAAATCTAAGTGATGAAAAGCGACTGTACTGGCAGAAGAGGAAAGGAGGCAGACAAAGGTAAATCACATCGCATGAAGAGGCACAAAAAGACTAGTACAGTAGAGGGAAAGAGGGGAAGGGGATGAGCATTATTAAAACTTTACTCGCATGAGATTTGGTTCAAGTTTACTTAGATATAAAAATCTAACTTACTTTGCAGGAAATAGGAAGGGAAAGGGGAAAGAAAAGGGAAAACGGAGGGGTAGATAAAAGGGAAGGAAGAAGTAGTAGGGGTAAATGGGGGGGTGGGCTGATAGAAGTGAAGGCAGACTGAGAGAGGCCAGTGGCAGAAAGCAATATCCTACTGAGGAGGGAAATGGATAAATGAGAGAGAAAAGTACAAACAAGGTGGGGAAATAGGATGGAAAGAAAACAGGGATAAGTAATCACTACTGTGAATGTGAATTGGATGAACTCTCCCATAAAATGAAAACAGAGAGCAGAGTGGATAAAGAACCATAATCCTAACAATATATTGTTTACAAGAAACACATCTGCATTTCTATATATTACTAACAAAACCCTACAGCAAGAGGTAAAAAGAGAAATTCCACTTAAAGTTACCATAGACATTATAAAATAGTTGGGAGTCTACCTGCCAAAAGCAACCCACTAAATACAATTGCAAAATACTTTTCACACAAATAAAGTCAAATCTAAATAATTGGAAAAAAATATAATTTGTTCATGGTATAAGGTTAATGAGGTATAAGATCTTCCCTACCCGTTGACTGGGCTCACATGGAGCCCTGAGGCAGAGCCAATTAGGCCCTGGGCCAAAGGGATTCCTATACCTTTCCCATTTAGTGCTGATTTTTGAGCTTCTTAGCACTAAGCCAGTGAGGTACCTGAGTCTTTGATTAGCAATAGCATATACTGTATTGCTTGGAGCAAGAGGTGTGGGTGGAGAGGGAAGCAGAGGGAGAGAGAAACAATGGAGGGAAAAAACTTGCCTAGGGGAACTTAAAGAATGCTAAAATGTGGATGCTCCCTGGATTGGTAATGTTTACAAACATCTTTGTTGTCATGTTAAGTCTTGCTTTCCAGTATCTGAATAAATATTTTGGTTTTGTCTCAGAGGAGGAGAGATTTTTTTTTATTTTTCTTGTGTGTGTGTGTGTGTGTGTGTGTGTGTGTGTGTGCATGTGCATGCACATGTTTTGCTAATTAACCCTGGAAATGCCTATGCATACTCATTATAGCTACTATGGTTATCACATTGATATTACACATGGGTAGGCTGAGCCAATATGATAAAAAGGACAATTCTACCTAAATTAATTTATTTAGTGCCATACCAATCAAACTTCCAAAAAATTATTTTATGCATCTAGAAAAAAACAAAAATGCTTCATCTGGAAGAACTAAAGATCCAGAATATCAAGGAAATTAACAACAACAAAAAAAAAATGCAAGGGAAGGTGGCCTAGCTGTGCCAGGTCTTAAATTGTATTATAAAGCAGCAATCATCAAAACTATGTGGTACTGGCTAAGAAACACTGGGGTAGATCAGTGGAATAGGTTAGGCATAGAAGATTAAATAGTTAATGATTATGGCAATTTGCTATTTGATAAACCCAAAGACCTCAGCTTCTGGGATAAGAACACCCTGTTTGACAAAAACTGCTGGGAAAACTGGAAATAGTATGGCAGAAACTGGGCATAGACCATCATCTGACATTGTATACCAGAATAAAATCCAAATGGGTACACAATATAACTATAAAGACTGATACTATAAACAAATTAGCGAAGTGAGAAATAGCTTATCTGTCAGATTTATGGAGAATAGAGGAATTTATGACTAAACAATTGATAGAGAAGATTATAAAATGCAAAAAGGATGATTTTGATTACATTGAAGTGAAAAGGTTTTGTACAAACAAAGCCAATGTATCTATCTAGCCCCAGGTGGTAAAACAGGAAATAGGGATGGAGGAGGGGAAGAAAGAGACCTTGTCTTAACATTTCGGGAAGTAAATTCTACCATTTAGTACTATCATTTAGTGTATATGCTGCTGCCTTTTGCCTGTATTTCTATCCTTAATACTTTGCACAGTATCTATTATATAATAGACACTTAACCAATGCTTGTACACTGACTTTTGCAGAAATTAGTAGATTCCCTGTCAATTAAGGTCTTCAAGGAGAGGTTGCAAGCAATTTCTTTAGGATGTTCTAAACAATATGCATCATTTCTGAGGAGGGTGGGATTATATGATATCTAGTCTTCATTGAATGCCAACTACTCCGTTCATGTCTATAACAATAGTGAATATATGTTGAAGGGAAGAAAAGTTTGATCAACATTGAGGTTGATGGCTTGACTGTTAGGAGACAGGATCAAAGTGGCTTGTAGTGGTGTAAAAATACTGCATTATGGTTAAAGAAAGGCAAAACTATACATATAAAACCATGGGGTTTTGTAGTAAATGTTGAATGACATTGTGGGTAAGATTTGGCTTTTTATGGATTTTTTTTTGAGGGGGGAGAGTTAGTGGATGCAGCTTTTATTCAGACCCATACATTGTTTCATGCCGTACAATGATTTTTAGTAAAAGCTTGTGCTACAATGATGTATAATGTCCTATGTTATTACATGAAGTCAGTATTCAAAACTAAGCTATTTTTCACTTTTGAATCTCATGATTTTTACATGAATCTCTTAGATTTGTTTGCCGTAGGGCAAAGAGACTTTGCCTTCTTTCTAAACAGAACTAGCTTTCACCAAGAGGATTTATTTACACAGGCCAAATAACTTGCTTTGTGTATGGCACTTAACCTTTGTCTGCCCCCTAGCCCATTTTACAAAGAGGAATGAAAAGAAGCATTTTCACTTTTACTCAATTGAGATAGTGTATGTAGAACAGTTTACAAAAATGAAAACGTTCTATTTTGCTGTATTGGTAGTGGTATTAATATCATTATTATTATGCTTATTGGTGATGATACAGTGAACAAAATCAACTTTGATATGAAGGTGTCAAGAATCCTTGGTGAGACACTTATGGAATCCGGAGGCAGAGGATTTGAGTTTGAATCCTTGCTGTCACAATTCCTGGTTGTATGATTCTGAAATATTTGGATAAGTGAGTAACATGTGCTTACTAACAAACACACTTATAATCAAAACTACTTATGTTCATTTTATACATATGGGTGTATGTGTGTCCAAATCTGTTAGTCTCTTGAATGTCTCTATATCTAAGTACCACTATCTTCCTAATCACACAGATTCATAGCATCAATCATCCTCAATTCCTCTTCACTTTGAAGAGGACCAATGATAAAATTTTTTTTCTAGACATTCTTCTATATATTTTGCTTGTTCCTCTATCATTTTCAATAAAATCAGCCTCTTTATAAGCCACTTAAGAACTCAGTATTATTATGTCATGCAGATTTTGATTAAATAAAATATTTGTGTGTCATGTTAAATAAAAGTTTGTAAGGACTTCTGACTCTTTAACTTTGTCCTCTTTACAACGTTTCTTTTTTCAGTTGCTGCTCTTATTTAGCCAAACCTGGGTTTAAAGATAAAATTATGTCTTTATCAGTCTTTCCTATCTTTTGAAGCTAAGAACATTGTTGTAAAACAAAATAAGCAAATAATGTGCAGTCCTTGCCTTATTTTTCTATTTTTGTATACATAATGATGATACATAATGAAAAAATGTTCAAATATTTATGTTGTCAATCCATGTCATAGTTTATGGTTTACTTGCTAGTGCTTAGTAATGTTTGAGCCAAAGCATTTCCAGCAGGACAGGGTTTCGTGGGAGCAGTGGAGAGTGGGGAGTCAGGGGAACAGTTAGAGGTATTGATGTTTCTACTGAAGTCCAGTGTTTCTAACTTTCTTGTGGTATGAGAATATGGAAATGCACCTTTTGGTCTGTTGTACAGTTAGCCTATGATTGAATTATTATTTTTGAATTTTCAGGCAGCTAGATGGTACAGTGGATACAGCACTGACTCTGGAGTAAGGAAGATCTAAGTACAGATGTGCTTTAAAATACTCATTAACTGTGTGACCCTGAGCTTGCTCAGGCACTCAATCTCTATTTGTTTCCTTATCTGTAAAATGGGGATGATAACAGCATCTCCCTTGTAGGATTATTGGGAGGATCAAATGAGACATATCTTAGAAAAGATCTTAGTATGGTGTAGCTGACACATGTTAGGAACTATATGAACACTTATTCCACCCATTAGGCTGGAACCAATCATAGTATTTTACATAATTAAAACTTTAAATAATGAAAATTAAAATATCTGTGACCACTTCAGGGGGTTTATTTTTCATACCAATTGGGGCCTAGCTGTGTACTCCGTGTCAAACCAATGGCCTCAGTTCTGAGTAGGGCCTACCCCCTATAATAACTCTGTGCTCACATGACTACCCTTTGACTATTTGAAGCAATAACATCACACTTATTAGAGAGTTAACCCAGTCAATGGTATCACCAAAGCCCATGTGAACAGAGTTTCTATCAGGGTTTTAAAGTTGCACTAATATCTTAGGAACAGCAATGTCCTTGTTCTTTATCTGACTAGTAATCCCCTGTGACTCCATTGTGCTATTCCCTTTTATCACATGGGCCATTGATAGAGCTTTGAAATTATTATTAATAATAATATCATTGTTCTTATTTTGTTATTATAAATATTGTCCTTCTTAGTATTATTATCATCATCATTAGTTTACCAAGATGGAGAAGCCCTTGGAGTTTCCACAAAATCACATAGTGCTGGCATTTGAATGCCCTTTAGAGATTGTCTATTCGAACATCCTCATTTTTATAGATGAGGGAACTGAGTCTCAGATGTCACCCAGCTAGACTAGGACAGATGAGAACTAGGGGTGCTCTATTAACTTGAAGCATAACGTTCTTTCATTAGGTATTTCTCACTATCATTATTTTCTGAATACCATTTCGGTTAGGTACCTTTAGCAAAATGATTTCCTATGTTAAAGAACATTTAACCCTTCCAGGCCTACCCAATAATAATAACTAATAATAATAATAATAAAATCTCCTTTTTATGCGTTTCAGGGCTTCATTCTTGAATGAAGAAATCTGGTGCTACCATGTGAAACATTTGCTGGTAAGTGACTCCTGCTTTTTTCCTAACCTGTCTTTAATTCATGATCCCTAGACAGCCTGAGTCTTTGACATCCATGGTCAGGATCTAAGGTAGAACTAGTACTGGTTAGATAATTCAAATCCATTCTGATAGATAAACCACCAGAGGTTTTTTCTTCTCCTATTGATATAGCAAACGAGCCTTAGTGGCTCCTTATAAGGCTTCAAGAAAAAAAAAAAGCCTTCTAGAATGAGTCAACATTGATTGTCTTGGGACAAATTCATCTTTTGGACAATCTTGGAGAAATATTCTAAAGGATTTAATGGGACTGGAAGCAAAGTGAGAAGGGGAAGAATGTCACCTCAATAACTGTATATACATGGAACTTACGTGGTCCATGATTACTAGCGTTTTATGTTGCTGTTTTGACCTTACATCCTAAAAGTAAATTTGTGTGTGTTTGTGGCATCTGTGTGTATGTGTGTGCACACACGTGAATGTGCTTGTAGAGGTGAAGTAGATGGGCGTGTGTGAAGAATCTAAAATTTAACATGAGATTTCAAAGGAAAGTTCCTTTCTTTTATTTAGAACAATGGATTGAAGTAGTTTATCATAAATCTAATTTGCATTGGCTATTTTGGCTTTTCGATTTATCATCACTTGTGCTCTTTGTAGGTTTATTTTATTTCTAAGTGCTTTTTTGATTTCCTGATGTAAATGGACACAGGAGAGCTCCCTCAACTATTTTGCTTTCCTTCTTTATATAAGCATTCACTTTCCTTAGTGATGTCTTCTTTAAATCTGGTAGTTTGTTTTTGAGATTGGGTCCTGTGGCCCTCAGCAGAGTGGCATCAGGCTGTATTATATACATGCCATGTGGTAGAGGCATAATTTACTGCCCAGAGATCCTTTTGAAATAGTCTATTTATTCCATAGAAAACAATTAAAATTGGCAGGGAAGGAAGAGAAAAACTGAACATAGCGTAGGCCACAAGGTTTCTTGGTCTAAGGCAGAGGTGAATTTAAGCCAAAGAAATCCAGGAAAACAAAGGTCAGAAGATACGTATCCTGAAGAAGGCCAGGAGAATGGAGATGGAAATAAAGGTTATTGTGCTAATAGAAAATGTCTATATGGAATTTATTCTTCATCATTTTCTTTTTGGGAGTTGAGAGATTTGTCAACTCCTCTCATATGTTCTTTTTAAAATGCTCATTCCAAAGAGACACTTGGATTTTGAAGTCTAAGGTAATTTAATCAAGTTTGGATCCAATGCATAAGGAACTTTTTTTAAAATTACCTTTTGAACAATGTAACTTTTGTAAACATGACTTGATATTTAAGGTTGAATGAATATAATTTTCAGCACTCTGGTTTCTAAGAAAAATCTAAAGAAAAGACCCAGTCATTTGCTATTCGTGAATTTTCTGGGTCATTTCCAAGAGGTCCTTGTGAATATATCATAACGGTTAACATTTATATAGCACTTAATATTTGCCAAGCACTGTGCTAAATATATTGCAATTATCTCATTTCAGCCTTACAACAACCCTGGGAGGGAGGTGCTCTTATTAGCCTCATTTTTTTTTAATAGATGAAGAAATCGAGGTAAACAAAAATTAAGTGACTTGTGCAGAATGACACAGCTAGTTGTGTCTGAGGCCATATTTGAACTCAGGTCATCCTGACGAAAGCCCAGCTCTCTAACCACTCTACCACCTAAATTCTAGGATAAAAGTGAAAAAGCTAATAAAAATATCATTGTAGTTTCTATGATATGACCTAGTTCAGGGGTGAGGAACCTGCTGCCTTGAGATCACATGTGGCCTTCTAGGTCCTTAGGTGCAGCCTTTGAGTCCAAGTTTTACAAAATAAATCTTTTTATTAAGGGGATTTATTCTGGGCAATTTGGATTCTGTCAAAGGGCTGCACTTGAGGACCTAGAGAACCACATGTGGTCTGGAGGCTGCAGGTTCCCCACCCCATAGTCCACAGTTCAGTGGGCAAGATCAAAGGGTAAATTCTTACCCACTTCACCAAAATTTGTATTGAAATGACAGTTGTACACATAAAATAAAAAGAAATTATGGATCTAAATATTCAAGGCCTGTATTTGGCAGAACCATTTTTAGAGACGTGATTAAACAGTTCCATTGTGTGGTGCCAGGATTCACATAAGAATGGAATCCATTAAGTCCACCCAGAAAATAACATGACTTTAAGTAAAATAACATTATGATTTTGTGATCTTAATGACAAAACAATAAAAAAAGAATGAAGTAAATTCAGTTGCCTATTACCAGTAGAGGTTAGAAACAAGAATAACAATACCGATAATACTAGATAACATTTATATCAGACTTAGGGGCAGCTAGGTGGCACAGTGGAAGGAATATTGGGACTGGAGTAAAGAAGACTAATCTTCCAGAATTCAAATCTGACCTCAGATACTAGCTGTGTGACCTTGGGCAAATCATTTAACTCTGTTTGCCTCAGTTGCTTATCTGTAAAATACCTGGCAAAGAAAATGGCAAAATACTGCAGTATCTTTGTCCAGAAAACCCCAAATGAGATGATAAAGACGATTAAAAAATGACTGAACATATATAATGCTGACTATGGGCCATATCATGCTCCAAGCACTTTCCAAATGTTCTCTCAGTCAAGAATGAACATGGCCTTTACCTCACGTTATTAGAACCATGCATGTATTTAATAAGTGGAATGATGCGGCTTTTGCTTACCTCTTTTTTTCTGGAGTGAGAGTGAAATTCTTGGAGTGATAATCTTGGCTGCCTACCAAGTGACCAGGCAGCCAGCAGTTGACCTGATTATATTATTTCTGTCGTATAAAAACTGAGTTTGATCTCAACAAATTCAATTCAGCAAATATTCAACTCAACAAGCATTTTAAAGTACCTTCTGTATTCAGAGAGCTATGCTGTATACAGATCATTTTGATTGCACATAAAGAAATAGAAAGCTACCAATTGAATAACTAAAATTAGCCATATGTTGTTCAAGGTATTATGCCTGAAGGTGAAGATACCAGATTGCCTCATTCCACCAAAAAATAAAAACAAAAACAAACTCTTATGCAATTCATGAAAAATGTTGATGGGCACTGTACATTAACAAAAATGAAATTGACTCAATCATGATTTATTATAAAATCATAGAATTAGAGCTAGAATGAACTTTTAAGATCATTGAATCCAACTCATTCGTTTTATCTGAGTCCTACAGCGTTTAAGTGATTCACCCACATTCATACAACTCAGTATTCAAACCCAGTTCTAGGCAGCTGAGTACAACAGCAGATAGATTTTTGGACTTTGAGTCAGGAGGGTCTGTGTTCAAAACTTCCACAATGGGCAGTATCTATTTGATCATGGGCAAATCATTGAATCTCTTTTAGCTTTAGTTTATTTATTTGTAAAATAGGAATAGTAATAGCACCTATCTCAGAGAGTTGTTGGAAGGATAAAATTAGATAAAAATGTGTAAAGCACTTTGCAAACCTTGAAGCAGTATATAAACTCTGTTTCTATTTTATTATTTTTCCTGACTCATTCCAGTACTCTGATAGCTAATGATCTTTCAATTAATATTGATTTAACAAACTAATATATGTGTATGTTTGAATAAAAAGTATTTGAAACATTTTAAAGTATCTGTCCCACGCATTTCTCTGTTCATCAGGCGTGGAGTAATTTAAACTCTACAGAGGGCACACCACTTGGTGGCAGACACAGATTGTGGGACATGGTATCAGGAAGGAATTAAAAAGCTGAATGAGCTTCAACAGCACCTTGGCAAAGGACAAACCTTGAAGTATTCAAACATTACTTTTGAGCTGGAGAGATGTAGGATAGATAATAGTATAGTTGGTGAACTTAAAAAGTAATGAAATGACCAGTCCTAAAACATAATTTGATTTAAGTTTGGAGGAAGGTGTCAAGTGAAGAATATCAAAGATTAGGTGGTGCTGTTAAACATTTTTTTTTCCTATTAATCAGTTTCTTGGTTGATGTCATAGAAGGCATGATTGCCAAATTAAGAAATGGCATGAAACCAAGAGAGATAGCTAAAATGTTGGAAGATGGAATTAACTTATAAAAATTTAGTGACAGACAAGAATTATTGGCTATAATAAATACTAAATTGAACAGGGAAAATACAACATTTTATACTTTTTAAAAAATCAACTTTGGATAGGAAAGTTACAAGTAAGCAACAGTTCTAAGAAACAGCTATGTTAAGAGGAATGTATTTTGAGTTCAGTATGAATTAATAGTGTGACATGGAAATAACAAATGTAAATATTATCGAAGGGATATACAGAATAAGGAAGGTAAAGGTTTCTCTGTTTAACTCTTTCCTGGTCAGACCACATCTGATGTAACAAATTCAGTTTCAGGTACCATATTTTAGGAAAGATATAAATATGGAGTCCAATACTTTGGACTCACCTGCCTGCTATGCATGTGTCTTTGAAGAAGTAACCTAACTTCCTTGGAAATAATTTAATTGTTAAATGACAGGGTTGAATTAGATCATCTCAGAAGCAATTTTAAGCTATAAATCTAAGATCCTATGATGCCATGTTGCATCTGAAGTGGATAGTTCAAAGGAAATGACCATATGGCCATGATATATGAAAATCATTTGGAGAAATTAGAGACTTTCAGCAAGGAAAAGAGAATACAGGTTTGGAGTATGACAATAGTTTCCAAGTGTTTGTAGGACTGTCATACAGAAAGGGGATTGGGCTTGTTCTTGTTGTCCTTAAGGGCATGTCCAGCAGCATTCAATCAATAAATGTATATTAAGCCCCTACTATTTTCCAGACATTTTTCTAGGAGCTAGGTTTTCAGAGATGAAAACAACAAAAAAGCCAGTTCCTATTTTCAAGGGGCTTATGTGCATTTGAAGGAGGTAAAATGAACATGAATGAACATGTATAAAATAAATGCAATGTGGTTAAATATAAAGAATTTGGGGAGAGAAAGCTCTAGTAGATGGGAGATAAAGAATGACTGGTAGGTAGAATTTAAGCAGAGTTTTGGAGGAAGTGAGAGTTTCTGTTGGGCAGAGGTAAGGCGGGAACACAGCACAAGCATGGGGGATGGCCAGCAAAAAGGGATCCAGAGAACAGATAGTGTGCTAGTGGTAAAGGAGAGAGAGAGAAAATCAGGTTGGACCATAGAGTACGGGGAGGAGAGCTTTATATAAATGAAGTTCCAAAGTAAGGATGAGCCAAACTATGCAAATCACCAAAAGTCAAACAGGAAGAAAAGGAGAGGGGATGGGAAATTTCAAGGAGTCAGATTTAGGTTTATTATAAGGTTAAAATGTCTTAGCAGTAATAGCTATCCTGCAGTGGAATGTGCTAGCTCAGAGGTATCTAGTTCCCTCCTCCCTGAAAGACTTTAATCAGAAACTAAATATATCTGTTACACTGTAGAGAAGATTTTCTGGTCAGGTATGATTTGAGCTAGATAATACTGAAGTGCCTTCCAAATCTCATATTCTATAGATGTAGTAGGAAAAAAGAAGCAACTGGTACCTCTTTACACATATCCAATTTAGTTATACATAAAAGTGTTAGTGTAAATATACTTTACTGTGTGTGTATATGTGTGTACGTATTATATATTATATGTGTATATGTATGTATATGAATGTGTGTATACATATGTATGTATATATGTGTACATATACACATCTATATCACATATATTTATATAAATATGTGTGTGTGTTTGTGAATCATTCATTTTAAAATCAAAGAAGAAAAAGAGCTAGATTAATAGTGTCAAACTCATAGAAATGAAGCCCACTAAAGTATACATGTGGATCTTTATGGGTTGCATATTTACTTAGAAAACCACAAATTAACATTATCTATAATTTATTACATTTTAGTTTTATTTTGTTAATTTTTCCTAGTTACATTCTGGTTTGGCTTCACTTGGGAGTGCTACAAGCTGCAATGTGGCGAGCTGGCTGAGCATTTGAGACCTCTCATCTAGATAATTTCTTTTAACATCTTCCACTTTTTCTAGCCCCTGTAGAATTAATATTGTAATGCTAACTTTTCTGTAATTGGATTAAGATCATGCCAAGATAGAATTTCAAGTTGGAAGGAACTTTCAAGATGATTTATTACAGCGGTTTGCATTAATAATAGGTAGCAGGGCTCGGGTTTAAACCTTGACTCTCAAATACACAACACATAGCCACAGGATGCTGCTAGGATGATGCCAAATCCTTAGTGAGAAATACATGCTTGTGAAGACCATGAACTGAAAGCAAAATGCATGAAGGCATGTCAAAAAGGAGAAAAGGAGCCTTCCATCTCTGGTTACTGACATTTTTTTTTAACTGGGGGTTGAAGAGTATACTCTTACTTTTAATAAGTAGGTAACTAATTTCCTAAAGTGTCATTCCACTCCATCCTTCACTCAGCTGTCCAAATGAAGTATTAGCATTTCAATTGCCTCCCTCTCCCCACCCCCCAATTTGGTAAACTCCTCTGTGTCTTTTCACCTCCAGGATCAATTGTTTGACATTTGTATCCTTTCTTAACTTGGCCTCCTTTTTACTTCTCCAGTACTTCTTTACAATATACTTTCTCCACCCCTCCCCAACCCCTTCAGCTCCCAATACATACTCTGTGATCCAGTGACAATGTCCTCTTCTCTGCTCTTGACTAAGACACTGAATTTCTAGACTTCATTTCTTTTTAATGGCTGTCCTCTATCCCTACAATTTGCTTCCTCCTCATTTCTGCCTCCTAGCTTCTCTAGTTTCCAAGTCCAAGCTAAAGTCCCATCTTCTGCATGACATCTTTCCCAATAGGATTTTTATTCTTATCTTCCTTCTATTGATTTTTTTTCCCATTAAAGTGTGAGTTCCTTGAGAGCAGAGAATTTTTTCCCTTTCTTTGTATCCCTAGTACTTAGCTCAATACTAACAAATAGTATGTAGTCAATAATTGATTGTGGACTATAGGTTGGTTCACCACAATTAACTTCAAATTAAGGAATTGTTACATCAAAAAATGCCATTTCAAAGATTGCTTGGGTATTAGAGAGACTCTTTAGCCTCCAAACAAGATTGTCTGGCACATATAGCTTCTGGACCCAGTCTCATGATATCAGGATATAAAAAAATAGACATGATTTAGTTTAATTAAACATCTTTTCCCAGAATCTGCCTGCTACTATATCTCACATATACTCTTATCTTTTGAAAGACTGATACACTCATAGAATGCATAGACCCCAAATGTACATAGACTATTTCATTTGATAGACAACTAACAAAATATCTTCTCTGTAACTGAGAATCAACTTTATATTTGTCAGCTTTAAAATTCTAGACACAAATACACATACATGTGTGTATGTACATACACTAATTTTGAGGACAGATTAATGTAATATAGGTATGTATCCAGATAGTAGGCTGTGGTTTCATTGTGGTACCTCACCTAAGCCTGTTCCACTAGAAATATTTTTAAGAAAGCTTGAGAAGCAAGGGAATCTAAGAAAAAAGTAATGCATATGATGCTACCTATAGAGATGAAAGAAGTAGTCCCTGCTTTGTCTCCCCAGTCCACCTTTTTAAAAGTTATTTTCCCATTATTTTTGTACTTAGACTTCTATAAGACACTCTGGTTTGAAGGTCAACCACTGTATCATTTATTTCTTTCCCTTAGAGGTTAGTGTTGAGATGGCTATTTCTTCCATTGCTCGAATTTCAGATGAATTTTCTATACATAAATACCAAATAAGATTTAGAAAGGGTATATACCATCTTCAGACAGAAATCCCTTCCTCTCTGTTTTAACCATTCTACACAGAAGTGCAACCACTCTCTTACCTCACCCCTGATAACCCCTTAAACTTTCAAAACAAGAAAAAGAAACACCTTTCTTCATTGTATTAGGAAGGCTTACAACAAAACTCATAGGTTATGAACTCTATTCCAGAGACATTGGAGTCTCTAACTGATTAATATATTTTCATATTTTCGTAATGGGCAAAATATATTTTGTGAAATGTGATGGTATATGAAGTCCGTTGCAAATCTTAAATTGCTGTCCCAAGTTCATTATCTTGATTAAAGCGTGTTTTGGGTAGTGCCACTCAGCAGTAGTAAGTTTAAAAGGCTATATCAAATCAAAAGTACCAATATATAATTTGTGGAGATTTCAGAGAAATATGTCTCACAACAGGAAGACTTCTCCCAAAATATATAGTTGAACTCATTCCATAATGCATGAATGCCTTATAGTGCTATCCTTTGAAGTAGTCACCCAGGCTCTAATTGAATAGCTGCAATTACAAGCAACTTACTTCCTTTCAAAACATTATAATACTATAGAAGGAACATTCAGTCTGGGATTAAAGGGCCTAGGTTCTAGACATTGTTTTGATACTTCCTATATTTATGACAAGTTGCTTAACCTCTCTCCTCCTAGATTTCTTCACCTATAAAATGAAAGCATTGGACAAGATGGCTTTTGGTGTCCTTTCAGCATTTGATTTGTGATTTATTAAGGCTACACATTTCAGATTTAGACTCTCGGAATATTCCCACTTGGAGAAAAGTTCTTCAAACAAAATTTGACTTGCTGAATTTCTTTTTATTTATGTCATTCACAAAATAATGAACCTGGACTCCATCATGGATATGGACTTCTATGACAAGTGAATGACACAATGAGGATGAAGTTGTTGGGCTTGTGGATGAATTCCAAAAGTACACATAATTCTGGTGTTTAGGAAGTGGGGACCAGTGTAGATATCAAATTTGAAGCAGAAAAAAATAATTAAGATTTAAGTCGAAGGCTAGGATGTACAATTTCACCGGAGTATATGAACTGAAATCCATGCAAAACTGTGATCATAAATTACATTCATTAATTAATTCAATGAGCACATGTGTCCTGGCTACATTAAAAACTTCATGCCAGCAATTACATCCCACAAATGAATATCTCTCTTTGTAAAAACAAAGAAACAAGCAAATAAACAAAAACCTGGGAAGACATTTGTACATCTGGACTTTGTTGGTTTTCCTTCTGCTTGTGTGAATGTTCCTTCCCATCACCTTTGCTGGGTCTTCTCTATCACACACAATCACTCTAGGTATTCCCAAGGTCTTTCTCCTGAGCATCTTCTCTTTTTGTCTATAGCTGCTTGTATGGCAATCTCATCTGCTCTTGTGGATTAATTTATCTCTAGACAGATGACTCCCAAATCTACATATCCATTCCCTGTCCCTCCCAACATCCAGTTCAGCAACAATTGCCTATTGGACATTTTCAATGAGATATCCTTTAGGAATTTCAAATACTAAATGTCCAAAACAGAACTCATTTTCTTTTTGTCTAAGTTCATTCCTCTTATTAATGTTTCTATTACCATTGTAGGTATTACCATGATTCCAGTCTCTAGGTTTTTACCTTTGGTGTGATTCTCAACTCCTCACTCTTACTTACCCCATATTAATTTCTACAACATCTGTCGTATACATAGCCTTCTCTCCACTCAAACATTTACCATGTTAGTACATGTCCCCATTGCCTCTCACTTGGACTATTGTGATCACTTCCTATTTTGTCTACCTTTCTCAAGCTTCTTCTTTCTCTAATCAAAGACTACATTCAACCACCAAAGTAATTTTCTTGTAGCTCAGGTTTGACCATGTCACCTCCCTTTTCAAAGAGTTACTACAAGAATTGGATATAAACTCTGCAATGGGGCATTTTAAACTTGTTATTACCCAGCCCCTTCCTGGCTTTTCAGTCTTACACTTTACTATTCTCCACGCATTTTATGCTTCTTTCAGACTGGCTGCATGCTGATATTCACTCATGACATTCCATCTTTCTTCCACATTATTTTAGTGCTGATTGTCTCCCATGTCTTGTAATACTTACGGTAATGATGATGTTGATAATAATATTAATATCACTACTACCAATGATAGCTTTTATATTGTATTTTACTATTATTGCTGTTGAGTTGTTCTAGTCATGTACAATGCTCTGTGACACCCATTTGGGGTTTTGTGACAGAGATACTGGAGTAATTTCTCATTTCCTTTTCCAGCTCATTTTACAGATGAGGAAACTGGGACAACAGAGTTAAGTGAGTTGCCCAGGGTCACACAGCTAGTAAGTGTCTGAGTCTATATTTAAACTCAGGTCCTCTTGATTCCAGGCCTAGTGCTCTGTGTATTGTACCACATAGCCACCTTCCTTTAAGATTTAGAAAGTACATAAACATATAAATCATTTTGCCCTTATGATAATCCGGAAAGTAAGTTCTATTATTATTATTCTGATTTTTATGTATGAGAATACTGAAACTAAGAGTGTTCAAATGACTTGATCAGGGTCACACAGCTTGCTAGTAATCTGAGGCTGGATTTGAAAACAGGTCTTCCTAACTCCAGGTCCAGCATATTATCCATTGTGTCACATAGCTGCCTTAACCATTTAGAATCTCTGGTTTCCTTGAAGATATGGATCTACACATCTTTTACAGAAGGACCTTTTTTCTAAGTATACCAGCTATATAATCTGTATATATATTCTATATACAAATGTAAATTTCTGTCTTCACCATTAGAATGTAAGATCTTGTAATCAGGGAGTGTTTTCACTGTTTTCTTGCTTCCCCAGGAATTGACATAATTTTTAGAATATATGAATTGCTCAATAAATGTTTATTGATTGATGTGAGGATATTGGAAAAACAAAGAATGTTTTCAGATGCTGCATAGGTGCCATAGAAAAAGGATAGAGTGATGGATTTGGAGCCAGATGACCCGGATTTCAATCTCTGTTCTGCCACTTACTGGCTATGTGACCTTTGTCAAATAAATCCTCCTTCCTGAGACAGGGTTTCCTTTTCTTTCAAATGAGGTAGTTAGGCAATCTGTCCTCTAAGATCCATTTCAGCCATAGATTTATGATCTTCTATGATTCGTGAATCCAATTGATCCTTTGATGTCAGCCGTAATACTTAGTTTGACGAACAGCACCTTTATTTAAAAGATACGACTTATTACGGGAGGTTGAATGGTAAAGGAGATACAGTGTTGTATCTAGAGACAAGAAAAATTCTCATCAACTCCTGTATTTAATATTTGTGCTCTATGTGGGGAATGTCAAGTTGCCTCATTTCTTTGAACCCCCCCCATAACCCCTGAAGATTTTTTTTCCTAATTGATAGACCATTACTGTCTTCAATTGCAAAAGCAATGAAATCACAAGTCGTTAATCAATTGCCAGAAGGGGAATTTCAATTTGTAGGGAAAGAACACTGGATTTGAAATCAGACTACTTGGGTTCAAATGCCAGCTAAGCAACCTTCAATCTAGGTCACCTTGAGTAAATCACGTGACTGCTCAGGGCATCAGTTTTACTATATAAGCTTAGAATAGTTTAACTGGAAAAATACTACTTTTAGCTCTAATGCTTTATGATGTAATAGGCCTATGATAGAAGAGTGTTGTAATAGTTTTAAGATTCCTTCTAGCTCAAATCTTCTCTAGCATGCATTCTAACATTTTTGTACTTTTAGCTCTGTCATGCTAGAGTGTTATGAATGTTTCACTGCTGACATTCTTATTTATGTGAAGCCTTTTTAGGTGCTGAATAAATGCTTGTTGACTGATTGACTTTCATAAACATTTAAGATAAGAATGATGTACATTGGGAAGTCAATTTGCCAACACAAAACTAACCGGTTGCCAAGATTTGTATACAAAGTAAATCAATCAGATATAAATAAATGGCTTTGTTTCTACTGGAAGGAGATAGACAAATTCAGTGCTCTCTTGCTTCAGGTAAAGTGAGAATTTGAAAAGTTTACAATGATTATGGGGACATTTTTCTCTCATTAAATTCTATGAGTTTCTTTCTTTCCTTACATTATCAATTTTTGTTACAAGGGAAAAGTGGTGCATATTTGTATTTGGGTGTGTGTCTGTGTGTGTGTGCCATTAAAAATTATGGGAAAGAATAATCACTGGGCAACTTATTGAAACCAAAATTCTAGAGTAACTATCATTCATAATTTTATTACTCATGTCACTAAAACACAGATCTGACCCTGTTACTTCCATGCTCTATGTAAAACTCCACTAATGTCACTTCTAAGATCAAAGGAGAACTCCTCTCTTTGCTAACTATAGCTCTTTACAGCCTAACTCCAGCTAATCTTTCCAGTTTTATTTTATAGCTAGGTGGTACAGCAATGGATAGAGCTCTGGGCCTGGAGTCAGGATGACTTAAGTTCAAATCCAGCCTCACACATTTACTAGCTATGTGACCCTGGGCAGGTCACTTAGCCCCTATTTGCCTCATTTTCCTCATCTATAAAATGGTGATAATAAATGTACCCATATTCCAGGCTTGCCATGAGGATCAAATGAGTTAATAATTGTAAAATGCTGAGCCCAGTACCTGGCATAGAGTAAGGGCTACACAAATTTCAAATGTTAACTATTATGCATTACTCCCCTTTAACACATTCTTCAGTCCAGCCATATTCCTTTCTTGCCATTTTTCACACATTACCTTATATGTCCCATTTAAGTGCCTTTGTACAAGTCAAATTCAAATATAAAACATACTCCCTATTCAGCAATGTTTCTTAGAAACCCTTGTATCTTTGAAATACTTTAGACCTCTTATCAAAGTAGTAACCAGCCATAATTTCAGAAGACTGGAGTTTAAGCACATTACTCATTTCCTGCCAAAGAGGTGATAGACATAAAAATCCAGAATGAAATATATATTTTGTGGCATAATCAATATGGAATTTTGTTTTGTTGGACTATGCTTATTTGCTATGAAAATTTTATTTTTATTGTTCAATTTGGTAATAGTGGGGAAGGGGAGGAAATAGAAGAGACAGAATATCAGTGCATATGAGAATAAGTAAGAAAGTACATAAAATGTAAAACATAAGGAAATTTGGGGGAGGCGGTCTGTAGCTTTCCTCAAAACTCAGCTCAATGTTACTTTCTCCATAAGAGACCCTTTCTCACTGCCCAATTATTAATAACTCTTTCACCAAAATTCCTCTGCAGTTTTATACATTTTTATACAATACTTTGTGTATATATTCTCTCCCCTAATAGAATATAATCTCTTTGAGGGCAATAGATTGATTGGCGTCTTTGTATTCCAATACTTATTATAGAGCTGGGACATAGAAAATATTTAATAAATATTTATTAATTGATTTCCTCTTCTTTCTGACATGATAGCATTAATTCATATACTTTAAAGTTGGCAAGATGAGAAAAAAAACAGTAGTTAATTGGAGATGGATGCTAATAATTTGAGTCCAAAATCTGCCATTTATCAGCTTTGTGATCCAGGAGGATCCACTTTCGTAAGCTCAGTTTTCTCACCTATATAAAAGTGATAGCAAACATTAGACCTACCTGAAGTCAGTGCATGAGCAGGTAGCTGCTCTGTCACAGGCGCCCATGAATAAACCAAAGAAAAAAAAAGAGAAAGAGAAATAAAAGGACAAAGAATTGCTCAATTGCTGAGATAAACAATGTGAAATCCTACACTTTGGTTTGACAAATCAAGAATACAAATATGAAGTCTAAAAGGTGTAACTAAATAACAGTCTCCATGAAAAAGATCTAGGCACTTTAGTGACCTGCAAGTTCAGGACAAGTCAACAGTGTAACATGACATCTAGAAAAGCTAATGGAAGATTAGGCTAACTCAATAGAAGTGTAGTAGCCTTAATAAAGGTCATACTAATTCACTCCAGCATGCTCTGATATTCTTTTCGGTTCTGAGAAATATTCTTGTTGGTGAATATTCTTCTGAAAATATATTTTATACAAAAAGTGAAAGAGAACAGGAAACCAAGCCATGGCAATCAGTTGAAGGAAGTGGGAATGTTTAGCCTAGAGAAAGTGGAAGAGAGACGGAAAAAAAAACCCAGGGATTCAAGGATCACAAACCAAAGTTCCCAGGGTAAGGTCACCTACAATGAATTCACAAACACAAGAATTCTTTAAGTCAAGGAGGCAAAGATTTATTACACTTTACAGCGGTCAAGAGTTCTTTGGGAACCTGCAACCATAGACGGGTACAGGGGGAATTTTTATAGAATGTTTCAGGGGGTTAAAGAGAGGAAAGATGTCAGATGTTTTGGGGTGGGATTAGGGAGTGGTTAAGGCATCATTAAGAAGTGGTTAGTTCTTAAAAGAACATGCACTTTTTGTATATACTACACAGATATCTTACCCAGAGTTCATTGGGAAATAGCCCAAGGGAGGGCTAGTAGGAGGTGTGGTTTTGACTGTGAAATGTCACTAAGTCACCAAGCTGTCAGGGCTACCTGGAGTTACTTGGCTCCATTCCATCAAGTGCCTTGTTAGTCAAGATTAATGTAAGGGAGTGTACATTTGACTATGTCTAGGATATATGTTAGATATATGTGTATAGTTAATTATCAGCATCTGGGAATCAATCTATAATTAGACATAGCTGATTACTAAGAAGCAGAGATAACTTGAGGCACACGGCCCTTTAGCTAGAGAGAGACTGTATGGGAGAGAATATGTTTTGAGAAGTAGATGTGTTTTGGAATTGGAGTTCTGGCACAGGCACCCAAGCAGAGGCTGTTAGAATTAGGGTCCAAGCACAAGCGCTGCATCAGAAAAGAAACATGAGATTTGTTCTGTTTTTTGCCTTGATGGTAAGAACAAGAATATTGGGTTGAAATTTCCTGGAAGCAGAGATAGATTTGAGTTCAGGAAAAATTCCTCAACAATTAGAGGTGCCCCAACATGTTATGTGATATACTGGGAGGCTGTAGGTTCTCCTTCCTGGAGATCAGGTGGAAACAGAATGATGCTTTGTTGTAGATGCTGTTGAAAGGACTATGAATTGCAGAATAGTTACTGCTATTCATTGGTAGAAGGAAGCCATTAAAGGACATTCCATGTATCTATGAAATCATAACTATAATGAAAACAATGACCTATTGCATAAAGTTGTGGTGGTCTCAAGTGAAGTAATGAATGTAAAACCATTCCCCGTCCTTAGGTCACTCTATTATTAGCTGCTGTTACCTACAATCTCATTCTGATACACATATTTCATAGAAATCTGAAGCTAATCATCCTCTCATACATATTCTGCCAGAATATACTGTCACTTCCTCTTTTGGTTTGTATTATGCATCCTGTCCCCTAAGATCTATATTCTTCCTTCCTTCCATGAATCTCTTCCTCTCACACCCTTGCTCTATCTTTAATGTTATTTTCAGGTGTCATCTCCTCCATGAAGACTTCCTAGTTTTCCCCCAAGCTGGGAGAAACTTTCTATCTCTTCACATTTCTCATAATACACTCCTTTATTTTTTTTTCACATCCTAGCTTAGATTTATATTAGTATATGTGTCTTATACCTCACATCACACCCCCATTAGACTTAAATTCCTTGGAGACATAGACTATCATTTTTCCTCTTTTTTTACCTTCTGAACTGAGCATAGGGAGTGGCAAATTGTAGCCCCTCAAGTTAGTATTTGCTTTATGATATCAAATTGCATGATAGACTTGATGCAAGAAGGACAATATTCAAAGCTAGCTCACTAGTTCACCCTATGACCTCAGTATCAGAATGAGGGGAGTGAATTCCAGTTTCTTGATCTTATTCCAGAATATGAGATGTTTTTTTTTCCTTTCAAATTCGTGAAGAATTGTATTAGGGATATAATCTGTGATTTCACTGGGGTAGGGAACTATAAGGCAAAGAACTTCTCCGCCCCACCCCAAACCCCCACCAATACAATACCTTTGCAACCTGATTCTTAGAAATTTTGGTAGATTCCTGAGAGCTTATATAGCTTTTACTGTATTACACAGATAGGATGTGTCAGTGAAGGAACTTGAATTCTCAAGTCTTTCCATTTTCAAGGCCAGCGTTCTATCACTATGCCTCGTATATATCGCCTAAAAGTTTCCAGGATTCCTGAACTTCATATTAATCAGTAGATATTTCAGCACTTTTCAGACCTCATCATGCCTACTAAAGTAAAGCTTGGCTTTTAAACATACCTATTCCCCCCCAAAAAATCCCAAATTAAAGGGAAAAAAAACAAACTTGAAATGGTATTCAGTAACTAAACTCAATGAGCAAAGCTCTCTCCCTAGTGTACCAGAATATCTTAGATGTTTTCATGAAGCAATAAAGTTGCTCAGAACCACAAAATTCCATATTGGTCATGGGAATGGTCAGCCAGCCTGCACAGTGAAGCTTCAAAGTCTGCTTTGTTAATAGCGTGGAGGCTCTTTATTCAGGCGATGCTAATGTGTAGCCCATCCATAATAAATGACCCATAGGGGAAAAGATTAATCATCTCGGCTGTTAGTGGGTTTGTAAGGTGAATCACCTTTCTGCTTGAAAGATTCCTTTACCAATGCATATTTAGAGGAATAAAAACTGGAAAGAAGATGAAAAGGACATCAAACATTTATCTCAGAGAGTTTCATTTTCTAAGGACTAGCAGGTATGTAATACAATTTCTCAGAGGGAAGCAAAAAGAAAACTGCTCAAAGCTCTCTCCTGGTACATACACACAAATAGATAAGGTGGTCTTTGGGTGTTGGACAGTGCCAGATAATTTTCATGCACAAAGTTTCTGGGGAATTTTAGGTTCATGTGGCCCAGAAAAACCAAGGAGCAGTCAAAGGTCAATAAACAGAACTAAAAGAGGGCAAACTTATAAATGGTATCATAGAAGATTAGAGCCAGAAAAGACTTTAGAATATACTATTAGAAGATATTAGAATATTGGAAGATAGCACATGTAATCTTAGAGGGGGAAGGGACCTTGGTACATAGAATCTTAGAACATTGAAAATCATGTTAGAGTTAGTAGGTACTTTTCTTTAATAAGATGCTAAACTTAGAAGACAGAATATTTGAGCTGGAAGAGACCACAGACATCATCAAACCTTAACCAATTACGTTAATATATATACATGTATATATACATATGGTATACATAAGCTCCAGAGTTTTTTTAGCAAGCCCATGGATGTGCATTCTGGGAATCTGAGCATCCGAAGAAAGTCTATGAATAGTTCTCTCTTTTTGTTATTAAAGTAGGGAAAACTAACTAAAATCTTGATAAATTACTAATTCCTATGTCTACCACCATCTCTAGAAGGTTAAACATAGGGAATACTGAAGTGTTTGAACTTTGCCAAAGGATATTTGAAAATATATAATTCAAATAAATCATATTTTTGTAGCACTAAAAAAATCCAGAACACCCTTTTCTGACAACAGAAGTATTGAGTAATCATCTTGTCTTCACACTATCACACTATTGCACCTTTCAAATGCTTCTAAAAACTCACCTAATCCTTAAAGTCTATTAATTTCAATCATGCCAATCACCCTTCTCATATTTGGAAGTCTCTCAATATTTGGGAGTTACAGCCATGACAGCTAACTGGTATTAGCTGAAGTAATGGGTCCAGAGATTTGAGGTGACAGGCCCAAAGTCACTTGGGGGATCAGGAACAGAACTACATCTGGAATCCAAGCCATTTGATTCCCACTGGAGTAGAAATGTTGTTTTCACTGAGCTGTGAGGATTCTTATAGAATTAGAAAATCATCAAATCTAAGAACTTAAGAATTGGGAAAGCTTTTAATTGCTACTCTAATACATAACAGGAAAAAGAATCCCCTCTATAATATATCTAGTGAGTAGTAAAGTATCCTTTGTTTGACTGCCTTCGACAAAGGGAAAGCTCTTTCCTAAGGTAGCCCATTTCCCTTTTGTGAAAAGCTTGCATTGTTAGATTGCTGTTCTTGAAATCCAGCCTAAATTTGCCTATTGAGTTCTACCCTCTTGGGCCAAACAAAATGTGTTTACTCCCTCTTCCACATTACAACCTCCAGATACTAGAACACAGTTGTTACTTCCCTGGCAGCCTTTTCTTTGCCATTGTTCCAGACATTTTTTTTTAACCTGAGACAGTAATTCCATCTGATGTCTTCCTTGATTTTGTGAACTTTCATTTTTTTCACATGACCTCATTTGTTCCTTTACATAATGCAAAATATATTTTCCTTTAGAATAGTTCTGAGTTAAACCATTTTTTCACTCATCTGCTATCCCCTACCCTCATTGCTCTTCCTAGCTATCTTCTTATTCTTTCATTTCATTCTTAATTGACATGACAAAGAACATGGGGATGATGCTGTAATTACTGAGTTTAAATCCAAATTCTATTATGTTCTTGTGAACTTGGAAAAGTCAGAACCTACCTGCATCTCTGTTTTCCTCATTTTGAAAATAAGGAGGTTGTACTAGATACCCTCTGAGATCCCTTCTAATCTGAGGTTTATAATGCTGTGACCCTTGTGCAACTCAACTTCTATACAAGGTAAAGAGGAGAAAACTGACATTTTTGACTTAGATAAGAAAGTTGTACTATAATTAGTTATTATTAGCTTGAGATAATTGAAGGGCATTTATGCAAAAGAAGAGTTTAGATTTTTATTCTCTCAGTCCCAGTTGCTAAACACTGCTAGTGGATTTGGTGATAGGGTGGATATTTCAATTAAACATCAAAGAAATGTTCTTAAAGAGTATAGAATTTAGAGTCAAAGGCCCTGGGTTAAAACTTCAGCTTTCACCCTTTCTACCTATAAGATTTTAAGCAAATCAGTTGGCATTATAGAGTTGGAAAGGTCTTCACAGACTATCTAGTTCAAGTCCATGATCTTATTGTTGAGGAAAATTAGGCACTGAAAGGTTAACAGATTTGTTCAAATTCACACAGGTAGTAATTTGAAAACAAATCTTGTATGCCCAGAGCTGGTACTATTTTTAATGTACCACACTGCTAGGTCTTGGTTTTCCCATTCATAAAATAAAGTGGGTTGGCCTCATCAACCTCCAAGGTCCCTTCCTAATTTAAATCTATGATCCAATGAATGAAAGCTTCCCAAAACTAGAATGGGCTGCCTTAGGAGGTAGTGAGTTCATTATTTCTTAAAGTGTTCAAAGCACAGGTAAGTGACCATGTTTGTTTTTCAGTTATAGTAGGGAATAGGTTATCTTTTTTCCAACTCAGAGATTCTATGATCCTCTATAGACTTCTCAACTATCTCCTAGGGATAATTGTTAAAGTTAGGATTCAGTGAAATGTACACCAGGCTTAGAGGTCTAGAGATCTGGTTTAAAGTATCAGTTCCAATGTTTAGTCATTGTATGATGTTGTAAAAAAAAGATTTAACAATTCTTATGCTGCTTAAATCCTAGAGTTTGGGAAGATAAAATGAAATAATGGACACAAAGTACCTTGTGACTGCAAATCTCTTCACGAATGTGTTATTATATTTAAATATATAGTCTAGTATCATCCCAAGGTCTAGGTATGGGGTATGAAGACAAGGGCTGAATATTGTAGTGAATTAATCAGTGATAGAGTGTGTGGGTTAAGAAGAGGAAAGAATGAGGAGTTTAGTGTCAGAAATATTTATTTTTATTTTGTTCCTGGATATTCATATAGATTGATTATTTAAGTCTTGAAATTTATGTGATTTTGAGGAGACAAAGTGATGATATTTGAGTTTTAAAAATTTAATAAGATCCCTCCACCTATGAATATACAAGGAAGAAAAGATTACTAGGATCTTTCAATTCAATTAAACTTGATTTAAAAAAGCTACATAAAATATATTGGAATAATGAAAAAAATATGTTTTTGGACTGAAGGAACTTGAGTTGGAATGTCAGCTCTGTTATTACCTGTGTAACTTTTAATAAAAACAAAAACAGCAAAAACTTTAATCTCACTGCTCTTCAATTCCCTCCTCTCTAAAATGAGGGGAGTGAACTAGATCATAGGATACTGCATTTTGTGTGGGGAGGGAACTTAAAGACAATCTGTTTCACTCATTTTATAGAGAGGGGAACTAAAGTAACTTCTATGTGTATAGTCTCTGAAACCCAAAAAAGCCTTAGGCACCAGGGAAGATATAAAGATGAATAGGAAATACTTTCTTTTATGAAACTCCATGATGGTCAAGCACCCTAAAATCGGTAATACATAGTAATACATAAACACAAATAATTCCAAGTGGAAAAGGATTTAAAAAAAAGAATGATCAAAATAAAGTGTTATAGAAAAGATTACTTCTGGTAGAGTAGTCAGAAGTGTTTTCATATAGGAAGAGATATTTAAGCTTATTTTCAAAAGATGGTTAGGATTTTAACATGTAATGTTCAGAGAGCCATGGGAGGCAAGAAAGTTCAGACATAAAGGATCCCGTGAGAAAAGGAGTAGAGGCAACATATTTTGTAAAATATTTGAGGGTGATAAGGAAGAGTGCTGTGGTGTGAGTCCCCCTCCTCTCCCTCTCTTTTTTTGTATGGCATGTATACATATACATATATATATATGTGTATATATATGTATATGTACATATATCGTATTACTTTTCTCTCTCAATAGACTCTAAGCTCCTTGAAGGCAAGGACATTTTTGACTTTGCATTTGTATCCCCTAAAGTATTGCCTAGCAGAAAGAATGGATGTAATGATTACTGTTTCTTGTGTTCTTGATCGCTTTAGTATATTAAATGTAGAATGGGACTGTATAAGATGGGACCTGAAAAGAGAATATGGAGACCTTGAATTCAGGCATAAAGGTGTATGGATTTCATTCAATGGGGAATGAAATCACATAGGAGTAGCATGTTCAGATAAGCAAAATTATTATTTTTTCTAAATATTTCAGATTTTGGAAGAAACAGGTGTTTATTATTTATTTTAAATTCTTATTTTTTTATCCTGTCCTCTTAACATATAGAGGTGATCATTCTGGAACATTTTCAGCTGATGGAGCCAGTTGCTTCTGGACTCTGAAGGATTCTCTGTCTCTCCACATCTACCTACACACATACATATATACTTGTGTACCTATATGCCTACATACATACCCCTGCTTCTGTCTAAGCCTATGGAAGGTTTTTTGTTCCTTCCTTCCTTCCTTTCTTCTTTCCTTCCTTCCTCTCTTGCTCCCTTCCTCACTCCCTCCTTCTCTCCATCCCTCCCTCCCTTCCTTTCTTTTTTTTTGCTTTTCTGAGGGATAATTCTTTGTTTCTTAATAAGTATTTGGAAGTTAATGCGACTGTTGATTAGCTAGAAGAATATTGTGTGGGGCACCATATCTATATAAGGAAAATTATCTAAGGACCTTGAGAGGACTTACAAAGAGGCGGTCAACAGGCAACTCCAAGCTTTAGAACGTCTACTGGAGTCCTTGAGGCCACAGAGATTGCTTTCACTGTTTAGAGACTGATAATAGTGCTAGGTACTTGGTGAAATTGTTCCCTTTCCCTTTGGTTGAGTTGAGATGTTTGATTTTGCTCCAGAATAAAGAATCCCTTAGAGTATATTTAATCTATTCCAATCTCTACAACTTCCCCAGCTTCTTTTTATTATTATTTTTGAATATTTTTTCACATTTGCTATTCATGGTAACTGTGTAACCAGAATTTTGTGGGAGATAACTAAGCTAGAAGTATTCACCTAATTGTTAACCTCCTCTTAAGATCAGTCAAATTGTCATTTATAGTGCATCCCAAATATTGTGTTTGTTAAACTACCAATAGCTGATTATGGTAAACAGATACTGTTTGAGCCTCATACCACTCTTGGAAATGGGTGAGGGAAGGAGAAAATATCTAATCGCATAGATACTTTTCTCATTTCAAAGTCCGAATTTGTAATCGGTTTTGCAGGGGGTAGACCAGATGCCAGATCAGCTCTATCAATATCGAGCATAAGCCATAAATTTTTATATTTATATGGCCTAAACACATAAATCTTGTATGAAGAATTATATTCTTTGTAGATATTGTTCATGTTTAGAAATTTGTATCACCCATTCTTTATACAAGATCCTGTGTCTTTTGCATGCAAACTGTAGCCTCTTGTGCATTTAATAAATAATGACACTTCAGAAGCAATTTGGGATTAATAGCTCTCTAGCAACTGCTTAGAGTTTTTAAGCAGGAACTACATAAATTGAGCATTTTTATTAGCACAGAATTAGAGCTAAAATAAAGGAGATATACCCATTGAATAATGTGGTCGAAGGTAGAACATAGCAGTAGTACAAAATAGCCTTCATAACGTGGTCCTACTTCTTCATCCAACTCCATTAAAAATGTGAGCAA
Organism: Phalanger gymnotis; assembly: GCA_028646595.1. Classification (NCBI taxonomy): domain Eukaryota; kingdom Metazoa; phylum Chordata; class Mammalia; order Diprotodontia; family Phalangeridae; genus Phalanger; species Phalanger gymnotis. Next base: position 721,475,677 of record CM053622.1, on the reverse strand, counting down.
ACCACTTCATATTTCTTTGCATAGTGGTATAAACCTTTGAGCTCTCCCCCCTTTTTAATTGCATTCTTCTAACCACTTCTAATTTTAAAAAAATATTTTCTACACCCCATCTTCCATTTTTGCATGTCGATTACCACAGTCCTTCATATCATTCATCCCGAGTCTTTGGTCTTAGTTTGGAATTTATTTATTTATTTCATTTTCTTGGCCACTTCTGTTTGTCTCTTTGAAACAAAAAGCATTGAAAATCATAAGTCCTGCATTACTGTGTTATAGTTAGAGAGTGAGGCATGTGTCAAAGATAGAAACTGAAGTGTAGCCATTGGATTAATGTTTCAGCTTCTGCTAAAGACAGGATTATCAAAAAAGGAGACAAAATCAAAGGTTCATATGATACACAGGATGATTAGTTGTATACAAACTTTAGTCACAAACATATAAAGAAATTATATTACTTCAGTGCTTCAAGATATTCTTGGTTTTATCCTTATTGGATTCTTCCTTGCATGATACAGAAGACAATGTTTCTAAATCTACCTTTAGGTTTCTCCTGTCCCCTTCTCTCCTCTCCTCTTCTTTTCTCTCTCTCTCTCTCTTTTTCCCCTTCTCTCCCCTTCCCTCTCCCTCTTCCTTTCCCTCTTTATTTCTCTCTCTCCCTTTCTCTTACCTCCACCTTCTCTTCTTCCCACACCTACTATTCCTGTTGGTCTCTCTCTTGGTCTCTCTAGCTCTTTACCTTCTCATATCTTTTTTTTCTGTCTTTTCCTCCCACCCCCATCCCTTTTCATAGACAGATACAGATAGTACAATGAAGAACGGTCATATGTGAGATATAATCTGTCTCACTGAAGGCATTAGTGAGATTATAGATACATAAGAATATATGTTTATATTCACTAATATGTAAACATACACATATATACAAATACATACTTTTTAGTATATATGTGTGGTGCATTTATAGTAGAATGAAATTTCATTCTCTTTTGGGTTTTGGGAACCTCAGCAGTGCCAAATTCAATTTATGGAGAAATGCATAACCACGCATATCATTGCTAGGCTAGTTCCTTATTCCTGTCCACAGGGCAGCCTATAATTTCCTGATTTTATTTGCAATAGTCAGATTTCCTTGACAGCCTTCTCAAGGACCCCAGAGTCCTACACTACCAGCATGTTGCTAAGGAAGTAAGAAACAGTAAAGTAATAAGGCTGTTCTTGACAAGCTATGCGTCAGAATTCCAAATGGTGTTGAATGATTAAGCAAACTTTTTTTTTATTTTTATTTTTTTAAGCATGCTAGGAGATTTTATTTTAGCCCTGCCTTAGGCTATGTTTGATCTTGGGAAAATCTCTTCCTCTCTGTGTAACCCTGATTTCCTTATTTGCAAAATGTGAGAACTGGATTAGATGATCTCTAAGTTCCCTTCCAAGCCTCACATTTTGTGATTTTAGGGTGCGTAGGTTACTTAAACTTCAAGAATATCCCGGTTCCTTAAGAGCAAAATGAGAGTTGGACTTGATGGCCATTAAGGTCTCTTCAGCTCTGACATGCTAAGCCACTAACATGTGCTCCCTGAGTAACTCAGGGCCACCAGATGTCACTACAGTTTAAGCTATGGGTAGGAAGGCTCCCTGGTGTGAATACAATTGAAAGCATACAGAGGAGTTAAGCAAATGAAGTAGGAAGTTAATTTTCAAAGAAAAATGACTGGTCAGTAGCTTTGAATTTTCTTCCTTCTATTGCTACGTTCTCTCCACAAGCCCAGAAGAGTGAGCAAGAAATGCCTATATTGGGCCCAATATTCACTTTTGGACAACTTTGCATTGTTGTAATTTGAAAAAAAAAATAGATTTTACAGTTCACCAGAGCAAGGTTTTTGTTTCAGCAATTTGTTTGATTGCAGGCGATATTTTTCAAGCTCCATTTTTCTCTGACTTCATAAAAGGCGACTGTCCCAGCTCACTTATATTAATGACCCCTTTATCCAGCCACCTTGCTCCTAACAGAAGCAGCCTGGCCCTCCGAATGCATTTCCATTATAATAGCCATGTATAACGGGTAGTTAATCATTCAAGAAAATTCATTAGCTGAATGTCACCAAGAACCTATGTAGTGTAGCAAATGAACAGGGGACAACAGTTTGAGTTTTAATTTCAGCAATGAGCTCTTGTCGGAATGCTACTTTGCGCTGTATGAAATTGGGCACAGAGTTAATGGTATGACAAATGACTGCTGGAACCCAGTGTGCTTCCTTGATTGCAAGGACGGTAGTTATTTCTGCCTAAGTACCCACAGGCCCTTATTGGGTGTTTGTGTGTTGGGGGCGGGATTCTTGTTCTGAGCACCCTTAACCAGTGCCAGGATCTTATAGCTACTTAAGTACTATGTCACAGTGAGGAAGTAAAGTTGGTATGGAACTTGGGTGACGTATTTATCAGGCTTCAGGTAAATCAAAACTTGGAGCCCACTAGGATAATTCAATTCTCCAGACACTTCCTGAAACTTGAGGAAGAACTCATTTCTCTCAAGACTGCTAGGAGGAGTTTCATTTCTTTGGCATTGTGACTGTATCTAGTGTAGCCTATACCATGGGGCAGTCAATTCTTACTAGCTCAGGGGTTCTTAAACTTTACTGGAATCCTTTAGGAGCCTTTTCAGATTAATATTTTAAATGAGTAAAATAAAATTCAAAGGATTACAAGGAAAATCAATTATATTGAAATACAATTATCTATCATTCTATCTATCTATCTATCTATCTATCTATCTATCTATCTATCTATCTATCTATCTATCTACCTTTCATACAGAAAGTCCATAGAATGCAGGTTAAGAAATCTTGACTAGACAGTAATATAAGCAGAATCTGAGCCTCATGGTAGTTGAAAGTAGGATTCATCCTTAGCTTTGTCCTGGGAAACCATTTTTATTGGCAACTTAGGGAAAAGGCATGGATGCATGGAATGTTTATCAAATTTGCAGATGACAAGAAATCGAGAGGGATAGTTAAGATATTCACACTGATAGAATTGGAAACCCAAAGGATCTCAACAAGTTTGAATGATGGATCATATCTAATAAGATTAATTTTAATGGGAATTTATGAAAAGCACTATGTTTTGTCGAGTTTTTTTTAATTATTCACAAATACAGATCAGAGGACACATGGCTAGAGAACCCTTCTTGTTTAAAAAAAGATCTTTTTAAATTAAGAATCAACAGAAAAAACTAATTTATATTAGATGCATTGGTAGAAGCACAGAATACTTGAGGAGGGTGATAGCACAATTATACTCTGTCCTCAAGTCTCAGGCCTTAAAAACAATTTTGGTATTTAGAGATTTTCTAGGAGAATCAGACAGATCAGTAATTCATAGAGAAATAGGTCTTTAATTATGGCACATTTTAAGTTACTCAAAGAGAGGGGAGACTTATGGTTTAAATTATTACAACAAGCGGAAAGGAGGAAATAGGGAAGTGGGGGTGATAAGAGAAGAATGACTGAGGTACTCAACGGGGTCATCTCAAACAGTGTTTAAAGAGTAATACACAGATGTGCTAAGCATTTAATAACTTATATTTTATAAATACTATTAATCATTCAGGATAAGGAGGGAAATGGTAGAGAGGATTATGCACACTGTCTTTTAAGGTTAATATATATTATTAATACTTTCTTAAGTGTAGACAATCAACAAAATAATCAGGCTCTCACTTGTAGTTTGTTGTCCAGTCATATCAGACTCTTTGTGGCCCCATTTAGGATTTTCTTGGCAAAGATACTAGAGCAGTTTGCCATTTCCTTCTACAGCTCACATTACAGATAAGGAACTGAGGAAAATAGGGTTAAGTGATTTGCTCAGGGTCACACAGCTTATAATCGTCAAAGGCGAATTTTGAACTCAGGTCTTCCTGACTCTAGGTCCTGTGTTCTACCCACTGAACTACCTAGATGCCTGCTCTTCTTTGTAGTGATTGCCAGTTTCCAAGATTTAAATCTCACAATCGTAAGCAGGAATAGAACTAGCTTCGGCACACCCATGAACTGGGACTATCAAGAGGACAATCATTTCATCAGTCGGAAATCATTTATTAAGCGCCTACTGAATGGTAGGCACTAGGCAAACTGCTGAGAAGAAAAAAATAAAAAAAAGATGAAATAAGACAATGATGAAACAATGGTAGGGTTCCCTAGACTCTGAGATGCTGACCTCACTGCTAGTGGGCCAAGGTGCACGAAAAACTCCTGAGTGTTACCTGAACCAGATCAAAATGTAATTAGGCAATGTTGAGCAACATAAATACAAATACAGTGCAATATCGATAATATGCATTTGTGGTTTTATAAATTAATATAACTTCAACAGAGATCTGTTTCAATTTGAGTTTCATACAACTGTTTTAGAGTAGTAAGCTGTTAAGTGACCTGTCCAGGATCACATGGCCAGTATGTTTCAGCTACAGGATTTGAAGTCTTCCTATCTTTGAGGACAGCTGTGCATCCACTAGCTAGCTCCATATATTTGAAGGACTTTTATGGGGAACAATGATATAAAGATTATATTTCATCTTCTTAGCCTTAGAGCAGAGATTCCTAACTCTGTGTGTGTGGCCACACTTGGCAGCTAGGAAAGCTAGCAAAATCAAGTTTCAAATGAATACAAAGGAAACCAACTTTCTTGAAATAAATTGAAATATATATACATATATGCACGCATATACACATACATGTATTTATATACACATGTATGTATGTTTATATATATGTATGTATGCATTATAATATTAAGGGAACATAATTTAACAAATCCTGCTCTAGAGGAACAAGAACAATGAATATATTTTGTAAAGAGGAAAATTTTAGCTAAAGTGAGAGATAGTGCTGAGGGGTGGAAGACCAATACATGACTGCCTCAGGATGCTGAGATCTGAGGCTATGTGACGATTAAATGAGTTTGCTGATACCACTAGGTGGCGCCATATTACCCAGAGTATTGGCATTGGAGTTTGAAAGTCCAGAGTTCAGTTCCAGTTTAGACACTTACTGGACAAAACCTTTGATCTCTGTTTGCTTCAGTTTCCTCATCTAAAAATAGATGATAATGGATAAATAATAATACTTATTCTCCATGATTGTTATGAGTATCAAATGAGATGATATTTACACGAGGTGTAACACAAGGTGCTTTGTAATCTTTAAAGCATTAAAGAAATGCTTCTATGGTTATCTTAGAGGCAATGGCCCCTGTATAAGGACAATTTGGACTGCATGACCTCTTAGGGCTCTCTCAGCTCTGACAGTGTGTGATTTAATATTTCAATATAAGCTCTGTAGTCAATATATAACAAGAGGTGTCAGCCAGAGTAACAAAGGAACTCAGAGGTAAGTCAAAGTTTAGGCCCTTCCAAGTCTACATCTAAGAATAATCTTATGATCAGGTAGACAGGATAATTAAAAGTATAAGGCAGAGCAGCCTGTGTTGCCAGCAGAGTGGTTCAGGTGGGAGATAAATATCTCATAGTCAGGTACACGGAAGGCAATCAAAGGCAGGTTGGCCTTGTGTGGTTTGAAGACAAACAGGTTGAGGCAAACTTTCTTAAAGGGCAAGCCCAACAGTAAAGACTAATATTTTAGCCGGGGACTTGGATTCCAAGGATTGTAAGAAGAGCAGGGGGAAGGCTATAAAGAGAAGATCCAAACGGTAGTTAAAATAAAGAAACAACACTTTGGTTAATTCACTATAGACTAACATTGGCTGGCTGGCTGGCTGGCTTTGAGGTATATTTCATTTGTGTTTTAACCTGCCTTTGAAAATTCCATCTGTGAGATACAGTTATATGAGATTACCCTGGGTGAAATAAGTGTAAGTGACTTGTATATGGCTGTGATGACTTATATATGGCAGATTATGCTAACACTGAGGAATTTACCAGGAATAACATGTACACATGCAGATAGAAATATACAAATAGAAATATGCATACACATTTATGAATACATATTTTATTACCAAGTTGTGTTTTTAACATCACAGTCTGTTCTGCACCAAAACTGGATTGTATAATTAATTGTAGTGCTCTAGAAAGGCATTCTGAATATATTCCCACCACATCATATGACAAGCCCTCCCTTATAACAAAACAAAATAGGTTAGCAACATTAACCACCACAGACACTATATCTAAGAATGTATGGAATATTCTGTACTTGTAGTCCCTGACCTACAATAAAAGGGGGGTATATTTTCTCTTCTCTTTTTCTAGGCCAACACTGGTCATGAGATTTGCTTAAAGATAGTTTTTTTTTATTTATATTTTGTAGTTCTTTATACATGTAGTCCTATTTTCATTCTCTCTATTCTGTAATCATTCTTACATATCTCCCTGTTGCTTTGAATTCCTTATTTCAACATTTCTCACAGAGCAAAAATATACGAACGTAAAAATGAAATAGAGACATTGTCTATTAATGACTTTGTTTCATTTTTATATTCATATATATGTATATATATATATATTACTGTATAAAATATAGCACAAGTTTTCTTAGAAACAAAAGATTTTCCACCATTGGAAAGTGCAGAAAAAAAGGTCATGGCCATTCTTTCTGATTACTCAAAAGGCTAATACTATGTGAGGTCAAAGCTTGAGACCACTGGCATGATGAAGGGGAGATGTTGCTGGTTTTATCACATCCAAGTTGAACTTACACAGGCCAAATGAGAGAGAAATTTAGGATTAGACTCCCTGGATTTAATATATCAATATTTTTAGGATTATAAAGTATAATTCCTAAACATTTTCATTTCTTTCTTTTTCTGTAGTAAAGACTTTTGCGTATTGATTTCCTTCTTGATTCTGATAAATGAGAATGGTTATATCTGCACAAAGAGTTTTATTTGATGGTGTGACAAGAGATATTTGGCATGTAGAATCATTTTTTTCAGTTCGGTGTAACAAACTAATCAAATTGAATTGTATTTTTAATCATACTGCTTGAAAAAATATAACTTTGGTAGGGGGGGTACAACTGTTATTATCTCTCTTCCCAGAAGCTCTCAGGATCTTTTAAAATATGAAGCTAATAAGATTTAGAGCCAGAAGAGACCTTAAAGGTCATGTAGTCCAATTTCCTCAATAATAACAGTAAAAAGGATGACAGTTGAGTTTTTTTAGCTTTATTTGTAACCATATAATTCTCTACTATCTTATCCATAGAGCTCTATGTAACAAATAATTAAAAAGAAGAAATAAAAAAAAAGCAGTTCAGTAAAAACCTATTAATACCAACTGCAGCATAAACAATAATCCCATCCCATAGTACCAATCTTATGTAAAAAAATGAGGGAAAGTAAATTTTCTCAACTTTTCTCCAAGGCCAGCTCTAATATCTTTTTACTTATATAGTGTTTCATTTTTTTTTGTGCTTTTCATATATGTTTTGATAATCAATATGTTTACTGTTTTCCATATTTTGCTTACTTTATCACATCAATTCATGTCTTCCCGTGCATCTCTGAATTCTTCAAATTCATTATATCTCATGGTATAGTAATATTTCTTTATATTCACATCTAACAATTTTTTTCACTATTCCTAACATTGACTCTGTCTCCAATTCTTTGACAACACAAAAACAATATAATAAATAGGTTCATGTGTGTGTGCGTGTGTGTATGTGTAGATGGATATATATACACAAATGTATACATAATGTATGCATATATGTATACATATATGTATATATGTGTATATATATGTATATATGTACATATATATAAATATATATATATATTACTTTTCTTTCAGGCTTTAGCATGTTTGAGGTAGATTCCTAGCAACTGGATTTCTTGGTAAGAAAATATGAACATTTTAGTCACTTTTGTCTTTTAGCATAATTCCAAATTTCTTTTCACAATGCCAACCTCATTTTTAAAATGAGAAAATTGCGTCCAAGAGAGTCCATGTGACATGCCCAGGGTCACACAGTAGTAAGCAGAAGAAGAAGGGATAAAGGAAATGAAATAAAGAACCATTTAAATACGGGCCTACTGTCAGCACTGTGCGAAGTGCTTTACAAATATAGTTTCATTTACAGAGGCAAGATCTGAACCCAGAGCCTTTGACTATACCATAATGATTTCACAATAACCTAAAATGTACTCAATAGACAACTTTGCTCATGATAAAGGAAGAAGGAAGAAAATAAACATGTATTGAGCACCAAGCGTGTGCCAGGCACTATGGTAAACACTTTCCAAATGTTATCTCATTTGTCCTAATAATATTTAGAGCTGGAAGAAACATTAAAGGCCATCTACTCCAACTTCTTCAATAACACCGAAAAAAAAATTTGTTTTTTTCTTCAGCTTTACCTCTAACTGTATCCTTTTCTACTTGCCTATTCATAGAACCCCATGTAACAAATGATTAAACAATGAAAGAAAAAAGCAGTACAGCAAAATCAATCAATATTAACTAGAACTGTAGTATACACAAAATTCACCATTCAAAACAATCCTAGGAGATAGTTGCTATTTTTAGCCCTATTTTACAGTTGAGGAAACTGAATCAAATAGAGGTCAGTTGAAATGCCTGTCATCTTAGATCTACTAAGTATCTGAGGCTGGCTTTGAACTCAGGTCTTCCTGACCCTAGGCCCAATGTCCTAGCCACTGTGCCACCTAACCGTCTCTGTACTTAGAAGCTCATAGACTTTGAGGTATGTTTTCCAGCTAAGTACAAACATGTAAATCTGCCAAGAGTGATTTCTACAAATTGAGAATTTTTAACAATATCTCATTAAGAATACAGAAACACAATCATTACTACAATGATGTAGATAGGAGCTGATAGCCCACTGTAACTGTTAGATTGATACCCAGTTAGAATTAGATTATAAATAAATACCTGCCTTTAGGCCCAATTGAGCAAACCTTGCTTCCAGAAAGAGAGAGGTGTTGTATATTGTTTTAGCTTCCAGAGAAGATGAGCAGAGCTTGTTGGCAGGAGGGAATTCTGAAAGGAGAACTTGGCCTTTAGCATAGAGCCAGGGAATGTAGGGGAGTCATCTGTCTCCAAGAAAGGAAGGGTAAAGAGATAGAGGGGTAGGAGTAGAGACAGGAAGAAGGAGGGTATTCTGCCCACCAGAGAGAAGAGAAAGGAATCATGTCTCTGAACTCCATTGCTAGGAAAGAGAGCTGAAACTATGGAACGGTTCTGATGTTAGCTATTTTTCTGCCTTCCAGGAGATAAAGAAGATTCTTCCTCTAACATGGCTAACAGTGAAGAGAAAAGTCTTTAGTGCAGGCTAGAGCTTTCCACTCTCTCTAATCAAGGTAGACTGTATATTATTATCATCCATAATGCTGTCAATCCACATTTATTTATTAATTGCCTACTGTATGCCTTCAAAGATCTTATATTCCATTAGAGAATCCCAAGGAGTAAATGCATGTATATGTGTATATACACGTATTCAACTCTACATACATATGCGCATACATAAACGTACATACATGTACATATACTTTGTGAGTATGTGTGTGTAATAAACTTGTTGAGTTGGAGTAGAAGTCACTAGTAACTTGGGGAGATCAGCAATGTTTTCATGTAGAAGGTGTCACTAGAGTCTTGAAGAAAACTAGAAAATCTAAGAGGAAAATATGTGGAAAGTATTCCAGGCATGGAGGAAAAGCAGAGCAAAAGCATAGAGACTAGAAACGAAGTGGCATTTTTGAGGAACAATAAGAAGGGCAGTTTGCTTGGTCTCATGAATGCTCGAAGGGGTGGTTGAGGTCAAGTTTAGAAGGCTTTTGAATACCAAATGTAGGCATTTATAATATATTTTAAAGATGATAGCAAGCCACTAGTTTATTGGGTAGAGAAATGACATAATGGTCAGAGCTCTTGTACACTAGAAAAATCAATTTGGTAGTTGTGTAGAGTAGAAAGGAGAGAGACTTAAGACACAAATGCCCATTAGTGCACTATTGCAACGATATTTGGAAGAGGTGATTAGAACCTGAATAAGGGTGGGTTATACCTGTGTGAGTAGAGCAAAAAAGATTTGTACAAGAGATATTTCTGAGGTGGAAATGACAAGATGGTTTTGGTGAATAAAAGTGAGCAGTTCAGCATGGCACCTGGGTTGTAACCTCAGTGTCTAGAATAATGTGGCGCCACGTTCAGTAGAAGAATTCTTTAGAAAAGAAACCTAATGATTTGTATTTTGGATCTGAGTTTGAGATGTCAATGGAACAACTGTTTTGAAATTTCAAATATGTAATTTATGGCATAATATTGAAGTTTAAGAAAGAGATGAAAGCTAGATACAAGCAATAAAAAATCAGAGATTTGTCTTCATATAGATAATTATTGAGCCCTTGGAGCCAAAGAGGTCAAGAAAGAGAAGAGTAGAGAGAGAAGAGAAGCCTCAGGACAGAGCCTTGGAAGCACACCCACTGTTAGTGGTTGTGAGTTAGAAAATTACCCAGTGAAGGAAAATGAGAAGTAATAGTCAGAGAGGTAGAAGAGAGTCAGGAAAAGAAGGAAAAGAAACTTTCCAAGAAGGGATGATAAAAAGTATCAAATGTTGTAAAGCAATGAAAAAAAGGACTGATAAAAGGTCATCAGATTAGGCATGTAACATCACTGGTGACTTTGGGGAGAACAATTTAAGTTTAGTGGTGAGGTTAGAAGCTGGATTGGAAGGGTTTAAAAGAGAGTAAGAAGAGAGGAAGTAGAAAAAGATGAATAAGGATTTTTTTTAAAAGGAAGGAAATATAAGAGTATAATTACTACACGTGGTGGGATATAGCAATTTTTTGATTTGAAGGAAAAAAGGGGCTTTTTTAAAGATTTTTAGATACCTGGAAATTTTTCCATAGATAAGGAAACATTGAAGATTAGAGTTTAAAAAACAGATGATTGTAGGGGCAATCTGCTGAAGAAGACTGGAAGGAATGGTATCAAGGCTATATAGAGATAGTTTTCCTTCATCAGACTAAAGGAAGAAAATGGGAGGAGCCAATGTTAAAAGGCTCTGAAATGTAATGAAAAACAAAAGAGGAGACAAACACATAGTAAGGGAACTCAAAATCAAGTTAAATAATGATCCAGCAAAAGATCTAAACATATTTAACTTGAAGAGAAGAAAATGTAAGGTGGTGAATTATGAGGCATATTTGCTGTTTTCAAATATCATATGGGCTGTGATGTAGAGAAGTAATTAAATATTCTCTTTGGACCTAGAAGACAAAACTGGAATGAACAGATGGAGTTTTCAAGAAGATAGATATTGGCTCAATATAAGGAAAAACTTAGTAACAATCAGGGCTGTCTGAGCTCTCCTCTACTGAAAGTACCCAAGCAGAAGCTATATGATTGCTTGTCAGGGATATTGTAGGGCAGAACAACAACAGATCTTAGTGCCTTAACCTTAGTACCTTCTCTCAGAGATGATCTCCAATTTATCCTGTGCATATCTTGCTTGTATACAGTTGTTTGTTGTCTCCCCATTGAATGTGGAATCCTTGAGAATACAGACTGATTTTACCCTTTTTTGTATCGCTAGTACTTAGCACAATGTCTGACATATTTTTGTTCTTCAGTTGTTTCAGTCATTTCCAGCTCTTTATGACCCATTTGGGGTTTTCTTGGCAAAGATAGTGGAGTAGTTTTCCATTTCCTTCTCCAGCTTATTTTTACAGATTTGGAAACTGAGGCAAACAGGGTTAAATGACTTGCCTGTAGTCACACAACTGGTAAGTGTCTGAGGCCAGATTTGAACTCAGGAAGCAGAGTCTTCCTGATTCCAGGCGTGGCACTCTACCCATTGTGTCATCTGGCTGCCTGCCTGACGTAGTAGGAACATAATATATGCTTATTGACTTTATTTGTTGACTTGATTGGCAATTGGAATAAGTGACCTCCAAGATTCCTTTAAAATCTGAAGTACTGTGATTCACTTTATTTATACTATGAATAGCTAAAGACATCTGCCTTGACCTACTTTCCAAAGCAATGGAAAGATCTTACCATTTTTCTTAAAACACTTTGGTGGGTTTCTGAGTGCTCATTTACCTTGTTCTCTCTGAGGATTTGTGGAGTGCTGGGCACGTTAGCAGAAGAAAAACATCCTGGCTTAAACAGTACGACACTGTCAACCTTGAAATGGGTCCTTTAAAAGCCTCTTTGTTTTTCAGACCTTTCAGTGTAGCAGGTTGATTTATGATTACATTTTCCACAACAATTAAAATCCATATAAATAATATTCTCTGCTTAGTGTTTTTAATCTTCCTTTGTTGTTGCATGATGTCTTTAGAATTCTTTGCTGGAGTCTATATAAATAAAACATATAAATTCAGTGTGCTACACACATAATAGTTGTTTATACTTATTATTAAAAACTAATCCTCTTAAAGGGTCACCAGAATGCTTGGGTTGGAATTGGACATTCTGCTGCTTTCTGCTAGCTATGTGTGTCTGTAAGCAAGTCATTCTATTTGAAACTTACTTTTTTTTCATCTCTTAAATAAAATAATAATGATAATGTCCCTCTCTAAAAGTTAGAGGAACCAGCAATGAGAAATTTTATTCTGTACCTCATTCTCTCTATTGTAAACGAGCTGATTGCTGGTGTTGAATGGCCAGACTCAAAGAGTAATCATGAATGGTTCCACATAAATAAGAGAAGAGGTATCCAGTGAAATGGCCCAGGGACTTTTGCTCTGCAACTAGAATCATAAGATATCAATGATCATGGATATGGAGCTATAAGGACCAAATGTTCAGATTTGTTATTGAACATAGGAGGAAACTGAGGCCCAGAATATCTGAGTAACTTGCCCAAAGTCACAAAGGTGGGAAATTTTAAAGCAAGCATTTTATCAATTCCTTATTTTTGACATAGATAACATCCTTATCAAATTTATAGATAATACCTGGCTGGGATGCGTAGCTAACAACCTGGAGGAAATACTATCCAAAACAGTATTGATAATCTATAAAATTGAGCTGAATCTAATTAGATTCCATTTAATAGACATAAATCAAAAGTCTTATTCTTAAGTTAAATAAGCATCAAAATTACACATTAGGAAAAGTATAATTACAAATGAGTATGTCTCATAGATATTTGGGGCTTCAGTGGACTGAAAACTCAATATGAAACAATAGTGTAATGTGGTTGCCAAATAAAAACTTGATAGAGACAACTTGCAAAAAGTAGGAGGTTTGATGGCTCTGTTCTCTAGAGCAATTTGTAAAAAATTCTGAGGTACATATTTTGAGGGAATTGATAAGTTAGAGCATGTCCGGAGGAACATAACCAGAATGATAGTGTGCCTCAAGTTCATGTCATAAGAAAATTGGTGAGAGATACTGAGCATGTTTAAAGAAGAGAAGAGAAGATTCATGGTTGACCTAATTGTTTTTTTAACTACCTGAAGGGCTATCATGTGGATAAAGATAAATTTGCTTTCTTTGTCCCAAAAAGGCAAAACTTAGAGTAAAAGGCAGAAGTTGCAAATAAGCAAATGTAGTATTGACGTTAGAAAAGACTCCCCAATGAGAACTATAGAAAAGTGTAATGGTTTTATGCTAGTACATAGTGGGACCCCCTTATCAGAGAACTTTAAGCACAATCTGAATGACTACTTCTCAGGGGTTGTTAAGGTTTGTGTTAGGGGAAGGGTTTTGTTTTGGGCTGTTAGACTTTCAGCTAAGTGACACAGTCAGGAAGACCAGAGTCCAAATCTGGCCTCAGAGACTTAGTAGCTGTGTGACTCTGAGCAAATTACTTAACTTCCATCTCAGTTTCCTCATCTGTGAAATGGCCTGGAGAAGGAAATGACAAACCACTCCAGTATCTTTGCCAAGAATACCCCAAATGGGGTCACAAAGAGCCAGACATGACTGAAATGACTGAACGACAACAAATGTGTTGGATTGACTTTCCCATCAGCTTCATTGTTAGGAGTTGACTCAGTCATCATCATACCCGCGATACTCCCCCACCTACCCTGCCTCTGAAATATTTCACCAGGGCACTCTTCATTATATAGATTACATCAGCTTTGTTACTTAGCCCTCATCAGTACCCTCAGTAACCTTTGACCTTATGATTGGAGAGCTGGAGAGTAGAGCAAAAAAACTCTCCATACCTCCATTTAAAGAGGACTCACAAGCCTAGCAAACTCTTCATTTCCCACTGGCTATATGCTGTGGATTTGACTCTACCATCATGATGACCCTGAGCCAGGTGGGCAGGGTCTATCTTTCTTTTATTTGTATCCCAATTGCTAAACTCACTGCCTAGAACATAATAGCCACTTAAATATTTATTGAGTTGTAATATATTGTAAGTTGAGGCTGAGATCTCTGCTAATTGAATTTCTTTGATTTTGAGTTCCATGAGAAAGTTTAAGCGATTTGGCATGGGTCACATATCTCTTAAGGGTCACAATCGTGATTTGAATTCACATCCTCTTGACTCTAAGCTCAGCATACTAACACCTAAACTTCCTCTATATGATCATAATAATGATGCTTCATTACTGTGATTTCATTAGTGCAGATAATCTTTCAACTGAATATTGTAAAACTCACAATGCCTTGAGGATGATGTTCATCTTTCTCATGTCACTTTCTTTCCTCTGATGCTGCAACCTCTCTGGTTCCAGGTCTTAATTTTCTCACATCTAATTCACAACAGTAGCCTTATAAATGCTCCACCTCTCTCAAGTCTTTCCCCATCTAGTCCATGCTTAACTTAGCAGTCAAATTTATCTCCTTAAACACAGGTTTCATCATATCAAACTCTATTCACCCACTTTAAAAATCTCCAATGGCTCTCTATTACCTCCACAATCGAATATGAATTCTCTTGACGTCTAAAATCCTTTATAGCATGGTCTTCCCTTTCAAGGTTTGTCACACCTTACTCTCCTCCATGTATACAGTGATCCAGTGACACTCATTTCCCTGCTGTTCCTCATAGAAGACACTCCATCTCTAGACTGAATATTTCCACTCAATGGCCCCCATTTCTGGAATGCTTTACCTCTTCTTCTCTATCTTCTGTTTTCCATGGCTTCCTTCGAGTCTCAGCTAATGTCCTAGCTTCTTCAAGATGCCTTCCCTTAATGCAAAAGATTCCCTCTAACTTTATCTCCAATTTATGTTTTATATATGTTTCTTATACATAGATGTTTTCATGTTGTCTCCTCCATCAAATTGTAAGCTCCAGGAGAGCGCTGTTTTTTTTCCCCTTTCTTTTTATCTCCAGTGCTTAGTACATGCTTGACACATCACAGGTGCCTAATCAATGTTGGTTGGCTTGCTGATTTTCAGTCATCTAAAAATCACTTTATGGCACCTAGCCCCTCTGATGATGAAATTCAATAAACTCTGGTCTGCTTGTCCTCAGATGTAAGACACAAAAAATAAAGAAATCAAACAAAAGTTTTTCTACCTTGTTAAGAAATGCCAGAATTTTTGCTCTGCTTCTATAGCTTTTAAGAACCCAACTCTTTGTTATAGTGAGGTATCAGGGAAGGAAATTAGCAAAGCCAACTTTTTTCCAACTTTAAATTTTGTTTATTTATCAATTAAGCAAGTAAGGGCACTGGTTATAGAATCAGGAAGTTGAGTTCAAATTTTCCCAGTGTTAACACGGGGCAAATCACAACCTCTGTTCACCTCAGTGTGCTTTTCTATAAAATAACAACAGAGATAGCACCATACTTCCTATATATGTTGTGAGAATTGTATGAGATAATATTTATAAAAGCACTTGGCATAGTGCCTTGCATGTAGTAGATGCTTGTTAAATGCTTGTTCTCTTACTTCCTTTCTCCTACTCCCATTAAGAAGACAAAAGAAACCAAAATCCTTGTAATAAATTCTTTAAGAATACAACCACTGGCCAACAACAACAAATTATAACCATTATGCTTGAGCTTCACTTCACATCCAGCCATCTACCTCCCCATCTACCTCTCCCTCCCACCATTCTATTCTCCTTGGACTAAACAACCTTCTTTGGCTAATCTGTGGTTGTTATTGTTTAGTCGTGTCCAACTCTACTGAGGTTTTCTTGGCAAAGATACTGGAGTGGTTTGTCATTTCTCCAGCTCATTTTACAGATGAGGAAACTGAGGCAAATAGGGTTAAGTGACTTGCCCAGGGCCACATAGCTAATACGTATCTGAGGCCAGATTAGAACCCAGAAGGATGAGTATTCTTAACTCCAGGCCAGATGCTCTAGGCACTGCAACACCCTAAATATGTTCTCTTTTCCTATTTTAATGTAAGCTCTGTGAGGGTAGGGTCTCTGTATTGCCAGCTTTTAGCTCACTGCCTGATTTCCTAATAAACACACAATAAATGCTTTTTCATTCACTCATTCATTCATTCTCACATACACCCCATATACCATATTCAACTATAGATGCATATAAAATTTAAATTTCTACTTGTAATAATGAAGGTGGTGCTCATTGTAGTGAGTATGGGAATACAAATTTATCCTTTACCTGTATCAACTTTAGGGTATCAAATTCAAGATTGCATGTAGAACCAAATATATCCAAAAGCTAAAGATTATGATTCCATATCACAAAGTTTTTTTTAATTGCAAATAAATGTCATTATCATTTCAAAATATAAAAGAAAGATCATAGAAAGACAGGATCCAAATTTGAACTTAGACTCTATTTAGACAACTACTAAAGGATTCTTGTATTATTTAGAGGGAATGAAGAAAAGACATTTTTTCACATGTACAGTTTCTATATAAATTATTCTTTCTGCAATGAATCAGCCTCTTGTTCTTAGCATCTAATGGATCCATTTTGATTTATGTGACATGGAATGCTATAGTTCTGCTGAACAAGGACATCTGTGTATCCAGATCTGGAAACTTCTCAAGTCACATCCTCCACTCCTCACATAGACACCTCCCTTTAAGGATTTGAAGGTATTCACTAGATCCGGCTGTCTAATATGGCAAAGTGCTGATCTACAGAAGAAAGGCCTCTCCAATTTATTTTCCCAGGTTTTATATTAATCAGGCATGTGCAAGTCTAATGTAGGCAGGGAAGGTCACAGTAGGAATATCAGGTTTTTTAGCACTCTTTCTATCACTGTGGCCTCTTGAGAGGAGGGGATGACCTTGGCCAAAGGCCTTTGCCTTTTCACAGCATTTTATTCTGTTAACAGTATAACTAATTGGTGAGTGACAGCACAAAGTCATTAGAACCATTCTTAAAGAAAATAGTAAACAGTTGTTCATCTAGGATGATTAAACTGTCAAACCCACCCCTCACCCTCAGCAGAGTCATGGAGGCAGACTTGAAGATCTTTGGATTTTTACATGATGCTATTACACTATAGAATTATAAAATCATAAAATCTGAGAGTGAAAAGGGGCACCAGAGATTATCTAGTTCTACCTTGTGACAAAGAGGGAATATCCTTGACAAACACTCATCTAATCTCAGCTTGAAAATAATGAACCCTAGCAATGATTGAAAATTACCTGCTAAGGTAGCCCATTCCATGTGTGTGTGTGTGTCTGTGTGTATATGTGAGTTGAGAAGTTTCCTGCTATTTGAAAAAAAATTATATCAAACCATTTAGTATTCTTTTACATACCACCCTGTAATTCTAATAGCTACAGACTTTTTGATTTTAATGTGTTTTCTGCTTGCCTTTTTTGTTTAGTTTTGTTTTGTTTTTCAGAATTACAGTGTTACCTAGGAGATCCAAAGCCATCCTGAAATTAAATAGGTCCTATCAGACACTTCAGCATGTTGGTCAAGTATTGGGCAAACTTGGTTCCATATAGACAAATAGAATCAATTTCTGATGCTCTGGTGTTGGAGGTGAAAATATTTATTTTAAATGGGCCCATACAGATTTTCCATGATGGAACATTAAGTGAACAAATGCTCTGTGTCTGTAATGGAAATAATTTAAATTGTTTCTTGAATGCTTTTTTTTTTAAGTTCATGTTAAAAAGGTTTCATTCTAGTTAAAAAAAAACAATTTGCATTTTTATCACAGTTAGTTTATAACTTGCTGTAGGTGTGCTGTCTGTTTTTAGGAGGAACCACAAATGAAGATCACAAAACAGACTCATCAACTTTTGGTGGAGTGTGAATGATTTTTTTCCTAGATCTATGATTTAGAAAACTGTCAGTGAAGAATTCCCCTATATCAACACAGATCAGCAGATCCAGCTTCTCTGCAACCTACAATCTTACAGAATTGTCTTAACTTAGTATTAGACTTGCTCAGAGGCCTGCAGCTAGTACATTCCAGAGGTGGCATTTGAAGTTTGGTCTAATTCTCTTTAAGTCCAGTTCTTTAACCCCTGAACAATGCTGCACATAAGAAGTATTTACCAGATGTAAATCGAATGGCATTTACAATCACATGCCTTTTTTCCAAAGCCTCTTTTCTCTAAGCTCTAGATAAACTAATTCCCCAACATCATTTCATCTACTAGTATCATAATTGTTAAAACAAAAAAGACAATGAGGTTAGTCAGGCATGGCCTGTTCTTGAAGCTGGGTTTCTGGATCTTTGTATGTTTTGAATCCTTTTTAATAGCCCCATCCTCTAAATGCAAGTGTTCTAAAAATGTTCTAGAATTTTGTCAGGAATTTAATTGAAACTCATTTACCTAGAGTTAGTAGAATCTACCCTCTCCTCTTTTTGAAAAAAAAAAGGCACATATTTTCTTCTCAAGTTTTGTAACATCTTTACCCTTTCAAATAGCATTAGCAATAAAACCATAATTGAATTCACCAGTTCGCTTGGTACCCTCCATTGTCATTCATACAGGACAGCTAGACTTTATCTTCACATCTCCGTACTTGCCCCTACTTTGTAATTCCATATTGACCTGCTTTGTTCTGTTTTGTTTACCCTCTGGTACAAAGATATAGCACCAGAAATTCATAGTTGGAAGGGAAATTAGAGGCTACCTAGTCCAATAATGTCATATTCAAATAGAAATGGATCCCTGCAGTGCATATTTACTTAAACTTACAAATTAACATTACTTACATTGTATTTTATTGTATTTATTTTATTAAATATTAAATTAAACAATTAAGTATTAAAATTAAATTAAATACATTTTAACATGTTTCAGGCTGGCTGCTCGAGTTTGACACCTCTTCTCTTATCTAATCCGCCTGAGACTGATCAAGAATCTTTTCTAAGATATCCTCAACAAGCAACCAGCGTACATAAAAATTGACAAACTGACTGTCTAAGGGTAGGGGAATTGGGAGAAAGAGAAGAATTGTTTCAAGGTGGTATAGTTTCAACACTAGGATTCAATCACAGGCTTTTGGACTCCGGATTCAGTTTCATTTCTACTTCATTACCTCAATGTCTTGTCTCTTTCCCCTCTTGTCACATACTATCTTGTATACCTGGACAAGTCACTTAAATATCCCCAACACTCAAGTTCCTCATCTATGAAAAGGAGGTAGGTTAGACTAAATTACCTTAAAATCTCTATAATCCTAGGAACCTAAGGTAATCTCCCCTAGCACCTACCATAGTGCTTGCCCTGACCCTTAATAAGTATTGGTTGAATGGAAATTCCTTTTGAAGCTTCCATTTTTTTTCTTTAAAAATATTATTTTTTTCTTGCAGGTTGCCTTTAAAATGGAATGAAATTAACCCAAATTAACCTCTCTAATGTGACACAGGTAGTAGCATACTCCCATAAAAGATTTGGCATTTTATGTATCATCTAATTCCTCTCTGCCTCATCACTAGTGTATTGCTTACTGACAGATTGCTCTTTTGCTACTGTTCTGCTGGTGTTACCTCACATTTTCTACAGGATAGGTGTGGGGAATGACTTTTGGCACTTGATGGAGACCCCTAGGACATGTGGGTTTTGCTGTTGCTTTGTTCTCAGTCTCTTATTCTGAAATGTGAGCAGTTCAGGAGAGAGTGAACTGAGCCAATCTGAACTTTACATGAGCCTTTTATAACAGTGATATTTGGAGAGGAAAGCCACCACCACACAGATTCAAAACAGTCTTGCCGAGAACAGGAAAATGAAAGCAATTTGTAAATGCTAAGGCAACCATTTGAGGAAAAGGTATCAAGGGATTTGGCAGAGGTCAGTTTGGGGACTTGTGCTGTTTGTCTTCAGGACCATTCTAAGGAAGGAATAAATTGTACATTAATCAAGTTTTGGAGAGGAGTAAACAACCAAAGAAAACAATAAAAAATGTAATGTACTACAAATAAGGTCAGAAACAAAGAGAGATCATGACTAATATTCATTAAAAGGATGAAGTAGAGGAAACATAATTTAGTTGAATGGTAGATGTTCAATAAAATACTCTGAAAAACAAGAAAAGTAGAGGGTATTTCCCAAGTGTAGGTTTTAGTCTCAAAAGGCACAAAGGGAGGCACAAAAAACATATTGTAGTAGAGGGAAAGAAGGGAGGGAGAAGAGCAGTATCTGAGCTATACTCTCATTGGATTTGGCTCAAGAAGGGAATCACATACCCTGATAAGTATAGAAATCTAACTTGTACTACAGGCAGTAGGAGGATAAAGAGGGAAAAAAGGGAGGGGGGTGGTCAGAAGGGAGAAAAGAAGTAGCAAGTGGAAAACAGGAAGATAAGGGAAGGGGAATCAAGAGGGAGGGTAAACTGAAGAAGGCAGTGGTCAAAAGCAAAACTTTGTTGAGGAGTGGAAGGGGAAAGGGAGAAATAAAAGCATAAACTGGGGGAAGAAACAAGATGGAGAAAAAGGTACAGATAGTAATCATAATTGTGGATGTGAATGGGATGAATTCTCCCATAAAATGGAAACAGATAGCAGAATGGATTAAAATCCATAATCCTACGATATGCTGTTTACAAGAAACACATATGAAACAGGGGGATACACACAGGGTAAAGGTAAAACTCTGGTGTAGAATATATTGTGCTTCAGCTAAAGTGAAAAAAGGAGGAGTAGCTATCCTAATCTCAGACAAAGTAAAAGCAAAGATAGATTTAATTGAAAGAGATAAGGAATGATACTACATCCTGCTAAAATGCACCATAAATAGTGGCGCAATATCATTGTTTAACATATATGCCCCAAGTGGTATGACATGCAGATTCTTAGAGGAGAGGTTAAAGGAGTTATAGGAAGAAACAGACAGCCTCCCTCTCTCTGAACTTGATAAATCGAACCTCAAAATAAGCAAGAAAGAAGTGAAGGAAGTAAACAGAATTTTAGAAAAAGGAGATATTATAGACCTCTGGAGAAAACTGAATGGGGAAAAAAAGGAATATACATTTTTCTCAGCAGTACATGGCGCATACTCAAAAATTGACCATGTACTAGGGCATAAAAACCTCACAATCCAGTGCAGAAAGGCAGAAGTAGTCAAAGTATCCTTTTCAGATCATGATGCAATAAAAATTATTTGTCATGAAGAACCATGGAAAAATAAGCTAAAAATTAATTAGAAACTAAATAATCTAATTCTAAAGAATGAGAGGGCCAAAGAACACATCATAGAAACAATTAATAACTTCATTCAAGAGAATGACAAGAATGAGACAACATACCAAAACTTCTGGGATACAGCAAAAGCAGTACTTAGGGGAAGTTTTATATCTCTAAATGCTTACATGAATAACATAGATAAAAAGAAGATCAATGAATTCGGCACACAATTGGAAAAGCTAGAAAAAGAACAAATTGAAAATCACCAATTAAATATCAAATTAGAAATACTAAAAATCAAAGGAGAGATTAATAAAATTGAAATCAAGAAAACTATTGAATTAATAAATAAAACAAAGAGCTGGTTTTATGAAAAGAACCAATAAACCTTTGGTCAGTTTGACTAAAAAAAAAAAGAAAGAAGAAAATCAAATTACCAGTATCAAAAATGAAAAGGGTGACTTCATCCCCAATGAAGAAGAAATCAAAACAATAATTAGGAATTATTTTGCCCAATTGTATGCCCATAAGTTTGACAACCTTAGGGATATGGATGAATATCTTCAAAAATATAAATTGCCCAGGTTACCAGAAGAGGAAGTAAAATTCCTAAATAACCCCATCTCAGAAAAAGAAATTGAGCAAGCCATCAATGAATTCCCTAGCAAAAAATCTCCAGGGCCAGATGGTTTTATATGTGAATTGTATCAAATATTTAAAGTACGAGTATTCCTATACTTTATAGACTATTTGGAAAAATAGGTGAAAAAGGAATCCTACCAAATTCTTTTTATGACACAAATATGGTAGTAACACCCAAACCAGGAAGAGTCAAAACAGAGAAAGAAAATTATAAACCAATTTCCCTATATTGAATGACTATTGATGTAAAAATTTTAAATAAAATATTAACGAAAATATTGCAGCAAATTATCATGAGAATAATGCACTACAACCAGGTAGGATTTATTCCAGGAATGCAAGGCTGGTTCAATATTAGGAAAATTATCAGCATAATTTATCACATCAACAACAAAACTAGCAGAAACTATGTGGTCATCTCAATAGATGCAGAAAAAGCCTTTGACAAAATACAACACCCATTCCTATTAAAAACCCTAGAAAGCACAAAAATAAATGTAGCCTTCCTTAAAATTATGAATAACATCTACCTAAAACAATCAACAAACATTATTTGTAATGGGGATAAGCTAGATGCAGTCCCAATAAGATCAGTGTTGAAACAAGGATGTCCATTATCCCCCCTAGTATTCACTTTGGTAATGTTAGCTGTAGCAATATGAGAAGAAAAATAAATTGAAGGAATTAGAATAGGCAAAGAAGAAACTAAATAATCACTTTTTGCAGTAGATGTGATGATTTACTTAGAGAATCCTAGAGAACCAAGTAAAAACCTACTTGAAATAATATGAAACTTTAGTAAATTTGCAAGATATAAAATAAACCCACATAAATCCTCAGCATTACTATACATTACAAACAAAGCCCAACAGCAAGAGATAGAGAAATTCCACTAAAGTTACTGTAGACACTATAAAATATTTGGGAGTCTATCTGCTAAGACAAACCCCAGGGCTTATATGAACATAATTATGAAACACTTTTCACACAAATAAAGTCAGATCTAAATAAATGGGAAAATATCAGTTGCTCATGGTTTTGCTGAGCTAATATGATAAAAATGACAATTTTACCTAACTTTATCTATTCAGTGCCATACCAATAGAATTACCAAAAAAAATTATTTTACAGATCTGGATAAAATTAAAAAAAAAGTAATCTGGAAGAACAAGAGGTCTAGAATATCTAGGGTATTAATGAAAAGAAATGCTAGGGAAGGTGGCCTAGCCATACCAGATATTAAACTGTACTATAAGGCAGCAGTCATCAAAACTACCTGGTACTGGCTAAGAAACAGAGTTGCGGATCAGTGGAACAGGAAAGGTACACAAGACCCAGTAGTCAATGACTATAGCTACCTACTCTTTGATAAACCCAAAGAGGCCAGCTTCTGGGCTAAGAATTCACTATTTCACAAGAACTGCTCGGAAAAATTGGAAAATCATAGGGCAGAAACTGGGCATAGACCAATATCTTATGCCATATACCAAAATAAAGTCAAAATGGGTTCATGATTTAGGAATAAAAGCTGATACTATAAGCAGTTTGGGAAAGCAAGAAATAGTTTACCTATCAGGTTTATGGAAAAGCAAAGAATTCATGACACAACAAGACAGAGAGAGAGCATTACAAAATGCAAAATGGATGATTTTGATTATGTTAAATTGAAATGTTTTTGTATAAAAAAAAAAAGCCAATGTAACAAAGATTAGGAGGGAAGCAGAAAATTGGGAGATCTTTACAACCAGAGTCTCTGATAAAGGCCTCATCCCTAAAATATACAGGGAACTGAGTCAAATTTATAGGAATACAAGTCGTTCTCCAATTGAAAAACAGTCAAAGGATATGGACAGACATATTAAAAAATGCAAATCAAAACAACTCTTAGGTATTACATCTCTCCTGTCAGATTGACTAAAATGACAAAACAGGAAAATGATAAATGCTGGAGAGGATGTAGGAAAATTGGAACATTTTTACATTGCTGGTAGAGTTGTGAACTGATCCAGCTATTCTGGAGAGCAATTTGGAATTATGCCCAAAGGGGTATAAAAATGTTCCTACCCTTTCACCTAGCAATACCGCTTCTAGGGTTGTATCCTAAAGAGATCACACAAGTGGAAAAAGGACCCGTATGTACAAAAATATTCATAGCGGCTCTTTTTTGTAGTAGCAAAGAATTGGAAATCAAGGGGATACTCATCAATTGGGGAATGTCTGAACAAGTTGTGGTATATGAAGGTAATGGAATACTATTGTGCGATAAGGAATGGGGATGTTACGGACTTCATAATAACATGGAAAAACCTACACGATATAATGCTGAGTGAGTGGAGCAGAACCAGGAGAACATTATACACAACCACAGACATATGGATTCTGTGATGACTAACCCTGATAAACTTCATTCTTCTCAGCAATACAAAGTGCAAAGATGACTCCAAAGGACTCACAATGGAGAATGCTATCTACATCCAGAGAAAGAACTATGAAGTATGAATGCAGATTGAGGCACACTGTTTGCTCTCCTTTTTCCCATTTGTTTTTTTCTCTTTTGTTTGTTTTTGTTTTTAGTTTTGGTTTTGTTTCTTCTTTCTCCTGATTCATTCCATTGGTCGTAATTCTTCTTTACTACTTGACTATTGTGTAAATAAGTTCAATGCAAAGTTATATGTAGAAGATATATCAGATTCCATGCCGTCTTGGGGAGGCAGGGGCAGGGTGGGGGAAAGAAAATCTAGAACTCAAAGCTATGTGGAACTGAGCACTGCAAACTAAAAATAAAAAATCTTAATTATAAAAAAATTTAAAAAAAGATTAAAAAGGCTTACAGGATCATTTCTCTCTTTACTTTTTAGTGCACATTTCTTCCTGGGGTGCTACCCAAGCTGAGTGGGAAAGCACCCCAGTAATGAAAATTATGTCCCTTGGGCTGCCATGGTGTTTATGAACCCATGCTCCCAAAGAGAAATTTGCTGTCTCTTCTTCCCCATTTCCTGCCTTCCCTGTCTTGCTTTAAGTCAGATAAAATCCTACCTCCCATAGGAAGTATTTCCTGTGTCTTCTAAATGGTAGTATCTTCACTTTGTTGATTATCTCCCACTGAACCAACCAACCTTGCTTCTTCCCTCCCTTTCTCCCTCCCTCCTTCCTGCCTCCCTCCCTCCCTCCTTTCCTTCCTTCCTTCCTTCCTTCCTTCCTTCCTTCCTTCCTTCCTTCCTTCCTCCCTCCCTCCCTCCCTTCCTTCCCTCCCTTTACCTTTCCTTGTATCACTAGGACTTAGCACAAGGTATAACACATAGCAACAGTTTAATAAATATTCATTGACTTTCAACTCTATTCATTTGACCCCGTGCAAAGATGTAATAACCAGAAACCTTCCCACTTCTGTCACAAACAAGCTGCTCGCCTCTTGCTCCCTAGCACATAGAACATTTTTTTCCTGTATTTGTCCTTATGCTCATGGAGTTTTCCATACCTGTGATGCCTTTTATTCTTTTCTTCTCTTATATGTATTGATCCTTAAAGGAATAGTGCATGTCACATATCCTTCATGAAACTTGCCCTTATTTGTCTAGACCATACTTATTTCTCCCTTCTGAGACATCATAAATCATAAAAACAGTCAGAGTTGCAAGAGACCTCAGAGATCACCTAGCTCAACACCCACAATTTTACACATTAGGAGACTGAGAACCAGAGAGGGAAGGGCCATTTTTCCAGAGATCAATTGATAAGTATTTATTAATCAACTATTATGTGCTCAGCTCTGTACTAGCCATTGTAGGAAATAACTCAATAATGATCCTTGTTTCTAAAGTTTCAATGGTTAACCAACCATTTTACTCATAGAAACCCTGAGATGTCAGTTGGTATTAGTACTGTTATCCTGATTTTATCAGTAAGGAAATTAAAATCTAGGGAATTTAAGTTACATACTCACAATCACACAGCAAGTTAATGGCAGAAACTAAATCTTCTAACATCCTATTTAATGCTCTTTTCCCCATAGTACCATTGCCATGCTAACTTATGGAATTTTTCCTGGAATGTACTCTGCAAACTTTTAAATACTGTTATGTACATCAGTGATGATGGTATTCCCACAATATAATAAATACTTGTATATGTTTAATTCATGATGTAAGGGACTAAAAAGATGATTATCACCTTTCATGCTCAAGGAAGACCAAAATGACATTACTATGTTGGGGGCAAGGTAGAGTGTGTCTGACTATGGCTGAGGAGACAGGTACAAACTAGGAGGACTCTACCACAGGCTGAGCACAAATAGTCCTTATGAACTTTTAAAGCAGAGATATCTCTAAATGTGTAGAGAATAGAGAATGCAAGGCCCCATGTTTCTTATTGTTCTTTGATTACAAAAAAAATGAGTTTGTGAAACAAAATGCTGCATTAAGAGTGCTCTTCTGACAAGGAATCTTTCAATTTTGTATCAGGATCAGTCAGGATCATGTTAATATCTACTATTTGTTTAGTGCTTTACCACTTGCAAAGCAAATAACTAATTTCATTTCCCATTTTACAGATAAAGAAACTGAGTTTGAGAGTTGGCTAGGTCACTTGTGCAAAGACATAGCTTGTAAATATCAGAAGTAGGATTTGAACTTTGTCTTCTAGATTTCTAATTAGTGTTCTACCCACTGCACCATTGAGCTGCCTAGATTAGTTTAAAGATACAAGTTATAATTTTGTTCATTGGCCCTCTGGTTATCACCATTAATAGGTACATAAAACAAGGAGAATACTGTTGATTAAAGGTGTTCACACTCCCAGAGGTCCCTAAATTGAGCAATAATGCCCCCTGGAAGGAGAGCTGGAACAATCCAAGGAGGGGCAATTGAGAAGTATCGAATAAAAATAAGAGGGTAGTGAGAGCATAAGGAAAGAAGACAAGAGAAGAAATTTTTTTGAAAACCATCCATACATTTTGCATCTGTTGTGTAACAGAGTTAAAATCATAGTGATTACATTATTTTCCAAATAAACACAGAAAATGCAAGTGATAACCAATAAGTAGTCAAGTCTGCCAATAGGTCTTGACAAGCAAGTGTTGGCAGATGAACATGTTACACACTGTCAGAAAGTTCAGCATTCATTGGCAGGAATATGACTAGTTTACAAGATGATAGTATATGTTACATGATGCAACCATGTGACATCAAAACTTCAATGGAAAAAAAACTCCACAAATTTATGACAAATTATTAAATTATAGAGGTGTCATTTAAAAATATGTTATATTTTTGAAATGATGTAAATATCAGAGAAAAACATTAAAGGGTTAAAAAAAAGTAGACTTTCAGGGTGGCACTGAGTAATTTTCTTTTTTTTCATTTTTTTAATATAATTTAATTTTTATTTAATATGTTGCTTTCCACAGGAGTTTGAATTACAAATTTTCTCCCCATTTCTACCCCCCCACTCCAAGATGGCATATATTCTGGTTGCCCTGTTCCCCAGTCATCCCTCCCTTCTGTCACCCCACTCCCCTCCCATCCCCTTTTCCCTTCCTTTCTTGTAGGGCAAGATAAATTTCTATGCCCCATTGCCTGTGCGTCTTATTTTCTTGTTGCATGAAACAAAAAACGTTTTTACTTTTGAACATCTATTTTTTTAAAACTTTGAGTTCCAAATTCTATCCCCTCTTCCCTTCCCACCCACCCTCCCTAAGAAGTCCAGCAATTCAACATGGGCTACATGCGTATCATTATGTATAACCCTTCCACAATACTCATGTTGTGAAAGACTAACTATATTTTGCTTCTTCCTAACCTATGTCATTTTATCGAATTTTCTCCCTTGACCCTGTCCCTTTTCAAAAGTGTTTTTTTGATTACCTTCATCCCCATCTGCCCTCCCTTCCATCATCCCCCCTTTTTTATCT
>CM053622.1:721411415-721447140 GCA_028646595.1 Phalanger gymnotis | reverse complement strand
CTGCCTGGCCATGTTCCCAGACAACTTACTTGACCCTTGAGTTTTTCAGTGGGGTATGTCTCTTTGTAGACTAAAGAATTCTATATTCCATGCTTGGGCAGATGCGCTGCCTCACCAGCACTCCTCCTTCCCCAAGAACCCCCTTCCTGGTCTGGGCTTAGATCTTCAGCAGGCTCTTCACTCTTGCTCTGATCAGCCACTTAATTCTTCCCACCAGGTGGGCCTGGGGCCAGAAGCAACTGCAGCTGTAGTTCTAAAGCTGCCCCACCTCTGCTGCCCCAGGGGCGGTAGCTGAACAGCAAACTCCCTGTCCGTGTAGCTTTTCCCACTAACCTTCTCTGTTGTCTTTGCTGTTTGTGGGTTGAGAGGTCTGGTAAATGCCACAGCTCACTGATTCAGGGTGCTAGGTCACACTCCGCCCGGCTCCCGGTCTGGTTGGTCTGCTCAGCCCATGCTGGGCTCTGCTCTGCTCAGCTCTGCCCCCCTTAGCTCCCAGCTGCATGTGGGATAGACCTTACCCAGAAATCATTTAGGCTGTCCTGGGCTGGAGCTCTGCTTTCCTCCACCACTTTGTGGGTTCTGCCGTTCTAGAATTGGTTCAGAACCATTTTTTTATAGGTTTTTGGAGGGACTTGATGGGGAGCTCATGGTAGTCCCTGCTTTCCAGCCGCCATCTTGGCTCCACCCGAATAGTTTTCTTTTGAAAAGGGGGCAGTAGGCCATATAAGTTTAGGAACCTCTGCTCTAGTGGAAGAGGCTCAGTGAAGGGAAAAAAGGCTGAAGAGAATCCTGATGGAGAGTGAGATCTTGTAGATACTCTTGTATGTAGATGATATTGTACTAGTTGTATTACATCTAAGAGCAATGCCAATCTTTCTGGAAGAAAAAATATCTGTAACCACTCATAAGAGTTTGCCCTGACTATACCTGCATGAAAGCCAAAGTCAATGGAGACTATCTAGTCTGCTTGCTCCCCAGATTATGACATGCTGATTCATAATCAGTACCTAAAATGATTAGGAAGATAAGTTAAAAGAAATCATCATTTCCTTATTAATGGTATCTGGACACATGGTCTGTAGTCCGATTTTTCTTTGCCCTGGTTCGGAGCAATCTGAAATATTATTAACAACTAGATTTGAAAAGAGACATTAACAAATTAGAGCTTGTCTAGAGGAAGATGATGAGGTTAGTGATGAAATTCAAGTTTTTATCAGGTGAAGGTATTAGAAATAAATAATGGAGAATGAATTAAAGTACCAGGATCTTCTTTTCAAATGTTTGCTAGGCTGTCATGTGAAAGAATGACTTTACTGGCTTGATAAAAGTTATATGTAGTGAAAGAAAAACTTCCTAAAAATTGTAGTTGATGAAAAGTATGATGGACTGCCTTGTTGGTGAAAAGTTGCCCATCATTGGAGTAATTCTAGAAAACGTTCGATAGTCAATTACAGTAAAATAAATCCATGCTTCTGGTGAGAATTACACCAAATGGTCTCTGAGGTTCCATCTGAATTTACTGTTTTATAATCCAAAAACATTTTCTAACAAAGCTGTCTAACTATTGACAAACAAGAAATCAAAGAAAAGTTATCACATGCTGTAGAAATTAAAAAAAAGGCACAGGCAGACAGACCATGTTCATATTCATGGCTCACATATTTTTAATGCATATCAGAAACTGGGTCACCTTTGAAACCAATCATGAATTTGAATTTAAGGGGCAAAATTTCAAAAATTGCCATTTACCAAAAAATTACCAAAAATTATTGTTGTCTCAACATTACAATTTAATCATATTGATATTTCAGTGATGATAAATTATATTTCACCTGATTTGGAAAAAAATACATTTCAGATCTAAGGCATGAGTCCTCTTCACATGAGTCAGTTCTGAAAATGAAGAATAGTTTAAATTTTCTTTTGACCTGTATAGGTTAAGCATCTCTGAGAATCATGATATTTCATCTCTTATATATTTATCTTACACTAGCTCTCATGGCAAAATAAGAATTTTTCTCGCCTTTTGGTGTCAGATGACAAGTTATTTCCCTTAAAAAAGTTTGAGTTATTGAGACTATGTGATTGCCCTTTGTTATTATTATTAGTAACATTAACTCACATTCATTAATAAATGTGACCTGCAGGTCATTTGTAGAGGCATTCTGATACAAAATTATTTTTTAATAGGTCAGAAAACTCAGACTCAGAGAGGGGAAATACCTTAAATGAGGTTATATGGATAGTAAACGAGAGAGCCTAGATTTGAAGCAGGGATGCTCTGGACACCCACTTGAATGTCAGCAACACAAATCTTCCCCCTAAGTGTTTAGGAACTGAAAGAGCTCTTATTTATTCAAAGCAATTACCTGGAAAGTCTGTAAAGTTCAACATTTCAACAGAGCAGCCACAGAAAATATCGTGAGCACTCAAGACCTCATTCTGTGACAGATTATCTGAAGGATGGCATTTGGTCAAAGAAAACAGTGTTTGAGGACTTTCATTCTCCTACACTTTTTTTGTATGTTATTAATTACTTTTGGATATGGAATTAAAACTCACCATTATATATCTGTGTATACATATGTATGTATATATATGTATGTATATGTGTGTATATATATATATGTATTTAATTGCCAGTGCCTGTTATATGTTAAGTACTTAATAAATGTTCTATCTATCCATCTATTTCTGTCATATGTCCTCTCCTTTCTTCTCTCTCTCTCTCTCCCTCTCCCTCTCCCTCTCTCCCATCCATCCATCCATCACATGGCTGCCAAAGTGATTTTCCTAAATGATAGATCTCATCATGTCATTTTTCCCTACCCATCCAATAAACTTCAATGTCTCCCTATTGCATCTAGGAAAATGATAGACAGACAGACAGACAGACAGATAGATATAGATCTTCTGGCATTCCAATCTCTTCAAAATCTAGCCCTATCTTACTTTTCTACTTTAATTACATATCTGTCTATTCCACCCCATCCAACCCTACCCATTCCATGTTATAGCCACATCAGTCTACCTGTTATTCCTTACTGTATCACCCTCTCCCTTGTCTTCCTAATTTCATGCAGGTAGTTCCTTCCTGTCTTGAATGTTTTCCCTCTTTCCATTTGCATCTTGGAATCCTTGGCTTTTTCAAGACTCAGAACTTTAGAATTAGGTTTTTCTTGCCCCATTCAAAGATATAACTAGTACCACTAAGAAAATATTATTTCTTATATATGTGATATGTGAGAGATATAGTATATGCATAAATCCATACCATCTTTCTCATTAGAAGTAAAATCCTTAAGGGAAGGGATAGTTTGCTTTCATGTTTGTATCAATCTCTAATGCCTAGCATATGGATGCTTAATAAATCCTTCATTGATCACTAGCTTAATTAACTTAATCAAAGTTCTAGTTGGGTTAAACATAAAGAAATCATTTCTGCTTGATTTTATATTTTCTGGCCAGAACCTTCATCTTCCTGAGCAATTGTTGGTGTTAAGAAACTGGGAGGGTATACCAGGTAGGAACGAAAGTATAAGAACACTATAGAGATGGGAATGAACAGGATATGTGTTGGGGGAAAAATAAGAGATATTGACATGTCATGATGGAAAGAACAATGAACTGGAAAAAAGAGAGCCTTTCTTTGATTTTTGACTGTCTTGCACAGTAGCTGGGCAAACCTGGAAAATCATTTAGTATTCTGTGTCTCCATTTTTGCTATAGGTAGATAGGTAGGTAGATGGATAGATAGATAGATGCATAGATGCATATAGATATAGATATGATCTAAATTCCTTTCCCATGGAGTTATAGGATATTCACTCAGAGAGGGGTGAAGTGACCTTTATATGAACCTCTTAGAGGACAATCTGCCAAGATTCTCATGAATATGAGCAAAGCTGAAAAATATGACAATTGTGCATTTTCCTGGGTTATTTCACATGAGTGTTGATCAAGTTCTGTAATATATACAGTTCTGCCAAAAAATATATGTTTGTTCTGCTTCTCTTGAGGGAAGACCATTGAAAAAAAGTGTCATGTGACCTAGATGTAAGCCTCACTTAGGTAACTTATTAGTTACCTAAAACTATTATTATTATTTAATTGTTCAAATCACTTTACAAGAGACTCAGTTTTGCATGATGTAAAATGAAAATAAGAATCCAAACACTGACCAGGGTTATTTTGAGAAACCAGCCTTGCCTTGCCTTGCCTTCCCTTCCTGTTGTCTAAGTAAAATATGCTAAAAGAATTTCCTCATCTACATGATTACTTTGAAATGAAAATCCTGGTTCTTGTCCTTTCTATAAGCTTCAGTGGGAAATGTCTTATATTCAGAAGTCCATTTGCTCCACTATATCATCCTTTGTCCACTGTTGCTTCTCTCAATCATAGCTTAGAATATAGTGTTGAATATATTTACCAACTTGTATTATAAATTTTAATAAAGTTGGTTTGCATTTAATAATGGTAGCCACCACAAATACTGGCATACCCAACTCACAGATTAGCGAAGGAAGAAGACTCAGGAAGGTTGTAAGCTGCCCTCAGGCATACCATTACTAACCAGCAGAGCCAGAATTCAAAGCTCACTCAGTGTCCTAACTCTGGTCTTGTATGCTTTGGATGAAGCCATAATGCCTTTTGGGAAAACTCTGAGTAATATGGCCCCTTGAGCCCCTGCAGAGTAAGGATACATTGGCTGGAAATGGAAGCCACGGGGTTTAGAGTCAGGCTTGAGCCAAAGCACTGAGATATCATTTGCATCCCATTTGTTTCAGAGAACCTTTGACTGATGGTGATTTTGTGGGAAATGAATATTGCTAATGAAAATGACAGGATTGGCATTGTTTTTATATCAGTTCTAACTTGTTTAAAGTAATGTTGAACACCTCTTTTTGTTCTCATTCCTTGACCTTGTCTGGAGGAAAGAATCTAATGGTTTTTAATAAAATATGGGGTGATAAAATACAGGAATTTATGGCTTCAGTGTCTGCTCGGTTCTTCCCTTGGGAAGCTGTATTAACCTGTGAGTGTATATTCCGGACATTAGTTATTAGAGATACACTAAATGAGTCAATATCGCATCAATAATTCAAAGCATAATTTAGCTACATAATTATGTTCTATTGCATTAATGCTTTCTGTAGCTCTATTCTAAAGGGTATCTCCTGCTGTAGAAAAGTGCAATAGGGTTTTTCTTTACAGAAAGTATTGTAATTATTATTAAGTATTTCTAAATCACCAGAAATATGGCAGGCAATGCACTAAGTAAGAGCATTGAAGAATAATATCCTGACCACCAGGATTATTAAATATTGTAACAGGTTTTAGATGAAGCCGATTGTTTTTTTTTTACCTTTGAAGGTATGTTCCTGTTTTCTGTTAATATAGCAGAAACTCCTCTCTCTTTGGGATGCTAATCTGTCATAGCTCTTTGGTGCTCTTAGATACAGATCATGAAACTGGAGAAGTAGGGGATATGGCTAATGTCTTTATCCTCAACATTAATAGTGTTTTAAGGTTTGTAAAGCACTTTACTTATATTAACTTCATTTATCCTTTATAACAGCCATAAGAAATAGATTCTATTACTACTCCCCATTTTATAAGTGTCACAAACAGAGGCTAAATGACATACTCAGGGTCACACTGCTATTAAGTGTCTGAGATAAGATTTGAACGTGGGTCTTTTGTGTCCAAGTCCAAGTCTATTGCTGCTCACTACTAAGCCACCTAGCTATATAACAGAAGTAGACTCAAATGAAGATTTACAGAAATGTAGATTCAGACCTGCAAAGGATTTTACTGACTCTCTATTGCAACCTTATTTTTTATGGATTAACTGAGGCTTGGAGAGATTAAATATTTTATCCAACGTCATACAAATGGAAATTGACTTATTCTCTGACTTCAAATCCAGGCCAAGTATGGTTCTGGCATTTTTACATACTAAGTGTCTCTGATCAGGAATCTTACTTGGTGTTCTCGTGAGCTCCTATGGGTTCAATTATCTTTCAGCAGAAAATTCTCAGATCATTAGACCCAGCTATAGTCTCATGAGCTCCAGTCACATATCACCAGCTGCCTTTTGGACATGTGGAACTGAATGGCCTGAAGGCATCTCAGTCTCAATATTTCTTTAATAGAATTTATTTTATTTCCTTTTAAACCTTCCCCTATTCTGAATTCTCTTATTTCTGTTGAGTACATCCCCACCTTCCCAGTCACAAAGGTTCACAACATCATTGTTATTTTCAACTCCTCACTTTCACTCACTGTGCATAACTAATTCATAGCCAACTTGTAATTTCTACCTTGTAAAGTATCTATCTTCTCTCTCTCTCTCTCTCTCTCTCTCTCTCTCTCTCTCTCTCTCTCTCTTCCCCTCCTCTCTCTGCCCCCCCCTTTCCCTCCATTGACAAAGCTACCATCTTAGTTCATACCTTTACCACCTGTTGCCTAACTACCTCCCTGCTTACTCCAATTGATCCTCCATTTAATTGTAAAGGTGACTTTTCTGAAAGGCATGTCTTGCCATGTCATCCTACTGCTCATTGAAATTCAGTAGCTCTCTGTTACCTTCAGCAACAAATAAAAAAACTCTCTGGCATTTGAAGTTCTTCATAACCTGGCTCTATCCTACCTTTCCAGTCTTCTTATATAGTATTCCTTCCCCTACACACAATCTATAATGTATCTACATGAGGAGTTCCTTTAAATAAAACAGTCTCTCTTCTTTCTATGTGTTCTTGCCTTGCATCCCATGTATCTAGAAGGCTCTTATTTTCCCTGGGCCTCTTCAAGACTCAGGTCGTTTCTCATCTTCTGCAGGGAAACCTTCCTAATTGCCCAGGTTCTAGTGACTTCCCTTCTGAGATCATCGTCCATTTATTCTGTAGAAGGACATTTAGATGGCATAGTGGATGCCACTAGACTCAGGAACGCTCATCTTCTTGCATTCAAATCAGAGACTCACTAGCTCTGTGGCTCCAGGCAAGTCACTTAACCCTGTCCTTTATCTGAAAAAAAATACATCAAACCACTCTAGTACCTTTGCCAAGAAAACCCTAAATGAGGTCACAAAGAGTCAGACGTGACTGAAACCAGTGAACAATTCTGTACATAGCTGGAATGTAGCAAATTATTTACATGTTGTCTTTCTCACTAAAATCTCATCTCCTTAAGGTCAGGGATAATGGTTTTGTCCTTTTGTATCTCCACAGTTCAACACAGTATCTAGAACTTAAAGAAATCCTAAATATATTTGTTGGCATGCACATCAACCCAATCAGTTTTTTTTTCTCTTCTGGTGGTTAGCCCAACTCTTGTGGTCATGGCCTGACTAATGATTAATTTTCAGAAAACCAAATGATAGGTTTGAGCCTGTATTATGGACTCATTGTTTATAGTTCTTTCCCCATATTTTCATATACTAAATGTGGCTTAAAAAAAAGTTGATCCTCTGTGTGATGAGGCTGAAGAATGGAAGGGATCACTGTAATATAATGGAATGTTTGCCAGAATTGGAATTGGGAAACCTGTTTACTAACTAAACCACACTATTTATTTTTACTTGGTCTTGTCTTAGCATTTTGGTCTCCCAGTCTTTTTTTATACTGGCCTCTATGGAATAGATTCTCTCTCCCACTCTTCTACTCTTATCTCCCTACTTGCTGAAATCATTTTTTTTCTTTCAAGATCTTCTCCTTCATGAAGTTTTCCCAGAATCCCACAGAATATGGAATCATAGATTTTGAGCTGAAAGGGGCCTTGGAAATCATTTAATTCAACACTCTCATCCAATATATGAGGCAAACGAGGTCCCAAAAGGATAAATAACTTTCCCAAAGTGACACAGACAATAAGTAACAGAAATCAGACTGAAACATAGTGCATTAGAAAGGAGTTTTATATTAGGAACATATATATTAGGAAGGAGATCTATTTGGAGTTATAGCACTCTAGATTTAGTCGTCTAAAGACTTTATCTTGCCCAATGTCCCAGATTTTACAGATGAGGAAACTGAGGCACAAAGTAGCAACAGCTGTTTGAACATTGATCTTCTGACTTCAAGTCCAATGCTAAAAAGAATTAGGATCAAAATATGCTCTGTTTCTATTTGTGTGATTCTCAGGAAGTGATACATAGACTTCAGTCTTTTCTCTAAAGTTACAGAATTTACAAATGAAAATATCTAAGCTTTCTTATCACTTGAGGCATTCTAATACAATAAATGATCTTTTGCACTGCAAATTTCCGATATTATCATTTTACATTATTGGCTAAAATAATGGAAGGGCAAAGTGACAAATGTTGGAGAGAATGTGGAAAACTTGAGACACTGATACATTGTTGGTGGAATTGTGATATGATCCAACAACTTTGAAGAACAATCTGGAATTATGTCTAAAGAGTTCTTAAACTACTTATACCCTTTGGCTAGTGATACCACTACTAGGTCTATTGCAAAGATGCTTAGGGAAAAAGAAAAAAAATAACATATGTTCTAATTTTAGTAGCTCTATTTGTTGTGGCAAAGAACTGGAAATTGCCCATCAATTAGGGAATGACTGAATAAGTTGTGGTATGTGATTGTGATGAAATACTGCTATGCTATAAAAAAGGTGAGACCCATGATCTTAGAAAAACAGAGAAAGCCTTGTATGCCATAATGAAGAATGAAATGAGCAGAAACAAGAGAACATTGCATCCAGTGAAAGCAATATTGTTTTAAGATTTAGTTTGAGTGAATAAGTTATTTTGTCTGTTATAAATATCCAAATTAGCTATAAAGGACATATGAAGAAAGATCTATCTGCATCCAGAGAGAGAAGTGATAAATAGAAGTAGATATAGAATAATTTTACACATGTATGTATGTATGTATGTGCATATTTATAATATGTGTGATTATTCTATACATACATAAATACATACATACATGTATGTGTCTAATGGTTGCCATCTTAGGGTGAGGAGAAAAAAAACAGAAATTCACATAGTAATTTTGTCATATGTTTGAAAAGAATAGCAGGTAGTGCATAATAGACTTGCAGTCTCATGTGTGATTACCTCTTTTATTGTACTACATTATGTGTTTTATTCTATGAATTAAAAATAAAACTTAAAAAAAGAAAAAAAAAAGAATTGAGCCAAGGTTTTTCCTTGTATCCTGGGTCATGGACAATTTTCTTGACTTATGTCTTGTCATTGAACTCTAGATGACTCGGAAAGAGAGAGTGAGCCTTATGACTTTGCACAGCTCTGCCTCATTTAAATCCAATTCATTTGCAAAGGGAAGACATCACTCTTCTGATATCCTGTTTGAGAATGAAGGAACAACAACAATCATAGTCATGACTACACATGTTTATGGGTCTTGCTAGATTATCATCTTCTCAGAAGCAGAGTCTGTGCCACTTGGAATCCACAGTGTCAAACATCAAGCCTTGAGCATAGTAGATGTTTAATCGATTTTTATTGAAGTGAATTGTTGGGATGGCAGCATGTTAGAAGGGAAATAATAAGCAGATTTAAAATCAGGGGATCAGTACTAAAATCCTAGCACTGCCATTAACCTCAGGCAAATCATTTACCTTCTTTGATCCTTAGGTTCTTCATGTGTAAAATAAGAATGTTTGAGAAAATGACAAGCTCATTTCTTGCTCTAAATCTATGGTATCAAAAAGCTGGCTGTTCTTGGCCATTGGAATTTTGATCATTTTTTCCCCTGCAAACTCAACCCAGTTGGGTTCTGCCCACCAGTCACCTCCTTCCTAGAGAAACAGTCTCTCTCAAATTGTATCATAACTTTGGGATCATCCTTGATTCACAGGAACACAGGGGTGTATATTTAGATCCAAATGGGACATTAGAGATCATTTAATCCATCCCCCTGAAATTACTGATAAGTAACTGAGGTCCCAAAAGAATACATGATTTGGTCAATGTCACATAGTTAATTTGTGACAGCACCAGAATTTGACCCCACTTTCTCTGACTCCAACCCTTTACCTTGAGTTGAGGTGTCAATACACTCCTGACCAGAACCTGACCTGTCTGTCCTCACTAAGGAAATATCTCTTATGTATCAAGTGTAGATCTGTTTGTTTCCAATGCAAACACTGTTGTGCTACCTTATTTTTGGCCCTGTAAATACATCAGAATGCATTGTATCATGGAGTTTTGGTAGATAAATTACTTGAGGAATCACAAAATCCTATCTATCTAGCCTGCCACATATGGACTTGTATTGTGTCAAACTCACCCTTCCCCATTACTACCTACCTGTCTTCCTGAAAAAATATAGGACAATATGGTAGGGTACTAGATGGTGTTTCAAGTTCCCTTGTCAGTCAGACGATCTTACATCTTTGAGTGTAGGCTTGAAATGCAATCTCTAGATTCTCCGTAGTTGCCATCATTCTCTTTGATCATTTTCTTCACAGACTAGAATTGAAAGGAATTTTGCAGATGAAGAAAGCGATGTTGAGAGAGACTGATTACTTACCCAGAATCATGCCATTGTAAATATCTGAGACAGGATTTGACCTTAAGTTTTTCATACATCAAATCCATTTCTCTCTCTAGTGAGCCATCTATATAACTGTTGATCGTGAACTAAACCTAAAAGAATTCCCTGTAATAACTATGCGGCCATTGTGAAATTCTATGTAACGCTTTCATATGTATTACATTTTTGAGACTAATAAATATTATGTTGAGTAGAGCAAGTCTCTTTATTCCCTTCTGCAAAGATAGGAAAACGAAGATTCAGAGAATTTAGGTAGTTGTCTAAGATTAAGCAATCAAGAAAAGAATCTGTCATCAAAGATTTATTAAAACCCAGGCATTGAGTAGCAAGAAGGTTTTATAGTCATGGGGTTCCTGAAATATTTAATGAACAAACCCTTTTCCTATGAAAGTCATTGGCTGGCTAAGCAATTAATCACTGTCAGTTTGACAAACATCATGGTATAGACAACACTTGAGAGATTTGAAGTCGGAAAGACCTGGGTTTAAATTCTTCCTCTGAACACTTACTGTCTAGTGACCATTTGCCATGCCTTAAATTATTTGGTCTTTAGTTTGCTCGTATGTAGGTAGTTTTAACTCTTATAGCTATTGTCAATATTTGTATCTATTTATGAATATGTCTTCTAATATGTGATGCCAGACCTAGTCAACAGTACTATCAACAGAGCATGACCAGGAAAGATAACAGTGGAACCATCAACCTCATTCTGACTATTATACTGTGATTAATATAGCCTAAGATTTTCATAGATTTTGTATTACCATTGCACACTCATATTAAGTTTGCATGCTGAAACCTGTCTAGGAGTTCATGAGCTAAACCCATGAATAACTGTCTAGCCATGTCTCCAGCATATTCTATATCTGTGTGCTTTTAAATGTCAAATGTAGTATCAACTATCAGTGTGATCTTTGACTATTTATTCTCTCTAGAACCCATTTTCCTCATCTGTAAAGTAAGAGAATTGGAGTAAGTGGACTCTACATTCTCTTTGGGTTTTAAATTTATAATCCTCCCTGCGAATATCTTTTGGCTAATTATTCTAGCCTGTTAAGATATTTTGGATTCAAATTCCTTCATTTAACAATTTTGATCAGCTTTATATCATCAATAAATTTAATAATCATGAAATCCATATCTTTACCCATGTCATTCATGAAAATGTTGACCAGATTAGAGCTAACGACAAATGCCTGTGCCATGCTAGTAGAGATTGAAATGTCATAGGACAAATTCCCAAAAGGCAAGCAAGTCTAAAGAAGAAAATGAAAACCCATCACTGTCATTAAAAAAATGTAATTTATATTTTAATACTTTGATTTCTGACTTTGAAAGGAGCCCTTATTTCCAAAAGGTAATTTTGAACTTCTCACAAGTCTCTCATTTCTAGATAACAATTGGACCCATTTGTAGTTCTTTGAACAAAAACGTACTAAATTTATTTCCAGCTACCAAGTTGTGTCTTTGTGTCTGAATAAAAGGTAGAGGAGGTAGTTTCTGTCAAAGTCCTCATGCAAAGATAACTGTTGCTAGTGGAGAGAGGATGTTGAAAATACCCGCACAAAAAGAATTTGTTAATTACATAAAAGAGACTAATACTTGAGAATAGAAGTTATATCACAGAAGTAATTTTTTAAAATAATTTTATTGGAACCTAATGCTTCTGTTGTTTTCCTGGTGAGCTGGGGAAGTGTGTAGTCAAGTGAAGCCCCAGCATAGTCTCTTTGCTTTATTTCTCCCTGATACACTTAAAATGTTACAGAGTGTATCACACTTATTGGTTACTATCTTATCCTCAATTCAAGATTGTGAGTCCTTTCAGGGCAGGGACTAGGTCTTGTATATATCATTCCCATTATAGTGTCATGTCAACTTTTCATAAATATTTAGGGATATTATAGCAGCTGACAACTTATGAGGGCATCAGGAAGAAGTAGGAAGAGAGGCCTTCCTCATCAGGACTATTTTTTAATTTCCTCTGCTTCCAACAATTGGCATATGAGGAGCTAATTGGCAGATGCCAAGAAGATGAAAAATTTGTACAAAGCTAGTGAGCCAAATTACTTCTTAAAAATAAAGGGAATCACAACATGAGAAAGGTTCATCCAGGAAAAAAGCACTCTTAAGACACAGAGAAAGAACTATAGATTGAGATCACTAATGGATACTGTTACAAAAATGATGAACAAAGTATTAACAGAGAGACTATGCCCTGTTAATATATTCAGAAAATCATTTCCTATAACCAGGTTGGATTTATTCTTTGAAAGCAGTGATTATTTTAATGAAGAAAACCATAAAACTTAATAGGCCATATTTTTAATTAACAAATGTAAAAACCATTTGATTATATCAATAGTATAGAAAAAAGGCTTTGACAAAATGATTTTTAGCATAAACGTTGTGCTTTTGCTTTTGATGTGCACAA
Source organism: Phalanger gymnotis (assembly GCA_028646595.1). Classification (NCBI taxonomy): domain Eukaryota; kingdom Metazoa; phylum Chordata; class Mammalia; order Diprotodontia; family Phalangeridae; genus Phalanger; species Phalanger gymnotis. Next base: position 721,434,165 of record CM053622.1, on the reverse strand, counting down.
ATATATAGTAGGGCTAAATGGTCTTCCATTAGTATGATAAGCAATAACTATCAACCATTAAGATAGTGTTATTTGCAGTGGAGAAACACTAATCGATTTTCTAGTAAGTTCAGGGGGAGAAAGAAAATATCAATTGTTTCTTATTATTTTATATTCTCAAAATGCTGCACCTAAAGTAATAATAAAGTTGGGGAGAAAAGAATGGACAGAAAAGCAACAAAATTATCTTTATCTACAATTGATATTGCTTTGTAAGTTTAGAACTAGAAGAGGTTTTAGAGACTATTCCAATTCTCTCCTTTTTGAAATGAGAAAACAGAGGTGAAGTGGGGCTAAACAATTTACCCAAGGTCAAGGATTGTCAGAGGCAAAAATTGGAATCCAGGTCATTTGATTTCAATTCTAGTCATCTTTACTTTGTATCACACTGTCTCTCAATGAGTGTTACTTGGTTAATGTTAGAGGTCCATTTGAAAAAAAAAAAGAGTTGAGATAATTAGTAACAAGTACAGTAGCAGGAATTAAATCCACAAAATCATGAGCCTCTCAGAATATTATTAACAAACTTTAGTAGTAAAAGAGAAAAAAAAATCTAGTAGTACATGTATATACATAGATATGAATGAAGTCTAGTATTAAGAGATATCAAACTATGCCTTAAAGCAGCAATGATTAAAAATACTTACTAATGGATTAAAGAAAAAATAGACAAGTTCTTCAAAAGAAAAGACAAGGTAAGTAATATCCAGAAGCAATTCAACAAGGTACCCCAGTATTAAACAAAACAAAACAACAACACCAAAAAATAGCAAATAAAAAAAGAACGCCAAGTAGTATACTAAAGACTTTTAAGCTGACAAAAACTGCAAGAAAACTTGAAGGCAGCTTGGCAGAAATTCTATTTAGATAAATGTCTGACATCATATAACACAACGAGCTCTAAATAGGTACATGATCCAAATTCTAAAACAGGTGCATCATAAAATAGCAACTATAAGCAAGTCAAAAGATTAAAAGTGCATTGCTATAGTTAGGGAGAGAGTTTTTCTTTTGTTTTTAATGAGGCTAGAGATAAAAATAGAGGTAAAATTGACCCATCTGATTACATAAAATTGAAAAGATTTTATATAAACAAAATTCAAACAGGTAGAAGTAGAGGAGCAATTAAAAGGATTTAAAAATATTGAAAAATTAATATTTTCCATGATAAAAAGAGAGTATATATAAATTTATAAGAACAAGAATCATACCTAAGTGGATAAATGGTCAATGGACATGAACTGGTAGTTTACAAAAGAGAGCTAGCAAGAAGTAGATCAAATAATACTCCAAATTACTAATAATAAGAGAAATGAAAATCATAATAGCTCTGAGATTTTAGTATATAAGTGTATGTTCCAGACTAGAAAAGGTTACAAGAGATGAAAATAACATTCCCCAGGAGGGCTATGTTGGAAAAAAAAAAGGCAAACAAATTTGCTGTTGGTGAAATTGCAGATTGATCCATCCAACTTTTTTGGAACATAAAACTGTATTCCAAAATTACTAAAAATCATCCAAACCCATTGACTCAGCAGTGTCACTACTAAGTATAAGCCCTAAGAAAGTCAGACATGGGGAAAGATCTTTGGGGAACACAATATGAGATATGAATGTAAAACAATATATAAAGACATAAGAAATCTGTTAAGGAAAACAAGAATTCAAAGAAATGTGGGAGATCTTATATGAACAGATACAGAGAAAATTAAATACAGTCAGCAGAACATTTTTCATGAGGATAATTATGTAAAGAAAAGTCATATTGAAAGACCCCAGCAGTTCCTCTGATCTGTGTCAGGCCATTGGATCCAGATGGCTAAGTAGGAGAAAGTGAGGCTGATGACTTTGCACAGCCCACTCTCACTTAAATCCAATTTGCTTGCATGTCATAGCATCACCTCCCTAATGTCATCATCATCCTCAAAAAGGACATGCCATAACGTCTGAATGATTATCTTTTTAAAAATTTATTTATTAAATTTATTTAATGTTTTTAGTTTTTGGCATTGTTTTTCACAAGAGTTTGAATTACAAATTTTTGCCCCATTTCTACCCTTCCCCCACTCCAAGATGGCATATATTTGGGTTGCCTCATTCCCCAGTCAGCCCTCCCTTCTGTGACCCCACTCCCCCCATTCTCTTTTCCCTTACTTTCTTGTAGGGCAAGATAAATTTCTATGCCCCATTGCCTGTATATCTTATTTTCTAGTTGCATACAAAAACTTTTTTTTTGAACATCTGTTTTTTAAACTTTGAGTTCCAAATTCTCTCCTCTCTTCCCTCCCCACACACCCTCCCTAAGAAGGCAAGCAATTCAACATAGGCCACATGCATATCATTATGTAAAACCCTTCCGCAATACTCATGTTGTGAAAGACTAACTATATTTTGCTCCTTCCTATCCTATCCCATCCCCCTTTATTCAGTTTTCTCCCTTGACCCTGTCCTTTTTGGAAAGTGTTTGTTTTTTTATTACCTCCTCCCCTATCTGCCCTCCCTTCTGTTGGCCCCCCTTTTTATCTCCTTCCTCCCCCAGCTTTGAAAAACCCAGATGTTGGTGCTTCTCTCTCTGGTAACTATGTATGTAATGTCTTAGACAGACAGCCAGAAGTCTGTCTGCTGCTTTGTGTTATTTTGCTCTGTTTATAATTTCTGCTTATAATTTCTGTTTGTGTTTTCTCTGAAGTTCAGGATGCTGACTTTTCCCCCTGAACTAAAGGAATGATACATGTATGTTTAATTAAAGTGAGATTGTAAAGCCCTTAAAATTGCTTTCCTTAGAAATGCAGATCAAAGAACTTGTGCTAGTAGCCCTCCTGTGTGCTGGTGTTATTGGTCTTACACAGCCAAGTTAGAGGCAAGTAGCATTGTTGTTACAATTTTTTGTATTATTGTATCAAGATTCTTTTGATCATAGCTTTCAGGTAGTCCTATTATTCTTATTTTTTCTCTTCTTGATCTGTTCTCCAGATCAGTTATTTTTCTTATAAAGTGTTTCACTTTCTTATTTTTTCCTATTTATATTTTGTTTTATCATTTTTTGATCTCTTGTAACTTCCTTGGCTTCCCCTTGCCCAATTCTATTTTTCAAAGTTTTTTAGTTTGTTTTTCTTTTCCCTTGAGAGTCTGGATCTCCTTTTTCTAATTGGTTGACTTTTTTCCTAATCTTCTTGTTTTTCTCAGAATGTTCTTTTTTTTGTTGTTGTTTTTCCTCAATCTCTCTCCTTTGATTCTTAAGAATTTTTTTAAGTTCTTCTATGAATTCTTTTTGGACGGTGACCATTTGACATTACTCTTTAGGGCATAGGTTGGTTTCTTTGCTTCAATATCCTCCTCTGAAGCTGAATCTTGATCTTCTCTATTCGCATAGTAACTCTCTATAATTGGATTCTTTCCCCTTTGCCTGTGCATTTTTTTTTTGTTGTAGTAGCTTAATTTTTGTAATCTAGACCAATGGTGGGAGATGGTGACTCTGGCCTCAGATCTTCAGTTCTCCCCTCCAGCTTGGAAGAAAAGCCAGACCTCCAGCCTCCAATAATTGCCCACAGCCAGGGGCATTCCACCCCCCAGCACTCGCTGAGTATGTGCTGGTTCCTTCTTGCCTAGGCCCACATCTCCACAGCACATCTGAGTCTGGGGTTCCTTATCAGCAGAGGTTCCTACCCAAGTCTCAGGGTTAAAAGTTCCTCTGGCTGGGTGTAAGGTAGCGTCCCAACCCAGCTAACCCCAGCGCTTGCTGCTTGTTGTTTAACCAGATCCTAGCCTGTAGATATTTACTCTATACAGGGACCAAATCTGGTTTCAGAGTTCTCGGAGTGTTGCAGGCTACATGCTAGCAATAGGCCATGTGTTTGACACTTCACTCGTAGAGCATTGAGCAGTTAAGTGACTAAACTATGATCATATAGTCATTATGTGTGAGAAGTGGGATATTAATTTTGATCTTCCCTACTTCAAGGCCTACGCTCCATCCATTATGCCATGGCTATTTCTCCTCATATTAACCCCAAAATCTACCTCCTCTTATAGTTTTAATTCCAGGCATGAAGGTTAAGCAGTCCTTGAAAGAGAGATGTGATCTGAAGTTTGAATTGCTAAGTGAATCTTTGTGTTTTTGTAGCACTTTCTTGTAGCTGTTATTGTAATTTTTTTCATTGAGTTTCAATAATGAACCTACAAAATTAGTCCTCATGTCCTATTTCAGTTGTTCAACATAGAATTTCTTGTGGCCAACAAAAAATAGTAGCTTGAAATAAAATTTTAAAAAAAGAATGACACATTATTTTTAGTCTAAAAATAGATTTCCAAAAGCTTTCCTACCTGCCACCCCTAAGTCTCCTGAGTGCATATAAATAAATCACGATTAGGTTTATATACAGAATCCATTCATGCAGAATATAAGTTAGGTGTTGTGCTGCATGATGTACTTATATTTAGTTGGTCTCTAGGCTAATGGATTCATTTCTTTCAAAAGCAGCCAATGAGGAAAAGAATTAACAGTTAAGTAAACAATTTATAGAAAAATATCACTCCTGGTTTAGGATTTCTGCTTGCTAGCTATTGATGGAGAAGTCAGATGCTATAGTATCTAAAGATACTTTCTTGATGACCTTGGTTCCATCACCTCTGATATTCACTGTCTCTATGACTCTGGCCAAGTCACTCCACAACTTAGTGTTCTAGCCAGGTGTGGAGAACTTGTGGTCTTGAGGCTACATGTGGCCCTTTAGGTCCTCAAGTGCCACCCTTTGCCTGAGTCCAAGTTTTATAGAACAAATCCTTTTATTAAGGGGATTTGTTCTGTGAAGTTTGGATTCAGTCAAAGGGCTACACTTGAGGACTCAAGGGCCGCATGTGGCCTCAAGGCTGCAGGTTCCTCACCCCTGTAATCTAGGCAATTCTCTAAAGTCCTGGTTTGTTTTGGTAGATGACTTTTCTTTACTTTGTACTTCCCTAAGCCAGTGGAACCATACCTTATCCTTATGCCATATCCCTTGAAGGATATTAGTCATTCAGTAGATACTAACCATGGCCAAAATAAAAAGTTACAGAATCGCTCAATTTTATCTAGAAGGAGCCTCAGTGACCATAAAGTCTAACCTGTACTTCAAAACCAAAAACTGTCTACATTGTACCTAAACTGTGATCACCTATTCACTGGTAAAAATCTATTACCTCTTGAGGTACCCTTTGCATTGTGGGGAATATTTAATGTTGAATAAACTTTTCCTTTCATCAATTCTAAACTTTCCACTTAAAACTTTCATATACTAATCCTAGTTTTGCTGTTTGGGGCCAAGAAGCACACATATATTCTCTCTTTCATGGGAGACTTCAAGTACTCACTGATGCAGTCAATGGTGGTTATGATGATTAAGCTGACCATAATGATGATGTCGTTGATAATATTTCACATTTAGATGCCTTTTATGGCTATAAAACCCTAGATAAGCATTGTTCTACTTGAACCCAAAGAATACAATGAGTCGCAAGGGGAGGACATAGAATAGGAGCATAGTTATGGTAATATGATTGATTCTCTGATAATAATTGTCATCCAAAAGAAGAATGGACAGCTTGTAGAGACAATAGGTGCTCCAACATTGAAGATCTTCAAATAGAGGCTGGATGACCATGTAGATGGGTCATATTATGAATCCATGCCTTTTACAGATGGGTCTTGGCCTCAGAGATCTCTTACTACTCTTAAAATCAGTAAATCTGTGATCTCATACAATTGTTGTGAGACAAATATTCATTTGCCCCCTTATACACCTAGAGAATTTAAGTATCATAAGTAACATGAACACAGCAACACAACTCACACATGACAGAGCCAGGACTGTAAACTAGGTTTGTTGAGTCTCAGTGGACAGTTCTTTGTCCATTATGCCATCTACCCCTATGTTGGTTGGATAATGAAGATTAAATGCTTGGGACAGAGGAAGGCCATACGTAGCTTTGTTTTTTCAAAGTCTGTTATAGGGAGATTCTAAGGTAGAAAAACCCTGAGATAAGACTGATGCTTTTGATATTATCCCAGTGGCTGTCCCATTGATTCGTTGCAATGTTTGGGGTTTTACCGTCCTTCTTTATTGAATGAATGTGGGAGGTATAAATAATAGGAGGAGGATTTTCAGCTTTTAAGTCAATCCTATTTGGAGGCAGCTAGGTGATGCAGGGGATAGAGTGCTGGGCCTGAAATCAGGAACCCCTGAGTCTAAATTTAGCCTCAGACACATACTAACTCTGAGACCCTTGGCAAGTCACTTAACTGCTATCTGCCTCAGTTTCCTCAACTGTAAAATGGGATTAGTAATAGCACCTACCTGACAGGGTTGTTGTGAAGATCAAATGATACAATATCTGTTTACATTTAGCTCAATGCTCAATGTAGATGCTTATTAAATTATTGCTCCTGTTCCCATCCTATTTTTACTTGCTGTTTCACTTCATGAGTTTCTTTTTCCTCTAGTTTCACTTACTTATTGCTCTTGCTCACTGACATTTACTTTTGGTTTTGCTGTCTCTTGGAGATACGATATGTTCATGATGCCATCTAAGGTTATTCATTGATCTCTTGTGGGTCCTTTTAGGGTGAGGAATCATGCCCTATACCTTTTTTAACCTATTCCTTATTGAAAAAATGTCTACACTTTTACGTGAAAATTTTAAGTATTTGCATTGTAAGCATTCCTTTATATGGTACTTTAGTACTTCTGCAATGCATTATTTTTTGAATGTAGGTACATCCTTCCCTAATGCACTGATGCACACCTTATCTCTTACATTCCTTAGTATATAATCTTCATGAGTTGGTGTAGCAAAAAAAACAAAGAAAAACCGACAATGTTCTTGTAATCAGTCTTTTCTAATGTAGCTATCTTAATTCTCAGATTTCAAGGACAGAGAGAGCGAATAAACATGTAACAAACTGTATTGAGGTATTAAGTGCTTTAAAAATTTTACTTCATTTGATCCTTTACCAAACTTCAGTTAGATGTTATCAATATCACCATTTTATAGTGGAGGAAACTGAGGCAGGCAATACCTAACTGACTCGCCCAGGATCACACACTGCTGGGAAGTGGCAAGAGTGGATTTGAGGTCAGATATTTTTAATTTCAAGCCCAGTGCACCACCTCGCAGCCACTGAGCCCATGCTCATTAGCTTCCAAACTGAAAGTTGGTGGCAAAATTGGGCTCATACTGTCACAGACTTCTAGGGAGAATCCTAGAAATGATTTCAGATAACAGGTGGTCTAAAATGTGCATGCTTAATAGTAGTGCTATGAAATCAGCCGTTGACAAGCATTAATGATCATTTCCCCCTATTCTTCTATCTGTAATGAATTTGACTATTCCATATGAGCACACACACACACGGATGTACGCATATGCATATAGTGTATATTACATATAGGGTGTATGTATATGTGTATATATGTACATATGTGTATGTATATACACACAAACATGCAGCTCCAATTTTAGATGTATATATGTGCAGCTCCTATATGTGTATGCATGCATGCATGTATGCATACATATGCATACACATATACACACATACATACCATTCATATGTGGCTATTCATGTGTTCTTACGTATAAAAGGATAGAAAGAGATTTTATGTGAATAGATGGACCACCTGTATATCTTCTTTGCATCTTGTTCTTATGTCTGCATGTGTGTTTGGAGAGGGAGAGAGAGGAGAGTGCAAACATTCATATACATACCCACACATCTATTTTAGACAGATGTTATAAATGGCCAATGAGTTGTTGCTGGAATATTTCTTGTAGCATAACTCATTTGAATAGGAGAAATGTAAAATGAGACTGAAATGGGGCAAGGGGGCAGTCAAGAAGAGCAGGACATGAGTCTCCATTATGGAGTGCCTTGAAAGCCTGATTAAAGGAGGAGCTTATTTGGGAGCAAATGAACATTTTGCAGGAGAGAAATATTATAATTTCATTTTTTGCATAAGAAAGACAAAACTTGCAGCCATATAAAGATGTATTCAAAAAGGGAGAGACTAGAATTTGAGACAGGGCCATTAGATAGAAGACAATAACATCATTTCAAGTAGATGTTAATGAGGATGTGTGCTAGTCTGTTGGTAATGTGAATGGAAATGAGGGGGCAGATTCAATAGATTTTGAAGAGATGTATTTGACAGGACTTGGCAACTGATTGGGTGTGGGAGGTGAATAAGAGAGAAGATCCAAAGGTAACACAGAGGTCTTGAAGCTCAGTAACTAGGTGAATGGTGGTGCCATTGATAGGAATAGGCAAGTCATGTAAAGTTAGATTTAGAGAAAACGTTAATGTCACTTTTTAGATATGTTAAGTTTTGGAAATGATACCCCAAGTCTCTTTCATGTAGAAAATTTTACAATTCTATTCCCATCTCTATCTGTGGGTGGCATCACACTCACATTAATCCCTTTTGTAGCTCTACACATTTTGAGCAAAGAATCGTATGATACGTATGAGTCTGAACCATAGCTACATTATGAATGTGACAAAGTAAAACTTTCTGTTAAAAAATGCTTCAGGTCCTAACATGTATGTAAACTATCCCTAGGGCTAATCACTGAGAGCAGGGAGATTGATAAAAGGAGGAGAATATGGAGAGTAGATAGTGAAAACAAAGAACAGGAGAGAAGAGAGGGTCATTTTAAGGGTAAACTTGTTAACAGACAGATCTATTAAAACGCTTAAAGCTTCAGAAAGAGGAGGTTTTCCCTCCTCTTAAGTCTCATAGCCAAAAGTCCAGATGAGCACTTGTTCGATAAGTTGTAGAAACAGTGTTATAGTGGTAAGAACATTAGACATTTGAATCCTATGAACAAAAGAAGAGTTGTTATTTCTCTAGAAGATAGTCATATAAATCATTAAGAAAAGCATAAAGGGAAGGAAGACAAAGAAGAGGAGTAGCTTCTCATTGACTTAAAAGCCACAACAGGTAATAAAAAGATAGCTGTTTTCAAAAGAAACAATGACACTAAGCCACTCATGGACATGGAAATAGGATGTTGCTGAAGGTAAGTCCAATCACGAAACTCTGGAGGGAAAGAATTGGCTTGAGCTGGAGAAGAATGGGCACAACCACATGTTAGAGATGGCTATGTGGAATCTTCATCGACAATGGAAACCAGGAGCTGGCAACAGATGCAGATGAAAATATCAAGCTACACATTGACGTGGAGAGAGTGCTGAACTGCATCTGTGCAGCCCCTGGAGGAAAGGATCCAGTGACAGATGGAGACAGACTTTGTGTCACATGTGGACCTGGAGAGGGGATTGTACTTCATTTGTGTGACCCTGGGAGGAAAGGAGCCAGTAGCAGATGGAAACAGAGATACACACAGACTTGGAGGCCACCACATCCACATGACCCCTAGGGGGAAGCAGCTGGTGCCAGACAGAGCTGCTGAAGCAGTAGCAGAATGAAAAAGTGCCAAAATGGGAGAAAGATCAGGATGGCAGGGAATCATGTGAATGAGGACTGGGATAAGCAGTGAAAATTGAGTAACAGTGAGGTATAAAACCATAATGGAGAAATTTAAACCTGGACTTTGCCCTTTACTGGTATTATGATAAATAGGGTCCATGCAATTCCATGAGGAAGAAAGAATGATTCTATAGTGAATCCGAGCCATGCATGCTTATATCCTAAGGTAGAAGAAATTTATGAATCCTTGTTGGGAAAACTTGAAAGTTTTTTTTTTGATCACCCGAGGGCTTGGAAATAGATTTTTTTCCCTATACCTTTGTTGCCCAAACACATTTTTTTCCATGTTTAATATCTTTCTAAGAATGTGGGTTGCCAAGAATGTGTCAATTTACTTTAACAGAAGTAACACACCAATATGTCTCTATATCACTTAATTGTCATGTTAACAACGATAGTAATAAAATATCTCCTTAGCCAAAGTGTTGCTAGAAGGCCTTTTGGAGTAAAGAAAATCAGAAAAATACTGATGTTTCCTAGGTGAACTCATGAACCAAAGATATTATTCATGAGGCAGCCTCAAAATTATGCCCAGGTACTTTTCTTAAAAGGGGCACTTCTATTCTAGCTATGCATATCATCCAGGCCAAATCCAATAAAGCAGAGCAAGAATAACAAAGGAAGAATAAGTAAGAGGAATAAAGAATTCAGAGGAGATATTTATCTAAGAAAAGAAACAAATAAAATCCAAGACCTCAGGCCTATTTATAAAAATGTTAATATATAAAACATAAATAAATATGTGTATATAAAATATAGAAGAATATCATAAAAATCAAGGTGATCTTTTGTTTTGGTTCAGTTGTTTCAGACATATCTGACTCTTCATGACCTTGGTTAGGGTTTCCTTGGCAAAGAAACTGGAGTGGTTTGTCATTTCCTTTGCCTTGTCATGTTACACATAAAGAAATTGAAGTAAACAAGGTTACATGTCTTGCCCAGGGTCACACAGCTAGTGATTGTCTGTGGCCAGATTTGAACTTGTCTTTCTGACTCCAGGCCTGGCACTCTATCCATTTTGCCACCTAGCTGCCTAGGTATTTCCTACAGATACTAATGTGGGGAAACAAATTTAACCTCATAAGAACCAATTGGAATTTGTGAAATGGGACTCATGACTATGCTGTAACTATGAAAAAAGTGCTTTATCCTAAAGGAAAAGAAGAGACAAGCAGGATAGCGGAGCATCATTGTATATTGAGGATATTGTCATGTATGAAAATCCTTGAACCAATAGAAGGAAGTATGATGGAAAATATTTGGGCGAGGCTCAATAGATAGAAAAACAAATCATGTTGTCACAAGAGTATTCTGCAGACCATCTGGAAAGGATGAGGAAATAGATGATGAATCTGAGAAACGATACAAACCTGGCACAGAGGCATGATGGTGGATATGATGGGGAATTTAGCCTTGTAGACACTTGTTGGAGGTTTCTTTCTATCAAAATGAGAACAGCTGATAAATCCCAGATTTGCCTCAGTGATAATCCTATTCTTTATAACATAAAGCTGATGAGGGAAGTCTAAACCTGCTCCTGATCAATAAAGAAGCAATTCGTTGATGAAGGAGAAATAATAGGACCCATTGGGGGCAACAATTCCATCTTAAAATTTATGGTTGAGAAAGGTAACAGGTATAGCCATATTCTGAAATATAAGCTAGATTTCAAAGGGATGTATTTGATAGGGTTCAGAAATTCATTAGATAGGTCCATAGGCCAAAATTCAGCAGGGGAAGTTGGTCCAAGAGAAATGGGTATCTCTCAGTAATGAAATTCTAATACAAACTTCCTGATGAAGAAAAAAGCAATCAGTCTCAAGAGATTAAATTCAATGCACAAAGAAGCGATGAACTAGTGTAGATGTTAAAAATACAGGGTTATGGCAGGAAAAAGATAATTAATATGAAGGCATGACATTACATCTTAGGAGGAGCTGGATTGAGTGTTGCATAGTAGGGAAAATAAAAGTGACTTGTAAATGATATATTTAAGTAGGAAGGAGATCAAAGAAGGGATGAAGTCTGATCAGGCTAGATGAGATGATGAAAACGAACAGTGGCTCAATTCTTACTTTGTTTAATCTGCCAAAGAAAATGATCTTTGGTCTAAGGAGGGAAGGGTGAAATGGTTAATTGGGAATTAAAATGCAGTATAAATAAGGATATAGCAAAAGAAAATGTGCCTCTCAAAGTTTTTTTTTTTTTTTTTTGCCTCAACAGCCTTGGAAACACTGAGTATTGAAAGTACTGGAAGAGCCAGAAAATGTAATTGCTCAGCCACTTTCAGTGGTCTTCAGAAGAATGTGGAGAGTATGAGAAGTGCCAAATAATAAGGGAAGGGCACATGTTTCAAGTTTGAAAAACAAATTTAGGATGACAAGTTGGTGTGGAGGTAGGGGAGGAGACTCCAGAAGATTATTAGAGAGAAATTTTCAGAGTATTCGAATGGGAAATATTGATCATTGAGGGCTAACATTGCTTCATCATGAACAGTTCATTTTAGGCTAATTTTATTTTTCCTTTGAAATAGAGTAACTATATAAGTGAAGGAAGGTAATGCTGAATATGTAGTAAGCTTAAATTTCACTCCAGAATTTGACAAAATCTCCTTGCATGCACAATGGAATAATGTATGCTCAATAATAAAACAGTTTGCTCAATTCAGAACTGAATGAATCTCTATTCCAAAAAATAACCGATGATGGGTTAATGACAAATTAGATGGACATCTTCTTTGTCCTGGGATATTCATAATTTCTATTATGGACTTGGAGGAAGACATAAGTGGTATACTTATCAAATCTGTAAGTGACACAAAGCTGATATGCATAGATATTGTAATAGATAACAGAGCAAAGAGTCAAAAAGATCTCAAGCAACTCTTGGGATGAACTACATCTAATAAGATTAAACTTAATAAGGATACACATAAATGATTTACATGACTTTCCACAGTTACTTTCAGAAATATCTTGTGGAGGAGAAAAGTAGAAGGGATAGTTTACGTGAAAAAATATCTTGGGATTTGAGTGAACTGCAAATTCGATTTGAGTTTAGAGTTTGACGTGGTAGCTTAAATTTTAGCTCTAATTTAGCTTATGTTAAAAGAGGCTATGTGTAGAGAATGAGTAAAATGACAGTTCTGTGATACTCTGCCCTGATCACATGATAGCTACAGTATTTGGTGAATTTTCATTGTCACATTTTAGTCAGGCATTGATAACCTGGAGAGCATACAGGGAAGGGCAAAGAGGATGATGAAGTAGCTTGAAATTATGAAAGAACTGTGGCTTCTGAGCCACAGATTTAAGGAGGACGTGATGGCTATCTTCAAGTATTTGAGAGATTGTCATGGAAGAGATTTTAGACTTGCTTTCGTTGGCCCTCTATGGCAGAACAAAGAACACTATGGGGAAGCCTCAAAAATTCAAATTTTGGCTTTACTTAAGACAAATTCATGAAGATGTGGAGCTATCCAAGCAATTAATCAGTAATTACTTATTAAATACCTTCTTCGTACTAGGAATTGTGCTTTAGTCTTGGGAAACAAAAATACAAAAAAACAAGTTTCTGTCTTTAATATGTTTACATTCTATTGAGGGAGGATAATATGCAAATATAAATGCATATACTAAATAAAGGTAATGGGGAGGGGCATTAATAGTGTTTGGGCCTTTACTGAAGAAAACTAGGGATTCTAAGAGATTAGGCAGGGAATAATACAAGTCAAGCATGGAAAGAAAATCAATTCAAAGAAATGGAAGAAGAAAGTGTTATGAGATGATAGAGCAAAAAAGCAAGATTGGCTGATAGTAAAATCTATGAATGGATGGATGAAAGAATTTTTAAAAATCACATGCTAAGTACTGGGAGTACAAATAACAAAAATTTAAGTGTGTCTGCTCTCAGGGTACTATTTTTTCATTTTCTTCTAATTATTAATGTTTTATGTTCTTCTCAGATTTTGAGTTCCAAATTCTCTTCCTCCTTTCCTGTCTTCTCCCACCCACTGAGAAAGCAAATAATAGTTTATCAGTTACACATGTGAAATCATGCAAAACATATTTTAATATTAGCCATTTCATAAAAGCAAAAGTAAATATAAAATGAAGAGAGGAAATTATACTTAAGTTTGCACTCAGAATTCATCAGTTTTTTCTTTCTGGAGGTGAATGGCATTCTATCATTAATTATTTGGAATTGTCTTGGATCATTGTATTGATCTGAATATACAAATATTTCACAGTTGATTATCATTACAACATTGCCATTGCTGTGCACAATGATCTCCTGGGTGTTCTCGTTTGACTTTGTACTGGTTCATATAGTTCTTGCTGTGTGCTTCTGAAACTATACCATTCCTTATAGCACAGTAGTACTGCATCAAAATCATATGGCACAACTTATTCAGCCATGTGGCAATTCATGAGTATCACCTCAATTTCCAATTCCTTGCCACCACAAAAAAAGAGCAAAATTAAATTTTATAGTACACGTACATGCCATTGACATTTTCAATTTTGATTATTAACTGCGTTTTTCCCTCCTTCCTACTTTTCTTGTTTATCTCCCTCTCTTTTCAGTCTTTCTCTGCTCAAAAGTCCATTTCGATACTAACCACTACCTGCCTTAATTTTCCCTCCCTCCACCTCCACATTCAAATCACATATCCCTTTCCCTTCCTATTTACCTTTTTGGTAAGATATGATAAGATAGATTTCCATACCCAACTGAGTGTGTGTGTGTGCATATAACACACACATATATACATACATACATACATGCATACTCTTTTTTCTTTGAACCAAGTCTGATGAAAGAATTGCCCATCCCCCCCATTTTTCCCTCCACTATAATGGCTCTTCCTAGTATGCCTTTTTATGTGAGAAAATTTCCCCTATTCTCCTTTCCTCCTTCTCCTAGTGTATCTTTCTCACCCAACAGAATCAACTCATACCCTTGCCCTCCATCTATGTAGACTCCATTTAAATGCCCTAAGAATGATAGAGTTCTTAGCAGTTACATGTATCATCTTCTCATATAGAAATATAGATTGTTGAGTCCCTTATGAATACTCCTTCATGTTTATCTTTTTATGTTTCTCTTGAGTCTTGTGCTTGCATGTCATATTTTCTATTTAGCTGTGTTTTTTTAAATCAAGAGTTCCAAGCTCTTTATTTAATTAAATATTTGTTTTTACCCCAAAGGATTATATTCAGTTTTGCTGAGTAGGTGATTTTTGGTTGTAATCCTTGCTCCTTTGCCTTCCAGAATATCACATTCCGAGCCCTCCACTCCTTTAATGTGGAAAATACTAAATCATATGTAATCCTGACTGTGGATCTCTGATATTTAAATTGTTCCTTTCTGGCTGTTTGCAATATTTTCTTTTTGAACTGGGAGTTCTGAAAATTGGTTACCATAATCCTGTGAGTTTTTATTTTGGGATCTGTTTCAGGAGATGATGGTTGGAGTCTTTCAATTTCTATTTTATCCTCTAGATCTAAGATACTGGGGAAGTTTTCCTTTATAATTTCTTGAAACATGATGTTTAGGCTCTCTTTTTATCATGAAAATAATTCTTAAATTACCTCTCCTCAATCTATTTTCCTGGTTAGTTGTTTTTCCAATGAAATATTTTACTTTTTTTTCATTCTTTTTACTTTGCTTTATTGTTTCTTGAGTCTCATGGTCTTATTAGACTCCATTTGCCCAATTCTAACTATTAACAAATTATTTTCTTCAGTGAATATCTCTACCTCTTTTACCATTGGGCTAATTCTGTTTTTGTTCAGGTGTTATTTTCTCCCATTTTTGTGCCTCTTTTATCAAGCTGTTAGTTCTCTTCTCAAAATGTTCTTGCATCACTATCATTTCTTTCCCTAATTTTTCCTATAATATTCTTATTTCATTCTTTAATTCTTGCTGGACTTGGGCCCAATTTGCATTTTCCTTTGAGACTTTGCTTGTAACTGTGATCACATTGTTGTCTTCTCAGTTTATGACTTGGTATTCCCTGTCACCATAGTAGCTTTTCATTGTCAAATTCTCTCTTGTTGTTTGTTCATTTTCACAGTCTCTTTCTTCACTTTGATTTTTTGTTAAATTTAGGCTTTGCCCATTTTGGTGTGAGGAGACACTGTGCCAAGTTTCAGGCTTTTTTCGTGTTTCTGTTTACAAAGCTAGCTTTTTGGGTCTGGAACTTTCCAGGTTTTATCCTAGGAGAGGTGTGTTCACTGCTTTCTAGGACTTTGCTTTGGTCTTTACCCTGTATGGGCCCCTGCTCCCCTGTAGCCACAAGTACTAGTACTACTTTTAGCCCTGAAACTGTGGCAACAGCTTTGCCAATCAGTACCAGTAGTACCCAGTGCCAGTAAAGGGTTGCCTGTAATCTCTTTCTGACCAGTTGCATGATCTCCTTACTGTCTCTGGCCTGACAGCTGTAAAAGCTGCTGCTGCTGCTTTCATGGCCCCTTGTGTTACAGATCTCTTCTGAGGACTTCCAAAGGTTTCTTAGGTCAGAAAAAGTCTGATCTTGACCTTGTGTTTGCTCTGCCACTCCAAAATTTCATTTGAGGGATTTTAAAGTTATCCAAAGGAGGTTAAGACTTCCAAGAGCCAAGAAGGCAGAGTAAGTAGTAAGTTGTTCTCACTCTCCCTATTGACCTCTAAAAACACAGAAAATGTCTGAGGAAAAACCCTGGAACAGCTGAGCCAGCCAAAAGACAAGGTGCAATAGTCTTTTAGCCCTGGCAGCCTGGGGGATTAAAGGGAAAGGTCCTTCTTGCTCAGGTAAAAGGGGAGCAGTACAGGACTGGAGGCATCCCAGCAAGTCAACCTCAAGCCGCACCTCAGAAAGCCAGTGGGAGATTTTGAGCCGCAGGTTGGTGCAGCAGGCAAGTGCCAACACCACAATCCTCTACCCTGAGTACCTCGGAACTTGCAGGGGAACCAGTAGACTCCAATTTAGAAAACTACCATGTGTACTGGCAGGCAGGAATCCTCCAGCAGCCAAACCTCATGGTGCTTTAGAGCAGCCCAGGTAAGCAGGCATCCTCCAAAGGCCAGCCCCTTGCCCCAACTCTGAAAGCTTCAGTGTGACTGAAGCTCAGTGTGCTCAGTACCAGGTAAGTGGCCAGACCCCTACAGCCTCCTGCTGCCAGCACCTGAGGCCTGAGCAAACAAACCAGGGAGCAAGTCCCTGGACCCCAGCATAAGAAGCTTGGGGGAACCTCTTGTACTGCAGCAGGAGAGCTCATTTTTTAAATCCATGAAATAGGCAAATACCATGAGCAACAAGCAGAAAAGGACAAAGACCATAGATTCTTTCTGGGGGAAAGGGATGACAAAAACACAAACTCAGAAGGGGACAACACTGACAATATAGCCATATCTGAAAATTCAAAGGGAAATATGAGCTGGTCTCAAGCCCAAAACACCTTCTTAGGAGAACCCAAGAAGAAAAATTGGAAAAAGAAATGAGAGGTATGCAAGAGAGAGTCAATAACTTCGACAAGGAAGGACAAAAATTGACTGTAGAAAACAAGTCCATAACAATACAATCAGCAAAATGAAAAAAAAGCACACTGAACAAAACAAGTCGTTAAAAAGTAGAATTGACCAAATGGAAAAGGAGGCACAAAAACTCAATGAAGAGAGGAACTCCTTAAAAAGTACAATGGGCCAAATGGAAAAAGAGATACAAAAGCTAATTGAAGAAGATGATTCATTAAAAATGAGAACTAGGCAAGTGGAAGCCAATGACTCTATGAGACATTTAGTATCAATCAATAAATCAAAAGAATGAAAAAAATGAAGAAAACATAAAATACCTCATTGGAAAAAAATAGATCCAGGAGAGATAATTTAAGAATTGTAGGTGTACCTGAAAACCATGATCATAAAAAGGGCCTGGACCAAATCTTTCATGAAATCATCAAGGGAATCTTCCCAGAGTTCCTAAAACCAGAGGGTAAAATAGTCATGGAAAGAATATACCAATCACCTCCTGAAAGAGAACCGAGATTTAAAATACCAAGGAATATTGTAGCAAAATTGCAGAATCATCAGATCAAGGATAAAATTCTGTAAAAAGTCAGAAAGAAAAAAAAATTAAATATCATGGAACCACAATCAGGATTACACAAGAACTTGCAGATTCTACATTAAAAGATTAGAAGGCTTGGAATGTGATATTCCGTAAGGCAAAGGAAATTGGATTGTAACCAAAGATCAACTACCCAGTGAAATTGAGCGTAATCTTTCAGGGTAGGAGATGGACATTCAATGTAATAGGGGATTTCCAAACCTTCTTGATGAAAAGACCAGAGCTCAACAGAAAACTTGATCTTCAAATACAAGACTCAAGAGAGGCACAGAAAGGTAAACCAGAAAGGAAAAAAAAAGGGAGCAGACAGTTTATATCCCTACATGGGAAGATGATACTTGTAACTCTTTAGAACTGTATCTTTACAATGACAAATAGAAGGAGTTTATATAGACAGAGGGTGTAAGTATAAGTTGACTTTGATGTGATGATAAAAATAAATAAGGAAAAGGGATTATACTGGGAGAAGAGGAAAGGAAGGGACAGAAAAGGGTAAATTATGTCACATAAAGAGGTGTAATGACCTATTACAATAGAGGGAAAGAATGGAGAGAGATGAACATTGTTTGAACCTTACTTTCATCAGATTGGGCTCAAAGATGACATCATATACTCAATTAGGTATAGAAATCTAACTTACCCAATAGAAAGTAAGAGGGGAAAGGGTAAAGAAAAGGGAGGGGGTGGATAGAATGAAAAGAAGAAACAGTAAGGGAAAAGGAAAAGAAAAGGGAGGAGGCTGGTAGAAGAGAGAGAAGACTGAGGGAGGCAGTGGTCAAAAGCAAAACTCTAGTGAGGAGGGAAATGGAGGAGAGAAAAAAAGTATAAATGGGAAAATATGATGGAGAGAAAGACACAGGTAGTAATCACAAATGTGAATGTGAATGGAATGTACTCTTCCATAAAATGGAAGTGAATAGCAAAGTGGATTAAAAATCAATATCCTATAATACGTTGTTTGTAAGCAAAAAAAAAACCATTTGAAGCAGATGGATACACACAGAGTAAAGGTAAAAGGCTGGAGTATAATATAATATGCTTCAGGTGAAGTAAAAAAAATGAGGGGGGCAGCAATCCTCAGATAAAGCAAAAACAAAAACAGATCAAATTAAAAGAGATAAGGAAGAAAACTACATCCTACTAATATGAGAATTCTACCTTTATTAATTTATTCAGTACCATACCAATCAAACTACCAAAAACCTTTTATAGAACTAGAAAAACATAACCGTTCATCTGGAAGAACAAAAGTTCCACAATGTCAAGGGAACTAACAAAAATAAATGCAAGAGAAAGTGGCCAAGCCATACCAGATATTAAATTGCATTGTGAAGCACCAATCATCAAAACTACTTGGTACTGTCTAAGAAATAAAATGGTGCTTCTAGGGCTGTATCGCAAATACATCATAAAAATGGGAAAAGAACCCATACGTACAAAAATATTTATAGCAGCTCTTTTTTGTGGTGGCCAAGAACTAGAAACTAAGGAGATGCCCATCGAGTGGGGAATGGCTGAACAAGTTGTAGTATGTGAATGTAATGGAATACTATTATTCCAGAATATTTATTATGACAAATAGAAGAGGTATATATAGACAGAGGGTGTAGGTATAAGTTGACTTTGATGTAATGATAAAAAATAATTAAATGAAGAAAAGGGATTGTACTAGGAGAAGAAGAAAGGAAGAGGTAGAAAAGGGTAAATTATGTCACATAAAGAGGTAGAAAGACCTGTTACAGTAGAAAGAAAGAATGCAGGGAGAGTCCAGGCAGACTTCAGAAAAACCTGGAAAGACTTAAATGAACTGATGCTGAGTGAAGTGAGCAGAACCAGGAGAACATTGCACACAGTAACAGCCACCTTGTGTGATGACTGACTTTGATAGACTTGGCTCTTCTCAGCAATGCAAAAGCCTAAAACAGTTCCAAAAGACTCATGATGGAAAATGCCATCAGTAAAAGAAATAGGGAGTCTGAATGCAGATTAGAGACTATTTTCTTGTTTGTTTTTCTAAGTTTTTCTTTCTCATGGTTACCCCCATTCATTCTAATTCTTCTAAACAACATGACTAATGTGAACATATGTATAATATGAACACATATGTAGAGCCTATATTGGATTTCATGCTGTCTTGGGGAGTGGAGAGAGGGAAACAAAATCTAAAACTTATGGAAGGGAATGTTGAAAACTAAAAATAAATAAATTAACTTATTAAACAAAAGAAATAAAGTGATAGGTCAGTGGAATAGATTAGGTACACAAGATTCGGTAGTCGATGACTATAGTAATCTACTTTTTCACAAACCCAAAGACTCTAGCTTCTGGGATAAGAACTCATTAGTTAACAAAAACTGCTGAGAAAACTGGAAAATAGCATGGCAGAAGCTAGGCATATACTAACATCTTACACTCTATACCAAGATAAAGTCAAAATGGTTCACTAGATATAATGGCTGATACTATAAGCAAACTAGGATAGGAAAGAATAGTTTACTTGTCAAATTTATATAGAAGGGAAGAATTTATTACCAAATGAGACAGAGAATATTATGACATGTAAAATGCATGATTTTGATTACATTAAATTGAAAAGTTTCTGCATAAACAAAGCAAATGCAACCAAGATTACAAGGGAAGCAGAAAGCTGGAGAACATTTTCTCTAGCCAGCATCTCTGATAAATTCCTCATTTCTAAAATATATAGAGAACCAATCCAAATTTATAAGAATACAAGTCATTCCCTAATTGATAGTCAAAGGACAAAAAGAGGCAGGTTTCAGAGGAAGAAATTAAAATTATCTATAGTCATATAAAAATGCTCTAAATCACTATTGATTAGAGAAATAAAAATCAAAACAACTCTAAGATACCACATCACACCTATCAGATTGGCTAACATGACAAAACAGGAAAATAATAAATGTTGGAGAAGATGTGGGAAAATTGGAACACTAATGCATTGTTGGTGGAGTTGTGAACTGATCCAGCCATTCTGGAGATAATTTGGAAATATGCCCAAAAGTCTATAAAAGTTCATACCCTTTGCCTCAGCAACAACACTTCTAGGTCTGTATCCCAAAGAAATCATAAAAGTGGGAAAAGGTCTCACATGTGCAAAATTATTTATAGCAGTTCCTTTTGTGGTGGCCAAGAATTGAAAATTGAGAGGATGTTCATCAATTGGGGAATTGCTAAACAACTTGTGATATATAAATGTAATGGAATACTATTGTGCTGTAAGAAATGATGAGCCTATGACTTATACAAGGTCGCACATGAGATTTAACTGTTCTATAATCACATGATTTAAAATATCCTCACTTTATAGATGAGGAAACTAAAGTATTAGTCTTATACTTTTTTGAATCAGAGAGACCAAATTACTGCCATATGAGCATTTTTACCCAGAAGTCTAAATTTCTTTTCAATTTCATACTAGATGAATAATAACCTAAGGCAAAAATGGAAAAAAAAAATCCCCAGTTGTCTTTCGTTTAAAATTCTGTTGGCAAAGTCCACATCAGAATATTTGTTTAATTTCTTCCTTGGATCCTCTGCATGTATGAAATATGAAACATTTCTATCAAACTTATTCAAAGGTTTACAGTTTCCAGTGAACATCCATCAATAGCACTGTGAAAATATAAAGAAAGCTCATCCCACACTATTTTTTAAGGGAAAATATTCTTTGTTTTTTTTTTATTTTTTAAACTAACTATTTTTATTTTACAACATTCAGTTCCACCAGCATTTTTTTTCCCTCTGTGGGCTGATACTGTGTTTTTTAAAATTATTTTTAATAGCATTTTTAAAATTTTTAGTTTACAACACTCGGTTCTACATAATTTTGAGTTCCAGAATTTCTTGCCTCCCTTCCCTCCTCCCTCTCCAAGAGGGCATGGAATCCCACATAGCTTCCACGTGTAACTTCACATTGAATTAATTTACACACTAGTCAAGTTATGGAGAACTGTGATCAATGAAATGAATCATGCGAAAGAAGAAGAAACAGGACCACTAGAAAATAAGATCCACAGGCAATGGGGCATAGAAATTGATCTTGCCCTACAAGAAAGAAAGGGAAAAGGGGATGGAAGGGGAGTGGGGTGATAGAAGGGAGGGCTGACTGGGGAACAGGACAACCAGAATATACACCATCTTGGAGTGGGGGGGAGGGCAGAAATGGGGAGAAATTTGTAATTCAAACTCCTGTGAAAATCAACGCTGAAAACTTAAATATATTTAATAATAAAAAGAAAAATTAAGAGAAAAAAAAAGAAGAAACAGGACCAAAAAAAAAAAAATAAACCAGACAAAAAACAAGAACAAAAGAGAGAAAAAAGAAAAAAAAGGCGAGGGGGGGGGGGAAGGCTAGCATGAAATGTGCCTCAATCTGCATTCATACTTCATAGTTCTTTCTCTGGATGTAGATAGCATTCTCCATCGTGAGTCTTTCGGAGTTGTCTTTGTACCTTGTGTTGCTGAGAAGAGCAAAGTCTGTCAGGGTTGGTCCTCACAGATTCCATATATCTGTGGTTGTATATAATGTTCTCCTGGCTCTGCTCCACTCCCTCAGCATTATGTTGTGAGGGTTTTTCCAGGTTGTTATGAAGTCCGTATCATCCCCATTTCTTATAGCACAATAGTATTCCATTACCTTCATATACCACAGCTTGTTCAGCCATTCCCCAATTGATGGGCATCCCTTTGATTTCCAATTCTTAGCTACCACAAAAAGAGCCACTATAAACATTTTTGTACACATGGTTCCTTTTCCCACTTGTGTGATCTCTTTAGGATACAACCCTAGAAGTAGTATTGCTGGGTCAAAGGGTATGAACATTTTTATAGCCCTTTGGGCATAGTTCCAAATTGCTCTCCAAAATGGCTGGATCAGTTCACAATTCCACCAGCAACGTAACAATGTTCCAATTTTCCCACATCCTCTCCAGCATTTATCATTTTCCTGTTTTGTTATTTTAGCCAATCTGACAGGAGAGATGTGGTATCTAAGAGTTGTTTTGATTTGCATTTCTCTAATCAGTAGTGATTTCGAGCATTTTTTCATATGCCT
>CM053622.1:721388179-721410915 GCA_028646595.1 Phalanger gymnotis | reverse complement strand
GGCCCTGCTTCCCTCTGCCACTTTTTGGGTTCTGCAGCTCTAGAATTGGTTCAGAGCCATTGTTTTATAGGTTTTTGGAGGAACTTGGTGGGGAGCTCACGCCAGTCACTGCTTCCCAGCTGCCATCTTGGCTCCACCCCCCATTTACCTTTTTATGTCTCTCTTGAGTTTTGTATTTAGAGATCAAATTTTCCATTGAGTTCTGGCGTTTTCATCAGGAAGGTCTGGAATTCCCTTATTTTGTTGAATGTCCATCTCCTTGCCTGAAAAATTATGCTTAGTTTTGCTGGGTAGTTGATCCTTGGTTGTAGTCCTAGCTCCTTTGTCCTTCAGAATATCATATTCCAATTTCTCTTGTCTTTTAATGTGGAAGCTGAGAGATCCTGCGTGATCTTGACTGTAGTTCCATGATATTTGAATTTTTTTTTCTTTTTGGCTGCTTGCAACATTTTCTCCTTGACTTTGTAGTTCTGAAATTCGGCTATAATATTTCTTGGTGTTTTCAATTTGGGATCTCTTTCACGGGGTGATCGGTGAATTCTTTCAATGACTATTTTGCCCTCTGTTTCTAGGACCTCTGGGCAGTTGTCTTTGATAATTTCTTTGAAGATACTCTCAAGGTTCTTTTTTTCGTTGTGGATTTCTGATAGACCAATATCTCTTAAATTGTCTCTCCTGGATCTATTTTCCAGGTCAGTTTTCCCAATCAGATATTTCACATTTTTTTTTTCTATTTTTTCATTTTTTACATTTTGTTTTACTACTTCTTGGTGCCTCATAGATTCACTAGCTTCCACTTGCTCAACACTAATTTTTAATGAGTTAGTGTTTTCATTTTGCTTTTGAGTCTCCTTTTCCAATTGGTTGATTTTACCTCTCAGGGTGTAGTTTTCTCTATTTAGATTCTGAATCTCTGTGGCCATTTCACCAATCTTATTCTTCAGGGACTTCATTTCATCAGTGGATTTTTTTCCCATTTTTTCCATTTTTTATTTTACCTCCCTCATTTGGTTTTTAAAATCCTCCTTTAGCTCTTCCAGCAATGCTTTTGGGGCTTGAGACAAGTTCACATTACCTTTTGAGGTATCAGATGTATCTATAGTGTCATTGCTGTCCTCTTCCAAATTGGTATTTTGATCATGCCTGTCTCCATGGAAAGAGTCTATAGTTCTTGGTTTTTTTGTGTTCTTCTTCATGTTGGTTAGCCTTTTCCTGGCTTTACAACAAATTTCTGCCTTTGGGGCTCAGGGTTCTCTGTCCCAGCTTTCTTATTCTGGGGATTGTGAGTCTAGTTGTTGTCTTTGTGAATTACGACCTTCAGTTTCCTGAGGTGTGGGGGAGGGGTCTGGCTTCCTGATGCCCCATTCCCTAGGTGTGCTCTCCAGCACTGTTGCTCTTCAGCAATGGTCTCAGCTCTTTATTGTTTGAGCTGATGTCTGGCACTTCCCCTGGGGGTGCAAGAGTATGCCTGGGCTCCTGGTGTTGACCCCTGCTCTCTCTGCCCTCTGGGAATAATGAAATTCTACAATTTGGCCACTGAAGCACCACTTTTATCTCCTCTGTTCCAGCGTTCTTTTTTTTTTTTTTCCTCTGAGGAATTCTCTGGGTCAGGGGGGTAGGGATTAAAGCCATTTACCCGGCCATTATGTCTCTGGAAGTTCAAGAAGCTGAGTTTCATACTTTTGGGCTGCAAGCCTCAGGAGTTGGTGTTTCACAGCCGGTGGTGTTGCACTGCCTCTTGTTGCTTCCACAGACTGCTGTCCTGTGTTGGTAGGCCTGGGGATCTCTGCTGGTTTTGGGCGTCCAGCTTTCTCCCAGCCTGTCTCTCACGTGGGTTTCCCAGCCCGCCGCTTCTGCTGAGCACTCTCCAAGCCTACAGATTCCTGCCTTCGGCCTTTCAGACTCTTCTGGCTTGGAAATTTGCCCCACTCAGACTGCTCACGGTTTCTAACTCTCTCACATCTGCTCAAATTCACCTTTTTATAGGAATCTGACAGACCTTGTGAGAGAGCTCCAGTAAGATGCCATTTTCATGCAGCCATCTTGGCTCTGCCCCTACCCCCCCACTATTTTCTACAATAGAGCCAAGCATGTAGAAGGTAGGAGTTCAGCCAGAGTCTTCAAAGAAGCCAAGGAAGCAATATGGGAGCAGGGCATTGGTCTATCTGAAACAGATACTGTTAAATACCACCTTTTGTGGGGCAATAAACTCTTGCCCCTTTGACAGGGCCATAATCTGTGCATATGATTATACACACACAGATATTATTATGAACACATTTTTATTATTTAGAATGCTATTTTGCTAGAATTTTTCTAGTAATTTATTTGAAAAAAATCTGGTTTTATGATTCCCCCCTCCCTCCCTCCCTCCCTCTCTCTCTCCTTCCCTTCCTTCCTTCCCTCCTTTCTTCTTTATTTTTGCACAGAAGTTTATAACAATGAAATCCAGACCTTCAGTTTCACTCTACATACCTTCCAAGAGTAACGAGACACAATTTCCTTCATTTAACTTTTTTAAAAATTCAACGCTATTTGGTATCTTGTTCAGTTATCCTGACTCAGCCATAACTTTCTTGAAATACTTCCTTCTCACAGTGTTTCTGCCAGGGGGAAAGTGGTAGCTCTAAAACTGAAGGTGTCAGATGTTACCTAACAGACTTTCAAAGGTTTAGTCACCTTAGGCATTGCAGTACTATCTTGTGAAGGTCACATTAGGAATATGGTCATTAGAATGCTAGGTCACTAGAGAACCTATTACTTTAAAATGTATATTGTCCTGAATATGTTCCACCCCAGATTAAAGGCCACTACTACTAAAGTGACATTTGATTAAAAAGGGGGGAAAAAGATCACGATTGCACATGCAAAATGGTTATTCTAGGTTTTATTCAAGTTGTTATATAAGCCAGATTTGTGGGGAAAGCACGGATATATTACACTATTTTATGTATATATATATTTGTGTGTGTATATATATACATATACACACACACACATACATACACACACATATATAATGATATTATAGTATAGGAATAGCCTACACTATCTGAATTAACTCTTCCTATATTTTTCTTGGAAAGGATTGTTTATTTTGTATGACCAAACATTAATTATGAGGGAAAACAAGGTATGACTAAAACAGATGAGTAAATGAATGAAAACAGCATTTATTTAACATTTACTAGAGAGTTGTTATTTTTTCAGTCGTGCTCAACTCTTCATGACCCTGTGGTCCATAATTTCCATGGAATTTTCTTGGCAAAGGTAACAGATTAGTTTCCCATTTCCTTCTCCAGTGGATTAAGGCAGAGATTAAATGACTTGCCCCAGTCACACAGCCATTAAGTGCCTGAGGCTAGATATCAACTCAGGTCTACCTGACTCTAAGCTCAGAGTTCTATGTGCTGAGCCATCTAGCTGCCCCTTACTTGGGTTAGTACCATGATAATTACTGGGAAAACAAATATAAAAACAAATACATCTCTGTCTCCAAGGGTCTTATATTTATTTATTTATTTGGCAGGGCAGTTGGGGTTAAGTGACTTGCCCAAGGTCACACAGGTAGTACATGTGTCAAGTGTCTGAGGGTGAATTTGAACTCAGGGCCTCCTGACTCCAGGGCCAGTGCTCTACTCACTGCATCACATAGCCATCCCATGGGTCTTATATTTAAATAAGGTCAAACCAAACATAAGGGTGTAGTGGTTGGGGTGAGGTATTTTGCTTTTGGAAATCATAGAGATGGTTGTGAATGAAGATATAGGATTGTATATTTGCCCACCCTTCACAGTAGCAATGTGGTATTGATTTGATTATGGTTCCATAATTGGATGGGTAGAGGGTATAGATACTATGCCATTTGTGTATGTGATTACACACACATATTAATGTGAATAAATTTTTATTATTTAGAATGCTATTTTGCTAGAATTTTTTCTTGTAATTTAGTTCAAAAAATATAGTATAAATGGAATAACCCTGGTAAAGTAATATTAGATACACATTTACTAATCAAAATATCATGTCCCCAGTATAGGAATTTCAAAGTTTAAAACAATCTGTTTTAAAGGAATGTCCCATTTAGAGAGGTTAATAAGTTTAACTCAAAATCTGGATAGGAAAATTGGTTTGAGAATACATAATTTTTGGATAATTTCATAATCTCATCCAGGCTCTTGATAGCCATAATCTGTATGTAGCAGACCAAAGCTAGCATTGTCACATTTACTATCCCTTAGGCCTGAAAAAAAAATTTCCTTCTCCTCTCTCAGCAGCACAATTCTTTGACATATATAGTGCATGCTTAGTACTTGATACTAGCTAAATAAAGTAGAGATAATTAGTTCAGAAAAGGGAAATATGTGGATGACCATCTTCACATAGATGAAGTTTCAAGTGGAAGAAGCATAGGTGGAAATTGAACTAGGGTGAAATTTTAAGAAATTGTCCATGAACATATGTGTGTGTTTGTGTATGTATACACATATACATGTGTATGTATTTATTGTTGTTCAGTCATTTTCGGTTATGTCCAACTCTTTGTGACCCCATTTAGGGTTTTCTTGGTAAAGATACTAGAACAGTTTGCCATTTCATTCTCCAGCTCATTTTACAGATGAGGAAACTGAGGCAAACAGGGTTAATGACTTACCTAAGGTCAATAGTTAGTAAATGTCTGAGGTCTGATTTGAAATCAGGAAGAGTAATCTTCCTGACTCCAGGCCCAACATTCTATCCACTATGCCACCTAGTAGATAGATGATAGATTGATAGATAGATATAGATGGATAGATATAGATACAAATATATATGTGCATTCACACACATACATGTACATATATACCATTTACACATTTATTTTTGTATAGATATTAGAGTTTTCACAAAATGAAGATGTATCAAATAGATATAACAAGTGCCTCATCACTAGAGACATTAAGCAGAATGTGGATGTTGACCCATCAGGTATGTTGATGGGGTTTGGAGAAAGGCAAGGATACAAGCATTTTTGAAGTATCTACTGTGTGCCTGGCATGGTGCTAAGCACTTTACAATTACTATCTTATTCGATCCTCACAATAATCCAAAGAGGCAGGTGTTATTATTACCTCCACCCCCTCCATTTTACAGTAGAGACAAAAGTTAAGCATCTAGGCTATGATTACATAGCTAGTAAGTGTCTGAGCCTAGATTTAAACTGAGGTTTTCCCCGACATCAGGTCTATCACTCCATCCATTGTTCCACCTAGGTGCTTTGAAGGACCTTTATCCTTCAAGCACAATGTGGGTTATCCTCTTATATTAAATATAATGAGATTCTGTCATTTGAACTGGAATATGTTTTCTTTCCAGGTAAGTCTTCCTGACCTGTTTTTTCCAGAGTTTTTAAGAACTGTGGATGTCTGATATTTTATTCTATGTTTCTGAAAGTTCCTAAGTAGCCGGAAGTATGTGGGCTCAATCATGGAGAATCTCAATTTACAATAATGTACTCTGAGTAAGGTTTGTAAATCCAAATAGATCCCTTATCAAAAGTGATGATTTTATTTGATTTTAGAAAAGACATATTTGGAATGAATGAATTTATGAATGAATGAAAGGATAAATAATTTATTGAGTGCTTACTATTTACAAAGCATTGTGTCAAGCCCTGGAAATACAAATAGAAAAATTAGACATTCCCTCTTTGGAAGAAGCTCACGTTCTAATGGACCAAACAACATATGTTGAAGATTTCAGGCACAAATCAGATGGAAAGGCCCCATGGTCCTTAGGGTATATCAGTGAAGCTAATGACTTTAAATCAAAGGTTATCAAAATTGTATGTCTTCTACCCCTTTGGCAGTGCAGTTAAGCCCATAAAAAACTTCTCAGGATAATGTTATGAAATACACAAAGTAAAATTCATGAGATATAAAGGAAATGTTACACTGAAATACCATTATCAGATTTAAAAAATAAATTCAAAGACTATAGGTTAAAAGCTGCTATGAATAACACACCACATTGTATGCTTTGGAGAGGACTAATAAAGTATGTAAATTATCTCGAAAAGGGATGAGGTATAAAGCTGTGCCCTGATCAAAAAGGTTATTAAATCTAGGTTGAACCCCAGAAGGAAAAATTGGTTTTGGAATAGGTAATTTATGAGCAATTTCATAATCTGATGCAGTTTTTTTTGAGAGAGTTGTTGTGTCCTTAAACCTTAAAATCTTAAAAATTAAGTTTTATTAGACATCCATAATTTGTGAATAGTGCACCAAAAGTAAATTGGTACCAGTGTTGCTATATCTGTCTCTTAGAACTACAATGTATCCCCCTCTCCACTATCACAGACATAATTTAATGATGGCTGTGGGTGCTGGGTTGGAAGTGGGTCTAATCGTTGGGCCGAAGGGGAGATAATCACTTTTATTCCCAAGGCTCTTGGGTTTGGAGTTCTGGGTTGTTTCTGTTGAATCCTGAAGAGTGATAATGTTTAAGATGGTGGTTAAGGTGGATTCACTTGACTGACACATGCCTACTTCAAATTTAAAGAGTGTTAGTTGCACTAGAAAAAGTGAATTCTTTAGTAGTGTGGAGACCTTCCTGTATTCTAATTTTTAGGAATGAGGCGAAAAATAGACATAAGCCAATATAAAATAGCTTCTTAGAAGGGAGAAGAACACAATTTTATTAGCCTGCTTAGGCCTTTTGTTGGGTTGGGCAGATTCTTCTTTAAATGTTTTTGCTATTCTCCCTTTTGTAGTATTCTTCACTGATGAGTGAAGTATTTATTGTTTTTATTCATTCCCAGAATTAGTCACTAATTTTATCTTTGTTTTCTGGGCACTTATTGCAGTATCTGGTGTCTAATAAGCATTTAATAAATGCTTGTTGAACAAATGATAGTATTAAAAAAAATTAATCCTCTCTTGAGTGCTAGGTTTTTTTTTTAGTCCTAGGGTTTTGAAAATAAATATTGCTTTCCTACTCTGTGCTTGACACATAATAAGTGCTTAAACTATTGGGTGAATTAAATTATGAATAAAAAGTCAGTGTGTGGGCATAGGAAAGAAAAAAAATAGATATCTAGGAGATAAAAACCCCATAATAGTATATAATGTGCTTGCAAGGAAAAATTTTTTCCTTTTCTGTCTTTGCATCCCCACTACCCAGCAGATGCCCTGTACATAGTGGGCAATTAATGAAGGTTTATTGAGTTGAGTAGAAATTTATATGGAAATGGAAAAACATACACAAACAATATGAAGATTTAAATAAGGCTACAGCAAAATAGGAAAGAATATGTATATGTACATATATATATATGTATATACACACACACACACACACACACAGAGAGAGAGAGAGAGAGAGAGAGAGAGAGAGAGAGAGAGAGAGAGAGAGAAGATAGAAATTTGGGAGTATCCCTAGAGTCTATAGCATTAGAGGCTCACACATTTTAGAGTTATTGGGCCATCAATTCCACCCCTTAATTTTATAAATGGGAAAACTGAGGCTGAGAGCATGTTAGTTGCTTATTTGAGGTATAAGTTACAGACTGGGGATTCAAATCCAGGTGTTTTGTCATCAAAACTAGTGCTCTCTCACTCTTTCACCCTGGCTTATAACAGAAAGTTGAGCAGGAAAGGTCCACTTTCACCTAAGGAGATAAATGTATTCATAAAACACCTGAGATCCTGTAAAGCCAATAAATAAGTGAAAGATCTTTCCTGCCCATTGAATAGGCTTCAGGTGGGGCCAGCAAAGGGAGGCTTGATTAGAGACAGGCCCACATCTCTTTACTAATGAGGACTGAGGCTCCAGGCTAGTTAGCGAACTAGTTTGCTAGTTTGCAAGAGGTGTGAAGCCCTCAGAACCCTAAGGGGAGTTGCTAAGACCAGAACAAATGGTATGTGAGCTGAGTTCTAGTCAATCAGATGACAGCTAGGACTGTATAAAAGAGAGCCCAGAACTGGGAACAGGGGAGTAGAGAGGGCAGGATTCAGAAGCAGAGAGCCAGCATCAAATGAGAGTGCAGAGAGGACAGTGCTGAACAAGAGACAGTTGTGGAGATCAAGGAACAGAGTCAGCAGAGTTGTGGGAAAGAGTGCTAAGTGAAGAAGTTAGGATTCATGAATGATCTTTTACAGCAAGAGGAAGCTACCATATGGCATGGTTCCTTGCTATAATATTTTGTTATAATTTCCTTGAGGTGGGCCTACCAGTTTTGGAATATTATTGCTACTGTATCAAATTGGGTGCATTGGTACTTGGATCTGATCCTCTAGAGTCTAAATAAATATTATCCTTCCTCTGCCTTCTATCTAGAGAATTCCTTATACTTTGTGATTCCAAACCACTAGGGCATGTCCATGGCCCACTCCAAGGTCATAAATTTTGCCTTACTACTACAGATCCATATTGGAAGGAGATATTTTGATGGTTTCCATTGGGGACAGAGAGTAAAGGAATGTTACTGCAGGTGAGGGAGCAATTTGAAGGGCATGGAGGGGGAAGGACATCACAGTTCACTTAAATACATTGTACGTGAGCTGGTGGAATGTCAGGGAACATTGAAAAGATAGCTTGAAGCCAGAATGTAGAAGGTTTTGCTTGTCAGGATCATGAGCTTGTGAATCACTTGGTCAACAATGGTGAGCAACTAAAGGTTTATGAAGTAAGAGTAACGTGATAAAAACAGCACACTCTGAAAATCTCTTGAGCAACATCAAGAAAGATAGTTTAGAGGGGAGATAGCCTAGGGTCAGGAAGACAGTTTTGGAAACTAATGCTGTGTTCCATGAAAGGAATGAAAGCCTATACTAGGGCATTTGTAATGAGAGTTGAGAGGAAGGGATAATTCCAAAGGATAAGAGAGGAGAATAATTTTGACAGTGGTTGATAACTGATTGGCTGTAAGAAGGGAAAGAAGTGTGGAACATAAGATAACCCTGAGATTCACCCAAACATAAAGGCTGATAATGTAGTGGATAGAGCTCTGGTCCTAAAGCCAGGAAGACCTGAATTCAAATGTGGCCTGAGATATTTACTGGGTGTGTTATACTGGGAAAGTCACTTAACCTCTGAGGCTCAGTTTCTTCAACTGCAAAATTGGCATAGTAACAGTGCCTACCTCACAGGGCTGTAGTGAGATTCATATGAAATATTATTTGTAGGTTTTATAAGCCTTCCCCTTCTCAGGTCTGGATCACTGGAAGGAGTTTGTTAACATCAACCCAATTGGAGAAATCAGTTCAGCTTTGGATATATAGAGAGTGAGACAAAAGGAGGCAGGTGGAAATAGAGGACTTAGGTAGGTATCTGGAGAACACATAGGGTTGTATGTCGTTTGCCTAGAGGTCATCACAGAACTCATAAGAGTGAATGCAGTTGCCAATGGATACAGTATAGATAGAAGGTTAGTTAGAAGAATAAGCCTTAATGTAGTTTTATCCTTAGGGGAAATGAGGAAGAAGGACAAGTAGTTTGAGATGGATCAGTCCGAGAGCAAGAAGTATGGGGAAGATTCCTCCATTAAGATTTTATACAGAATGGCTGAACTCTTAGGTCTTTCCTAGTGCTGAGATTCTGTATTTCTGCAATTTCATGAGTAGATAATCTCCATGGTTTCTACCAGCTCTAACAATATCTAAATCTATGACTGTGTTAATTCACTTTGTCTTATTTGCATTTTCAGCTTTTTATCTCTAATTATCGAGTGAAAGCCTTTGTTTCTCATTAAAGGTATTTCAAGCATCAGCAAGCATAGATCATAGAGCTCAAATGTACCTTAGAGAACACATAAGCCAGCCCTGTGATTTTTCTGATAGAAAGAGAAAGAGAGAGAGAAAGGGGGGGAAGGAGGGAGGAAGGAAGCGAGAGAGGGGAAGGAGAGAGGGAGAGAGGGAGGGAGGAGGAGGAGAGACAGACAGACAGACTGACAGACACACAGACTCAGAGAGGTTGGAGGATTAGCCCCAGCTTGCATGTCAAGTTAGTAGCAAAACCATAATTAGGATCCAGGTCTTCTAAATCTCAGCTCAAGGCATATTCTGCACAAAGTTGCATGGGTGTGTGGCTGTTGGGGGGGGGGTGTGCAGCAAATAAGGTGGGAAGGGGTTATAGTTGGGGATATGAGGAGCCTTTTATTTTTATTTTTTCTTAAATCACAAACCATCTAAGGATACTGTTAAAGATAAAATTAGTACCAAATGCATAATAGACTAGAGAAAACCTCTAAATACAAAATGCTAGAACTTCAAAATAGCTTAAGGTATTACCAGAGTTACAATAGATCTTAGAATGTAAGATGGTGGAAATGAAAGAGAACAGTCATTTAATTTCACAGATGGGGAAGGAAGCAACAGGCTATGAATAACCTGGGCAAATTCATACATTTCCTTAGTGGCAAAGCCAGGAGTAGTTAGTACAAAAGAACTTTGGTTTCTTGCTTCCACCCACCCACACACACAACTTGCCTCTATCATGGCTGAAAATAATTCTTCCTAAACATGGAAGAATGAGTCCTGGAGTAAGATATATGAAACCTAGTCACTGGAGGCTGATGGAGAAAGAAAAGGATGTCCTAGAATCTCGGGCTTCTTACAGGAATCCTATGGATAGACTGGTTTCTGATATTCTTCATAGGTGTAGCTAGGTGGCATAGTAGATAGAGTGCTGGGCCTGAAATGAGGAAGATTCATCTTCATGAGTGTAAATCTAGCCTCAGATACTTTCTAGCTATGTGACCCTGGGCGAGTCACTTAACTTTTTTTTTTTGCCTCAGTTCCTTATCTGTAAAATGAGTTAGAGTAGGAAATAGCAAACAACTCCAGTATCTCTGCCAAGAAAACTGCAAATGGCATCACAAAGAGTCTAACACAACTGAACAACATTCTTAATATAGCATTACTTACTTCTATTTTATCCTTAATTCCCATTTGCCAAATTAAAAAGCATTCAGTATATTCTGCAAATGCCCATTGTGTGTAGAACACTGTGCAATGGGAGAGGTACAAAGTTGAGATTAAATGCATTCTCTTTCTTTATGTAACTCACAATCTAGTTGTGCAAGTAATATAATACCACAGATAATAAGACTTGTTCTTCTTTGCCCCAGATGGCAGAAGTCAGAACAAAGGATCAAAAATGCATAGGAAGATTCCAATTTCTTAAATAATATCTACACAAAGGTAAAGGGGGCAGATCATATTAAGTCTTCAAAGAAAGGCTGGAAAAACATTTTTGTTATGTTGTAGAAATTATTCTTGTCTTTTTTTTTTAATTTGGTTGGAACTAGATTGCTACTGAGGTCCCTTCTGTTTGGAACAAGTTGAGTTTGAGATAGCTACAGGACGTTCAGTTCGAGATGTCCAATAAGCGATTGGAAATGGGACATTAAAGGTCAGAAGAGGTATTTGGCATGGATTAACAGATCCGAAAATCACACATAGGGATGATATTTAAATCACCAAGTAAAACAGTATAGAGGAAGAAAAGAACTGGGAAATAACATCACAAAAACCCAGTGAAGACAGAGTATTGGGGAAAAGAGGGTAACAATCAATAAAATCACAAAATTCAGAGAAATTGAGAAAGATGAAGGCTGAGCAAAGATCATTTGATTTAACAATTAAGAAATCATTGATTAGTTTGGAGGGAAGAGTTTCAGTTTAATGCTGAAGTCAGAAGTCAAATTTGAGGGTTTGGAAGCTGAGCAGGGAGATGAGGAAGAGTAAAGGCAATGTACGACTAACTTTGTTGCAAATTTTATTGGATTTCAACACACAGTGCTATTCATGTATCCCTAGCTTTCATTGATTACTGCTCATGCAGCATGGTTATCAACTCATTTTAAAATTTCAATTAAAAATTTTAGAAGGAATATTAGTCTTTACCATTACTAGAAGCTGGAAAGTTAAGATAGAGACTTTGATAGTTTCCATTAATAAAAGTAAAATTAAACTACTCATGAGGAAGAAACAGTACAGAGCTTTCCATATTTAAATTAATTGTTTCGTGATGCAAAATAGGACATTGCTCCCTAATGAAATGAATTCTTAAATTGCTTGAGTCATTTCCAGTTATTCTTAAACCAAAGAAAGTCCATGAAAGGAAGTTACAATTGAGAATAGTGACATTTTTAAAAGATTCAATAATAATATCCACCTATAAGAAATCAAGTGGCATCTAGATGGTACAGTGTATAGAGTGCTGGGTCTAGAGTCAGGAGATCTGAAAGCAAATCTGGCCTCAGACGTTTTACTAGCTGTGTGACTGGGCAAGTCATTTAATCTTGTTTGCTTCAGTTTCCTCTTCAGTAAAATGAGTTGGAGAAGGAAATGGCAAACCACTCTGGTAGCTGTATCAGTAAGGCAATAATAACAATGTAGATGATAATTGTCAAAATTCCTATGTAACTCTGTATCACAAAGTATATGAGACTCTCCACGTAGAAGGTAGAAAAAGTAAACCATTTATTCAGACACCAGAGGACCATATCCCACAAGCCATTTATCCAATCTATCAGAGAAGTGTAAAACATTACATTCATAATATCACAACATGGAGCCTTGACATCCCAAAACCTCTCTGACTGCTTGCTGGGGTCTTCCCAAAACAAACTCACAGTCCAGCTAAGTCAGCCTGTTCAATTCTATCACGATGACAGCCATTAGCAACCAAAACTGCTTGTTCTCTCCCACCCCCTCTCCCTCTCCGGGCCCCTCTTACCATTTCCTGTGACATACCTTCCTTTCCCTGCCAGAAAGCTCCTCCCACCATATGTGACTTAGGCTTCCTGTGATGTAAGCAGGTCACATGGCCTATTAATGGGCAGGAAAGATCTTCAAATCTAAATTGCTACTACTCTGTCTTTGCCAAGAAAACCCAAAATGGGGTCATGAAGATTCAGATATGACTGAAATGAATGAACCACCATGAAAAAATAAGAAACCAAAATTGACAAGTACGTTTATGGAAAATGGACTCCAAAGATAGACTGAGAGGAGGTGGTACTGATCTGTATCGGTTTGACTGACAAATAATGGTCTGTGATGTTTGATTATGGAAATTCTGTAGATAAACTAAAGAAACATTTAAATTGGGGTCCAGGGTCTCCAAGTAATTGCTTTCTCGATGATGATATTTGTGTAACACCTTAAAGTTTGTAAAGCTTTTTATGAATATTATCTGATTTTAGCTTAACAACAGGTAGGTAGGAGGTAGGTGCTATTTTTATTCCTATTTACATATGAGGAAACTGAGGCAAAAGGTTAACTTGCCCTGATAAGTTCATACAGCTAGTATATGTCCAACATGAGACTTGAACTCAGGTTGATGCAATCAGAATACTATTATCTCCAAAGAGGAACTTCTAAAAGACGAAATGGTGAACAGTGAATCTTTGGCCTTTAATTATTGTACATATATAGCAACATCAGGGATAAGACCACCATACCAAAGACAAAGGCTTCAGCAACTACTTTGAAATTATTTACTTAATGATCCATATAACCCAAGTCAAAAAAAATTAAATGAAGTAATGTTTAAAGTACAAATATTCATGTTGTTCTGGCCAGATGAGTAAATTCACTACTTGATGAGTGATGCATAGTATTTTTACATAAGGGCTATCTTGTCACTTCAATAACTACCCTCAGACTTTCTGCTTTATTTCTAGAGCCTTCAACTCAAAGAAACAAATTTGATTTAAATAGTTGAATAATTAAGCCTATATTTTTCATTTATTTTAATAAGAACAAGTTACTTTACAATTTATTGGTGACTCTCTAAACCTGGTTATCTTAACTGGCTTCTTTCCAATGTATCCTGAAAGGTAAAGAATACCTTTAACATCTAATATTTCTATTTTATCTGTTATTATCAGTGCTTTATCATGCCATGAGGTTATTTTTGGGCTTTTAGGGGCTGTGCCAGGAAGGACAAGCTCTAATAGCTCCTATAATGTTGCAAAAGGGTTAAGTATGAGCCTGGTGATATATGCACTGTTGTCATTTGAAGACTATCCCAACTCAGTTCAGAGTATCTGACAACACCAGATTGTCCACAGTGTGAAAATGTTTTGGCCATGACAATTATCTAAAGTTATATTATTGGGTTTTTTGTCCTTCATTTTGTAAAAGGAACAATGATATCTCAATTTATATCAGGGTAAAATAGTGAATGACTATTGCAAGTCAAATGATTGACTTTCAAGTGAATTGAATTTAAGTGAGAGAGAGTTGTGAGAAATGGCAATGGCCCAGTATGCAGTGGATAACCTTGGAATCTCTGATGCCTGACCAAGCTCTAAATACTCCAAAGCACCTACTTCACTTCATGGCCAATGGCACAAAT
The DNA here is from genome assembly GCA_028646595.1 of Phalanger gymnotis. NCBI lineage: Eukaryota > Metazoa > Chordata > Mammalia > Diprotodontia > Phalangeridae > Phalanger > Phalanger gymnotis. The sequence continues at coordinate 721,396,566 of CM053622.1, read as the reverse complement.
TGTTCTCATCCTCCCATTCCACAAGAAGAATTCTTCACGTGCTTGGGGTAGACATCCCTCTAACTCATTGATAGGTTTGAGGCCTGTCATACCCTCAACCTGGTTTAGCCTCTATCTGCCAAGATAATTTTACCAGGGTATGGCCACTGCACATGCTACAGTTTCTTGGAGCCACAGGTGAGGAGTGGGTGATGGATGGACACCAAAGGTTGGTAAGCAGCTCTGAAAATGGCTCATCAAGCCTTCATGCCTGACATCTTAGTCCTCCCTAAACACTCCAAACATTCTTTTTTCCCCATAACTTGTAGAGAGTTGAAAATTTATATTGGTTAGAGGGAGGTACCCCTCCACTAAAATTGTTGGTCCTTTAAATAATAATGATCACGATCATGATGACAATAACATTTATGTAACATTTTAAGGTTTACAAAATTATGTACATGTGTTATATCATTTGATATTCACAATAACTCTGGGAGGTAGGTGCTATTATTATCCCAATTTTCCAGATGAGGAAATTAATGCACAGAGGATAAGTGACTTTCCCAAGGTCACCCAGCTTGTAAGTGTCTGAGGAAGGATTTGAACTGATGTCTTCTTGAATCCAACTCTGGTCTTTTAACCACTTTGACATCTGGCCAAACTAAAGAATTCAATATTTAAATGAGTCATCTAAGTGCATATCAAACTCTAACCAATTAACATGTTCTTCCTTTTGTTTTAAAATATAGAGTTTTAAGTCACTCTCTTTTGAAATAGTATAGATATTGCTGAGGCGGTCTTAAAATATACTCTAACCTAAAACAGTCAGTGAATTGGCATACAGAAGAACATCTAAAGAAGATTACCCTCTCTGTAGAAGACCTTTGCCATCTAGAGTCTGGAAAAACATTCTCCACAGGCCATGAGAGGCAAAAACCCTGAGTGAGCAGAATTTTCACTTTGATATGGATACTTGGCATTTGTAGGTAAAAGAGCAGTTTTCTAGAGTATGTATACGTATGAATATGTGAGTTTATATAGTTGTGTGTGTACACACATCTATGTATATGTGTGTGTTTACACACTTACATATATCACAGAGACTGTTCCAGATACTGGTGGCTTTTATCTATCAACTATCACATTATTTTGTTATTATCTTTCCCTCCTCAATGTGATCAGTACTTGACTTTTTCTCCTCCCTATCTGCCACTCTCATAAGGCTCCCTCAAATACCCTAACTTCCTAGTTCTTCAGTCTGCTCAGTTCCAGTGCCCTGCTACTCTACTCCACCTCAGTTCCAAACAGAGATAGCCATATCAGGGAATTTGCCCTCACCCACAAATGTTCCATGCTCATGAACTCCAACATGCCTTTATCTGATCTTATTCCTTTCCCATTCCATTTTAGTTTTGCCAATGCCTTATGATACCTAACCCTATTTGTCATTTTCACAGTGATCTCCATTTCTTCTACCCCTTAGTTCTTTCTCATATCATCATAAAAACATATTGATTTTACTTCCCCCCATCTTTATTTTGCTGATTGGCCAACCAACTCAACTCATCCCTGTCATCTGCTCTTAAACCTCTTGTCCTGTCTTTGATCATACCCTAGATTATTGCCCTCATTTATACCCTTCGTGTCTATACAGAAGCTGTTAAACTTAACAGAGGGAAATTATAACATTGTACTGACTATATCTACTATGAACTAATGATTTCTGTTGTTCAGGCATTTTCAACTGTATTTAACTCTTCACGAACCTATTTGGAATTTTATTGGCAAGGATACTGGAATGGTTTGCTATTTTCTTCTTGAGCTTGTATTATTTTTTTTTTCGAGGAGGGAAGGCAGGGCAATTGGGGTTAAGTGACTTGCCCAAGGTCACACAGCTAGTAAGCGTGCCAAGTGTCTCAGGATGGATTTAAACTCAGGTCCTCCTGATTCCAGGGCCAGTGCTCTACTCACTGCGCCACCTAGCTGCCCTTCAAGTTTATTTTACATTTGAGAAAACTGAGGTACACAGAGATAAGTGACTTGCCCAGGGTCACAGCTGCTTAACATTCGAGGCCAGATTTGTGCTCAGAAAAATGAATCTTCCTAACTCCAGAACCAGCCTTCTATATGCTTCACCACCTACCTGACCTTTCAAATGGGTAATATCTAAGTTCAACCAAGCCCTCATTGCATCAAAGCAAACATTTTATTCTCTCTTAATTTTTTTCATTGTTCCACTCAACACAGCAGTTGTTTCAAGCCTTTTATTCTCTCCTCATCCCTGTTGAAAAAATTGTTTCACTTGCTTCTTAGGTGGTGATCTTGCCTCATACTTTTCTGAAAAAAAAAAAAACTTTTCCCTGAGATGTGCCTCTTCTTCCTACCTTTTCATCTCATGTTATCTATCTTCCCTTATTGTCTCCTCCTTCACTGATATTGAAAATGAAAAGGTACATCCAATGTACTTATTTGCCCCCTTGATTCTGTCCACTCCTGTATTCTACAGCAAATTTCATTTACTGTCATTTTCCATCTCTCTTAGCTTCAGTCTCCCCATATCTACTATCTCCTTCCATGCTACCTACAAATCTACCCACGTCTTCCCTAATTAACAACAATGGCAACAGAAACCTTCATTTTATTTGACCATCCTCAAGATTTATCATTCTATTATTTTCCTCTTCGTGGCTAAACTCTTTGAGAAATTTATCTGTATTCAGTGCCTCTACTTCTCCTATGACATGCTTCTAAACCCTGAGTTCTAGCATCCCACCTCACCAATAGACTGAAAATTCATGCTATAAATTACCAATCTACTCTTAATTATCATATCTAATGTCATTTTCAAAATCTTCAATCCCTCTCAGTTTTTGATATCTCTACAGCATTTGACACTGTTCATCCCCAATCTTTTCCTGAATATACTTTCTTCTTTATTTTTTTCTGATATTACTCTTTAATCTATGAATCTATGAACTTAAAAAAGAAAAATACATCCTTGTCATTTGTAATTGCCAAATAAAATCTACCATTAATTTCAACATATAATTCAAACAAACAAACCAAAAAATTCTGATACTGAGAAGGGATCCATAGGCCTCCCAAACTGCTAGAGAGATGAATGTCATAAAAAAGGTAAAGAACTATAAAAATCCTTGCACATTTCTTCTGCTACAATATGAGCCCCCCAAATGAAATTTCTGTGCCAAAGGGTTAAGTGATTTTTTTTTCTTCATGAGTCTTTATTTTTTTTTTTTACAGAATGACTCTAAAAAAATTCCTAGCAACACCACCACCATATAAGTGAATCTCTGTTCCCACAGTTCCTCTATCATTGATTCTATCTATTTTCAACTTTCCCAATTTTCTAGATGTGGTACAACTCATCACTATAGCCATAGGATTCTTAATATTCTTCATCAGAATATGAAAGTTTGTGCCTTTTCTGGTGTTTTCTCCCTAAGAGTTAGGAACCTAGAACACTGAAAGAGATGAACAAGTTTAATAATTAAGAAGTTTGTCCCTTTTGGTTATTTTATGTGTAGTTATTGAGGGAGAGGTATGATTGATTGATAATCCTGCTTTGAGATGTGCTGGATGACCTCAGAACTAATGGGAAGAGAATATATTTTTCTATATAAGAGCAAAAGGACACGTTATTTTCATTAGTTAATATACCTAAACGTGTACTGGGGCAAAAGCCTTCTATGTGGCCTATCTGTGGTTAGTCAGAATTGGACGGGGTATGACTTTACCTCTGCTATTAGTATAGGGAGCAGCCAGTGATGAGCAGTGAGCCATGGCTAATTCATATTATGCCTGAGAAATGTCAATCTGAGCCTTTCTCTCCCATTAGCATAGTTAGTAGTGATCAGTAAGTGAAGCCATCCTTGACACCTATTAAATTTCATGATATTATATTCATTCAGTCTTTCCAGGTTGTAGAGATCATGTTGGTTCCCAATTCTTTTTTCTATTAGTCTTCCCGGGCTTGAGTAATTTGTAAAATTTGATAAGCATGTCATATGTGTTTTCTTGGGCCCGGTTGCTTCATTTATCCATTCAACCAATATATCATGAGTATTTACTATATTCTTGCTATTACCCGGTGCTAGATATTCTCTTATCATTATAGAATCTTATGACCATAGATTTAGAACTAGAAGGGACCTCAAAAGTAATCAATTGAACCTGTTAATTTTAGAGAAAAAGAAAAGTAGTTTCTGGCTTGTTAAGAAGCTGGCTTCAAGTCACATGAGTAATAAACATCAAAGAAACCAAGTTTCTTTGTATTTAGAGTCCATGCTCTAACATAGTTTTAGGTATATTATGGAATCAACTAAGTCAACACATAAAAAACATTTTGCAAAGCTTAAAGCAGTATATAAATGCTAGCTATTATTGATTTTGATTATTATCTATTTGTAACAGCAATGTTGCTAGCAGCTGTTGTGGGGGTGAAAGACCGACAACAAGATCACACAGAAGGGCTGCTAGCACAAGTCCTTTGATTTTCTTTTCTAAGGAAAGCACCTCTAAGGGGTTAACAATCTTACACTAATTAAACATACATATATCATTCACTTAGTTCAGGGGGAAAAGCCAGCACCCTGAACTTCAGAGAAAACACAAACAGAAATTACAAGCAGAAATTATATAAACAGCAAAATTACACAAATCAGCAGACAGGCTTCTATCTCTCCGCCCAAGCAATACACAGTTACCAGAGAGAGAAGCACCAATATCTGGTCTTTCAAAGCTAGGTGGGGGGAGCTGTTTCAAGGGCTACCCCGAGTCTCATCAGCAGCACTCTTTCAATAAGTATACCCCAAAGCAAAATGCTAACCTCCAAGTATATATACCCTTCTTAGGACCAAAAGGCTTCACATCTAATCAGCAAAAGGGTGTGGGCCTGGGCCTTCCACCCAGCAAGACTTAATCAAAGGCACCTGATTGCGTTAGTGCTGAAAAGCCCTCCAAAACCAAAGAACAACAATAAATCCACTTTGCTTACCATTATATTTCAAAAGCAAAAGTCATCAAAGGTAGTTGATTACCTCGGTATTACAAAAAAGAAAACAGTAAAAAAAAAAAAATCCCACCCTAATTACCATAACACTACTAAAAAGAATTATGCCTTTTGCTATATAAGTGTTGTGCTCTTAATATTAGTGCAGGGTTTATACATCACATTGTAGAACTCGAACTCTCAATTAGGCAAGGTTTCCTTCCGTAACTACCCGCCAATATTCTTCTTTAAGGAGTAAACACCACTATATATATATATATATATATATATATATATATATATATATATATATACGAACATACATACATACATACCCACATATATACATACGTATATATGTGTACATGTGTATATATGTAAATACATACATGCCTATACAAACACACACACAGGAGTGAGGTAATAATGGAAAGAGTCAGAGTTGCCACATAGTCAAGCAACCTGTATTTGAATTCTACCTCATAGCATAATTAGCTGATTACTTGGATGAGAAGAATGATTTCATCTTTTTGAAGCCCAGTCCACTTATATTTACAGTTAAGACAATGTTTATCCTTCATTTCAAAGAGGAAAAATGACATCATTACTGATGTTTCAGCTTGCATGTGAATTGAATTTAAATGAGGCAGAGTTCAGCAAAGTCTTCAGCCTCACTGTCTCTTCCAGAGGCAGAATAAAAGTCAAGATGATTGACAATGCCTTGGGATACAGTGGATGCCTTTGGCATCCTCAATGTCTGACCAAGCACTCAGAATTCCAAAGTGTCTGTTCCATCCCTTCATGACTGTTGGAACAAATTGTTCTCATCTGCATATTTTTCTCTAGGGAAGTCTTCATATCCTTAGGGGTGGATACCCCCCTCACTCACCATTGGGTCTGAGACCCCTCAGTTACTCTCAGCCTGGTTTAGCCCATCTGCAAGGTTGGTTTTAACAGACTGTAGCTGCTGCTCGTGCAACAGCTTCTTGGAGTCACAGGTGAGAGAGTCGGGTAGCAGGTAGACACTAAAGGTGGATGAGAAGCCTTGAAGAGGACTTGGAAGCCCTCACTCCAAAGGTGCTAGTCCTCCCTGAACACCTGAATTGAGACAAAATTACTCATTCCTCTGATCTCGCAGGACAGTTATAAGGAAATTACTTTATAAAACTTAATGCAATAGAACACGAGCTGTTATTAATACATAATCATCTTTCCCTCCTCTGTCCACCTTTAAATTCAATGCACTCTTTAAGGCTCAGCTCAAATCCTACTTTTTCTACCATGGTTTTTGTTGCTGATCTCTCCAATTAAAAGTAATCTTTTCCTCATCTGATCTCCCAGGAATTTGTACTTCTTTAATGTACTTCCTATAGTCTTATTTGTATTAACATAAGTTCTCTGCCTCTTATTTGATTGTAGACTATTTGAGGAGATAGATGATACCTATTTATTTTCCTGTCTCCCCCTAGATTTTAGCACAGTGAAATATAAATAGTATGTATTTAAGAAATATTTGTTGAATCAATGATTTAATCTATATTTGCTCTTTAAATAGCCATCTTCCCCTCCTCTTGGTCCTTATTAGAAACAATTTTAAGATCATGAAATATGTTATACTGAGAGTCAGTGGGGGACTTTAGGGGCAGTTCTATATTATTGCATCAGCTATGTAAGAGTTGGAATTGGGTGATACCTTAGAGACAATCTAGTCCAACGTGAGGTAGATGAATAAGCAAAGATGTGGGGAAATGAAATTAACTGTACCATGTTAGGAAGACCTGAAATTAAATCTTGTTTTGGATATAAATCTTATAAATCATAGTTAATATTATTAGAATTATTAAAATCACAGAACATGGGAAGTCTATGACTTGAACCCATTTCCACTGACTCCAGATAAAATTCTATTCACTATATTATGCTCTTCCTAAATCTAAGAGCCAGTATTTATCTAAATAACAAAATAAAATAAATTTATTCCCTTTTGAAACAAACAGGGCAGTAGTCAGGCAAAAATAGGGATATACTAGAGTTTGACTCAAGCTGGGCTGAAAGTGTCAGGCCTAAGACCTAAGCTTTTGATATAATTGTGGAAATGAAGGCCCAAGGACACACTTAAATAGAAATGATTTGGCCCATTCGTTCTTGACTCCTAAACATTCAAGAGCCCACAAAAGAGAAGTGGCAAAAAAAATTTTGAAGAGTTGTCACATGGTAGTAGGACTAGAGTTTTTCATCATGGCTAAGGAGAGAAAAATGGAGATCAGTGAATGCAAGCCACAAGGAAACAAATTTCACTTCAACATAAGGAAACAAAATAAATCATCTAAAATGTAATGGATTTTCTTCAAAGATTATGAATTCTCCATCAATGGAAATATTTAATCAGATTCTGGGTGAACTATTGTCAGGTAAATAAAAAGGATTATTTCTTTATATAACATATATGTATGTGTATCTACATATAGAACATATGTATATATGCATGTGTTCATATGTGCATATATGTTTATACATACAAATATGCATGCATGTATCATGTAGGATTTGATCTCTCCCCAAAATTTCCTCACATTCTTTCGAACCTTAATTTTAAAGGGCTATTCCAGTATAGAATAATTTCTTGCCAAGTTCTTGGCCAAGCAGGGAAAGATTCAAGTTTGGGCGTAATGACAGAAGACAGGTCTGTTATATGAAGACCAGCACACCTATATTTGAAGAGGTTTATAAGTGGGTTCTTAATCTTCACAGGGAAATGAATGACTTGGCCACTGATTTTCTCACATGTTATTCTCTGCTGCAGAGAATTAGCACGTGAATCAGTGGAAGGATTATCCATATTTGTATGACTACAGTTTCTTGGGACTTTGAAACAGGGCTTAACAGTTCAGTCATTCCACAGATATTCATTCATTTCCTACTTTATATTATTACATATAATGATATGAAATAAATATAGGGTCATAGATTTAAAACTAGGAATGATGGGAGAGGCCAGTGAATTCAAATACTTCATTTTATAGATGAAAAAGAGGATCAGAGGTTAAATGACTTCCCCAAGGTCATACAGGTTATATATATATGTGTGTGTGTGTGTGTGTGTGTGTATGTTTATATGTATAGGTATGTATATATGTATGTATTTGTGTATATATAATGTATGTGTGTATGTATTGCCAAAGACAAAATTTAAATTCAAATCTTTTCACTCCAGATTTATTGTTCTTTCCACTGTACTATGAGAGATAAAGAGTAATGATTACCAAATAATTTTCTAAGAGACAAGTTTATTTTCATGTTATTGACTTTTTTTTAATTTATTTTTGACATGTTTGGTTTTCAGCATTGATTTTCACAGGCGTTTGAATTACAAATTTTCTCCCCATTTCCTCCCCCC
>CM053622.1:721361789-721387679 GCA_028646595.1 Phalanger gymnotis | reverse complement strand
AGGTGGGCCTGGGGCCAGAAGCAACTGCAGCCTAGTTCTAAAGCTGCCCCACCTCCGCTGCCCCAGGGGCAAGTGGCTGGAACCGCAAACTCAGTCACACAGCTTTTCCCACTAACCTTCTCTGATGTCTTTGCTCTTTGTGGGTTGAGAGGTCTGGTACATGCCACAGCTCAGTATTTCAGGATGCCAGGGCACTTTCTGCCCGTCTCCTGGTCTGATAGGTCCGCCTCTGGTCTGTTCGTGCCGTGCTTGCTGGTCTCAGCTCCGCTTCCCTCGGCTGGGGGCTGGGAGGTCCGTGTGGGGGCAGACCTTACCCAGAGACCATCCAGGCTGTCCTGGGCTGGGGCCCTGCTTCCCTCTGCCACTTTGTGGGTTCTGCAGCTCTAGAATTGGTTCAGAGCCATTGTTTTATAGGTCTTTGGAGGGATTTGGTGGGGAGCTCATGCCAGTCACTGCTTCCCAGCCGCCATCTTGGCCTCATGTTATTGATTTTTATATCAATTAGTTATATTAAGAAATGTTAGACTGAACTCCAGATATAGTTCCTATTTGAAATTTTCAAGATATTTTCTTGCCATCCCAAGGGTAATATTATCCCAACATATACACAAGGCTGAATAAAGAGATACATTTACTTGGTTGAAGAAATATTTATTAAGTATATGCAGTAAAGGTAGTATTATTATACTTTAAAAGGCTACAAACTTAGAGTCAGGAGATTAGCCTTTGCATTCTCAAGAGTTAGTTAGAGGCTTGAGGTGATGCCTTACATATAGCAAGTTGTTAATGATTCTATTTCCTTATTTGTAAAATAATACTAATTTTCATGTTTTCTACCACCCAGGGTTAATAGGAACAGGATTTTTCTATCTTAATGTGCTCTTAAAGGATGGGTGTTCATTGGTTTTATATCATTACAAGTTAGCCCTCATTTGACAACTCAGCCAACCAATGAACAGATTCAGAAATACTAAATTACATCCTTTCTTCCTTTCATATCTTTCATATCACTCTGTCTGTATAAGAAGGATGTCCTGGGCATCCATGAAATTGACAATGGGCCTAGTGATCCTCCAGAAATATCAGAGCAAGATATAAACACACCATTGTGTTTTGGCTTTCTAATATCTTTAGTTTACTTATCTATGAACAAATTATATCCATCTAGTAGAATGTAATTATCTTGAAGGGAGGACTCTTGGTTTTATATCTGCAATATGTCCCCATTACTTAATACAGTTCCTTCATACAGGAGGCACTTCCTGTCTGCTTACTGAATTAAACTAAATGTCCAAGTGGGAAGGGACCTTAGAGGTTGTCTACTTCAAGTAACACTTGAGCAGAGACTTTCTTTATAAAATCAACCAATCAAAAAGGATTCATTAAGCATGTCAAGTGTGCTAAGGATATAAATACAAAAGTAGAACAGATTCACATCTGTCTCTGAGCCTTTCTATGTTTTTTAGTATGTATGAGATTTGGATACTTCTAGCTACTAGAAAGGGACAAATTGAAAAAAAAGAAAGAGTAACCATTCATTACTTATATTTTGAACAAAAGACATTAAATATCCAGTATGGGAAACTGGCAAGTTGTGAGTGAATAAAGTACATTAAAGCAATTGTCAGAGAGCAATTGTGTTTTGAGTTGAAATAAATCAAAGGAGGGAAAAATGAAGTCTCTAAGAATTGCCGATGGAGATTTTTAATTTTATTTTTAATTTTTTGTCTCAGATGATAAAACCTCACTCCCTGTATATAATCACATTCTTATTTAATGTGACAGGAATATAAAGTATGCCATTATTATGCCTTCATTTAGCTGTTTGTCTGGAGTGTGTGGCTCTTAACAATGACATTTTATTAATGTCTGCAAATGTACTTTGCAAATAAAATGTAGGATTTCTTGATAGTCTTTTTAGGGCATGATCTAGGTTTAACCTCCAAAAATGCTACTTTAGTACATAACACTCATATAGTGGGTCTACAACTATACAACACACACACACACACACACACACACAGACACACACACACACGCACATTTCTCTAGTACTAAAAATCTTTCAAGGCACATTCCCCACAAAAACACAGTGACTTACATGACATTGGCATAATCATCCTCAATTTTTATTTTATTTTATTTCACTTTTTGATGAGGAACTGAGGATCACAGGTAATGAGTGACTTGATCAAGGTCCAATAATTAGTGTCAGAGATGAAGTTCAAATCCATGTTTCCCAATTCCAAATCCAGTGTTCATTTCATTATAATACACTGTATTTCAATAGATGTTCTATAAAAATCGTAATGGTCAATTCAATTCAAAGATCATCTTAATCTTTTATTATTTATAGTGCCTTTAGGTAAATAGTTATTATGAAAGAATGCATAGGACATCATTCCTGCCTTCAAGAACCTTGCAGTCTGGAAGTCAGAAATGAAGCATGTAATAAGTGCTTACTTTTGGCTAAATTTGAGCAATAGAAAAGAAAGCAAAAACACTGCCCTTGATGTCAAGGGACGCTAATACTAATGGAAAAGATAGGATATAATAACTAGCTACATTTAAGATATAGCTACACAAAATTCCCTTTCCAAAGTTACCAATGATCTCTTAATCTACCAATAGATGAAATGTAATCTCAGATGGAAGACACTGGCAGCAGGAAGCAGTTAGCCAAATTTGAGCTCAGTTTTGAAGGAAATAAAGGCAGCTAAAAGACAGAAGTCAGGAGAGTTAGAGAACATTCCAGGTATAGGAGAAAACCAATGCAAAGTCAAGGAATCAGGATATGTCATGTGGTCTTCAAACATAACAAGAAAGTCCCTTTAGTTGGATCATCCAAAGCATAGAGGGCAGAAAAGCATACGAAGACTGCAAAAGTAAGAAAAGACAAGGTTATTAAAAACATTACATGCTAAATTGAAGAGTTTAGATTTGATCCTAGGACCTATTAGGAAGCCTTGAGGATTCATAAGGGTGACGTTCTCTGGCTGACACTAGAAAAAAATCACCCTTTTTTTTTTTTATTCTGGCAGGCCGAAACAGGCCAGTAGAGCACAGATTGGAATGGAGAAAGATTTGCTGCAGGGTGACCCACCATTATAAATAGTCTACTTTGTGAATTCCTGATCTATTGTGATGACTGGGTGAATAGACTGAAGGTGATATATTAAAGTTATATGTGAAAGGAGAGATGACAAGATTGAGCAGCATCTTCGACCTCTCCAGTCACTATAAGTTAGACATCAAAGATAATGCTTAAGAGTAACTAAGTAGTTGCAAGGTAGCTAGGATATGGTGGCATCATCGACAGGAAGAGGGAAGTTTGGAAGAATGACAGATTGTCAGGTAAAGGGAGTTTTGTTTTGTACACGCTTAGTTTGAGATGTTTATGGGATCTAATTCCTAGAGGTAGTTAATGTTGTACTTATAGACCACCTCGCTGGAAGAATGAAATGAGTGACATTAAAAGATTTTTAAAAATGGAAATAGAGTGTAGGAGTGATGTTACTTCCACTACAAATATTTGCCAATTGATTTATCGACAAGAGGTTATTCTAGGGGCGGAGCCAAGATGGAAACATGAAAACAGCATCTTACCAGAGCTCCCTCACAAATTCTGTGAGATACCTCTAAAACAGTGAATCTGAGCAGATTTGAGAGAGTTAGAAGCCACTAACAGACTGAGTGGGACAAATTTCCAAGCCAGGATAGACCGCAGGGTCAACAGGTTGGGCCTGTAGGCTGGGAAAGTGCCTGGTGTGTAGAGCTGCACCAGACCACACCAAAGCTGAAGCAGTTGCGAAATTCAGCCAGTGATCCAGGCTGGGCACACAAAACTGGTGGTGATCCCCATGGAGCTACAGGAGGCAGCAGTGGAGCACCTGAGGCCACAAGAACAATGACTCCTGAGGCTTGCAATCTGCAGCCTAAAGGTTTGAAACTCCTCTTCTTGAACTTCTGGGAGACATGATGATGAACTAAAATGGCTCTCATCCCTCCCATTCACCCAGATAATACACCTTTGGGAGAAATCTTAAAATAGAAGATCCAGAAGTGGGGCTTCAGTAGCCGAACAGCTGAAATTCCCAAGGCCCGGGGGGAGGGGTGGAGCTAGCAAGGGTCAACACCAGAAACCCAGAGGTGCTTTCCCAAAGTCAGGGGAAGTGGCAGACACCAGGACGGATAATGGCTGAGACCACCCCTTACCCATACCTCATGAAACCAGAGCCATATCAAACAAAGCCAAGAACTAGGCCCACAATTCCCAGAACAAGAAGCCTGGGACAGAGCTCTCTGAGCCCCTGAAGTAGAGATCCACTTTAAAGCCAGGAAAACACTAACCAATGTGAATAAGCACTTGAGGAAACCTAGGACCATTGATTTTTTTTTTTATGGGGACAGAGAAGATCAAAATACCAATTAGGAAGAGGACAACATGGACACTACACCCACATCTGAAACCTCAAAAGGGAATGTGAACTTATCTCAAACCCAAAAAGTATTCCTGGAAGAGCTCAAGAAGGATTTTAAAAAACAAATTAGAGAAGTAAAAGAAAAAAAGTGGAAAAAAATTCACTGATGAGAATGAATCTTTAAAAAGTAAAATTGGTGAAATGGCTAGGGAGATTCATAATATATTTAGAGAGAATGATGCCCTGAAAAGTAAAATCAACCAAATGGAAAAAGAAACACAGAAGCAAAGGGAAGATAACAATTCCTTAGAAAATTATAATTGAGCAAATAGAAGCTAATCATTCTACGAGGCATCAAGGATCAGTCAAACAAAATATAAAGAATGAAAAAGAAGAAGAAAATGTGAAATATCTGATTGGAAAAACAACTGACCTGGAAAATGGTTCCAGGAGAGACAATCTAAGAATTATTGGTCTACTGGAAAGCCACGATAAAAAAAAAAATCCTGGACAATATCTTCCAAGAAATCATCAAGGAGATCTACCCCAAAGTCCTAGGACCAGAGGGTAAAATGGTCATCAAAAAAATCCACTGATCACCCCCTGTAAATACATTTCTTTTTCCTAAAAAGAAGAGAGGTCATTATATGCTAAATACAAAACGGCTGAGAAACTTGTATCTAGACTGCTGAAAGTTTCATCCTTGAAATGCAGATTTCTGAATCTGATTTTTACCATTAAGGAAGAACTATTTGTCTTAGTAAAAATGAGGGGAATCTTGAAAACAAGTGAACATGCCATAAATTTTTTGATAGATAAAATGAGAGAATATTTATTATTCATTTTCCTACAAATACCCTGAGTTTGGGGAGAGATGATTCTAAAGTGTTCAGAGAAAGGATATGTAGCATTTCATGGCCTATGAGTTCATAGAGGGAGTCAAATAAAGAAAAATTGATGGCTCACAGCAAAGGCATTTTCATGATTGACACAAACATGAGTGATTCCAGTGCAGATGAAGAGGAGAAGCAGAAAATAAAAAGTGGACTGTGTAAACCCAGATCTCATAAAATAAATTCATATTTGAAAAAAAAAAGTTTCAAAGGTGAAAGCAAGGGCAATAACTGAGAATGTTTACAAAAGAATACCATGATTCTAAAAAGAATAGTGTCAAGATCGATAAAGAATAGAATAATAAGGCTCTGGGTTGAATATTATAACAATATTTGGTTCACCTTCCAGTTTTTGAAACATAAATCATTAGTGCATTGCTACTGAAAGGGTATGTCTATCTACTGTGCTATGGCTTGATTCCCCAAATCTGTAACTTTCCAAACCAAAATATCCCATACTTGGTCACTATTCATCTATATAAATTATCTTCTTCCATGAGAAAATGACCTTCTTGAAAGCAAGAACAATCTTATTTTTCTTTTAAATTTCTATCCTTTGTAAAATGAGCACTTGAAAAATGCTTTCTCATTCATTCATTCATTTGATACCTTATGTTTTGTATATGGCTTTCCTAAAACCATACCATCAAACGGCAAGATTTGCAAGGTCCTACCAGGATAGATTGGTTTTGGCTGCCACCTGTGTCTATTACTGTTGGAATAAACCAGCTATGTTTAAAGAGGCTCATTGATTCTGAGGGGAATGAATGTTGGTCCACTGAATCTCTCAAAAATTGTTAAAGACATTTTGGTTTTATGGAAAAAATACTTAAATTAAGGAAATTCTAAATTCTTAAAAGAATTACTGGATTTAAGTGGAAATTCAAATCAGGGATAGCATTCCTCTAGTAGATGTTATTGTGTGACCCTAAACTAGTGACTTCCTCTCAAAGTCTCAATTCTCTAATATGCAAAATGATTGGTTTAGACCCTATGATCGCTAAGTGTCTTTTCAACTCTAAATTTATGATCCTATGATTTTTCCAAAATGGGAGAAAGTCTTAGGATTGTAAATGAACAAATGCTGTTCTGGTTTTCAAAAGAAGGGAACAAGTAGATTCTTCAAATGGAAAGTTACAATTTCCCAATTTATAAAATAGGTTGGAGCATGTTTTGGGGTATCTGCCCTACATTCTTCTCAGGCTTGTGGCAAGATTCAAATGAAATAATGTCCTGGAAAGTGTTTACAAATTTTAAATCCCCATACAAATTTAAGCTATTGTGCTGACAGTGATTAATTAGAATTCTTTGGAGGGTCCTTCCACTCCCAATCAAGTTATAATTAAATAAAACAATTATATATATTCTTTGTGCCTGGGTGTTATTCTTTTTGTTTAGCAAAAGCTGACACTGTAACTAATCTAATTATCCATGTTTGCAGAGAGTCGAGGAATTTTGTGCTAAATATATGGAAAACAGCCTATAAATTAGATATTTTATATGACTCACTTAAAAGGCCAAAAAGGAATTTCTTCATGGATTGGTTGTTTGACAACAAACTCAAAATTGCTTTGCTGGTATTGTTAGTTGGAATTAGTTAAATGGCCTAGTTATGTATTTGATTTTTTTAATGTGATGTTTATTCACTAGAAGTACTGTATGTTAAAGTACGATGTGTAATATCCATATATATGTATATATACATATATACATAGTGCACCTCAGCTTTATTCAAATTTCAGATGTAATATCAATTTTAATAGAAATTAGAATATGGCATCTTCATAATAACAACATAAAATGGTATCAAGTTAGAAAAGGAGAAATCATTTTGAGAGGGAAGGAGAATAAAGGAGGAAATCAATTTTGAAATAAATCTTGAATGATGAGTAACATATTGATAAGCAAATATTCAAATGGGAAATTCAGATGGTCAGTGAGGGGTTTTTATATTTTACCTAGCAATATATCATTCATGTGCCATCTTTACATTAATTGCATTTAAAGAGTATCCTTGCAGATTCATCTCTATTTCAGGAATGCAATCATCACCAAAATATAATCTCTTCCTTTGAGAAGCTTAGAGTCTAGTAAGGATGCTAAGACATATAAGACATACCGTTTCTCTGAATTTCACAGTAAAGTAGTTAGATCAATGTATATATTGTTAAACATAACTGGGAAACTGACATTATAAATAATCAAAAAATATAGCAACAAAAAGCATTGGTCAAAGAAAATAACTCCTTAGTTATTATGAAAATGTAAAATTAAGAAAAATAAAAATTATCTTTGTTGGCATAAGGTAGTATCAGACCTCTGATGAGAACACTGAGCTAAATATCAACATCAGACTCTAGTTCTTCTTGGGGATGTCTCCTTCTCCCCAAATTGCAGTTGCAGGCTTCCTCTTGGCACCCAAAGTCCCAATTTCAAATAAAGAGTCCAAATAAAGTTCTATCCAGGGTCTGTTCTAGTCCCCAGTTCCAAGTCTTGAGGGGCAACTGGGCGATGAACGTGATCAGAGCCCATTTTGATTGCCAATACAAGCCACTGCCTTATTAATAACTTAAACTCATTAAAATTACCTCTTCTGAAATAAAATAAGAATTATTTCCTCTGATCCAGTAGAGTATAAGTTTCTTGAGGGCAAGAATTCTTCTATTATTGTCTTTGTATACCCAGTGCAAGATTGAAATATAGATTTTAGTATTAAATAAAATTTGAATTACATATCTTTCATGTCATTTTTTTCACAAAACATCTCATGAGGCCTATGAAGATACTTTCATGATGACCAACAGAGAGATAGGATATGTTAAGCTTTTAATTATCTGCTCAGCATCACAAATTTATTATTAAATCTGGATATTGGGATTCTTAGGCTATTACACTGTCCCTTATTCCACCCCCTTTCCTCTTCCTTTCAGTGGTGGCCCACCACTCCCATTCCTTGAAAATCACACACTTTCTTTTTCTCTTTAGGCCTATACACAGGTCCTCCCTTATTTCCCTAAATAGAGTCTCACTCTCTCTTTCTCTTTCTGAAGCCTTCTTATTCTTCAAGGCTCAGCTGAATTACCATCTCCTCCTTGAAGTTTTCCCTGAACCACCCAGTTGAAGATTTTTTTTTCTCCTTCCGCAGATTTTCCTAGAATAATTTGTTTGATTCATTTTCTTTTCCATCCCCATATATTGCCTGTTTATAGTTTACTTTTCTGTGTGCAGGCTATGCTTGGATCATAGAATGTAACCTCATTAAAGTCAGCTACTGGATTATTTCTTAATCTTTGAATATGTAGTGCCCAGCACCCAATAGGTGCTATATGTTTGTGGAATCAATTTTTCCCTATCTAGTGTATATATACCATGAGTTAAGATTAAAGTTTCAGATTTCACTTTCACTGTTAGATTATAATGTCCCTAAGTGTCAGAATGTCACTCAAATTTGTATTTTCTCCCAGTATCAAATTCAATACTCCCATAGATGATACGTCAACCTCATCTATGCAGATATTTCTTCCACAGGTATAGAATGGAATTCATATATTACTCTTAGATTCTTATTTATCTTTTCCAAACAATTATTTATTGAAGATGGTACTTACATTATTTTTAGTATTAAACTGAATTTTTGACCATTCTCTGTTATTAGAAAGCAGTCAGGCAAGCTTTAATGATTGAGTAGTATTTTCCAGGCATTTGATTATAGCTGTTTACTTGGTTAGAAAATAAGAAAGGGAGAAGATAAGATATGGGTAAGGAAGAAGATAAAATGGGAAAAGAGCCCAATGAACAGAATAGACTAAGATTAGAGAAAAGAAATGGGTAAATACTAAGCTATATTCAAATGTACATGTTGAGAATCATCATACAAAGGGGTCCATCCTTTGGAAGATGACTGTGATGGTTGTTAAAGCTAAGGAAAGTCAGTTCACAGGTACAGAGAGATCACAATGGGGCACAGGACTGGAAAGAGCATAAAAAAAAACAATAAACAAGGGTTGCAAAAGACAGAGGATGATGATGATAGCATTTATATACACTTCAAGTTTTGCAAAATACCATATATTATCTCACTTGGTCCTCAGAACAACCTTAGAATGTAGGTGATGTTACTCCCGTTATTTTATTGATGACTAAATTAAATGATAAGTTAAGTGACTTGTCTGGGGTTATAAAACTACCATTTAGCTGTTTGAAGCTGAATTTGAACTCTAGATCCAAAGCTCTATTGACTATGCCACCTAGCTGCCTCTGAAAGAACCTCTTAACGTTTAATTTTCCTGATATTTGAAACCAGGAAATTAGACAGGGTGTTCTTTAAATCCAGCTTTACATTCTATACTGCTATGCTATCCAGAATTAGCTAAAGAGTAAAAGCTCAGGGCCATTAAGGAAAGAGTAATTGACAGTGGTGTGCACCTGGTGTTCTGCTACAGTATCTTTTTTATGATTGAACTAGCTCGTGTCAGACATACAGGATAAACTCTTAAAGGATAGTCCTGACTGAATTCAGGATCCATAGAAGCAGGTCTTAAGGACAGGGGAGCAAATCTGACTACGTGTTTTTCTTCACCTCCCCCCATCTCTACCCCACAGTTTTATCCTGCAGGTAAATATATGATTAAATCCAAAAAATAACTTCATATTTGTTATGGAAATTTTCACATGCACAGGATTCAAAGAAAGGTTTTCTAGGCTTAAAATAAATTTTGTGTCCTTTGTACATTGAGTTAGTTTTCTGAGATGAATTAGATTATATATAATGAAATGAACTAAAATCTCACCACCTTGGGTTATGACAGTAGGAAATATGCCAATTTATCAAATAAACACTGATTGATACAAGCAATACCTAAACTGGGTATAATTATTCTCATTCTAATTTAAGCAATAAAATCGAATCTATAATATGTTATTTCAAATTAAAATGAGGAGATGAGACTAGGAACAATTGCAAGGATAAATAGCCTATTACCTTTAATCTATGAAGCTGGCTGTGTATGTGTGTGTGGGTGGTTATTTTTTTTTCCTATCACATAAAATACTGTATGAGTAGTGTCTAACAGAATCCTTCTGACAGCTGTCACCGAAAATTAAAGGTCCACGACAAACTTGTCCCTGTTTATTTCATTGGTCTTGACATGGTTCAGAGAAGATTAAGTCTGATAATGGAAACCCATGATTATGACAACTTTGTTAAATCTTGTTCATCCATGTAATGGAAATGCACTTCAAATGGATGCCAAGAGAGGCATTCAGGCTGTGAGGTGGCTTCCAGGATTGGTATATCAATCCAAAATAGTTTTTGCGTTGTCTCAGTTCATGATTATTTACATCTATGCCACAATCTCTCTTCTGCTTGGGAATATAAAGAAAATAAAACTGGTATTCTTAAAGGTGTTTGTCTTTACAAATTGAATACTGGTATCTATTTATTAGCTTAGAAGTATTAACTGATTATATTGTCATTATATTTCTCCCTCCTACGATGCAGATCACAATCTCCCTATTCCTTCTCATGCTCATTTTATACAATCATTATCCATAGTCATCAATGTCCTTCTCTCAGCTTAAATGAGAGAGAGAGAGAGAGAGAGAGAGAGAGAGAGAGAGAGAGAGAGAGAGAGGAGAAATCCTTGTTCTTCCAAGAACAACCTACTTCCTTTGTTTTCATGCTTTTATATTACATCTCTTGTGGAAATCTCTTTTGGTAATACCCTAGATACTGTTCAGACTTACCCCATATCATTCTCTTTTAAACTTTTTTTTTCCAGTCACTTTTAATGCCTTGGTAAATGAAAGATTTGGGAATGAAGTGATTTTGTCATTAATATCCTATGTCATGGGGGCAAGTCATATAAACATACAATTTCAGAGTCACAGTCAACCTCATCAGTCATCTGGTTCTAAGGCAGGAATTTTCTCCATGATATTTCTGATAAATGTGTAGTGAGCATTTGTTTCAACACTTCCAACAGCATAGTTAGCAACTTCTACCTGGATATTTCAATTTTAGGACCAATTGTTAGACATTCTGCTTCCCTGGGACATCCATCCATTGGATCCAAGTCTGCTTTCTTAAGACAAACTGAATGGGTTTATTCTTTTTGCTCAAGAAAGTCTTTAAGGTAGTGAGAAAGAAGGGTCATACCATCATAAGGCATAGAGCTCAAAGAGTCATTAGAGGTCATATATTCTAACACCCTCATGGGAAATCTAAGCCATATTCTCCCCTAAATCACTTCCCCTCTAGAGGCATCAGCTTTCCCATTTATAAAATGAAGTTGGTACAAATGAATTCTGTAATCCTTTCCAGGCATAATATTTGTTTTAAATTTTATTTTTCACCTAAAGTGTTTATTTTCTATTCATCCAACATCCACCACTGGGGGAGAAAGAAAGACAGAACAAAACAAAACAAAACTTCTAACTTATTGCATAATCTAAGACATTTTTTCCTTTATCCATTTCCAAAAATGCATGTCTCTGCATCTTCAGTATATCATAATAGCCATATTCGATAATCCTGTAATTCTATTCTTAATTCTACGTCTTTTGAATTTATTGTTTATATTATGGTTTTCTTGCCTGAAAAATGCTGCATAAAATTGGCACAATCTCCTGAGGACCCTACCAGTGCCCCTGAAATTTCCTTGGATGATATAGTAGAAACAGAACCAGAGCAGGCATAAGCAAACTCCCTCTGTTTGACAACTAGGATTACCACTTAATTTCGGGCCTCTCAGGGTCTTCCATTTCTCATCAGTAAAATGAAAGGAATAGACTCAGTAATTTCCCAAATGTCTTTCAGGCCTCAGATGCCATGTTTTAAGTCTACTCAAGCCCTTACATGTTAAATTTCAGACCTTCACATTCTGTAATACTCTGGTTGTGACTTGGTTATCTATGGTGGTACAAGCAATGAAAGGAAGACTTCATAAGTACAACTTATGTTTTCTTGTCCCTTGACACATTTCCTCTTTGAGTCATGATTAAATCTAGGAAGGTATCGATTGACCTAGCAAGATGTGGGGAGAGTTTAAGCAGCTACGTTTCCATATTTGTTGGAACTGTTGGTTTGTCCCCAACTGTTAGTTTGTTAGTTGGCCTGTTTATAGGCACGTTTTGCTGGATGGTAACACAAATGGTCTGAATTAGTATTTCTTAGGAGAATTTAAGCTTTAATAGTTTACAATTGTGTTAAATTTTTAGAACACTGCGTATATGAAAGTTTCTGTATGTACATGTGCATACTTATACATACATATATATGTGTATGTGTCTGTAAACATATATATCTTTATAAATATGCTAAATAAATAAATGACATTATATCTATATTGATATAGATAGATGGATAGATAGATATGTATATCAATCACTCTATTTCTTTATGCATAAGTATAGCTATAGATAGAAAGACAGATCTATTTGTTTGTGTGTGTGTGAGAGAGAAAGAGAGAGAGGGAGAGAGAGAGAGAGAGAGAGGAACAGAAAGACAGTGAGATCTATAGTCATGAGAGGCAGCATGAAATACTATATAGAATGCTGGATTTGGAAGGGAAGGGAAAAAGCATTCACAAAGTATTTAATATGTGCCAGGCATTGTACCAAGTGCTTTATAAATATTATGTCCTTTAATCCTGAAAAAAACCTGTGAGATAGGTGCTATTCTTATCCCAATTATATAGTTGAAGGGTGTAATGGTAAGAAGGGTAGTTTTTTTTTTTTTTTTTTTTTTTTTTTTACTGTTTTCTCTCTTGGAATGCTAAGGTAATCAAGTACTTTTGAGTCTTGCCTTTCAAATGTAATGGCAAGCAAAGTGGGACTTTTTTTTTCGTTTGAATGCTCCTCAGCCCTCAGGTAATCAAGTGTCTTTGATGAGTCTTGCCTTTGCTTCTTTGATTAAATCAAGAGTCTTTGATGACCTGTTTAAACAACAAAAAAACCATATTCACATGGGTTTGAGTCACATGATTGTGATGTTCTCTGACCCTGAGAAAGGTATATAAGACCTGAGATTTGTGTTTTGTCTTGGAATTCTCATTCACTGGAAGAGCATCCTGTGATTTGACGAGATGAGACTCTGGGTAGCCGTCATGGAGCCCCCTGGCTTTGAAAACCCAGACATTTATGCTGCTTTCTTTGGTAACTATATGCATTGTTATAGTTTAGATGGTTAGAAGCCTGTCTATTGGTTTGTGTTCATTTGCTCTCTTTATATAATGTATGCTTTTAATTTCTGTTTGCATACTCTCTGAAGTTCAGGGTGCTGGCTTTTTCCCCTGAACTAAGTGAATGATACATGTGTGTTTAATTAAAGTAAGATTGTAAACCCCTTAAAGTTACTTTCCTTAGAAAAGCAGATTAAAGAATCTTTGCTTGTAGCCCTCTCGTGCACCAGTGTTGTTGGTCTTATGCCTCCGCAGCAGCTGCAAGCAACATTGTTGATACAAAATATCATGCAACTATTGCCTAGGGTCACACAAACATTAGGTGTCTGAAATAATATTTGAACTGAGGTCTTCCTGACTCCAGGCCCAGTGCTCCATCTACTGTACCATCTTTGAATCCAAAAGTTTTAAAATCAAATCCTTCACCTTTGCTGTAATTTCTGCTATTGGGGAGTAAAAGGCTGGTGGATCTCTTCAGCTTTTGGAGTTCTGAGGTTAAGGTTGTCCACATTAGGTTGGCCACAAATATGAG
Organism: Phalanger gymnotis; assembly: GCA_028646595.1. Taxonomy (NCBI): domain Eukaryota; kingdom Metazoa; phylum Chordata; class Mammalia; order Diprotodontia; family Phalangeridae; genus Phalanger; species Phalanger gymnotis. Next base: position 721,373,653 of record CM053622.1, on the reverse strand, counting down.
GAGTCAGGAAGCAGGGGCCCCTAGACCTCTTATGAAAAGACAGAGTATATCACCAAGGAAACATTCACAATGGTTGCCAGCCTCAGTTTCACATGCTTCTGCATTTACACAGAGTGAGAAACAAAGGAAGTTCAATTTGATGATCAAAACTGGAACTGGGCCTATGGTGGCTGCTGCAATTCCAACTAGGGTAAAATAAGGATAATCAGTCACTGAATGAATGAATGAATGAATGAATGAATGAAAAAACAAACAAATAAATATTTATAATAATACTTATAATACCAACAAGAGTAACAATAAAATCAACATCAGTGCTTCTAATATTTACTATATAATCTTTAATTTCTTTCATATTATCTGAATATAAACATAAAATTTAGATGGGCTGTGATCTGTTAGTGGCAAGAGTCCGCATACTGATTATATCACACATAATAAATATATAGACAAGATACAGTTAGATAAATACATACATAGATAAATACAACCACAGTTGGGTAGATAATCCATAGTGATGGCCCATCAGTACATATATCTTAAAGAAATATTGAAAATGGAAAATTACCTAGACCAGACTGGGAAGCTATGGCCCCAAGGCCCTATATGGTCTTTAAGTCCTCAAGTGCAGCCCCTTGACTGAATCCAAACTTTACAGAATGAAAAGGGGATTCCTTTTGTGAAGTTTGGATTGAGTCAAAGGGCTGCACTTGAGGGCCTAGAGGGTCAAGTGTGGCCTCGAGGCTGCAGGTTCCCCACCCCTGAGTCGATCTGAGTTGAGTAGAAGAAAGGCCAAGTTATTTTGGGGATATTGTCTAATATTTTCAATGACCTAAAACTTAACTCTAAAACAAAACACATATATTTTAATAAGCAAAAATGTAATTTTAGTAATGATTAATGGCTATAATAATATCACATCTTTTTGTGTGATATATCTGTGTCAAATATCATAATAATCTGCAGCTAGGTAAAGTAGTGGATAGAGCAACAGGCCTGGAGTCAGGTACATTCACTTTTGGATTACTCTGATTTGGGAAAAGTTTTTCTTTTCTTTTGTTTTATGTTTGGTTTTTTATTTATCGTGAATTAAAATTACTTTTCTATAATTTGCATTCATTGTTCAAATTTATGCCTCTTGGGGCCAAGCAGATCACACCACTTACTACATGTGTTACTTTGGGCCAATTATGTTACCTTTTTGTTCTTCTGTTTCCTCATCTGTAAAATAAGATCATTCAGCTATGTGCCTTTTTAGTTCTCTTCTGGCATTGAATCTAAGACCTAATCTTTCCTCATTTTAAGAGATGTTCAGATATTTTAATAAAGTGAACATGCCCTCTGTCAATTGTTTGGTTTGTTTGTTTTTTTGCTTCCCAGTTAAAAAGATACTTTTCAACTATTTTGCTTTACCTGTCCTTCAGGTACATTGTAAACACGTGTAGGTCATAAAACATTATACAACATTCTATTATTAGTATTATTAACATTGGTGATAACATTGGTTGGGTGAATTCTCACATACAATTGAAATGACTATCGCCAACCTGATTATTCTCTTTGTGATATGCTTTTGTTGTTTAGTCATTCTTAGTTGTGTTCAATTCTTCCTGACCCCCTCCTTTTCTTTCTTTTCTTTTCTTTTTTCTTTTTTTTTCTTCTTCTTTTTGTTTTTTTAGCAAAGATACTAGAAACACTTGCCATTTCCTTCTCCAGCTCATTTTATAGATGAGGAAATAAGGCCACAGGAATAAGTGACTTGCCCAAGGTCATACAGTTAGTAAGGATTTGAGGCTGAATTTGAACTCACAAAGAGGAATTTTCCTGACTAGCCCTGGCATTCTGCCCACTGTGACACTTAGCTGCCTTTTGTGATTTGCTTCAGCTTATCAATTAAACAAACAAGAAAAATTGTTTTGTACTCTTTGTGAGCACCATAAAAAGGAGAAACAAATTAATTTCTTTTACTCTGGTATAAACTATGGAAATCATTATAAAAATTATTTTGTTGGGGTATTTTTCCAGGAATGAAGGAAAAGGAAGGACTCATTCAGATGGGGTACAGGAATGAGATATAACTACTGACTAGATTGAATCAAGCGCAAATATAATCATTTTATCTGTGATGAAAAGACTGACTAATGATAATTTAATGAAGTTTATAAAATTATGGGTCAATTGAGCATTTTTTTTCCTTATTGGATTTTTATTGCAAATTGAAAAGCATAATCAAAGCTACATATTCCATAAAAGCATACTATGATTCACTTACAGAGTTAGTTCCTTTCTTGGTTTTTTTTTTCTCCACTTAATTTTCTTCTAATGATCAATTGTCTGTATCAGCAAAAGAGTAGCCCTGGTACTTAGGGACTCATAAGATGAATAAAACAGTTGTAATTGAAGGGGGCAGAGCCAAGATGGCTGCTGGGAAGCAGGGACTTGCTTAAGCTTCCCCACCAGGTCCCTCAAACACCTATAAAAATGGCTCTGAAGAAATTCTAAAGCTGCAAAACCCACAAAATAGCAAAGGGAAGCAGGGCTCCAGCCCAGGAAAGCCTGGATGGTTGCTGGAAAGGGTCTATCGCATGGAGCTGAGAGCAGAGCAGAACAGAGCCCACTGTGGGCCACACCAGGACCAACTAGATAGGGAGCCAAGTAGAACAGGTGTAGTGTCCTGAATCAGTGAGCTGTGGCAGTTACCACACTTCTCAACCCACAAACACCAAAGACAACAGAGAAGGTTAGTGGGAAAATCTTCTGGGACAGAGTGAAAGGAGTTTGCGGTTGGCCACAACCCTAGGTATGGCAGAGGTGGTACAGCTCTGAGGCTGCTTCCAGAACTACAGCTGAAGTTCCATATCCCCTAAACAATCTTACCACAGCTTAAGGCTTGATGAGTCACCATGCCCCTCCCTTCTCCTTCAAACATATGTTTGTGTGTGTGTGTGTGTGTGTGTGTGTGTGTGTGTGTATGTATGTGCATACTCATGTATAAAAGCATAGTTATTATGGTGATCTGTTTGGTGGTGAACCTCCTTGCTCTTACTTAAAGGAATACTTCTCTTGTTCCTTACTCAAATTTTCCAGGGTGGCTGGATAATAAGTGACCTTCCAATGACACCAACCTTCGCGGGGTCAATAGTCAATCATAAGTAACCATAAGAGGTAGGGGGGAATTTAGTGTCAGAAGTATCCCATAATTATGAAATGTCCCTTAAGTGACCAATTTAGTTTTTGCATGGTTGTCTAAAGCACAGGATAGTTGTTTAAGTAGCCCTGGCTTGCAATTTTTGCATTGCCTATACACACAAATTAAGGATTAAGACAGACAAATTTGGCATACATTCAAAATACCACAGGGAAAGCAAAAGGCTGCTGCTTTGACTAGAGTTTCTCTTCCAGCTCTTTCCTTCAGAAAGGGGGGACAAGAAAAAAGTAATCCAAACTTGGAAAAGTAATCATGCTGATACAGAAAGGATTTATGATATATTTCTAATGACTGAATTTGATTAAGCCCAGGTAAAGGCATTTCACAAATGGTACAAAATGACTACTCAGAACTATTTTAAGAAAAATAATTAAGTGATAATTTAACTGATTTTATATTACCATAGATTAATTGAGATTCTTTTCTTGATTTATTTGTTATTGTAAATTGTAGAGAAAAAAGGAAGAATCTGAAATACAAAGGAATGTTAATACTATACCTTCCATAGAAATCAGTCATTTAAAAATATTTTTCACTAATTTTTAGCAGCTTTTATTTCTCTTTAATTTTGCCTCAGTGGGTACAGTTTCCCAAAGTAGATTCAGTAGCATTTCTGACATTCAGGGACTTAATAAGAACATTAAAGAAAATACAATCATACCAGCTTCTGTTATCTATTATATTCTATGATCTATTCTATCAGATTCTATTAACAGTTCTTACACCAACTAACCATATCTATAGAGACAGTTCATTCATACTTTCTGGTTGAGAATTTCTTCATCAGTAAAATGAAACATTAATTTAATATTTTAAATTCTACATTCTGATGTTCTACAGTCTATTATCCCATGTCTTCTATATTTTTCTGTATTGCATATGTTCCAGTCTCCTTTCTTTCTCATTTTTTTATATATTGTAGTCCATTTAATCTCTAATTCTCCAAAATTGTACTCTCTTTTTTTTCTAAAGTATGAGTCTTTATAATATTGAAGCAGATAGCTTTTGAACTTTAGCCTTGACTCCATTCATATTATATTCTAGGACATCATTAGTTATACATCACTGAATACCCCGAATTCATAGGCCCTATTCATATATGGCATCACTCTAAGACTCTTAAAGAAACAAGAACTCAATGATTAAGCAATTAGCTTCAAATCAAATCAAATAATATCAAATATCTACCATACAATAGGTAACATGGCACGCTGATTTTTGCCTGTATTTTAGCTTGGAATATAGCTGGATTTGAGTTATGATTCTGATACTAACTTACTATGTGATATTGGTGAAGGCACTAGAAGGTCATTTTCCTTCTCTATCACAATAGACTGATGAACTTCCTTCTATATTACCTTCGAGCTTTAAAATTCAAGGTTTCCTATATAATAGTAGAAAACAAAGGGTATAAGTTAAGGTCTTAGTTATAAAACTTATTCTGCAAGGTAATAAGGTAGAAATACATGAAAAATAAAATAACAAAAGTTAATTATTAATAAAGTCATGCAAGAGAAATTAAAAGATGGCCTATTGTTAGCTGTCAGATAATTGGTATACATAATGAATGCTGACTTTATAGGAGGGAGATGTCACTGTGAACTATAATTTTCTTGGAAAGTTTACTAAATACAGGATTGAATTTGCGCTTAGTAGAAAGGATAGGATTGGCCAGAAAAGGAAGAGAAGGAAAAACATTTGATGGGAGAGAAATATCATGGAGACCTTATCAGGAAATGGTGTGATTTTCAGCTATATTAAGACACCCCTATAAAAGAGGTAAGGCCAACTAACCTGTAAAATATTGAGCTCACCCTTTGTCAAACCAACATATTAACTATCTGTGTATATACGTACATATATATATATATATATATGTGTGTGTGTGTATATATATATATGTATGTAAATGTGTGTGTGTGTGTTTGTGTGTGTATGTGTATGTATGTATCTACATGCTGCTCTCCTCTGAGTAGCTTAATTCATTATCTTTGCATGCGGTCCTAAGTAGTGTTTCTACCTAAAGCAATTGGATATCCTTCTTAGTTGGTTAATTGGCATTGTTGCAAAATACACACACACACACACACACATACACACATATGCAGGTACTCACTTGCACATCCAAATACACTTATCATGTAAGATTATATACTTAAATCCAGAAATAATCTGAGGTGTTGAATGTTCCATTTTATTGGTAAGAATTTGTAGCCTTGGAGAAGTAAAGGTAGTTGTGTAATTAAAGTCACACAAGTAGTCCTCTGATTACAAATGTAGCAACTTTTCACTATATAATGATATCTCACATCTATATGAATGCATTCACACAATGCAAATATGATAGTATGGTACCAGGGAAAAAAACCACTGGACCTGAATGGCTCTCAGATTTTCTACCTGTGCAGAAAATTACTTTGTAAAACTACTTTGCCACTGATAACTTTTTTCTCTATCTTTAAAAATGAAGCAATAATATCTACTTCTATTTATTTCACAGAATTGTCGGGACAGATCTTTGAAAATCTCAAACTGCTACATTATTTCTTTCATCATTTTGTTTCTCTTATTTTGATCTCTTTGATGTTAATATTTTCTCCATTGATGCAACTACCATTTGTTCTTAGCCTATGTAGTTCTTTAGTATATTTCATAATTCCTCCATAGACAATTTATCAAATGGTTTACAAATTTTCCTCTGATTTTGCTGTAGCATTTGAGGGTAATGCCATGGCATAGTAGATTGATTGCTGGTCTTAGAGTAAAAACAAAACAAAACAAATAACTGAAAAAAAAAATGAACACACACACACACACACACCTGGGTTCTATTCAACTGGTCATATAACTCTAGCTACTTACATTCTCAATGTCAACTCTACAAGATTTTAAATTGTTTAGTTACTGATCTGCATTGGTAGCTGTAGTGTGCTATAGAGGACCTCCTGACAACAACAAGAAAATCAAAGGTAGCTTTGAAACATGAAGGCAGGGAAGTTAAGAAGGAAATATGAGGCCATGCTATATCACTGGCTCATGCCCTTTTCCAGTGGATATAGTTCACATACCTTCTTTACACATATTATCATTAGTGGTTTATTGCAACCTACTTATAGTCAAGTTGAGTCTTTCCAGCATTTTTTGGGTTACCTATCGTCTTGATTCTTTCAAGTAGATGGTTTTTTATTACTCAAAGCTATATAAAATTTAAGAATATTGGTGACAATGAGATTGTCTTTTGTGGTTCACAATAGTTTAGGATTTTGAAAGTACTATGCAATTGTTCAGGTTTAGGGGTACCGGGTGCCCAAAATAGCAACATTCAGGTCCTAAAAGAGTGAATTTGACCCAAGTCTTCTAAGGTTTATTAAAACACCATCCAGCATGGGCACAATTCTAAAAATCCACCATACTGGCCAGGCTCTTAAGGAATCTTAGCCCCTTAATGGAGACAAGATGGTTCTTTTATACAGAAAGAATGTGAAAAGGATCTGGGAGTGGCCAAGTAGTCTGGAGTGACTGGAAGAAGGCTTTAGGGAGAATCTTGATGGGCGTTGCCAGAAAGCTGGGGTGACTAGAGATCCAATTAAGGGACCTGGACCAAGAGAATGTGGTCTAGAGAGGATCAAGGGTGGGACATAGGGGTAAAAGACAATGGAATGCTAGGCAACAGAAAATTGGTTGCCAGTTGAGAGGATTACTTGGATGCCTGAGGCAAACACCAGAAACCTGACCATATGGGAAATTATAACCAGAGCTGGGGGATGACAGGTTTCCAGAGCCTATACCCAGTCATTGTAGCTTCCCAAATGTAATCCAGCCTCTTCTGTTCCCTTTTCTCAATCTGTGCTACTTCACATGGTGATCTCATAAGCCCCTTAGAGAGTCAAGGATCATCTTTATGCCAATGATTCTCAGACGTACTTATCTAGCCTTAACTTTTGTTGATATCTAATCTTACATCTTCAGTTACCTAATAGACATCTCAATCTGGATGTCCTATAGATATCTTATATTAAAATGTCCAAAAATGTATTTATTATCTTTCTTCCAAACCCTGCACCATCCCAAACTTCCCTATTGCTGTCAAGTGCCTCACCATCTTTCTACAGACCTACAACCCAGATAGTATACTGAACTCCTCACTCTCAAACTCCTCCCTTCCCCATCTCCAATCTGTTGCCAAGGCCCTTCAATTTCACCTTCACAATCTCTTTTACACATGACCCTTTTCTCCTCTGACACTGCCACTTCCTTGGTACAAGTCCTCATCATCTTATGTCTGTATTATTTCAATAGTTTGCTGATTGGTCTACTTGCCACAAGAATTTCATCACTACAAAGCATCTTAGATCTCACTATATCACCCTTCTATTGCGTTGCTAACTAAGGTGGGACTTTCTTACTGTTTTAGAATGATTAATTAAGCGTCTTTGATTGAGTCTTACTAGGTACAAAGCCCCAGGCCCAGACCCCTATCTACTAGGTGCTAAGCCTAGGTGACTGTGAAGCCCTCAGGGTCCTAAGGGGAGTTGCTAAGACAGAGCCAATAGTAGGAGCCTGAGTTCTGGTTGCTCAGATGACATTTGATGATAGCTATAGAGTGTATAAAAAGAGAAAACAGAACTATTTGCTTGAGGCTCTCACTCCTGGAGGCACAAGAATCTGGGCAGCTGCTCTAAGAGCCTCTCAGCTGAACTCAGATGTTGATGGTTTCTTGGTAACTAAGAATTTTATATGGTCTGTTTATAAATGTATGTTTATAATTTGTTTGTGTTTGCTCTGAAGTTCAGGGTACTAGCTTTTCCCCCTGAAGTAAGTGAATGATATTTGTATGTTGGATTGAAATAAGATTGGTTTTTTGGGGGGTTTTGTTTTGGTTTTTTTTTTTATTTAATTTATTTAATATATTTAGTTTTCAGCATTGATTTTCACAAGAATTGAATTACAAATTTTCTCCCCATTTCTACCCTCCCCCCCACTCCAAGATGGTGTATATTCTGGTTGCCCTGTTCCCCAGTCAGCCCTCCCTTCTGTCACCCCACTCCTCTCCCATCCCCTTTTCCCTTCCTTTCTTGTAGGGCAAGATAAATTTATATGCCCCATTGCCTGTGGATCTTATTTTCTAGTTGCATGTAAAGACTTTTTTTTTGTTTATTTTTGAACATCTGATTTTAAAAACTTTGAGTTCCGAATTCTCTCCCCTCTTCCCTTCCCAACCACCCTCCCCAAGAAGTCAAGCAATTCAACATAGGCCACATGTGTATCATTACGTAAAACCCTTCCACAATACCCATGTTGTGAAAGACTAACTATATTTTGCTTCTTCCTAAACTTCCTTCATTGAATTTTCTTCCTTGACCCTGTCCCTTTTCAAAAGTGTTTGTTTTTGATTACCTCCTCCCCCATCTGCCCTCCTTTCTATCACCCCCCCTTTTTTATCTTCTTCCTCCTTCTTTCCTGTGGGGTAAGATACCCAATTGAGTGTATATGGTATTCCCTCCTCAGGTCAAATCTGATGAGAGCAAGATTCATTCATTCCCTCTCACCTGCCTTCTCTTATCTTCCTACAGAACTGCTTTTTCTTGCCACTTTTATGTGAGATAATTTACCCCATTCTATCTCTCCCTTTCTCCCTCTCTCCATATATTCCTCTCTCATCCCTTAATTTGATTTTTTTTCTTTTAGATATCGTCCTTCACCTTCAACTCACCCTGTGCCACCCCCCCCTCTCTCTCTTTATATATATATATACATATATATACACATATGTATATATATATATATGCATACATACACACACACATATATATATATACATACACATACACACACACATATATATATGTATATATGTATGCATATTCCATTCAGCTACCCTAATACTGAGGTCTCATGAATCATACACATCATCTTTCCATGTAGGAATGTAAGCAAACAGTTCAACTTTAGTAAGTCCCTTGTGATTTCTTTTTCTTCTTTTTCTTGATTGCCTTTTCATGCTTCTCTTGATTCTTGTGTTTGAAAGTCAAATTTTCTATTCAGCTCTGGTCTTTTCACTGAGAAAGCTTGAATGTTCTCTATTTTATTGAAAATCCATATTTTGCCTTGGAGCATGATACTCAGTTTTGCTGGGTAGGTGATTCTTGCTTTTAATTCTAGCCCCACTGACCTCCAGAATATCGTATTCCAATCTCTTCAGTCTCTTAATGTAGAAACTGCTAGATCTTGGGTTATTCTGATTGTGTTTCCACAATACTCAAATTGTTTCTTTCTGGCTGCTTGCAGTATTTTCTCCTTGATCTGGGAACTCTGGAATTTGGTGACAATATTCTTAGGAGATTTGTTTTGGGGATCTATTTGAGGAGGTGATCTGTGGATACTTTCAATTTCTATTTTGCCCGGTGGCTCCAAAATTTCAGGGCAGTTCTCCTTGATAATTTCTTGAAAGATGATATCTAGGCTCTTTTTTTGATCATGGCTTTCAGGTATTCCAATAATTTTTAAATTCTCTCTCCTGGATCTATTTTCCAGGTCAGTTGTTATTCTAATGAGATATTTGACATTGTCTTCCACTTTTTCATGCCTTTGATTCTGTTTTATAATATCTTGATTTCTCATCAAGTCACTAGCTTCCACTTACTCCAATCTAATTTTTAAGCTAGTATTTTCTTCAGTGGTCTTTTGGACCTCCTTTTCCATTTGACTCATTCTGCCTTTCAAGGCATTCTTCTCCTCATTGGCTTTTTGGAGCTCTTTTGCCATTTGAGTTAGTCTATTTTTTAAGGTGTTGTTTTCTTCAGTATATTTTTCAGTATTTTTTTGGGTTTCCTTTAGCAAGTCATTGACTTGTTTTTCATGGTTTTCTCTCATCCTTCTCATTTCTCTTCCCAATTTTTCCTTTACTTCTCTAACTTCCTTTTCCAAATCCTTTTTGAGCTTCCATTGCCTGAGACCAGTTCATGTTTTTCTTTGTTGATTTCTTCTGGCTGTATATTTTGGTCTTCTTTGTCACCAAAGAAAGATTCCAAAGTCTGAGACTGAATCTGGGTACATTTTAGCTGCCTGGCCATGTTCCCAGCCAACTTACTTGACCCTTGAGTTTTTCAGAGGGGTATGACTGCTTGTATAGTAGACAGTACTTTGTTCCAAGCTTGAGGGGATGCGCCAGCTCTGCCACACCAGCACTCCCCAAGAACCCCCCACCCAGAATGGACTCAGACCTTCAACAGGCTCTGTCTGTACTCCTGCTCTGATCCACCACTTAATTCCTCCCAGCAGTGGGCCTGGGGCTGGAAGCAACTGCAGCTGTAGTTCTGTAGCTGTCCCACCTCTGCTGCCTCTGGGGTGGTGGCTAAACTGCAAACTCTATCACCCTGTCCCCAACAGCTTTTTCCACTAACCTTCTCTGTTGTCTTTAGTGTTTGTGTTTTGAGAATTCTAGTAACTGCTGCAGCTCACTGATTCAGGGTGCTAGCGCCCACTCCACCTGGCTCCTGCTCTGGTTAGTCTGCGCAGGCCACTCTGGGCTTTGCTCTGCTGCTCTGCTCTGCTCCCAGCTCCGTGTGGGATAGACCTTACCAGAGACCATCCAGGATGTCCTGGGCTAGAGCCCTGCTTCCCTCTGCTATTTTTTGGGTTCTGCAGTTCTAGAATTGGTTCAGACCCATTTTTTATAGGGTTTTGGTGGCACTTGGTGGGGAGATCATGCTAGTCCCTGCTTTCCAGCCGCCATCTTGGCTCTGCCCCCTAAAATAAGATTGTTAACCCCTTAATGTTGCTTTCCTTGGTAAAGCAAATCAAAAGATCCTGTGATGGCGGCATTCTTGTTGGCCTTGTGTTGGTCTTTCACCCCCACAGCAGGTGCTAGCGGAATTGTTGCAACATCTATTCAGTAAATTTCAGTGGCTCTCTATCACCTCTAGGATCAAAAATAGAATGCTCCATTTGCTATTCAAAGCCCTTTATAACCTAGCCTTTACCTATTTGCGAGTCTTCTTATACCTACTATCGAGTCCCAGCCCCATGTATTATTTGATCAAATAAGACTGGCTTCCTTACTCTTCCTCAAATAATATGCACCATGTTCTTACTCTAGGAATTTTCTCTGGCTGTCTGTAGTAGGAAGGCCGAATTTATGATCTCAAATATAATCACGTATATGTTTGAATGGTCCGAAATCACAAGGTATGAGAGATTCTCTAAGGAGAAAAAACAAGAAATTTATTTAGGCCCCACCGCAGCAAAAACTTGAACCAGCCTCCCCATTCTAACATCTTGACAAAAAGACTCCAGGCCCAGAAAGCCCATCTCACAAGGGCAACCAGGAGGCCACAGAAAAACATGATAGTATTTAGCCAAATCATGTTCACTGGCCTCACGTTCCTGCTCGCACTCGGGTAAGCCCTGCTTCCGCAGCTTCCTGCCTCCGCAGCTTCCGGCTTCCACACCTTCCGCCGCCACCGAAGTTGTCTCCCGGCTCACCCCTCCTCTCAGCTGAGCTTCTGGCCGTTCTCAAGCCCCGCCTCAATGACCAGAGACCATTGGTTCTGAGCTGGCCCCTCCTAAGTCACCAATCCACACCCACACAGGTTTCATACCTGACAGGGCCCTGGGCCTGGGGCTTAGCACTTAACAGCTGAAAGTACTTCCACTC